>CP075870.1:3600000-4316782 GCA_019565615.1 Trichoderma simmonsii | reverse complement strand
TAACCCTAACCCTAACCCTAACCCTAACCCTAACCCTAACCCTAACCCTAACCCTAACCCTAACCCTAACCCTAACCCTAACCCTAACCCTAACCCTATATTTTTATAATAAAAGTATAGTATTATAGCTATACTTATAGTATTTATTTACTTTAATAATTTAAAATAAGCTTAATTTATATACTTTTTATTTTTAAAAAAATAAAAAAAAAATTAAAAATAAGTCTTAGAATTCTAAAGTACTAGTATTATATTAATACTTATAAATAAAAAGTTAATAAAAATAAATTAAAACTTATAAATAGAAAATAAAAGAATATATTATATACTAAAGATTAAATAATATAATTATAAAATAAAGCATAGGGCTATTATAACTAGCCTTAAGGATAAAACTAATAAAAGGGGGATATTATATTATATTCTAAATACTTTATAATTGCCTAATTAATATATACTTAAATTAACTATAAACTAATTTATTAATAAAAAATAAGTTAACGTAGGTTATTTATTAACCTTTAGTAATTTATAATATAAGTTAATATAAGTTATTTATTAACCTTTATTAACTTAATAATATTAACTAAATATATAAGATTTAGTTACTATACTTTTTAAATAGCTTAAATAGTTAGTTGTTAATATAGTAATAAAATTAATTTTTATATTTAACCTACTAGCTATATAATAAAATTACCTAATTATATTCTACTGCCTCTATTAATATAAACTATAACTAGTTTATTACCTTAAGAACTACCCTATACTATTCAATATAAACCAGTCCATTACACTTTGGAATTATTCTAGCTTAAGTTACTTCAATAAAGATATCCAAGAGAGTATATATATCCACTTTAATATTACTACAAAATATAATATTAGCCTTTGCTAAGATAGCCTCAAAGGAGTTCGTCAAAGAGGGCAAAGGCAAGCTTGCCAGCTCTTTAGCTAAGGTTCTCTCTTGGATTCTGCATCGAGGTTAACTTGGACCGCCTAGGAGCAATGAGGTCGTTAATGAAATCGTACAACATAGTTGAAGACGTACCACGAGAGATATGTCTTCATTTCGTATGAGAGTTAAATTGTGAAGAGATGCGTCTTATCTAACGTGAGCTACTAGACTTCAGTATCTTTATATTGTACTTACTCAAGCCACACAATCACGTCTCACTCAATGGACTGATACTCTCTGAGATAGCTCTGCTAGTCAGTCATTGGTCAGCAGCCAAACACTTTCCACAGTTTTCTTTGCTTTACTAACGACATGAGATCGAGATAAAAGAGGGGCTGGTCAACATAATACTAGTACGCTCGGGATGGATGGCATTGGATTTGCTGATGGTATATTGATAGCTCTAATAAAGCCGGCATGTCGATATTTCCAAGTAAATGAGGCCAAAAATTGAGCCTCTGCTCTCATGCTGAGGCGGCCAGGGACCTCGGCCTGTGGCAATGCTGCGCCAAAGCAATGAAATTCGCGCGGCTCCGTTCTCCGGATTATGCTATCGAGTCCGATCAACTTGCCTCGAAAATGCAGGGAAGCACTCACCTGGGTCGGCCGCTGGATTCAGACATGCAATGTGATTCACCAGAATAAAAACTTGAAGTGTAGACCACAGAGGCCCTCAAACTTCTTACCTCTGGCCACGAGGTTTTCTTGATGGCCCCAGTATTTGAACGCGGGTGCGGAGAGACGACTCTAGGGTCCTGGATACGGCGCGTATCCTTGAAGTGGCTGATCGTCCAGGTCTCATTCCAGAATCCGAACAGCGTACCGTTCCAGTCGAAACCATGATTTGCCAGAGTGTTTGTCCAGCAAATCGGAGCCAAAAAGTACACCAGTGGAAGACACATCGTATGTAGGTAGACGGACTGTAAGAGGCATCATAGCTTAGTGTTGAGTCTCCCCAAAAAAAGATTCATTAAGATTTGCACAATTTTAAATATAGCTATATAAGCAATTACTTCGGATCCCTCTTCATGTACCTGATGATATATCTACCCCATTTCTCGCTCCCCTTGTCCCCCATAATAGCTTCACCCACTCTTGGCCCTCTTGGCGCCCACTCGTCCAAATCCAGGTCCAGCTCCTTCACGGCCTCAAACCCAGCTTTCTGGTATGCTTCATACGCCTGGTGCGATGAATGTACCCAAATAGTGAGGCCCAGTTTGTCGGCGATAGCATTGCCATACTGGAGCATAACGGTGCCTACACCGCGGGATTGGTGCGAAACCGACACGTGCAGACCGGTGATGAAGACGCAGGGTTTGTCCTGGGGAATGATGTTGGTCTGCCAGTATTGCATGTCACGGGACTCGAGGGCCTTGAGGCGGTCAATCAAGTCTTCTTCCCTTTTCTCTTCAACGTCTCCAGTGTCCTCGTTTTCAGGCTCATCCTTCTTCGGACGTGGCTCTTCCTTGGCCGCCGACTTGTCATCACTGGGTCGGGTCCAAGGAATAGCCGCCTCATCTACGTCCTTGAACGCCCAACCTGCATGGCCCACAATCTCGCCCGTCTCCTTGTCTACGGCTTTCACGTAGATTTGTTTTTTTCGTTCCAGGCCATCGAGGAGCATGGAGCGCATGATGTCGTACATGTCATAGGGCTTCCGGCCCAGGCCCTTCACAATGGTGTGCGGGTCGATGGCGAAAGCGTCAGAGGTTATCTGCGCACAGGCGTGGACATCTGCGTAATTGAGGGGCTGGACGGAAACCGAGAGGCGGTTGCTTGCAGACATGATTGCGGTATAGAGAGAGAAGTTGTGGCTCGTTTTGGCCGGTTGCGACAGCGGGGTGGAAGGATTGAGAGTAAATAGGGCTTTGGGTGTGTTGCAACTCGTGGCAGTGGTTGGAGGGGTATTTATATGTCTCGACAGTGAATGGATGTTGGCCTTCCCAAAAATGAGCATTTAGTAATATTTGCTACATGACGGGTGGGATTCATTCATACGTTGGTATGCTATGTTGGATGCGCACGTACACGCAGCAGGTTTGGTCTGTTGGAGGGCTCATGAGGGGCTCAGCTGCAGGGGCTGTTCAATGCTGCCCCATCCACATGTTCAATATTTGGGCGAACGTTGCAGCGGCTTGATCGTCTCCTAGCCATCTTCATTTTTGCCTTCACTCACATCGAACCTCTTTGCATTCCGCATCCTCTAGGCTGAGGACATTGCTCGATTATCTGACGCGCTCTATGAACAAAAAGAATTGTTTGTTCAGTTCCATGGGCATGCATCAATCCAAGTATCATCATTTCTATACGCTAATTACACAAGAACAGATCATGGTGATTCCAGTTCAGGCAGGCCCTGCCCAGCTCTGGACCTGGAAAACCAGTTTGTTGAGGCTGAATTACGTCTGTTAGTTACCAATTACAAGCAATCCCTGTACCTTATTTATGCGAGACATTCATTCTAGACTGAGTTCCAGGCGGTTTATGTTTCCAAGAACAAGGCGCTTGATGTCTCCTCTGCCTCAATCTATTACCTGTGAGGAGGAGAGGAACTCGGTGCTTATCGAGTTACAAGCATCATTGGTGCCCCATGTGCCCTATCATCATCTTCAACTCGCCGGGCTTTGCATCTCCAAATCCGGGGTTCATTGAAACAACAATTTGTTTTCCTGGACGGCGCTCGGCCATGCCCATGGCACAATGCTCTGCGTGTGCCGTTCCGCTCGGAAATCCCGTGTATTGCATCTTGGCCCTGCCTCGCACTTGCTTGAGCAGCGTAAAGAAGCAATGCTTGTCATGCCACTCTATCGTCGCCCATGCCTGTCGTTCCGAGTCGGGCTTCTCCGCCATGAGCGCCATTTCTTCGATCGTGAATATCTTGGACGTGTTCAAGTTGGAAGCGTAGTAGTTCCATTCGCCATTTGGGCCAGGTCCAGATTTTTCAAAGAGGGAAGTCATTTCGTCGTCGCGGCAATGTGGCGGAAGCCAGGATGTGGAAAGTGAATCGTATTTGCAATGAAGAGTGAGTGCCTCGGCGATGGACGAGCCACAATTGCATGGCGGCACTGCTGCCTTTCGGAATCGGACTACTGCAGATATTCCCATAGTGATAAGGCCATACACGGCCATTACCACTATGACGAGCTTGACCACGTAACACAAGACCGTGCGAAGATTACTGCTTTGCCGAGCACGAGGTATGTAAAGCTCAGCCTCCTCATCGTCACTGGTGTTGACTTTCGAATATTCAGGCTTTTCAGCATTGGCTATGAATGGATCTGAAGAAGAGGACGAGCTGTATGAGTCAGTGAATACCCTTTGCTTATCGGCAATGGGCAAGTTGAACATACAAAGACAGCGCCATTGTGAGAAATTTTTTGCTACTGTGTGAATAGACTTAGTCGTAAAATAAATCGAAAATAAAAAATAGAGATGCAGAACATAAGGATGATGACCGCTGGTCTTGGGGACTTGACTGACGACCCATAGAAGCGACCTCTTGTTTGTTCGGCGAGCACTGCATGGGTCACTGGAATCCTTGCTGTCCTCACGGCTGTAGCGGAGCGGTTAAAAGGTCAGCGGGCGGGGTCGACTTTGGGAACCGACTTACACCAAGTTGCAACCCTCCGTCAAAAGTTCCCGGCATTTGCCTATGTCGGTCATTATCTCATGTCAGGAAGCTTTCAATCCATGTATACTACTTTATGACGCAAATAACATTGAGGTATGTATGTGACTTGGCAACCTTTCTGCATTCATCTCCAGTATACAGTCACAAGGAGCAATTGTGCCGCAGTCAGTGAGGCGACTACGAGATTTCCTACCGTTTAGGACACTCAGTTCTTCAATCTAACTGGCAAGGATGGCTCTTATGATAGTGGTCATTTCAAAAAGCTACAATATTGTCTGATAGTGTAGGAAGTCGTAGAAAAGTTCATTGCATAGTTTCCATTTGCATCAACTGTGCTAGCTATCGATGGATTGAGCTCTCATCTTGTTGATGAATACATAGTACAGTATCTTTATGTATATCTTCTTAAGTATTTACTCAGCATCCGTTCGCTTCTCGTTGTTGACAGCTTCAAACTCTCCAAACTTTCCGTACTTGGGGTAGTCATTTGTTCTCTTCTCATTATTGACGGCCTCAAACTCTCCAAACTTGCCATACTTAGGATAGTCGTTGGTTCGTTTTTCATTGTTCACCGCCTCAAACTCTCCAAACTTTCCGTACTTTGGGTAGTCGTTGGTTCGTTTCTCGTTGTTGACAGCTTCAAACTCTCCAAACTTGCCATACTTGGGATAGTCGTTGGTTCTCTTCTCGTTGTTGACAGCTTCAAACTCCCCGAATTTCCCGTACTTGGGGTAGTCATTGGTAGGTGCAGCGGTGGCCAAAGCTGCAAAGGCAATGACAATGGCGGATGTAAATTTAACCATTGTGTCTTTCTTACTGATGTGCTAATTGGTCTCAGCTTGGAAAGATTGTTTAGTAAAGGATTGATGATGAACTAACCGTTTGGTAAGTGAATTACAATCTGGAATGATGGCTTTGAGATATATTGTGGTAACTGGAGGCCTATCTTCTGTGCTTTTATGTGAGTTGAGACGGGGCCGGGGCATTAGTGGAACTACGCTTCCTCTTCGTACTGTTTCCCCCCTCAGCTCGTATCTGCATTCGTGGTGAAACTTTGATAGTGAAAGTGGGCTAGCGACCCCCGAAGTTGACCTATTCAAGGTGCTTAGTTGACATGAAGCAAATCAAAAGTTCCCTCGCTTGTCACATACAGGATGACATAGAGGGGTATCACCGAGACATTAAAGAGAGTCCATAAACTCTCCTCCCCGAAATAGTATAGTACTGTCGAAATAAACGGTATCTCTTGGATTCAAAGAGGGGGAGTTGGAGGAATACGGTATAAACTATTTCGCAATATATAAGCAGGTGATAGCACAACGCTACCTTCAGCTGCATGCATACCTGTATGCAGCTTACTTCGCCCCGACTCAGAGAAATGCACTCTCATCACCCTGTTGTACCACCCGATTCGTGCGGAGTATGAAGGAAATCACTCAGTCGCAGAGAAAAGACGCCCGTCGTCAACGCACGGCAGATGATCTGGAACATAGCTCCACTATTTGACTCTCACACTAGTTTGTCCTACCCCGGAAGTTATCACCGACGATAATTGGAAGACTTTGAGCAGGGACTTAGGAACATGCCCCGCAGAAACTTATATACCAGTTCACTTATTTGGATTGGGAAGCAGTGAATCCTCTTTGCTCAACCTGGCTTCCAATTGACCCCTTCTACGCAGCTCTCAACTTACGCCCGCCTCTCCATCCCCCCAAAATCTTTGCTTTCAATCACTCATTTACCTACCTTTCCATCTCTACTAAGCAGCGATATTGAATATAATCATCAATATGCGACCTTGGAGACAAGTCGTAAAAGATCTAGTTAGCCGGCCGCATATATACTTTGCCGTGCCATCCTCAAACCTTGAAAAGTCATTACGAACTTCAGACGAAGATAGTCTTGACGACCAAGAGGGTGCGCGTGCTCTCTTAGGGGACGATGTTTACCCTCTCTACCACCCTTATCGACGCTTTGGCGTCTTCAGCATCATCATGGCTGTCAGCGTCTTGGCTCTTACCGCAGCTGGAGCCTTTCTGCTTGGAAAAGCATGGCAACCTCATCTTGACGAGAAATGCATGAGGCACAGCTCAACCTACTGTTAGTTCTGCCAAAGATTTCCAATATCTCGCAAATGATGCTAACGTGGTATTAGCGACAGTAATGAAGCAGGTCAGTAATAAGCTACATGATGTCAAGTTCAACGGTATTTCCCAGCCACCCAACAGTATTCCATCTCTACCACGGTAAGCTGATCGGCTCAACAGGCACTCTCGGGAAGAATTCGCAGTTTACTGGCCATTGGGGGGACCCAAACGAAGCCATGGACCGCGAATGGAACAGATGGGGTTTTGGTAAGTTCGGTTCGTGGAGGCCTTTGCCCATTCAGCCCTCACCCACCAGTTTCACTGACAATCCGTATAGTCAAATACGCCAGTTTTTCTCGTGACGAATTTGCCGCAATGGGCATGGACTTGGAAGGGTCTGCCAGGTTCACTGAAGAGTACGGAGGAGGGTATATTGGATTCCTCGAGATCAGCCACAAAATGCATGTAAGCACATGGTTTTTCCCCACACAGCTGCTGCTATCATCCCATGAGCGGGCTGACATATGGATAGTGCCTCAATGTAATCCGCCAAGCATATCACCGAGAGTACTACGAAAGACCAGAAAACAAAAAATGGGCAACCTGGCTCAACGACAGACCGATTACCGTAAAAGTACACATCAGTGAGTATCCACACACGCTGCTATCATGGATGGGCACGTATCGCTTGCTAATCACATATATAGACCACTGCTTTGAAATGCTTCGGCAGAACATCATGTGCAGTGCCGACGTCGGCGTCATCCCGCACCACTGGGTAAAGGACATCCCGGATCCCTTTGCCAACTTCAACACTGTGCATAAATGCCGCGACCTCGACAGTGTGGCTAAGTGGATTGAAGACCATGAGGTAGCACCTCCACCAGAAAATGGATATCCGATGCCAGCAGATTCCAAGGTTTGGGAAAAGGCGCCCTAAGGATACGGGAAACATGCTGAGGGGGCAAAGCAAGCCGTTGGTGGCTGAAACCTCTGCATCACCCATCTAGTACAAAGGATAGAATCCCCAAGGCAGCTAGACTAGACCAAATGACAAGTATGCAGCCGCAAATCGCTACTGTAGATTGAAACCTGTACCAGTCCTCAATTTTTGATGTGACGCCGGTGACGCTGATGTCGCTGGTGACGCTGGAACTACCGCCAGTCAGCCCCCGCCTCGGCTCGGGTAGTAGTAGTATTTGTCTTTGGCGGGATGCCCATACGCCGCAGCCAATGGGGTGATACGGAACCTGTGTCGGCTTCCTCTCTGGGTAACCACCACTTACCCCTGGTCAAAACGATCGGCGCCCTGCTAGGCGTGGGAAAGATCAGGCAGCCGGACCACTCACCCTTGGTCTATGGTTCAACAGAGATCATTTGTCAGGTATTGCCCCATGGTGCTTATCTGAACTATGTTATTGCTCCAATAAGAGGATGTGTAAATACAGCATATGTTGAACGTGATCAAGGAAACTTCCGTCGATTGGGCGTCAACAACTGCAGCGCGCGTAAGCGGCACACCTTTAGTCGTTTTCGGAAAAAGAACTATATCTGCAGTAGCGCTCTTTGCTCGTATCTTACTAGCACAAAGGTACGGGCCGGCGGCTTCATATGGAGCCGTCTTGGTTGCACGATTATTAACAGCCCCGTGGGGACAGATCGGAATCCCGGTCACTGCCATTTTTAATCGTTGTACAGAGTACTTGGGCTGCTCAGTCGAGCCAAGCCATGACCTCATTCGAGCACAAATTCTCGTGTGTGATTCATCTATCCTTGCTACACAACGTCTTGACGAGTTTCAGAACTCATAAGAATACAGAATATTTCCCAAGCGAGGCTGGCTTTATGGGGACCTGCACGGACTGCAGCACGTAATCATAGAGCATTGTGGCATTGCGGCACTTGTGTGTCTGCCCCATTCCGTTGATTCCGTCCTCCTCCCCGCCCTCAGCGTCCAATATGTTAACTGAGTTTTCCAAAGCATCATCAGCTGAGCACAGGATGGCCTAAGTTGTCTATTAGAATTGTGAGTTGGGATTCAGGGAATTGGCTGGAATGCATCACCTGAACGATGTAGTCAAAGCAGTGCATAAAGTGTTGATCGTCTTCCATGGTGCTGTTTCCTCCGCCGTCATTGGGATGTTTGTGCATGCCCCCGCCCACCACCACGCTTCGACTAGAATCAAGTTAGGTACCTTGGGGCAACCGGCAATGAGAAAATACTCACACTATGCTTAAGCAGTGCAGTTGATGAAACATGGACACCCCCACACTATGGTTTCTATGGTCACCCAAGTCGACCATTAGGAAGCCTCCATTTGGTGTAAGCAGCGAATCCCAAAAAGCCGTCTGGTTGGAAATGCCCTTTCGGCTGTATATCGGATGCAACCATGGATCTTTGACAAACTTGGTTGGGGAGAGCTCTTGCGACGGCGTGAGGGCGGGACACTCTTTCGGCAGAGGACAATGGCTGACGTCGGCCGAAGGCGGGGCCCGTACGCGATCAACGACGGTGGTGATTATGTTGTCATAACCCGGACGGATGAGGAGAAGAAGTACGATGATGGTTAACGCTGAGGAGAAAGATGCAACAAGACATGTGTGGAGCGGGGCTGGCACTGTCATTGTAGAGGATGATGCATGTGCGAGTCAAGTAAAATGAACGAACATTAACAAGGAAAGGTTGTCGAGTGACAGAGGCAGTTAAGTCCCTTTAGGCTTGTTGTGGCCCTGGCTCGAGATGCGGGGATTAGGATAGGTTACTCGAACTTGGCTTCTCGATCCCTCCCCCTCCAACACTATCCGTCACTCCACCACATTCTAGCTAATGCATGCACCACCCATCCGTCCACACGCACACCTTTGGGATCGTGACAAAGTTCCATGGGAAGGATGCAGATCGGCTGATAGCTTCGGCTATGTATCTCGTCGATAGTTGATCTAGAAAGGCAGGTAGCAGCCAAATGCATAGCATATGTCCCTATCAACAAGGCACAATCACGTAAGTAAGCCGCAATCATGTAAGTAAGCCGCAATCATGTAAGTAAGCCGCAATCACGTAAGTAAGCCGCAGCAACTACACGCATGGGAACGAGAAATGGTGCCGAGACATTGCCCACGTATTATTGAGGAGAAGTCAAGAATCACTACGTTGACCAACATTTCGAATACCCATCGGTTTATCGCTTTCGCTAGAGAATTCACCTTTGACTCACTTTTTGCTCCATTCAACAATCACTTGGCGATTCAGAGCAATGCTCGACTCGGTCCCAGAGAACGAGGTGCCATTTCTCACCAAAGATGATGAAGCTCGATTGATGACACAACACAACGGCCAGAGCCGCAGAACAACTCGACGCTTGATCATCATCGTCGCTTTGGTCAGTGTTGTTGTTTCTGCCCTTGGTACCGTTATTACCCATAATCTTCTTCTATTATCTTCAAATAGAGGTGCTTCGCGACAAGAACTTCTTCCATCCTTGAACGTTCCGCCTCTCGGAAATCTTCTTCGAACTTACGTGGGCGGAGGTGCTTACTTTGATCGAGACATGAACGCCAGCCGCGAAGCCTGGATGTCGTTGTTTCCGCGTATGTTGTTTTGTCTTTAAACGCCATCGCTGATACTAATTGTGCCTCAGCGGGAATGGGTTACGTTGCCATGGACCATATAAAAGCCGCAGGAGATATTCCCCAGATCGTACAAGATATGAGCACGGATGGATCAGGGCGCTTCTGTGTTGCCGCGTTTCATCAACTCCATTGTCTCGTGAGCCTTCCTGTTAACTTGACTTGCAATTTCTTTTCTGATTTTACCATCAGTTTCTCATTTATGCCGACTTTCGCCGCGCCCTGACTGGTAAACTCTCTCATGACGAAGCCCAGAAATTGCATGACGCGCATTCTTTACACTGCTTTGATTATCTCCGAGAAAGCATTCTATGCGCCGCAGACAGTGCCCTTGAGCCGTTTCGCTCTCCGTTTGATGGAGGTACTAAAGGTAATGGGGTCGACGGCTTTGGAACTGTGCATCAGTGTAGGGATTTCAAACAGCTGTATGAGTGGAGTGAAAAATTTCGGTATAGTAATGGGCATGACGCTGAGAAGTTTGAGGGCTGATATAGAATAATTATTTAGTCTAATTTATCTACATCAATAATTTGACCCTTAATAACTCGATAGACTGTGGCTCAAATACGTTCTAACTTACTATGTGCCTCCCTGACTTAATGAAATCTGTATATACCCAACGTAGGAGTACCCAGGTGCTTGAGATGGTGGCTGATGGAAAATCTATCAAGAAAGCCTCGACGAAGTAGAGTGATCCAAAAACCACTCTCTTGAACTACATACATGGTTGAGACTACAGAAAGGAAGCATTCATCTCCTGTCAGAAGTTTTTCCAGACGCAGTTCAATCAGCCTATCCAATGGATTCTACCCTACGGCTCTATAGGCCTTCTTGCCGCGCGCTGGCATTTCAAGCTGTTACTGTATCCTCCTAGTGACAGCTACTTGTGGGACAATTTATCTCACTTCCAAGTAATCACTGAATAGGCAAAGGTTGGGCATGGTCTTCTAGGAGACGAGTTACGTAACTGCACTCAATAAACAAACTTGGTAGGAGTGGAAGATATATGCGAACATGCCACTTGCAAGTCAATTTTTCGAGTGTATTTCAAGTTGTGGATAGAGTTGTTTGAGCAATCACCATTTTCGCATGGGGGCCAGGCCCTCCGCCTCAAGATGCCAGGCAAGCTCTTTCGTCATGACATCCCAAAGGCCCTGAGCTTGCTTCCTATCGTTTACTACGGAATGCAAACTCGAAGGCTTACCAACGGGCATGAGCAGCTTACCTTTGAACTGATCTGGGTCGGGGCGGATCTGATCGGAAGTAGCTGCGAACAGTGGAGAAGCAGCACCTTGCTCTGAACTCATAAAAGATGTGCGAGCCATCATCCGCATGAAGGCATTGTTAGCCTCGGCAACTCCCTCGGTGGCTACTTCACCGGGGTGAACGATGAGTGAAAGTATGTTGAGGCCGTACTTGTCGAACAACTCCTGCATCTTGGAGGCGTAGACCATTGCGCCGGCCTTGGAGACGCTGTACAGAATCATGTCGCTAGCGAAGAGGAACTTCAGAAAGTAACGCCAGGCTAGGGGATAACAAATTACAGGAGTGACCAGCCCAGCAGCCGAGTCAAATTGGAATTGGAAGTTGGCAGGGAGGAAAGCTTTTGGCGCTGTAGAGGCGATGGTCACGATTCTAACGTCGGCACCTGAACGCTTGGAGGCAGTCTCGAGCAGAGGCATAAGACGGTCAATGAGTAGAAAGGAGCCTAAGACACTTGAAAGCGGTTGTCAGCGAAGATTTCCCGGCTTAGAGGACGGAACATACTTGACTGCCATGTTCTTCTCCCATCTATCGGCTACGATCTCCTTCGAGGGGGTGATAGTTGCAGCATTGCTGACTGCCATGCTAGTGAGTCTAGGTTGACTGCATAGAAGCGAGGGACCTACCCAGAATGTCGAGGCTGCTGACCCTTTTCTTCACCTCCTCCGCCAACTGGGTAATGCTCCTTAGATCCGTCAGGTCCAATTGTAGCCATTCCACCGCTTCAGGAGCGATATCTGGATACTGGAGGAAGGAATTTCGCGCCTTCATTGCGCTCTTTGCGGACCTCGTCGTGGCGTAAACTTTACCTCCATGCTGCGCGAGCTGGCGAACAATTTGGAGCCCAATACCGACACTACAGCTGATGAGCAAGTCTTTCCAAACAGAGCTGCTTGTCTAAAATTAAATACCTTGCGCCTGTTACGACAGCGACCTTGCCCCGAAGGCTTGGTATGTCGGTTGTTGAGCTCCAAGCGCACATTGTGAACGGTGTAAACTTGGCAGCTTAATCGATGGTGGGTAGTCAAGTAGTTTGGCTATAGCAGTGACAGTAAGGACATGTTGTGGTGACCAGGCTTTATTTGAAGGGAAAAAATAAAACTTCTGCCGTGTAACTCAATTCTCTTGCGGAGTTGCAGTCGGACCGCGGAGATGCCACGACAAGGCCAGTGCAGACATTCACAGACACTGACAATGCCATACTACTGAAAATTGCAACCTGCTAGCTCCAGGATTAACCCCCATATCAATGACCAGCCGATTGAACTTGTCGGGTCCGGAAAACCCAGCTCTCAACCTTGTCCGCACCCCACATGAGCGTGAATATGTGACGGGCGAACTCGTCAACTTCCATAGCAGGGATCCCTCGCTTTGCTACTTCCTCTCCGCGAAGACTGTACTCGAATAATGGATCCGTCGTTCTGGCAATACTTGCCCAGGCGGCGGATGAGGCAGCACTCCAGAGGCTGGCACGGGCCGTGAAGCAGATGTCGCCGCCACAGGTATTGATGCAGTCTCCTGTGAGACTGCGGTACATTCCTATAGACACCGAACATAATAGCCACGTCCGGCGGATTGATTCGCAGATAAGAAAGGCCCGATGAAGGTCCGGGATGGGATCGATGTCCGATCCGGCATCATCTAGGGCAAGAGCAGACTCGCAAGGGAACAGCTGCGCGACGCTGGACTCCTGCTCAGCCGACGCTAACAGCTCGGTTTTCCAGCGGTGGAGAGTTTCTATCCAGCCATTGGCCTTAGCCTGACGGGACATTGAAGCCGATGAGAGGGCGAGAATGAGGTGGATGAGGAGGGCCTGGGTGCGGGCCAAGTGGTCCTTGGATGTCATTATGTTGAGGGGCTGGCTGACCAAGGTGGCCTGTTGGGCAATTAGTTTTTCAGCATATGATATCGTTGTACTATCAGTCATGTTTTGATTCTCAGCAGAGCTACCAATTGATACTGCAATGGCAGCATAGGCATCTTGAATACAGTCTGGTATTTCTCGCGGCGGGTACAGCTGGCGGTGGATGAATGGGTTGTGCCCCTCTCTCTGGAAGCGGACAAGCCATCTCTGAAGTCCGCGGAAGAATTCTGTAAAGACTTGCGGTGATGGTAGAGGACCAGGCGGGTGGTAATGATGGACGACAACCCAGGTAGAGGGCGGTGTGAACCATTTCAATTCCCTACCAGACAGGGTGTGTAATTTGGCGAGGGTCACTATGGTCGGGGCTTGCGCCGACGATGACGATAATCCAGAAGCTTGGTGGCTGCTGGCTATGCCTGATGAAGCCTCTGGGCCAAATGCATCGCGTGGCTGTATTGAAGTAGAGTGGGCATCAAAAGATTTCTGCCTCCCGCTGTTGCTGTGTCGGGAATCGAGAGAGCCGCGATCAGACAGGTCCTGCGAGAAGGGATATGCACACTCAACTCCATGGTCGATACATCTGGTGCAGCTGGGGAGCGTCCGGTCACACCGTCTCTTACTGCTTTTGCATTTGAAACATGACTTCTGTTTAGAGCTGCGCTGCATCGTGAAGATCTGCGACCCTCAGGACGGAGCGTATGGGTTGCGGAGCTGGCTTGCTTGACAGGAAAGGAATTCGGGAAGCGGTTCAGAGGGAAATACTGTTGGAGTCACTGTTGTTCTAGAGGCGGGCATGCGGGGCGGGTGCGGATGTGTTGCTGTAACGGCACAACGGAGCTGACATGAGCAAGGCCGCCTTGAGTCGCAGAGTCCGCCGAATCTGTCCCCGAGCACCAGGCGGACGATAACCGACTCCCTCCGCAAAGTCCCCAGAAACCCTCACAGGTGAGAGGTACCTCCGCAGATTCGCTCCACCCATCCCCGACCGTGGCCGCCAGCAGCAGTTTTCCTCCGAACCTCCCCCGCCGCAATTCCAAGGCCGTACTCAAGCTCTTTCGTTCTGTTCTCACCACCGACTGTCCGTAATGCACGCACTGTTATTCTGAGAAGGAGTTGTACTTCAATTGCGCTGGGTGCAAGGGTGACATACGACCAATCATGCTCCCACAACTGCGGACTTCGTATGGAGTTCATATCCAATTCTGCCGACTCGAACCTACAGCTACCGCGTACATCCATCTGCTCATGTTAGCCGCTGGCGGAACAGTATAAAATACACGGCACGCATCGAGATCAATAGATTGTTTTTTTATGCATCGATAATACTGTACTGCTTACTCTCGTTATTTCTATATTCGCCCCTCACCTCCCCATTCCAGGACGTTTCGCACAAGACAAGATGAGTCTAGGCCTGAAGATCTTTCACAAGACGCCTTACCCGGCCATTGACCCCAAACAACCCAAACTCAGTCAGGCAGGTAAGACAATTCTCGTGACTGGAGGGAATGGCGGTATCGGCCTCGCTATTGCCAGGAACTTCATCACCGCTGGCGCCAGGCGTGTTATCATCGTTGGCCGCGGTAGGGAGAAGGTCGAGCTCGCTGCTTCCCGGCTCATGGCAGAGGGCCAGGCGATCGAGTCCTCCACCATCGTGGACGGGCGCATCTGCGACACGAGTGATATTGATGCGACTGCGGCTCTTTGGGATGGTCTGGAAGGGGAGGGCATCGTTGTTGATGTTGTTGTCATGAACGCCGCATCTTTTGGAGATGCAAAGTCGCTGTTGGAAGCAGGCCGCGATCGGGTCTGGCAGTCATATATCACCAACGTCCAATCCCACCTTGACTTTGCGGAGCGACTATACAAACAAAAGGGACAAGGTGCTCCTGGACGGAAGGTAATGTTGGATCGCTTCGTGTGACAAAACAACTGCTAATAACTAGGCGGTAGTATCTGATTAATATTTCCACAGCGGCCATATATATGTGGACCGGTGTGACCCCTCAGATTCCATCATATGGCCTGACCAAGAATTCGGGTACGGCTCTGATGCAACAGATTGCCAAAGACGTAAGGCCTGATGAGCTGCAGATCGTCAGCATCCACCCTGGCAGTGTGCTCTCAGATACTGCCCGTGCTGCTGGATTAGACGAGAGTAGTCTCGCATGGGATGATGGTGAGCTACTCCTGAGCTATCGACGCGAGACATGGTGTTCTCCAAATCTCTTATCAGATGGAATATATTGACTTTAGAGCAGAAAACCTAGCTGGGCAGACCGTCGTGTGGGCCTCAACCCCTGAGGCTGAGTTCTTGCACGGACGATTTGTTTTTGCCAACTGGGACATCGAAGAGATTATGACCGGCAGCTTTAGAATGCGGCTTACGAATGACCTGAACTTCCTTAAAGTTGGCGTTAATGGCCTGTCTGAGAGCACGACATCTTTGCAAGTATAAAGGGTTAGTGTCACGACCCAACACTTACGGTCGTAACCATGGGCCTACTGAACAGGCACGATTGGAACAACAATAATCCAACCAATTATTCAGGTTTCGCTTGTCTTACTAGCTCAATGACCTCAACGAGCTTATGCTCTTCACGCTTATCAAACGAGCTATACAAGCCTACATTTAAGTAAATATATAAGTTTCATTCTCTAAGCCTATTTAGAATAGTTAAATAGCTGGTTGTGAATTATAAATAATATAGGGTAACCTGTTGCCAAAGCCTTAGAGGTAATTACTTAGTGGTTTTTCGTAACAACAGAGGAATATTATGTATGACCTACTATGCGGTAGATCAAGTTCCTTACATCAAATGCGGATGGTCAAATGTTAGCTGTTTCGCATAGTCTTGATTCAACGACGCAAACTATAGAGAACAGAAAGGTCTATCTCTAGATACCATTCCTAGAGAGTCCGAGCACCCACTCTACCTCTACCTTACTCTTTCGTGTACTCCACAGGCGGTACGCCTTGGTCATGGGACCAATATAACTTGTCTACCTTGGCATCGGATGCCGCCTTGAACTTGGCCTTCCAGAAATCTGGCCCTTGATCTGAGCCAACCCACCTACCTCGGCGCGACAGCTCGTTTCGCGGTGCGAGCCAAAGAAAGGTGTCATCTTCATAGTGATTCAGCTCAAACTTCTCTGAGTCCAGGCCTTGAAATGCCCAGTGAAGTTTGCCTTGCTCCAAGGTGACCACGATCTTGAAAGTACGTATGTCATCCCAATATGTCCCGACGTACTCTTCAAGGTCTCTTGCCACAGTATCGTTCTTTCGCGTATCCTTGAGCTCTTTGATCAGCTCCGGATACCATCTGAGGTTCTCGGGAACGCAAGCTTCTGCAGACTTTATGAAGTCAACTCGCTCAGAGGGAGGCACTTCAAGTACTTCTTCGAGAATGAGCTGGCCAATCCAGTCAGGCACATCGTTGAGGGCGAGAGAATTTGTGAGGACCACGATAGCGACATCCTTATCGGGGACAAGAATGGCGATAGTCAGGGCACCGGGAAGGCTGCCTTGATGGAAGATGACAAGCTGCCCAGGAACTCCTTTGGCGATGGTTGGCATCCCGTTGGGAAGAAGACCAGGGTTGATTCCAATCTGGCCCATCTTGCCCGGCAGCTGGACCCGGCCCCAGCCTAGAGCGTACGAGGCTTCGTTTCGTGATGGTTGGTCCATGGGAATTTTGGCCGACATCAAATGCGTGACTTGTTTCAACGGGGAGCCTTTTGTGGACGACTTGCCACTAGAGAACTGATCGTTGTAGCTAGTCAGGAAGGCTCTGTAGAGCTTAAGAAGATCGCGGACGCAGGAGCGCAAGCCACCAGTAGGTCCGCCGAACCAGTCATCACCGGTCTTGGCGCAAGGGATGGGAACAGTGGAAAGGTCGTCTAGAGTGTTGTAGCACGACGCACGATTGTCGATGCTGGCGGGCGGAGTCTTTAAGAAAGTTCGGCTCATACCTAGGGGATCGAAGATGCGAGTTTGCACAAAGTCGAAATACGATTGGCCGCTCAAGGCCTCAATGACGTGGCCAGCGAGCTCGTAGCAAAGGTTGCTGTACGCAAACTGAGCCCGGAAAGGGAGGAGCAAGATCTGGTTGTTGATGTATTTCATGGCATCCTCAGAGCTGATCAGCACGTTACTCGCGGTACCAATCCAAAGGTTATCTGCCCAGGACATGCCGGTGCGATGCGATAGAATATCGGTCAGGGTGGCGTGGTTCTGCAGCGTCTCATCTCTGGACTTGAACGACGGCAGCACGTCTTTGACAAGAGTATCCCAGGTAGCCTGGCCCTCGTCGATGATGATGCCCATTGCAGCCGCCGTAAGGGCTTTGGTAAGGGAGCCAGCCGTGAACACCGTTTCGTGGTCAATAGGCAGCGCAGCTTCGACATTGCGGACGCCATACAGCGCCACATAGGCAGGTTTGTCGCCATAGAGCACTCCGATTGAGACACCTGGCGTGCCGCCAATCTTCATGAGTTTCTCGATGGAGGGACCGAGATGGTCGAGTCGGGTAGGAAGATCGCTCATGTCGGCGATGGGTTGAACTGGAAATGGGCAAGATTAGTCACAGGTCCGAAAAGCCTTGCAATGGGAGGGAGGGGGCGAGTTACATTGTTTGTGTTTGGGGCGACGAGTGAAGAGCGCTCACACCCAAGCGAAGTCCCGCGTGAGCAGAATGGTGATGGCGAGGAGGAAGAAAGCTAGAAACCACACTTTCCTAGAACGACACATATGAGGAGGGTTCTAGGTAGGCGAGTCGAAAAACTCTGACTTATCGTTGAGAAAGGCACTTTTTAAGGTGACCAAGAGGTGACCAAGAGGCGACGTCGCCAACAGACACCGGCAGCGAGAGTTTTGACTGCGAGTCTCCCTCAGGCTCCGAATAATCGCAAATAATAGGTAAAATGATAAGAGGGAGTCACAGTTGCTTAGGCCCGTGTATAGGGTGGTGATAAAGCTGCAGCTTGGATAGGTGGCCTGGAATCAAAATTGTAGATGTGTAGCCATCCGATTTGAGAGTAACAAGGGGGGCAGTCAGGCGATGGTTAGTGGATAGAGGCAATTGGCGGGGGTAGGAATGGATGAATGAAAAGAACTGGAATGGAAAAAAGCGTGTTGGCTCACTGTGACGAGGTTGCCTACAGGAGCTGCAGCTGCAGTTGGGCACAAAGCTCGGGCAATCAATATTAGACACCTGGATACTATAATCTATTAAATTATAATATAAACTTAAAGATATAGGTTCATCCCTTTGGAATTATAATTTATATTAATTTATAAATATTAAGGCTGCCCTAGTGGAAGATAACAAACTGCCCAGGAACTCCCTTGAAGATAATATATAATATATCACTATATTTAGTATTTAAAGATGAAGCAATAGCGCGGTATACTAATTAACGTTTTCATATAGCATTCCATCATCTCTAATTCTGAGAAACATAGAGGGCAGCAACAAGACACTGAAGGGCGCTGCTCTGGCTGCTAGCCGTAGCAGAGCCAAGAACGTAGGGACCACCCCAATCAGCCCCATTAAAGCAGTCTCCTGCCTCCACAGCGAGATCGTTTTGCCAAATGGACTGGGCGTTCTTTTCCAAAAACGCCTTGTAGGCAGGGGAAGGCTGGCTCTGGTATAGCTTTTGGAGATTCCTAGCAAAGACACCCTTGAATTGGAGGTTATCACCGCTGCAGCTGTGTGACAGATCGCAGCTGTCAGCAAGAATGCCGTTATTGTCAACCAGGTGAGCCATAGTAGCATTGGCAATCTGACTGGCTGATGTGAGGTAAGATGAGTCTCCCGTGGCGATATAGAGGTCTGCAAGACCACCGATGATAACACCCTGGTTGTAGGTCCAAATCGGCTGGTTGTTATCATTCACACAGGTGTTACCATTTACAGCATCATTGACAAGACCTTGGCTGTTGATGAAGCCAACCTTTTCGAACCAGGCCCAAACTGTTTGCGCGGCACTTAGGTATGTCTGCTTTTGGCTGCTGGGGACACGGTTGGCGAGACTAGCACTGATGGCAAGGTACAGTTCTATTATTTTATGTAAGCCTATTATATCTTCCTGTTGTCATCCGGGAGACGGAGAAAGAACTTACCATTGGGAATAGCTAACGGGTTGTCGGTCTTAGCTTCGCCTTTGAACCAAGGGAGACCGCCACAGTTGAGATTGCCCCAACCAGCATTCATATCCTGCCAAATGGCAATAGATTCTGTGAGATAGTCCTGGACTCCGGTGAGATCGTAGACATCTTGCCACGCCAAACCCCACCAACCTTCATCGTCGCTACATATTTTCATTGCCCATCAGCCTACATTCAATTGTGTATCTTCCGTTAAACGAGCAAAAATACTTACTAGTGACTTGCTAGAAAGCCTTGTTCTCTCTTCCTGAATTTGCTCGGAATGCTGCTCGCTGATCCCTTGGGCACAACAATCTTACGGCCGGTGCTGTCTAATTGTATGACACCGTGAGAAGGTTGACCTCCCTTGAGATATGTGTTTTGCCACATCGCAGCGGTTCTGCTCTTGACACCACTATCGAGCGCAGCGAGGCTGGCAACCGCTGTGATCATGACACCAGCTTGCCAGAAGTAGTAGGCCCCATTAGGATAAAGGAAGAGACCGATATCTTCGTCATACCATCGGAGGAGTTGGTCACTTGAAAAATGAAGCATTAATACAAGCTCGAGGAAAAAGTCACTGGGTAGAAGGCCAGTGAAGGAAGCTCGGAAATATCAGGAAGCTTACTTGGAGCAACCAGCGTTGACATCATAGGACGTGTTATCAGCATAGGCTCCAGCCGCAACCAAGGCGGTCAAAGCAAGAAGCGTCTTTCTTGCCATAACGCATCTAAAGATTTCCAAGAAGATGTAACTCGATATAACGACAAGTCTCAAAGAACCGCCTCACACATTAGTTAATGCGGGTGCTGTGACATCTAAATTTATACCCACCTATGTCCCTTTATCCTTTCTAGATTCATAGCTAATCTAATGAGGAAATGATATTCCTTCAATGAAAGAATAAAGTGCCCCGTACTTCAGTGCAATTCACGCATGTGCGAGTATATTTGTGAAACGTTGTATTCCGGTATGCCGTGGTCACGAGGAACCTAGGCAGCAAGCGAAACAACTCCCTATACTATACGCCATCTACGAGACAGGGGAACAGGCAAGCTATCAATACGAACAGAATGTATACCATTTCTTTACAATCCTCTTATAGCTAGCATTAGTATTGATTCAGCCTGTTTGTGAAGGCCCGATGTTAATACTATAGCGAGCAGTTGTCAGCCCACTTTTGGGCACTCATGTCAAGGCTAATAATCCTACTGACAAATGATCGTCAAGGCGCAGTTTATCTTCGGTGGTTACATTCGACTTGTATGTCCCTGCGGCTCCACTTCATCGTTCTTCTCTGCTTCGATTATGCGCACGTACGGCAAATACTTCATGTGTATAAAGCTGCGAGATAGCAGCAATGAGCCACATAGAAAGTACTACTAAATTACAGTAGAGCCTGTAAAATAGCGTCAGGCGACTGGTGTGCCATGAGAAAAGTATGAACGCCTCCAATGGGCAGGCATCAAGACATTGGATAACGGTACATACATCATCCACGGCGCCATTAGGCGCTAGCCAGTCATGTATTGACGCAAGATACGACCAAATGGATTTTCCTTCCTAATGCAGACAAGTAACATTTATGCATCCGATTTCAATTGCTCCTGTCGTGGCCTAGCCATTGAATGTTTGCACGCTCTCATTGGCGCGGGAGTTTTTCTCATATCCCATGTCAATTTGCGGGGGAAGACCCCAGCAGTTGGATTGTTTTAGGGACTACATTTGAAGAAATTGAGAATGGATGCCAGGATAAGAAAACCAAAACTCTTTTGAATTCTACCTTTGATCCCATTACGTATCATTTACATACCGAAACAACTGAATTCGATACGATAGTATGGGAAAAAATAGAGACAGTAAACCAAAATAGAGCCCCTAACATTATCTTGTTTACACTACTAGGACTAACAAGCGGTATTTCACCTGCTAATGAGGGGCAATTGACTGTGCAATCATTAACTATTAATACCAGCATTGAAAGACACGAATAGTTTCTTTTTTAGACCAGCTCAAGGTGGAAGGTGTTGGCAAGTGCCTGTTTGTCTATATTCCTTTGTCCCACATATTTAGTAGAAGCTAGGCCGAACACTGCAATTCTGAATCCTTCTATTTGCCAAAAATCCTCTCAACAATACTCTACAGAGTTATTGTGGCTGCCTAATGCTACTGAAATCCAGGGTATCGATTACATTTCCCGGTGAT
Source organism: Trichoderma simmonsii (assembly GCA_019565615.1). Taxonomy (NCBI): domain Eukaryota; kingdom Fungi; phylum Ascomycota; class Sordariomycetes; order Hypocreales; family Hypocreaceae; genus Trichoderma; species Trichoderma simmonsii. The sequence goes on along the minus strand of CP075870.1, from coordinate 4,295,002 downwards.
TCGAAGACAATAGTTTCAGCGCCTAGGCCATTCCACTAAGCCCCCAATTGTAGTTTAAGGGACATTGTTAACAATCATTCGGTATGTTTTATTAATTATATGATAAATGAGAAATGTTAGATTAATACTATCCCTGCTGCACAAACTGTTTAACAAAAGAGACTAGTATAGAAAAAGCAAACAACTCCTCTCTAAGCTTTTGGCTTCCTGATTTAACTAATGCCCCAATATATTAAAGGAAAAGCTATTCCCACGATTTCTGCACTTCTTTTCTCTGTTGTATCGCTTGAACTCCCTTCGTAATCGCATATCATGCAGACAAAGAGTTTCGCTGCACTGGCATTTGCCATGGGTCAGTTCATAGTAGGAGCATATGCCAACTCGGGTTACGCAGGAAGTTGCACAAATATACAAATATATCCACCGGATGGCAACACCAACTACTGGAAGATTGCTGCAGATTGCAAAAATAACGCAGGGCAAACTAATCTTAATACCAAAATCAACATCGATTCATGTTTTAGCAACTCAAACGGATCTCTTGTTGCTCAGCTAGAGTAAGAACTACCTTTCAATGTCAATCAGTTTAGAAGATATTACTCACATATTTATAGTGGCTCTTTTGGGTCGTCTTGTACAAATGTAATACTCACGGGCACGGTTCTCAGCGCCAGTTGTCGCAACCAAGGAGGCGCAAGTGTCGATACGTCAATAGATACAAGTAAGTTGATTACAAGCATAACATGCTATTGCTTCTATGGTTTTTATTAACATTATTACAAAGATAATGTTATTGGAAATGCGAATGGTGCCCTGTACTGTTTTAACCAGGGAAATTTATAAGAGGGGGGAAGGTCAGATTCTGTTGCTACAGCTCCCTGTTCTTACGCAACTGAAAGATAATATCTTTGTGTAAATGGGAAGAGAATACAAAATCGTTCAAACCTTGGATCAAATGCCGTCTTTATTAACAACTACAAGCTTGTAGGAACTTATTATCTAAGTTACTCCAGACAAGAGGTTTATTATACCAATAGTACCCGTAACTAGTCACAATAAGCTAAGCTATACTGCATGTTGAACGCTTGAGTGTCTGTTGTGAAATTGTTTTCTGCTTTTGATGGCACCTGATTTGTATATTGGGGTAGCAACTGTATGTTCTTTACCATTGGCCACAAGAAGCCTAGCGGGAAAAGCTGAATACTGTTTATTCTCCCTTCCACCTTACAACGCAGTGACAGCTTGCCTCGCTCTATCATTATTGTGTTCTTTCTCCAAGAATCGTATAGTAAGAGCCCATGACTGTTTAGCTCTCCGGGCATATTGCTCTGGGACAGTTGGGTCTCCACCAAAAAGTTTCCTGTTGAATATCTCCATGCTTGCCCAGCCACAATAACCAATGTGCTGGACCAGAATAGCAAGAATCCTGCCGATCGGGAGATATCTCTCGTTCTCAAATGGGAATAATCGGGAATTCCTTGACCAGCTCATCCTGGGTGGCATTTTTTCATCCCAGAACTCATGTCCCGGACCAAGAGGCGGAGATAATCTCTCTGTATCTCCAATCTGGATGTAAAAAATCTTTTGAGGATCAAGCTCTTGTGTCATCCTTTCCAGTGTAGCTGTGAGGCCAGCCTCTCCATTTTGAAGGCATCCAAAGGCTGAGGTTGGATCTCCCCAGACTCTTGCAGCGTATACTTAATTGACTTAATAATTAATTTTATTAAGTTATTTTTAATTAATTAGTTGGTCTGTTGTTTATTTATAATTACTTACTTAGGGTATTTTTTATTGCAGCTATGAGAGCTAGTTTATAATATAAAAGCACAGGGTTTATTAATTTCTTACCCCTGTCTAAACATCTTTAAACTACCTCATACTTAGTTCCTCCAAAAATCGGCGCCATTTGGCCAGGCATCTCATGCTCGATGAGTAATTTAAATCTCCACCCAGTGCAATGGCCAGGCATCAATATAGAGGGCTCCAACTGCTTTAGGTCGTCCATAGTACGGCGCATCTTCTCATTGCTTGCATCGGCAAGATGATACCCTCCAATTATCGCGTAGATAGGGCTGTCGTCTAAAGACTTGGCATGCTTCGCAATATTGATCAGCCCAGCATGGCTGCAGCCTGTGAAGATGACTAGACCCTTGCCTGTGCGGTACATCAGTGTATGATCCCCCACCTAGGAGGTTTTCCAAGGCGTGAACGAACCTTTGATCTTGCACATGACGAAACGCTCTTCTGATATAAGCTCGTCTGGCTCCCATGCGCCTTTTGATGACATGTAGCGAATGCCTCCCGGGATTCCGCCCTCGTAATCAGTTTGGCGAGGAACGCTACCAGAGATCATGAACATATTGCCTAAAACCGTCTTGGGCTGGCTGCTCAGAGAAAGCTCGCCCCCCTTTGCCTCGATTTCCGCAAAGGTTGGGTCGGCCTGCAGAGAAATAGGCTCGCGGAACATGATTCCTCTGAAATCCGGGCGGTCGGGATGGACGTCCACAGTAACCTTTGCATGGCTCGGCTTGTCCTTGTTTGCCAAACTTATGGCAGATAACAGGCCACCAGAGTGATCTCGATGCCAATGCGACAAAAAGATTACGTCGATGTCGCTCATATTGAGTCGCATCCGTTCGGCATTCATTTCAAGAAAGCCTGCCTCTGGTCCAGCATCAAACAGCAACGTTCGCTCTTGAGTACCAAGTTTAGCCGTCTGTGACCGTTAGTATGGGTCAAATAAGCCAATAGGTTATGACTCTGGGGATCGGTATTACAATGAACAAAGACAGACCATGGGCGCCACAACAAATGTTGTGCATCGGCATCTCCATCTTGGCGCCTCCTCGGCTCGACGGATCTGCAACCTCATCTAGAGGAACGCCAGCAAATGATTGCGCATGTCTGACATTACAATTGAGGCTCGGTGATATCTGATCGATTTCATCGTTGATTAAGACGTGAAAGTCCAAGCTGTCCAACTCAGCCAGCTGGACACTCGCTGTTGTCCCTGACATCGTTTAGTGCTAGTTAGAAACACGGATACGATGAATAAAGAGACGAATTGCAGAGAATATGAGCAGTTGGAAGAGGATGCAATGCTGCAGAAGCATCGGTTCATTATCTATAGGAAGTGACGTGCTCACATGCTCCTCTTTCATCTGGCTTTACGGCCTATCGTTAAAGTCCGCACCATGCAAGCGGAGACTAGGAAGCAGAGCGGATATATACGACCCGTAAAATTCTCACTAAATTCTTGTGATGCGCTAACTTAGTAAATATATCGGTAGACGTCTGCTTGGGTATGGCTATGGGGATAGCCTAATACCAATGTCCGCTCGGGTACTGCTGTGGGGATAGCCTATTGGGCAAAGCCTTTCGCATGTGCAAGATGCATCTTGAAGCGCCAGCCGTCATTATAAGTACCATCCCAGATATCACGCCGCAATCAGACGGCGAAATTCTGGTTAGGGATTTGACCACAGCCTTTCTTGACAAGCCTTGCAAGGGGATTCTATTGGATATGTGCTACCACCCCTCCCCAGAAACACAGATAATTTCCTTATCGAGACAACATGGATGGACGGTAGTATCAGGCGTTGAAATGTTTCTCTTCCAAGCCGTTGAAGCTTGTTCAATTTGGACAATGTAGCTGTCGATCAGTTGCCAATTACAGACGCCTGGTCGAGTACCCTATCTCTTGTTAAATAGAAAGAAGGCGTGGCTCAATTTCTGTAATTAGAACATGTGTCAAGATAGTATAGTATCAGCCTGACAACCATTCCCTGATTACTTTACCCTTAGTTATATGAAGAAGCAGGTAGGAACTATAAGCTAATTCGATATTTGTCAAGATATCTCTCAGTCATACGATCCTACTTCGCCCTGGCTAAAGCTTACTTATCTCTCTGTGCCAGTATAGGCCGGGAGTCCTCGCCCAGAACAGTAAGTAAGAGGCTGTTGTTACCAAAATCTGAAATCCCTGCGAGTCTCCATCCTGCTTTGTGTAGAATAGTTCGTCTTGTAGCAACCCACAGTTTTGGGAAACCCCTTGACTTTCCCCGTTCAACCAGGCTTGTACATTTGTTCAAAAGCATTGGCGTCGAATCCAAGCTCCCGTAACCCAGCTTCGGGCCATACCCCTGACCAGTGTAGTATATCATCTTCAGCGAGTTTATAATACAATTCGTGATTCTCTATTTCCGATAAGGCTGGGTTCAGCACGTCGAGACTCCCAATTGTATCATGCGACGGTGAACTCATATCAACCACCGGCGAGTTTGCAACCTGATGAGAATTGTGAGACCACCCTAGAATTTGTTCTGTGGTATTTATACCGGCGGCATTGACGACTGGCAACGGACGCATACTGCCGCCTCTCATTTGTGGTGCTACGCTTATGCACTTGCTAGAATCCGAGTATCCAAAAAATTCATCATTAATGCCAGGCGCCGCGCAACTTGCTAAGTCTGTCCGCTGTACAGGCTTAACCAGGGACAGTATATTCGTTTGAACGCGTTGAAATGCTGGCCAAAACTTACTGACCTTCTGCATTGAATCTGTAAAGGCCGCGATTGTCGGCATGAAGTCCTTGCCTTTCAAGTCTAGCAGATCTCTCGCGGTTCGAGACATGCACTCAATCATTTGATCGTAGATTGCAAGCAGTAGTACCGGCGTCCGTTCTGGCTTATGAATCCGATGGAATTCTTGCAAGGCAGTGGACGCCTTAGCAAAGCAACCAAATATGTCATCGGTCTCCGGTGAACCGATGTTTGGGACAGATTCGACTTGTGATGCGCTCAACTTCGCGCTTTTTTCAGCTTGTATAGCACATTGGATTGCCGTATAGCTCAGGAAGAAATGCGGATACGCTGAACGGGCTGGTAGCGGCTGAAGTTCAGCCATCCTAGACTGGATATTGGCCAACATAGTAGCATTGGAGGACTCGGAATGGATCAGGTCGGATTTGGTAGTGGATATTGCTTCCAGACAGCTGATTGAGCGTGACAGAGTGTTAAATGTGCTTGCAATTCTGCCTGGAATTTCATTATACCGCTGAGCAACCTCGTCTGCCTGACCAAACACCTTTGGGTTCTCCCACTCTTCCAGCCCGTCCTCGGGGAGAGATGCATGGCAATGCCTTCTTTCGAAAATCCGCAAAGCTTCGGTACGCAAAGTAAGTAATGTTTCAAGGATTGAGAGGGCGACCAAAAGGTGGGCTTTCCTTGTTGAGAATGCATCAATGCATCCTGTTTTCAGGCCGCTCGGTGTCGTGCGCCGCTCTAGGTAGCTCATTAGTCGAGATGCATGGCCAACGAGAAGCCAGCACGACTTCAGCCTGTTGTAGCCCATATTCATCATTGCCAAAATAAGCAACGCCTGTACGTGTCCGAAGTCATGAGAGGCGTCCTCAGTTGGTATCAAAGCTCGTGCCTTTTGATAAAGCGGTTGCTGGGAAAGATCGATATGTGGCATAGTCTCAGTTGACGCTGTCTGGCATGATTCAAAAGCAAGAGTGGCCCAAAGGACGGCGGTCTGACCGTCCCGAGAACCCTCCGTATGTCTGTGATACTGATGAAAAGTTCTTAATAGCTCATGGGGTTCCAGTATTGGGAACCAACAGTTCGTATATGTAAGATAAGAATCCACCATTTTTTTTGCATCCAAAGGCAGTCCGGCTAGAGCCAAATTGTGGATTGTAGAAGTGGGAAGTCTGTACTGCTTGGTCTTGCCGAAAAGTCTCTCGTTGGTGTAGACGTCTTCTTTTACGCTCATGTTACCTGATTGGCTCTCAATATTAGGAAGCTCTATGTTGCACTCTGGAATTCGCCTCGGTGTGATGATCGAAGCCGCAGCGGTATGGTCACCCTCTGCACAATCCCCTATTTCCATGTCATGCTCAGTGAAGAGAGTCTTCCATTTCTGTCTTTCACCTTGCTCTAACGCAGGCAGAAGTCTCTCAACGTCTTTGGCAAGCACGCTTTGTTTCCAGGAGTCAAGCATGGTTTGGCTTTCGGGCACCACAGTTTGCGAGTCTTGGCCTGGGAAACGATTGAAGAACCTTTGGATGTCGGTGGTTAATGAGGCATCGCGCTGGATTGCAAAGCCTAAAAGTCTCTCCAGGCCTTTCACGTAGCCTTCAACAAGGCCACGCTTTCTGTTGACACTTGCGTATAAGCATCGTTGTCCCGCTGCCTTGCACGCGAGGCACCCATCACTGCCGTCGCATTTCAGCTTGCGTCGCTGACACCGCTGACATGCCTTTGATACCCGCGTCCCCATCTCTCATCAGGTCTGGAATCCTGCGGAATATGGGGAAAGAATGGATCATATCTTGGGATCAACCTTTCTTTTAGAGAGCTAGAAGCTATTGAAATGTGGAAGTCCAGCTGATAATTATTAAAGAAGCAGGGGGCGGGCGACCCCCAGATGCAGACTCCAGGGTGTGTGGGGTGCTGCTATCACATCACATTCGTGTTTGGCCCCAAAGTTTCCGTTAGTGTCTCGTTAGCTTGTTAACCCCCAGAGTTGTCGGCATAGGTCATTGCCGTCGCGGCTCGCCACAAAGAAGCTTTCTTGCTTATGTGACCTATCCTGGACTTTCAATTTTGGCATTGCCTGAAAAAAATGCTTCTCTTATCCTTTCTGTCTCTGTTAGACACCAAATACGCTGTATGAATTGGGAAAAAGTCTTCAATTCCGTCCTCGGCTACAGATAATTGCAAAAATGGACCCTGAAGCGTCCATTATTCTGGTTGGGGTGCGTGGTGCGGGCAAGCGAACGCTGGGCCTGATTGCAGCTACTGAGTTGAACTGGAATTTTATGACGGAGGACCGTTGCTTCCAGGAGTTTACGAAGATGACTCCCGCGACCTTTGTCGAGAAATACGGGATTGAAGCCTTCCATGAGAACAGCGTGGAGGCCGTCCGCAGAGTGCTTTTGACCTGTCGAGAGCGACATGTAATTGAATGCGGATGGAGCAGCTTGACATCCGATATTCACTTGTTGCTCCAAAGACTGTGCCTTACAAACCCCGTCATTCAAGTAACGCGTTCACCAAAACAAGTACAAACTCTACTCGGACTCGATCAACAGCAAATAGCGCTTTTTACGCGAGCTGAAGAAGCCCATCGAGATTGTTCAAACTATGAGTTCTACAACATACAAGACTGGACCGAGGATCCCGCTACAAACGACAGGAAAAGCGACATCTCATGTTCTCCATTCCGTCTGAAAGATGCAAAAACTCACTTTTGCTCTTTCCTTGACTTGGTCCGTAGCAAAAGCGTGGAAAGACTGAGTCCATGCATAAATCGTCCACTATCTGCCATCTCTCTCGCAGAGAGACGCTACACTCATGTGGTGCGTGTTGAGCTCTCGACACTCATACAATTACCTCCACAGCTGGACAACTTCGATTTCATTGAAGATGCTATCGAGCTAATAGACGATGTCTCCTCAATCGATGCCAACCAAATTATTGGCGAAAAAGTAGCGACGCTCCGGAGGTACCTTTCTGTGTCTATAATTTACGACCTTTCTCGTCATGAAGTCGCTGCGGTGGACCGCCAAGATGATGAAGATTTTCAGGCTCGTCGCCTTTGGAGTGCGTTCCGGTTAGCTGTGGACTATGTCGTCGTCCCATTGGAAAGCATCAATCTTAGGTTGAAACAAATCCTTTCAGAACGTCGATCGACTCAGCTCATAGGACACTGCGCCATTCCACTGGATGCTGACGCTATTGAAAAAGCCAGGCGCATGTACGATAGAGCCTCCGATCATGGGTTTTCTATGACCAGACTCATATTTGTCAAAGGTACTGGTATCCAGGACGAAAAAGCGTTACACGACTGCGTCATGGCGCTCAGAAGCAGTGTTGAACTCCGCGGAGGTCCAGCTTTGATATCATATGGGCAAGGTCTTCCAGGTTCCACGTCGGTGCTGTTATCTAATACTATTTTGACGCCTGTGCATCATCCTCACTTTCACCCAAAAGCAGACGAGCGAGATTCTCTTTTGACAACACGACAGATCATGCAACTACGATTTCAAAAAGGTCTACTTGAGACTCGGCGGATCTATTCCATTGGGAAACCCCCTCTCAGTGTTGCTCCAGCTATGGTCAAGGCAGCTTTAGATGCTACTGGCCTCAGCTTTGACTACATTCAGCAAGAAAGCCTTGGCTCTCCACCCTTTGAAGATCTTGCCATGGATAAGAAGATGGGTGGGGCAACCATCACTTATGGACTGAAAACCATCACCGCGACTTTCGTGGAAAAACAAAGTCAGCAAGCGAGGGCAATTGGAGCCGTAAATACATTGATGCCGCTATCTACAGAAATAAACCCTGCTCCGTGTCTTGGGAATAGTCATGTCAACCTACCCGGGAGCGGCACAATACGAAGTTGGTACGGGGACAATACGGATTGGATCGGCATGACTGTGTGTATCAATCGTAATCTGTCACCCAGAAATGCCATCAATCCGGAAAAGACATCTGGGCTCGTCATCGGTAGTGGTGGTATGGCGCGTGCAGCGATATATTCCATGTTACGGCTGGGGGTCCATGTCGTCTGCGTCTTCAATCCTGTTGCACGAGATCAGAGCATCATTCCGGATCATTTCAATACAATGTTCGGTTCGCAGCAGCGAGGAGTAAAACATGTGCGGACTCTTTTGCATACCCAAGAGTCATGGCCAGCCGACATGGAGCAGCCAACCATCATTGTTTCGTGTCCGGTTCCTGGAGAAAGGATAGAGCCAATCACCACAACCGCTGCAGTACCTACTCAATGGCTGCAAAGCAAGACAGGTGGCGTTATCTTAGAAATGTGCTACAAACCGTTGCTGACTCCCTTGCTACGAGAGGTGCAAAATTTGCGAGCTAGGACTGGTCAAGCTTGGGTTCTAGTAAATGGCCTTGAAATGCTGACAGAGCAAGGCAGTGTACAATTCGAATTACTGACAGGCCGCAGAGCGCCAAGGCATACAATGCTATTAGAGGCTCGGAAAGCGTACGCACAAGAAGAGCTGCTGCAGAATATCTAGCCGCTAATAAGCATTATGGAATGAACCGAGGTTTATTATGTACTGTTAGTATCTACTAGATATGAAAAATAGCAACAACTAATGTACGTACCTAGATCGCTTAGCAGCAGGCCCTTTCATTTGTAATCTACATAGTTAGCCCGTTCAGATAAATTTGTGTAATAAAATGCTGGCTTCTCAAAGACGGGAATGATCTCACCCGGATGTTGCGGACGACCCATAATTATCCCCACTAACGGAGTAGATCTATTCCGTCGAAATACGGAACACAAATTGACATAATCCTGGAAGGCATTAATAATAAAGGCTCAATCACTCTCACGACCTTGGTTGGTGGAATTCCTCACATGTATGCCACGTTTTGTCACGAGACGTATTAAGTTGGCTTAAGAGTGTTGTTAGCTTTGTAGCCATTGCCTTGTTTTGGGAGAAACGGACAAGGTCTTCACCCATATCTCAATATGTCTTCCACTCGGATATCACAGAACCTTTTAACAGCCTTACTTAAGCATTCATTAGCTTTCTGCTCAAAGATTTTTATGAGCTATTGTCTAATATCAGAGGGTCTTAGGGCCGGCTCTGCGCCATGTGTCCAAGTCTAATGGTTGCTACTTCCTACGATTGGGGAGGCCGAGTTTGAGGAAGCCACCGGACTATAGTAAAAAACAGAATCAGGACCGTGATCATTTCAAGGCTTGTGCCGCAAGTAGCTATCCAAACTCGTGTTTAGAGACTAGGCAATGCCACTTCATGTAGCATGTTCGTCGTGTGTGACTGAGATCTCTTTGGCGCCCGAACTATCGGCAGCTTCAGCATCATCCAGGGCTTTGCTTGAACCTTTCTTGAGCATGTCCCTCAATTGATCAGCCACTTTGGTCCCATCTGAGAGATCGCCGTGAAGAAGCTGTTCCTTTGATCTGGCTTTCTTGTCCATGAACACCCAAACCGTCCGCTCCGGCGTGAACAAAGTATCAATTTCTTCTCTGATCATAAATGTAAGCTGAGATGCCAAGGGGGTCTTCGTGGAGGTGTCTGACTTGCAGTGTTCTTCTCGCTGTTTCTGGAAATAACAGATAGCAAATTGTCATATTAAAGTAGCATATCGCAGCAAAAATCAAGTAGATTCTCCATGAGGCCTGGTTCAAAGCTGTAGGTATATAAAGCCCCAGCCAGAAGTTCACAAGCCAGTTGCTGGCAAACGCCAAAGCAGTACCACGTCCTCGAGCTCGTAAAGAGAAGATCTCCTGTGGGTAGGTCTGGCCCACACAGGCATACAGCAAACCAAATGAGCACATATACAAGTACATGAAAGCAATGGCTGCCCTTGAAGCGGCCTTGTCGTGGAAAGTGAATGTTACTGCCTGTGTAACATTGTCGAAATGTGGATTTCCGTAGCTCTTCAAAAGAGCTCTGACCACGATGAAACAAGTACCCATGCAAAGAGGGCCGAAAATCTAAGCAAACTCTCATTTCAGCAGATGAATTACAAAGCACAAGAGTAACTGCCTACCATCTGAGTTCGACGACCAAGATCATCAGCAAACCACATCAACACACTAGTCGTCACCAAAAGGAGGGCACCGTTGATTGCATTTGCTAAGAGAGATGCCTGCGTATCGCTAACGCCCGCTTGAGAGAAGACTTTCGGCGCGTAGTACAGGCAGATATTGACTCCTGCAAGCTCATGCAGGAATAGTAAGCCGACGCCAAGATAGGTTCTGCGTCGGTCCTGTCGACCAAAAACGAGGGCAAATAATGAAGGAGGTTCAAGTCTCTTATCGTAGTCGACAATCACTTGAATCTCGGCGAGTTCTGCCGCAACTTCCGAATCATTGATATCGTTATGGCCTCGAAGCTTTGCCAAAGCTTCAAGGGCTTCCTCATTCCTATCTTTAGTTACTAACCAGCGTGGGGATTCCGGTCGGAAAACCATCAGTGGTAAAATGACGAGAACCGGAAGCAGCTGCAGTGCCAATGGCAACCTCCAGGCTGCTGTCCCAGATAACTTGGCAGTGCCATATTGCACCTAGCCAGGATGTCAGTAACAGTCTTTATCGTCATTTTCAAAGAGTAGAGATAATACCCAGTACGTGAGAAAGAGACCAAGGGCTGTGCCGGAATTGAGATTTCCTCCCAGCCGTCCTCTAACGTGGACGGGAGCAATCTCAGCTGTATATCTGGAATTCCATGATAAATTTTATGACAATCAGTGTGTTTCCAAAAGAAACTTACAGTGGAATAGTCGTTATGAGAGCTCCTGCACCTAGACCGTTGACCACTCTACCAACGATGAACATTGCCTGATTTTGGGCTGCAATGACGAGTACTTGTCCAATAATGTACACCACTCCACCGAAATAGATTGTCTTCTTTCGACTAAATCTATCTGCCGTCAAAAAGCCAGTAAACATAGAACCCCCCAGTTCTCCCGCGATGAGAGCTGCAGTCATTGATCCCTGACGAAAAGGCGAAGGGTAATTGAAGTATTCATTGAACTGCGGCATCGCCAACAGCCCGCCAATGGAGCCTACCTCCCATCCCTGTGTGACCCCTTGGAGTAAAATTGGGGTCGCGAGGAGGATGAAGTCCATAAAAGAGAGTTGTCGATTCATGATGCGATATCCTCAATATTTACATATTAAGCAATGGCGGAAGACACTCAAGAATAAATGACACAGCATAGGCGCGGCGACAACTACGAGTTATACATTTTCTATCACTAACATGCAAATTTAAGACAGAAGGAGAAGAAAAAATGGAGGAAGGTAGCTTGATTGAACGGGAAAGGAAAAAGTCCAACTCGTACGGCAAAGGTCATGGGTAGTAGCCGTCAACGGCTGCAAATTGACTTTATCCTTATCTTTTCCGTCGATACGACCCAATTTTTGGACATGTGTGGCGGTGACGACCACATAAAGAAGATACAATCTGAATACCCAGATTTTATTCACATTCAACAGGTATTATCGCACTCTCCGCGTTGATACCGCTCCGCTGTTCACCAAACTTGTTGGATAAATCTCAGCCATATTTATACCTCCTTGCTTCACAGCGCTGAATCGTTGCAATTGTTCGATAACCCGAGCACATAATAGCCAAAAATCTGGACCTATTTTCTCTACCACCTTTACCTCATCACTTCATTCGAGATGCTAGCTCAAGAGAAGTATGTTTCTAAACTTCGCGGACATCGTGTCCTCATTTTCGGAGGGTCGTCAGGCGTCGGGCTAGCTGTGGCCGAAGGCGTTATCGAATTTGGCGGCCATGCAATTATATCCTCGTCGCAACAGAGCCGCGTAGACCAGGCAGTAGAACGTCTGAAGTCTCGTTATCCAAATGCCAAAAGCTCAGTAGCTGGCAGCGCCTGCAATCTGCTCTCTCCGAACCTTGAGAATTCTCTTCATGAGCTGTTCAAGAAACACGGAAAGGTGGACCATATTATCTTCACAGCAGGGGACAGTCTTTATCTGCCCAGCATTCAGGATTGGAGTCTCGATGCAATCATCGACGCTGGCAGAGTCCGTTTCTTTGCCCCGCTCATTGTAACCAAGGTTGGCTCGCAATACCTGAATCCGGGTCCTCGATCCTCAATTACCTTTACCGGAGCGGCATTAACGCAAAAGCCCCGTCCTGGATGGGCTGTTACGACTGCGTATGCTTCTGCCATGCACGGCCTCGTTAAAGCTCTGGCTATTGACTTGAAGCCGGCCCGTGTCAACGTAGTCGATCCATTCGCTACCAGGACCGAAATGTGGGGTGACAAGACGGAAGCGGAATTAGAGGAGATAGGCAAGGACATCGCTAAGGACACCTTGACTGGAATCTTCGCGTATGCTGAGGATGTAGCAGTAAGGCCACAGTATATCCTTTGCAAACGTTTTCAGAAAGCGGCTAATTCGCAGCGCAGGAAGCCTATTTATACACTATGAAAGATGCAAATGTGACTGGAACAGTGATAGGGACAAATAGCGGTTGGCCGTTGGCTTCAAGGAGCGCAGAATAGTGTCAAAGATCAAAGACTCTGAACCAATGACAGAGAGTGTTTCTGACATTGGATATTCAGCAGGTAGCAAGTACTCTAATGGAGACGGCCTCTGTTTCTTAAATGCCCCTAGTAACCGTTCATGTCTATGTATAAATCATCTCCATGTATAAATTTTCCATCTTCATTATTAACTGTTCAGGTCTATTGCAGTATGGAAGCTCCTCAAACTAATTGTAGATGGGCGGTTTTGCTAGTATATTTATATAAGCGACAGCTAATCTAATGCCGCGCCAGTATAGCGTTCTCTTTCGAGGCTTGCAAGGACAAATGCGGATGTTCCAAGAACACTGTCTTGTTGAATGGGGCGACTAAGGTAATACTGATCTTTTCATTAGTAAGAGGCTGCTGTGGTGTCAAACAGAAGGAAGAAGCCTTACATCATATGACGCGGGAGAGTTCAAACTGCAAACATCGACAGTTCCATTGAGCCCAAGAGTTCCATCATCGCGCTTGACAACAAACTTCCGCACAATCGCATCGTAAGCTTCGCATGCTGCTTTTTCAATGTTATCGTCCGGCAAAAGACTTTCAAGAAAGCCCAACCGTGACCCACGAAGGATAACAAAAACGAAAATAGAAGAGCAGCTTGATTCAATATAGTTGCCTGGCAGATCGGGGCTACACATGAGCTGCCACCAGCCGTTCGATTTTGAATCACGACAATGCACGACCTTTTTGATCAAGTACTGAAATTTCGATTTCAAGTTCTCCCATTTGGCGCTGTCTTTGGACATCGTAGGAGACTCAAGTGCTGCTAGAAGCGCAAGTGTCAACCAGGCAAGAGAGCGGCCCCATACAAACGGGCTTGCACCGTTTTTGTTATGTGACCATTCATACTTTTGAGAAGAGTCATAACCGTGAACAAAGAGCCCACTAGGTTGGTGAAAACAGTGCTTCCATAGGAGATTAATCTGCTGTAGTATCTCACATACTGCGTTGTCGGCTTCGTCGATGCCTCGTCGACCACTATAGTCAAGCATGAAAGGAACAAGCATGTACATGCCATCCAGATAACTCAAGTCTGGATAATGAAAGTACCATAAGCCCCCTACGCGTTGGATCCTGTCAGCTTGAAGGTAGACGCGGGATCGATGGTACGTACCAAAGTGATTCCTAGGCTGCAGGTCAATTGACTCTCTGAGGGCATCCAAGGCGTTCTTATATAACTCGTCCTTTGATCTTTCATACCTGTTACCGAAATTAGTTGATTGCAGTCTGTGATTCTTGATTATTCTTGATGCCTCATACTGGAAAGAGAGTCCGCGTCCCAAGGATAAGCGGTCCAAGGAGAAGGTCACGTTTCTCTTTGCGTCGAGAACTAGGCTTGCTGCCTTCCGTGTGCCGCACTCCAAGTAATCCAACACTCGTTCCCTTTGCTCTACCATATCATCCAGCCCATTCGCGCTGAGGATTTCCAGAAGTGCAGTTTGAAAGAAGCCGATACGAAGCCACTGGCCCGAATCTCCATCTGGTGACGCGAGGCCCTGTCCCCTTGCTATGACACTTTCAGCCATCCAGATGGAGTAGGGTTTGGACTGGGACGTCCCACTGCCAGTATCTGTACCATTGGACGTCATTGTTTACGTGCTTCGCTGAGCGTCAATACAAATCCACTGAGCCGTCAAGCTCGCCAAAAAGGAGATTTTTCAGTATAATTATACGAAGCAATAGCAGGTAGTTGATGACAGCAATTAATCTTCCAGAAGAAGTCGGCCAGGCTCTAGAGGTGGAATTAATCATATCCGTAGCGTAGAATTGCGGAGACAGTGCTTTTATCCGCTGCCAAAATGTAGTTTCGAAACATGGTTTCGCACACGCATGGCGGGGCGCCTTGAAAAACTTCAAAAAATTGCATTATGCGTATTAAGCCAGCTGTATGTAGACCAAAACTCCGCAGAGGTAACCAGCAGCACTGTCTTTATTGAATGTCCAAGTTTACCCTAACGAGTGCTTTTCGAGGAACTCCTGAACCTCTGCGTTGAATCTATCACAATCTTCCATGAACAGAAAGTGGCCGTGACCTTCCCATACTGAGATCTTTAACTGCGGCAGGTGGTGTAACCACTGTTGATCTATCTTTGCCAATCTTGGAGTTGCGATAAGCAGGGCCGGTATATCATACACATCTTCCCACCGCCACGCATGCGGTAGAAAATTTGTAGTGATTGCATTGACCCGAACGTGTGTCTTTGTTTTTAGCATTGTGCTACGGATTGCAGCACGCACTTCCGCTGTGGTGCGCTCGGTCCCGAATCCTTCAATTTTCGCTTCAAAATATTCATCGTCTTGAAGCCGCTCCGCCAACTTCTTTCTATCAACTTCAGGAAGATAGTTTTCTGAATTGATGAATAATGAGTCCACATAAACAATACTAGCCACAGTAGATGGGTAAAGACGAAGAAGCATTGTCGCTATAGGCCCACCCAGACTGTGCGCGACCAAAACGCACTGCGTCAGATTTTCATTCTCGAGGACTGCCTTGATAGCTCGAGCAAAGAACTCGTGGCTGTACTCGGTTTGAGGTGCACTGCTTTTGCCATGACCAGGTAGATCTATGAAGATGGCTCGATGCTGACGAGAGAGAGCCCCCTGTCCACCCCAGAGAACACTGCTGCAGCTCCAGCCATGAATGAATACAAGGGCCTTTCGACCAGAACCGTTCGTATAATATGCAATATTGAGGTCCTGGTATGATGTTGTTTTCGTTACACCCATTTCCATGTTGGGTTGCCTATCGGACAGCTCTGAGGCAATCTTCGAGTTGCTTTCGTACGTATGTATTAACAAAAGAATTTCACAACCTAAATGTACTGGTAACAAGCTCACAGTTTTATCTCTCTTATATGAACTCTACAATATATAACTTTTGGGAACCAACACCAGTAGGATTTAATAGTGTCCATTACTGGTGTAACGGAAAAGAAATTAGCCGCGGGGCATACGTGCTGCTACGGCATTCTTGCGAGGTATCCCAAAGACAGATTAAAAAGTATGACCTTCTTATCTACAAACAGTCAAGTAGGAGTAATCCTGCAAGAATATTGGACTTATGGTGGTTTGGTATTGCAAAATCACAACATAGCTTATATCCCAGTAATACACCAATCGTCGCTCCCAAAACATGCGTTCGAATATGTTGAGAGAACTGCTTGCCAGTCGAGATCGCTGGGTCCTATATGATCCACTTCTATCACCGCGTCCTGCGGAACTTCATGCCCAGCACTCGGAGATGTGGGGTTGTTACCTAAGATTGATGCATTTCCTCCAATGGTAACCTCTGGATGTGCCTCGATATTGATGGTGCCGAAATGTGGAATATAGATTAGCAACTTATTAGGAGTCTCGCCAGTTTCCCCCAAGCTCTGAGGTTGTGATTTCTGGCTATAAGTTTTCTGATGAACCGACCGAGATGCAGTGGTTAGGTAGTATCGCCCGTTATCGGAATCGCTCTCGGCCGCGAGGAGAGGTCGGATGATCTCAGAGATCTTCTGAGCTACGATATCGTGATTGGCTCGCGCTTTCATCTCCATGATCTCTAGAATATAGTCAAGCAGTCCTCGATCCCTCATTCGCTGATGACGCAGTGAATCCAGAGCAGTGAAGCTGCCTCTTCCGACGCAGTTGTTGTCACTGCTAGTTTGATGCTGATGCCGGGCATCAATATGCGCGATGCACAGCGTCACGCTGGCAATGAAAACTACAAAATCAATCATCCGGCAATAATATGGAAGAGGATTAGAATTGTGGAAGGCCACGAAATCAGAGATGATGGTGCGGCTTGCGGCGCTAGCAGTCATCTTGCTGTAATCATGATTCGGACCGTCTGCTGAAGAAGGTTGTAATATGAATGGTAGATGTAATTGTAGTAAGAGGTTGTGATGCGTAAACTGATGCATGAGGCGGATCGAATCTTCGAATATCTTTACTTCATTGTCGGGAACGAAAGCAGTGTTATGTATCGTTACAAACCACTGTGGCGACATCAAGGCTGCGGCGTCCTGGAGCATCTTGTCAATCTTGTAAGTTTCGGACAGTTCACTCGCCTCGGCGCCGTTACGACGCAGTATAAGCCCGGCAGCAACTGCCTGGATACGCTCTATGCGCTCCAGAGCCATGCATGACTCTAGGGCATTCGGAGAAGCAAAGCTGTCGTCGAGCGAGGAGCCCTGGGGAAGCCCCAATATTAACGACAGAGCGCGATCCGAGAGGACGATGCGGAACCACATATAATCAGGATCAATCCGGTCCCGGCTTTTTGGCTCTAGTATTATGTTTACCGGCCCGCCTGTTCCCGTATGTAGCCCTAGCAATTGAGCCGTGAGCATAGCTCTGCGATTCGTCATCCAAGCGCGCCGGAGGTTCCCAGAGTTATTGAGGTACATTGACTCGGTCATGATGCATTCTATGCCCTCGAGTGAGTTGGTAAGTTCATCATTGCTCGTCACTAGCTTAGAGACGACATCGACGAGGCAACACATGATGGCACGGTAGTCTGAGCTCAAACCATCAAGCTTGCTGGCTGAAGAGGGCGGAATGCCCTGAAGGTATGTTGCCAGTAGCAAGAGTCTTCTAGCTATGAGCACAGGATGAGCCTTGGCACCCTGCGGAGGCAATTGAAGCATCTCTTTTGGAGATTCCATGTGTTTGGAATAGAACGTAGAGTACGGCTTGAATATAACTCCGTGGAATAAGATCGAAATATCGACTGGAATGCTCAATATCAGGTCGAGATCATGCTGGTCAGGCCATTTCCTCAAGAGGATGCCAGATATCTCGTCAAGTCTGGTTGTTAACTGTGCTTCTGGTCCAATATTCGAAATTGCCGCATTAACGGATAAATGTGACTTTGAGTTAGACTTCGAAGTGTGATCATCTCTCTCCGGAAATCTCTTTCTCTCGCCATTAGCAAAGTAAGATGGCAATCAGGGCATTTAAGGAACGTACCGCTGGCAAAGTAATCCTCTCCTGATCGGGTTGATACTGGATTGATGCATTGGATCTAGTATTGTCGCTGTGCCTGGTCAACTGTACTGTCGGAGATTCCTCATGATCGACTCTCTCGTCCGCCTCGTCCCGGAACTCTTGACTGATGCACTTTGTCCGTCGGCTCCTACATCCATCACATTTCTTGTTTGACGGTGCTGCATAGGAGCACCTTGTCTTACGACGCTTGCACTCCCAGCAGCTCAATGTGCCCTTGCGGATCTTGCGCCTTTTGGGCGGATGTTGTTTGTCTTCCGCCGCGGAGGATGGCCAGCGTTGATTCTGCTGTTCCGACATCTTCCGTCGATAACGACTCCAGCCACGAACTTCACAATAATCCCCTTCCTTGAGAATTGGATAGAACGACGTTGATAATGCCTTTCATATAGTTTTCCTGGAAGTGTCAATTTCTTCTTTTGAACTCGGTTTGAGAAAGACGTTAAAGTCTCCGCCGCGGCGGTGTAAGACTCGGAAGTATGGTCCTCCGTAGATCAATACTATCCATACTACAATGATTTTTACGTAATCACGCCATTGCGCCGCGCTGAGATCTAAAATCATGCAAGATTCTGCTAGAATCGAAGATTAATTGTGTAGAAAATAGGGGAGTATGGATAAACAGTGTCCCATTTTACCACCAAACAGAGTGTTTAGATAAAATTTCAGTACAATAATCTACAAATTGCAGCGCAATATGTTCTCCGTAATAGTACTGGCGTTTTTCCACAGCAGGTTCTCATCATAGACAAAGGATCGATCAAGCTAGGGTATATTCATTTAAGGCATGCACCGCGGTCCAACACCAGTCAACATGCAGATCTATACTAGTTATTCAACTAAAGACTCCGAAACCCCCCGTCGGGTACAAAGGCCGGCAGGGTACTCCTCCGCGGTCAAAATTTACTAGTAACCTCAATTCAAATGCATATATATTCCGCGAGGTAGGCTCGCCACGTTATGACTTCTTTTTTTCCGTGTTGCTCAACTTTTACATCGCTTTTTCTTATTTCTATCCTTTCGCTGTATTAGCGAAACAAATTTCTTCGCTTTTGCATAGCGCAGAGTTCAAAATGGTCAAAGTCGCCATTGCTGGTGGTTCCGGGCGTAAGTACAACATCATCTTGGCTTGACGCAGCGGTATACAACTGCTAATCATCACGTTGTTATGATGCAGAGGTTGCTCGAGAAGTCATCGATGCTCTACTTGAATCCAAAAACCATGATATTACCATATTGAGCAGAAGCGTATGAGACATTGTTTACGTGCCTCAAATAAAAGAAAATAGCGGAAGCTGATGTCCATGTACAGGCTGTGCCACCTAAGACTTTCACATCGACCCTCGAGTGGCAGATTGTCGACTACAATGATGTGAAAAGCCTCACCAGAGCGCTTAACGGTGTTCACACTCTCTTGTCATTCATCCAGACGCTGGGAGATTTCAAACAAAAAGTTCAGAAGAACCTCATCGATGCAGCCATTGAAGCTGGTGTTAAACGGTTTTCGCCAAGCGAGTATGGAAGGTAAATAGTCCTTGAGTAGCACCATGGCCACTGCGGTTTCCTTTGACCGGCTAATGACCGAACCAACAGCAAAGACACTGTGGATATGCCCTGGTCAGGGCAAAAAGAAATAATCCGGGAATATTTGAGAGAAATAAACAAGTCGGAGATCGTGAGTTACCTTTTTGCAAGTACAATAGCTGGAAATTGCGAGTTTGGTGAGCGAGGTACACATCCACATTGCTAACCCACCTTCGCGTGACTCACAGGTTCTTGAGTATTCCTTATTCCAGCCCGGTCTGTTCTTGGACTACCTAGCCTATCCTTACAAAACCAGCAAGTACGTTGACCCGCTGCAAACCGTCTTTGACTTCCAGAACAAGCGTGGTATCGTTGTTGAAGGCCATGAGGACGCCATTATAAACTTTACTTCAGTTAAGGATTTTGCAGCTATTGTTGCCCTTGCAGTTGACTACGAAGGAGGCAGATGGCCAATTATTGGAGGGATCAGAGGCAACAGATTGACGTTTGCACAGGTTTTAGCCATCGGAGAGTCTGTGAGAGGTAAGAACAATAGAAGCATCATTATTGCCCAAAAATAAGGGATTCTCAGTGTGAAGCATTGCTGACTGAACTTTTCAAATTGATCTACTACAGGACACCCTTTCGCGATCGAAAAAGTAAAGATTGAAGATCTAGAGGCTGGTGAGCTGAAAACTGCTTGGAATATTGAAGCCACTCATCATGCCGCCTCCAAGGACGATTCAATGGACATGCACAAAGCTGTATCTGTTGGTATCCTCCTGAGTAGTACCAAAGGGGCATGGGATTCGTCAGACGAGATAAATCAGCTCTTTCCTGATTTTGACTTCACCAAAGCAACAGAGTTTCTATCAGTGGTGTGGGAAGGAAATTGATACTACGCGCCCTGCGGTGTAGATACAAATATTCTTTATGATAAAACAGCTCTTAAGACGGTAGAGGGGAGAAACTAATTGCTATCAGTAATAACCCAGCTATTATATCTGAGTCACTAGTTGCTTCATCTCTGAGTCTAGCCTATTACTTGTCAGAGACAAGAAGTACAATAATACGCGCTGCGACTTGTATTAAAAAATGGACTTACCAATGACATGGCTTGTGGTATGGAGGCTCGTTCTCCAATATTCCAAAGTTTCTCTGAAATCCAGAGACGTTGCTTCTCATTTATTCCAGGAGCACTTAAAGCGCATTGTAGTGGCCAGACGATACTTAGAGCCGCCAATAACTCCGATTTGGGCGGCGAAGGTGTGCCTGAACTTCCATTGTACTTCGCGACTGATTGGACATTGGAGCAAATCTCGTCTACTTCATGCTGTACACCTTTCAATAATATCGTAAATTCCTTGGACTCTCGGTATCCGTTGCTCGAGTGAATAAGCTCGTTACTCCTTATGAGTACCCGAGCCATGATTATATTAAGCGTTCGGTATTGGTTCCACCGAAATGCTAGAAAGCCTTCAACGTTTTCGTCTCTCGTGCAGTTGCTTAGCATAGGGTGTACAACACGGAGGTCTCTTTGTAGACGCTTAATAGCCAACTGTACTTTCTTCACATCGAGTTGCCGTGGAGCACCTTTGCGGATGAAGAGTAATCGTTCTGCGTCTAAGCAAAGATCATAGAGGCGTAGCATGGATATATCCAGCAGTAAACTAATTTTCTCGAAGGGATCATTTAATAGCGCCACAACATCCTGAAAATTGTTTTCTCCTCTGACGTTCCGCACGGCGTTGCAGAAGCAGTACCACCCACTGGTAGGACGAATATGCGCCAGCAGTGACAGCAATCCATTGACATGGGTCTGCCAAGTCCTATCGACCGGACTGTCGTTCGTCACCATCTAGAAATGTAGAATTAGGGAGCAGACTCTCTATTCTAATACACTAAAGAAAAAACTCACGTCATTGACCGCCAAAAGAAAGACCGAAGCAACCAGAGCAGGCGATGCTGTGCACGATGCTATTGCATCTCTCAATCTCTGTGTTACGCAATAATACTTTGGAGACGCATTGCTGAATACGGCTAGAGATGGCGATGGCTGATACAGAAGCCAGAAATTTGTCCCAGTCAACTCTAGGACTGACAAAAAGAGCCCAGTGGATTCGTTCGAGGTGTGCCGACCCGTAGTAATATTCGACAAGAAGAGTACGTTTCTCGGACTGAGGTTGAGTCTCTCGTCCTGGAGGTTGCCAGCGATCATGTATTCAACCAAGCATATCAAATCAGCCAACTCCCATGATCCCCGATCATCACTTTCAGTTGTCGTAAATGTCGAAGATGACTGTATGATATCTAACGACCGCGAACAAGAAGACGTCGACAAGCCGCGGGGATAAGTATGTCGTGCTGTGTCGGCTTGTTGGGGCCCATCTCGCCGGAGGTCATCATAACCTAAGCAAATTCTTTGAGATTTGAGGCAGCGTAGGCATGATGGGCGCGTTGAATCACAAAGTATGCGCCTTAGTCTGCAGCTCTTGCAGCCTGTGCTCGAGTGGCCTGGATTGACCATGTGGTTCTAGCATTTACCTTACGTTCCCCGTTATATCGCCAGAGAATCGGAGCCCAGCAATAGAGAGACAACAGGCGCAAAACAGAAAGAAGGCTGCGTTTAGTCGTCATCCACGGATTATGTTCTTCCTTAAGTGCGCTGAAATAGGTCGGCTGTTAAAGCCTCTTTAGATTACCAGGTGGAGAGTGCGAAGGCCGCTTCCATGACAAATATGCTTAGACATGCGCTAGCATTCTCGCATCAACCAATTCGTGGAGTGGACCGCATGTTTCCGACGGAGAAGAATGGCCGAATGCACGGAGTTTGCTTCGCAATGTATAAATACATAGAAAAATCGGGATCCTTTCTCAACTGCTATCAAACTTCTCAAAACAAAATTATAATTCCCTTTACTCCGATCACAAGGCTCAATCGCATCATGACCGCCGTGGATGATAAAAGGGCACCGTGCCTCTTTCTTTCTCATGGCACAGGCCCCTTCCCCTTGTTGGATCCTGAACAACAAGCGTTCAGGGAAATGTTACGGAAGCACGGCAGTAAACTTGACGGCGTCAAAGGCATTTTGTTTTTCTCCGCTCATTGGGAAACCAAGCAACCACATATAACGATGGGCGATGAGCCTGGTCTATATTACGACTATGAAGACCAAAGAGCGGTGCTCCCAAAAGAAGCTTTTGAGTTTCAGTATGCAGCAAAGGGTGACTCGCAACTAGCAGTACAGGTTGCAGCTCAGTTACGACACAGAGTCTTCAAACCAGTCTTAGAGAGACGAGGCTTTGACCATGCCGTTTACGTCCCAATGATCCTAATGAGGCCCCAGGCAGATATTCCTATTGTGCAGATGTCTGTTCTACGTGGGAAGACCGACATTGAGTCCACGAAACTAAATATTCAATTGGGACAAGCGGTAGAGTCTTTTCGAGATCGGGGATATGCCACAATTGGAAGCGGAGGGTCGTACCACGACTTTCAGGCTATTGCGAAAGCCTATTTCGAAAATAAATTTATCCCTACCGAGTCTTCTGCATTCGAAGATTTTCTAGAATCAGCCGCCTCCATTCCAGATCCAAAAGCAAGAGCGAAGGCCTTACTAGGTTGGCGATCTCTTGCTAGCAGCTACTTTGCCCATGTGGAGGGTTCGTCAGAACATCTTATGCCATTTATGGTTGCCGCTGGAAGCGGTGGTGGGCATGGAGGAGTTAAATTTGACATGTATACGTACAAGGGTGCGACCATGAGTCAATATATTTGGTAATGACGTTTGGATACTCAGCGTTTGAAGAAACACAATGTGCCGTTTTCTGGCGCGTACAACGTTGACGTAGCGTTGGTGCAAATATATGCTCACCCGCACATTTCTTATCCTGAGAGCATATGTACGGTGATAGGTAGGTAGTATAAACGAAATTAGTGATAGAGATGAATGCCAGTGTATTTAGTTGATCTTGTTTAGATGTAAACCTTCACCTGGGTGCCCATCTGCTTTAAAATGGTATTTCACTTGCACAACACAGAAGGAAAGTTTGGGCAGGAAGTAGCATCTAAGCTGAGCGACTGCGACCAACGACTTATCACTTAATAAACAGGAAACCCCATGCAGTAGACAGCGCGGCAGAGTATTGCCCTTTAGGGTCTGTCTGCATATACCGATATAGTTGAATCAGCACTAGCATTCTCGCAAGAAAGATCAGTTGTAGGGGAGTTTGGTTGGTCAGCGAACACGGCAAACTCTCAAAGCAGAAAAAGCTCTCGTTCCCGTCATTACTTTATTACCCCGGGCTATCATTGCGCTAGCAGGTTCGCATCACATTAATCCGAACTGTTGAAACCCACGTATGGCGGACAGCCCGATTTTGTTGATTGAGCCGACCGCCGGTGGTAATTTCTAATGAACGTTTTCATAAATCTAATTTCACGGAGATATATGCTACACCACATTAATAATTAGAACTTGTTGGCATGTAGTGAACAGTCATTGGGCAGGAGGGGCCAAAAGGTCCGGAAGCCAAGAATAGGTGGTTGGAATCACTCCATTATCGAGACTTCAAATACAAGTGGAATCTCGCTGCAACTGAGAAAGTTGGTTCTCTTTCATCAAAACTCAACTTGACACTTGTACACCATATTGACCCTCATATTACATCACTCATCATGGCTTCTCCAACTGCCACTTTGCTTCGTCGCCTAGGCAAAGACGGTCCTCTGATACCTGCCATAGGATTCGGTACAATGGGCATGAGCATAGCATATGGACCAGCAGCGTATGGCTACCCAAAGCACACTCCGAGCCGTTGAAAGATTATGAACTGATAAACGCAGGTCGGATGCTGAACGCCTCGAGCTTCTTGACCGCGCGTGGGCACTCGGTTGTACAAACTGGGACACGGCGGATGTCTACGGTGACAGTGAGGATATAATCGGAAAATGGTTTGCGCTGCACCCCGAGCGTCGCAAAGACATCTTTCTCGCCACGAAGTTTGGCCTCAGCGTTGGAAACGATTATAGCATTAGCGTCGATTCCTCGCCGGACAATTGCGCCAAATGCTTTAAACGCAGCTTAGATCGGCTTAATGTTGACTATATCGACTTGTACTACTTGCATCGCCCCAACCCCAAAGTTCCGATTGAGAAAACCATCATGGCGATGCAAGAGCTTGTGAGGTACGTAAAATGTTTCTCACACCCAATCCACAATTAATGCTTCAAGACGATGAGTTCATATTTTCACATTTACATACAGTCAGGGTAAGGTCAAATACTTGGGTCTCTCAGAGGTATCTTCAAGCACCCTCAGACGCGCCTACAATGTGCACCCAATTTCGGTTGTGCAAGCAGAATATAGTCCATGGACACTAGACATCGAGGGATCCCAGGGCACGAACCTCCTTGCCACATGCCGCGAACTTGGAATCTCAATTTTTGCGTATTCACCGCTCGGTAATGGCATCATGACGGGCAGATACCGGTCAAGCGCTGACTTTGGCCCCGGTGACGCTCGGGTCGGCATGAAGCGCTTCCAAGGAGAAAATTTCCAGAAGAACCTCGAGCTAGTTGATACGTTAGCAGATGTAGCTAAAGCAAAGGGCTTCGAACCTGGACAACTGGTTCTGGCATGGCTCCTAGCCCAAGGAGATGACATTTTTGTTGTCCCCGGAACGAAGAACATCAAGTATTTGCAGCAGAACTTCGCCGCTTCAGGTGTGGGTATATCAGAGGATGAGAAGCGGTCTATAAGGGACTTGGTATCTGCTGTTGGGTTCAGCGGAGGTAGGGACACTACTTATGGATCCTACATTGATACGGTCGCTCTTTGAATTGTTATACTTGGGGCAGCATGTATTCTTATTTTCTATGCTGATACTAGAGGAAATTCCACGGGCTATGGGAAGTTGTAATGCTCGTCGGGTGGCTTGTTTCTTTCCGCTTTATTGGCAGTTTTGACAAAACCCCATGCCTGAATGGCGTGGACTTCGATATTTAGGGTATATGCTTTATAACATGGGACTGAGTGGCGATTGAGCAGATGCATGTTCTCACAGTGATATCCAATGGGAAAGTGGTCTCCAGTTCCGTGTCCGTTCGTATAAGATAGACTACGCAAGGGCTCAGCGATTACATCATATCACCTTTGATAAAGCATTTGAGGTCTGCTTAATTATTCATCACCGTGTAGGAGATTACACAATGTAGGAGATTACACAAATTCTGCCTTTATGTTCGTGCTGATAAATATATCGACCCCTACTTTTGACTGGATCTTGCGACGGCAGGCGGATGTGGGTCTCCGCTGCAGCTGTCCCTGGGTTATACCAGGTGATGCGATCCCTTTTGATGTACACTAAGACACTTCAGGGTCAGGGACTCAAAAGAAACTATTATGTGAACAATCTAGGAATGTGTAGAGTCTATAAGTAGATGTCTACTCAGCCATGTTCACAAGACTGTCATCAGCATCCGTATAGAGGGCACATCTGAGCGGCACAATGTTTGATACGCTACGGGACTCTTTGTTTGGCCAGGCCGTGCGGCTGATGTGTCAAAATCGAATCTTATGTTATCCAGAAGAAACGGCTGGATTTGGTCCTGAAAAATGGCTGCAACCGACATCTCCAAATGATGGAAACAGTCCTCCAAGTCGGGTTATAACAACGAGTGAGGTCGCAATTGAGAGTGGTTCTACATCTTGCGATACGAATGGGTTGCCCAGATCATCTCGGCAGAACTCAACAGTCAATGCCGACTACTATTTAGTTGGCTGGTATGGAGATGGTTGGTCTAATGCCCATAGCACATCCTTCGACGCTGACATTGAATAGATGACCCCGAAAACCCTCGAAATTGGAGTCTTACCAAAAAGCTCGCCCTGTACGCTATTATATGGTAAGCTTTGCGCCCCATAAACAGAATACGATTTGACTATAGAAGTGTCTACGCATTTTGTGTTTATCTCGGTTCATCTATCTACACTGCGAGCACCGCCGGCGTTATGAAGGAGTTCGGAGTGAGCTATGTACAGGCAACGCTTGGTTTGGCCATGTATATACTTGGCTGTAAGAAACCTTTTGCCCCAACAAAGAATTCGGAGCAGCTAAATAATATTATACAGATGGGATCGGCCCTTTGCTATGGTCCCCATTGAGCGAGTGAGTAGTCCAACCGGAGCGAGTGATATACCTAACCAAACTTTGCAGAATCCCAGCTGTCGGCCGTACCCCGCCGTACGTGCTCACATTCGCGGTTTTTGTTGGTTTGTGCGTTGCAGCGGCCACGACAAAGAGTTTTGGCGGCCTTTGTATCTCAAGATTCCTTATGGGTTTCTTTGGTACGAGAGATGAACACATACTTTCGAAGACATGCCTCTGACCCGGTCTCTAGGTTCGCCAGCTTTAACGACGGGTGCGGCAACCTTTCAAGATATGGCACGTCTTTAAAATTGTATTATCACCATAGATGTGCTAATTATTTGATAGTTTTCTCCCATCAAAATGCCTTACTTATTGGCCCTTTGGGGTGGCTCGGGTATGTGATAGAGTCTACTTGATCGCCGTTTCAACACTTTCTGACGCCGTTTCTCTTTTCTTTCTTTGTTTAAATAGCCACTCTCGGACCGGCTATTGGTCCAGTCGTAGCTGGCTTCAGTGTTCCTAGAGAAGGCTGGCGTTGGTCACAATGGGAAATGCTTTGGTTTGCTGGCCCGCTTCTTGTCTGCCTCTTCATCTTTCTGCCTGAGACCAATCCAGAAAATATCCTAATGCACCGAGCACAACGCCTACGCCGAATAACGGGACGCACAAACATCAAATCGGAGTCAGAAATTAAGCAATCACACATGTCTCCACGGGAGATTGTATACTATGCTCTCATTAAGCCATGGGAAATCAACGCACTGGACCCCTCCGTGCTTTTCACTACGATCTATATATCGCTGGTCTACGCTACTTTTTATTCGTTTTTCGAGTCATTCCCCTTGGTCTACCCCGTTATATACGGTTTCAATGAGGGCCAAACTGGTCTGGCATTTATGTCTGTTATCGTTGGATTGGCGATATCAATCCCTGCTTATTGCATATATTACTATTTCTGGGTGGAACCAAGAGTCCTCAAAGATGGTTGGGGTGAGCCCGAAGATCGGCTTAAACCTGCCATTCTTGGCTCTTACATGATTCCTGTGGGTGTGTTCATATTTGGTAAGTTAACTGATCTAATAAACGGAAAAATGGTCACAACGCTTATGCAATGTTTAGCATGGACAACACGCCACAATGTCCATTGGATGCCTAGCATTGTTGGCGTGGGGATCAACAACGCTGGGCAGTTTTTCATTCTTCAGCCTGTATTCATGTACCTGACAATGACATACCCTCAATTCGCCGCCTCTTTGATGGCTGCAAATGACTTTGCGAGGAGTGCTTTAGCCGCGGGAGCTGTTCTTGTTTCACGGCCAATGTTCACACACCTCGGCGTGCCAGGTGGAGTGAGTCTGTTGGGTGGTCTCAACGTTATCTGCATCGGAGGAGTATACATCATGTACTACTTGGGACCAAAACTCAGGGCACGAAGTCGATTTGCAGCAACCTAATGGAGTAAGAAGAAAACGGGATGTAGGTATTCCTAGACCATACCAGGTACTGGCCTCCTACAGATAATTCAGACCATCGTATCATGTAAAACATGACATTGAACCATGCTGGCAAAACTATCTTCAATAACAAATAGTGACGCCTAGTTTAAGCTTCAAAACTCACATCTGATTTACTCTAGCCAGGAAGTTCATTATCCCTCCAGGGTAGGTGTGTTCGTCGCCTTTGTTCATCATGCCTCTGAAAAGGGCCAGGATGACACATATACCACTCATTTTGACCTCTATGGTTAACTCATCCATTATGTTGTCATTCTCACTGATTGTGGCCAGAGGCTTTGCCGAACCAATCATGTGTAGTGATACGAGGAGATATCTCTCGAAAAGTTGTCTCCCCATGGGTCCTGTTGTTGAATACGGCTTTCACGGTTAAATCTGGGGCAATATATACTTGCGGGTACTCATTTACTTATGAAGATAATTCACAAGCAAGATGTTAGTAGACGTATGTACTCGAATGGGTAGGTGCTGGAAGAACGAAAATTCTATTGTCTACCGCCTGCTACCGCCCCGGAACCCAGTTGCGTTCTCCTTCTAGATGATATCTTGTGAAGAAGCTGCTTCTGATGGGTTGCGGAGTCTAGAGTAGACTTGCAAATTCTGGTGGAGGTGGGGCTCCGCTTCTGTTCCCACCGACACGCACCGGCTCCCCTTCTGGCCCTACGATGAACGAATAAGCTGATTGAGTCGAGCGGATGTGGAGCTCCGCAGCTTCACCGATTCGGTCACTGGTGTCTTACTGAAGGGGGAAGCAAAGATAACTCCGACAGAACCGAGTGGGTTCGTCGTAAGAGACCGCTCGCCCAGTTCTCAAATCCAGATGTCAGCGTCTATATTAAATTGCGAGGGGTTATAAGCCAAGTGTTTCAAGGGTTCAGGTAGGATCCATTGTGCATTTACCTTGTGTTGAGAGTCTGCTATGTATTCTCTGCGTCAAAACCACCGAGGCATCCTAGCCACGCAGGTAAGTAGCATGTCGGATTTTTTCCCCGGGAATTATAGACCCTGTCGTGAATAATACTGCGACATCCTACGCCGTACTCTAACTCTAGAGCTCATTCAGAATCTCAGCTAACTGCCATGAGGCTTGCGAAGCTTGTCGAGCGCGCAAGAGAAAATGCGACGAGCAAAGGCCCAAATGTGCACTCTGTCGACGACTCAAGATAGATTGCCACTACAAAGATCGCACTCTCAATAAGTAGGCACTGTAAACTTATGGCAATTAATCAAGGCTTGTTTAACCGTTACAATACAGAGCAGATACACTGTCTGACATTCTGACCGTTTTGCAACAAGTCAGTGACGGTGTCAACGAGATCTTGTCGGCAAACACAGTAGCCCATGGTTATACATTTCAAGAGCAAAGCGGTGTTCGTCCATCAACATCTAGCATAGGGCAGCCCTCTGAAGTACCTTGTGTGCTTTCTGCGCCCCTATACAAGAATGAGTTGCATACCGACCATGCTGACGCTGAGCTCGCCGTAGCTTACCGGCACTCTACAGCAACTCACCAACTCTTGAAATGGCCGTTCGTGTGGCAGTCTCTTCAAAGTCGATTAAATCAATCTCAGAACATAGTTTTTGATAGCGGTATAGATTGGTTTCTATCAATACACCATAGTAGCAGCGACAACCAGTTTCCCAGTCGCCTATGCTCACCCGCCGATATCAACGTATCTCATCCCTTGGTAGACATTACATACTCCAATACTATGAGATACGCGAAGACGTATTTCGATACATTCAATTATATGCATCCCCTCTTAGATCGAACCATCTTCTTTCAGGAAACGTTACCGACAGCCATGGGAACAGTCTTGACAGCGACTCATCGAATTGGTGATGAATCATTGCTCATAACGCTACTGGTTCTTGCTCTGGGTGAGCTCGCTCTGAGTCTAATCATGAATGACCGAGAATCTACGGAGCATGACCGGCACCTGTCCCAATCTCCTCCTGGATTGAAGTACTTCAATGAGGTCCGCAAGAGATTAGGGTTTCTGCAGTTCAGCCCTTCACTTGCTATTGTGCATATCGAGGCGATGACATCGTACGGCCTATTTAATCTAATGGTAGCGTCTATCAGCTAACAAGAACGACATGTAGGCTCTATTATGCAGCGTGTTTTCGACATATGGTGAGTCGTGATGAGCACAGTCATTAGCATACACTGGCTAATTTCTAATCGGCAGGATTCGTGGAGAATGAGTGTCAAAGCGTCAGAAAGCTGCTATTTACTTATCAAAAGGTGATTAATTCGACGTAATATCTTCCGAAGGCTCAGCTGACAATGGCTACGTACAGTCGGCAGCATGACTGGGAAAGTGGTGAAGGAGACCTTCTCAAGCGAGCTTTCTGGCATTGCGTTGCGATGGAAGTGTGAGTCTTGACCGGTCTTCTCCCTTCGGAAAACGATTGAAGGGAAAATCCTCTAATCCTGACAGTGGTAACCATCTTGAACTCAACCTCCCCTACTCATCTCTCATGGACTTGGAGCAGATAGTACCGCTTCCCACCTTTTCAGGGTCTTTCTGTTATCTAAGTCAACAATTGGACCACGTTTCGAATTTTGAACATCATTACGCCGCTCTCATTGCGCTACGGCGTATTTGTCGCGCATTCCACGAGGCGATGAATCATGGTGAGAAGAGTCATAGGCCAGAGCCAATCATCATTAGGCCAAGGCTAACCAGACACAGAGACTAGCCATTCCGCCAATCCAAAAGCTATCTCATCTGTTGTACAATACCACGCAAACCAACTAGAAAGATGGAAGTCTATACTGCCGCCAGCATTACAATGGGATGATGCTCGAAGTGCACTAGTAGACGGTGAGCTTTTGTTTGGGTCAGATATCAGTGACAAAAGCGAAGAAGCCGCTCGTCGCAAATACGTCCGCGACGTGCAAACTGCGCTACTTCGAACCCGATATTACTATGCTCAGTACATGATTTATCGTCCTCTCATATATAAAGTTTTACACTTCCCTAAGAGCATAACGACCGACGACGTGTATGGTGTCAGCTGTTGTTTAAAGGTTTGTAACGCGCTGGACTCGCTGATTCTTTATTTTGCTAAGAATAGTGGTAGAGCTGCCTAAATTGGCCCTTATTAATCGTGCCTCCTGGGAAACAAAAACTCTTATTGCCATATCTGTTCTACTGGAGTCAAAATTTCCTTGGTATACTGCTTGTGTTTTATTGTACCCAGATGTCGCCTCTCCTAGGTTCGATTAGAAAGGAGTTTCTTGATGAAGGGGACATACAAAGATCTTTGGATATTATGGCCGCATCAATTCAGGAGATGAAAAAAACCGATCAAATGGCTTCATGGTCATCACTTGTCGTTAACTTACTCTAGGATAAAATGAACTACAAGTCTTTGTGGCTTTTTATTATAAGTAAAAGGATTGTCTAAGGGTTCCTTAGCGGTTGAGAATTATGAAGTAACGTTGATAATAAACAAGGTGGGTTGCGAATTCCGCATAAATGTCGTATTTTACTACCGACTGCCGTTGATACATAGGGGCAGATTGCGAATACCGCATAAACGTCTCATTATACTGCCGACCGTCGATCAATTGCCGTAAGGGCAGCTGACGTTTACGTATTTGACGGTGAGCTATGGAGAGCATCTGACGAGGTCTATATAACACAGGCGCATTCCTTCTTTCTCAACAACAGCACGACGTATACCGCTGATCTGCCTAATTTATAATTTGTCAACAGCAAAACCTTCACCTCACTATGAAGCTCATCGTCTTCACTGTTGTGACGGCTGCCTTTGCGTCAGCCCTCTCCCCACAAGCGACTGACGCAAACCCCCCACAAACTCTGGACCGCGTATGGTCCGGTGTTAAGCAGAGCGGGAGTGGATTTACCTCAGTGACTGGCACATTCACAGTCCCAAAGGGCGGCAAAAGCTTTGGTCCTTCTATTTGGGTTGGAATCGACGGTTCCACGGAATGTCCTGGAGGCGGTCCATTACAGACAGGCGTCAGGCTCACCGGCAATGGCACAGCGTTCGGCTGGTTTGAGTGGGTTCCTCTAAGCGCGCCGGTTTTTGAGAACTTCGAAGTCGGCGAGGGCGACGATATCAGAATGACCATCTACGCCTATGGACCTTTCAATGGCTCCGCTATCTTAGACAACCTCAGCACTGGGCAGACTGTGTCGCACACTTTTAACAGCACTGACGCACCATCAGATGCACCGCTGTGTCAGAAAAGTGTTGAGTGGATTGTCGAGGACTACAACAACTCTGGAGGCAATGATACCGGCATCGTGGCGTCTCCCGACTATGGCACTATCACTATCCGAAACGCGTCAGCGCAGGGATCGGCGGGCAGAATCACTCCGGCGGGCGGCGAATTGATTGAGCTGTTCGATACGAGAACTAGTACTGTTTTGTCGTAGTGCTCTACTGGGGAAGAGGAGGTTATATGCAAGTATGTTGGGCCACCGACTGAATACTAATCATGTAATAAGGAAGGAAACAGCTGTCACTTAGATGGGCAGATCTGACAGGCCCTGCGATGAATCAATAGCTACGGTTGGTAACTCGGCCGGGCCTTCGCTCCTGAGTATAAGAGACGAGTATTTCCTCATAGTTAGATATCAAGGCTCTGCTAGAGCACTATGTTGAGACGGACACTACATTCTAGTCCAACTCCGACTGTACCATAAATAGAGTAAATAATGGTTAATTGAAGCCAAGCAAGAGATCGACCAGCTGTCTTTTCATCCCCATATCCAAACATCAGGTACATAAGAATTTTAACATTGTGGATAACAGGATGTAATAATACCAAGCATTGTGATGTAAGTTAGTCTGATAGAGTGTACAGCTAAAGAAAGGGCATCTCTCAGCGCGGTGTTAAGGTAACAGGGGAGCTTTTTCAGCTATTTGCCCGGTAAGCTTTATCAAGATATCAATAAAAGAGTCTTCCAATACTTCAGCCACACATATAAGGGCCAAATTCAGCAGTCACAAAGTCCTGTTCGCCCTTGCTGTCAAGTACGAAAATTTTATAACTGCCTCCGCCCGGCGCTACGCGAACTACCACATGACCCTGCTGACTGCACATCTCAGAAGTGAAGCGGTTGTTGAGAAGACGATTCTCCGGTAACATCCTGGTGGCAAAGACGTTGCGTCTCGCCACGCCCGGCCAAGCCCCAAGCATACGCTGGAGCTGGGCCATTCCCGGATGAGTGACATGCCAGGCGGGAATTATATAAGTTGTGGCATCAAGCATGGTAACGAAGTCAGGTCCGCAAGCATCAAAGTAACCATGGTGATTAGCAACGGCGACATCGACTTTGCCTGCGGCCTTCGCAACGGGTGTTTCGATGTCCATCCAGGGATAACGGCCATCATAAGTGTCGCAGGTAAGATCGCCACCAGTATAGTAACGGAAGAGACCATACGACAAGAGGAATGCTATTGAACACTTGTTCTCTTCAGGCAGCGCCTCTGGTGGCAGTGTGCTGAGATCTGGGAAAAGCGAGCGGCTCTCTTGCCCGTTGCCGGTCCACACCAACCCGTTGGCGGCGAGCGTCCGAATGGAGAACGTCGGGTAGTCTTCAGGCGACCGCAGCTTGATCTGACTCTTCGAACCAACATCAATGCGGGCGACCTCACGCCCTTCCTTTTGCCGAGCAACGAGCCAAGCCAGATAGTTGTCGGTGAATGGGGCTGAAAGTGGTGGCCGCAAGCCGTAATTGGGATAGGCACGATCAATTACTAGCTTCGCCGGCATCTGATGATCAACATCGCTGAGCCCAGTCCTTTGGAACCCATTACCCATCGCTGTTTTGTCAGAATGAACATCGCCAACGTGGTCCGGGTGCACATGAGTGGCGACAAGATACTCGAGCGTCGTGCTAGGGCTATTGCGCAAAGCATAGGCCGCCACGAGCTCACCGGGCCGGCGCGAGTCGTCCTGTCCCGCGGAAGCATCCTTAGAAGTCCCACAGTCTATCAAAATAGTTGTCCCATCGGGTCCAACGATCAGAGTAGCATTGCCGCTCCCGGTGTCGATGTGGTGGATGTCGAGAGTCTCAGGCGTCCACTTGGGGAATACTGTAGATATTGCTGGTTGGGACATGGGCGTAAATGTGTGGGGAATGTAATCTCACAAGACAAATAAATCCAAAATCTTTGGAGAAATGGATTTGTAGGAGGTGCTGTTCCCCCGCTGCGTTAGGCAGCAGAGTATGGCTGAACAGATAGCGTAAAATAGCTCAACCCAATGTTTAACAATAAGTTAGCATTCAGGACCTGCGGTACATCGAACATCAAGTAAGCCTATTATACTGTGGACTTTCCGAACTACATACGATCCCACCCTTTTCGGTGCAGCTATTCCCCGTTATCCGCCTCCCTTTCTCGTCGTTAATCTTCACGGGACACCATTGATAAGCACAAGTCCAGCCTTCCATTGCCCCAAAGTCTCAGCGCGTATGTCCTCGGGCTTCACAGTCAAAGTCCATATGGATTGATTCGGTAATCGGATGCCATAAAATGAAGTATCTATATCAATATTAGTCACGGATTCTTCTTTTTTGAAGTGATGAATATACTTCACAAATGCGCTACGCATTCGATCTCAACATCGGTGCTTAGCGGCAACTGAAACACAGCTACGCAAGTGCGGCACTGTAGTGGAATCAACACACATTCCATAACAAAGACCTTGAGAAACAGTATGGAATCATACAGGCTTTGGTTCCTTATTAAAGTACTTTTCATAGACCATGTTCACTGGCGCAAAGCTCTCCATGTTGGTCAGGAAAATATTTACTTTAACAACCTTGTCAAGGCTACTTCCGGCTTCCTCTAAGATAACGCTCAAGTTCTTCAGACATTGTTCAGCACGAGCTCCAACTTCACCTTCAATCAACGTGTTGGTGTTTGGATTCATGCCAACGCTTCCAGAGCAATAAACCATAGGTCCACATTTGATTGCCTGTGAGAAGATAGGCAGAGGTAGTGGTGCCTTATCGGTCAGGACAGCTTCTTTTTGAACCATGCTGGCAGTATTAATAATTTATAAAGAAAATGGCTTTATTGATCAGAGTCGAAAGGACGCTGCAAGTGTTTTACGCTTTATAAATGCAAATTTTACACTCAATAACGAGCACCTAATTTATCTGCCGACGGGTTATCCGAACGATCCTTACGTACATTACAAAGAAAAGCATGGCGAAACGCTTATTAACCGAACAACTAAAATATACATTTTCTTCGCCTTCCTATATTGCCAATCATATTTACCCACATGTCTAGAATGTTGGCCGCATACCCCAATGACTCTTAACTTAGTTTGAGACAATTACCACATGAGTTATCCCCCCGAAGAAAATCTCTTGGGTCGGCTTTTCCGGTATAAGCCCTTGTATTCACAATTACATTGTCTTCCGCCGGCGTCGGATGTGCCGAAATGGCCTCGGAACCAGGTAATGCGGTTATGATTCCTACCCGGATTAATAATTTAGAATCTACGTATCATAGCTACCTCTCCATAATATTTGGGCTCATATCACCTTCCCATGGGGCGGGCAGCTAAATCGAAAGATATTTATACTGCTTATGTACGGCCCATCCATTAAGGCGACACAACCATCTTTCATCTTCCATACTAGAATTTATTCAAGGCGTTTCAAAATGGACCAGTCACCAGACCTCAAAATTCCTTTCTCCTCAGTATCTGTCAAGATCCGTATCATCGACACCACAACTCGCGTTGGAGATATTCCTTCGGAGCTCTTCATGTCTCCAATCTTTGAAGGTCTGGAACACCTCAATTGTCCAGCCTACTCATTCTTAATCGAGCACCCTTCGAATGGCAAACTGCTTTTCGATCTTGGTGCTCGAAAAGATTATATGAACTTGCCGCCACTTGTAAGCAACAGGATCAGGGATGGCGGATGGAAAGTCGAAGTGCAAAAAGGAGTTCGAGAGCAATTAGAAGAACATGGAATTGACGGGAAAGATATTGACGCCGTCATTTGGAGCCATTGGCACTGGGACCACATTGGCGATATGTCAACATTCGATAAGCGTACTACACTTGTTGTAGGCCCTGGGTTCAAACAGAATTTCATACCGGCATATCCAACAAACCCAGATTCGCCGCTACTTGAGTCCGATTTTGAGGGTAGAGTTCTACGCGAGATTTCGTTTGATACGGCCAATGGACTGCAGATAGGAGGTTTCAACGCTTTTGACTATTTCGGAGATGGTAGCTTCTTTTTGCTGGATAGCCCGGGGCATGCTATAGGACACATTAGTGCTCTTGCCCGGGTGACGTCTGATAACTTTGTCTTCATGGGTGGAGATGCATGTCATCACGGAGGACAATTTAGGCCATCGAGATATCTGGGTTTACCCTCCGTTCTGTTGCCAAACCCCTTCGAGAACCAGGACACCCATGTATATCCTGGAGCACTCTTCGATCATTTGTTGCCAAATGGGGATAGGAACAAGCCGTTTTTTACTGTTTCTAGTTCCACAGACGGGAACGGTGTGGCAACCGATGCAAATCAGGCGGTGGAGACAATTGGGAAAATCCAGGAAGTTGATGCAAATGACAAGATATTGGTTGTCATGGCACATGATGCATCGCTGCTGGACGTGTTGGACTTTTTCCCGAAATATGTTGATGGCTTTGTTGAAAAGGGTTGGGTCAAAGCTGGAAGATGGGTGTTCCTGAAGGATTTTAAAAAGGCTTTAAAGGAATAGCTCTGAATATTTGTGATCTAAGAGCAATTGGCTACCATAGTCTTAGAAGAGATTATAGTTTAACTTAAGAAACTAAATATTCCACTCTTTGTATACATAATTTGAACAAAGATGGAGCACTGTGGCAACGTTCATAGTAGATTGTGGTCGACAAGTAGAAAACGTATGTGGAACCCACCCTGACATATACTTGTTTCTTTGGGCTCATTAGGTACAAAAGTTTACCAGCGGGACTGAAGCTAACGAGTTGGATGATGGCTTTATCTTGCCACGGCTGTTCCGACCCCAGGCACGGCTTTCCCGAGACCTGTCCCGTAAGGTCCCATGTTGAAAGTCTTTAGAAGGAGCCACTGTCTCCATACTATGTATAACTTAAAACCACGCGGCATTCACCAAATACGATATATATAGAGACTGTATACTCATGTCGAGAAACGTCAAACTTAATTATACCAGCGTGAAACTTTATGAGCTTCTGCATCATGGCTACAACCAAATCACAGCCGGAAATCTATCAACCATTATTAAACAGTATTCCCAACAATCTCCTTTCACGCTACGATCCCGTGTTTGTGGAGTACTATAATAAATTCAACGTTGGCCGCCTACAGACGCATCAAATACCTATCGAAGAAGCACGGAACAACCCTTCAAAGTATACCATCTCATATGGTCGCGCCGAAGGCCCTGAAGTCTTCCGTGTCACTGAACAAAAGTGTGCTGTAGATGGTGGCAAGATCACGATTAGGATATTTGAGCCCGAGCCATGCAAGGACAGTGATGCAAATCGTCCTGTCTACATCAATTATCACGCAGGAGGATGGACTTTTGGGGGTCTCCATTATGATGACCCATTCTGCCGACGGCTGACGAAGGAGATAGGATGCGTATGTTTCGATGTTGACTACCGTCTCGCTCCTGAAAACCCATATCCAACTCCAATTGAAGACTCTTGGATGGCTTTCAAATGGGTAAATCCCCATATCATAAACCCGTCTTCAACTTGAGAGAATTAACTATTCTAGTAGATATACGATGAAAAAGTGAGAGAGTTTAACCTTGATGTTAGCCGTGTAGCTATTGGCGGAGTTTCTGCTGGCGGACATATCGCGGCTGTAATTGCGCATCTTGCTCGGGACGCAGGCTACCCTCTCTCATTACAAGTCCTAGCGGTACCATGCGTGGACCTTACAGGTGTCTTCACACGCGATGGGAAAATCAAGGCCGATTGCCCCTATGAGTCTTATAGAGAACTGTTTGATACTGTGGGCCTGCCAGCAGAACGTATGATGTATCTTCATCAAACATTCCTTGGCTCTCCAAGACCTCTAGAGTATGAGAATGTGAGTAAAAATTGCTACATAACATGTCCAAATTGAAGAATTGACAAAAAGTCTCTAGCATTGGAAATTATCTCCGATCAACGCACAGAATTTCGACAATCTCGCCCCTGCCTTTATTATTACTGCGGAGATGGATATTCTGCGTGATGAAGGCGAAGCATATGGTAGAAAGCTCATGGCGGCGGGCATAAAAGTCAAATCCCATAGACACAAGGGTATGCCACATCATTTTATGATGATGGATGGGATTCTGGAATCTGCAATGGAGTACAATCGCGAGTTTGAGGAGGCGTTGAAAGAGGCTTTTAGTCTGGCTTAGCATTCATAATAAGCAAAAGAGACCTGATTACAGAGGCGATTTTTTTTTACAGTTTAAGAACACCAACCCAAGACCTATGCTGAGGTCAAACTTAACTGGACTATGGAGAAGAAACTTAAGAGCATATCAAGTCATAATTCAGACTTCCAGGCTCAAAATCGAGCTGCTTGCTTTGTAAATACATAAAATAGCGGGATGTTAGTTAACCTGGATCATGCTGTTGATACTCCGTATTCAGTACTAGCGTTGAAAGAAAAAAAAAACCTCGGCAGCTAGCTCCAACAAGTTAGCTTCCGATGTCTGATCCGAGACCTCCGATGACAAATTGGCTCATCCTCCGACTTTCTTCTAGGTCTCAGTTTATCCTTCTGTTGTTTACACGTTTCCATCTTCCTCTACCTTTTGCTGGTCCGCTCATCTCACAGGGCCCGCTGCAGTATCCGGTTTCCCTTCAAGAACTTGAAACATGCAGCGTCCCAAAAGTATCCCAGATAGCCGTACACCCCAAGCTTGTGAAGGATGGTACGTTTTACAAAATGGAGCCGTTAATCTTGCTATTGTTCGCATGCCACGTAGCACTTGACTGACATCTGGTGAAATCCGGTTAGTAGAAAACGAAAGACCAAATGTGATGGTGCCCGACCGACCTGTAGAAGCTGCCTAAAACGAAAGTCAAGGTGCACATGGCCAAAATCTCTCGTGGCAGGGAACTATTCTACCTTATACTCCCCCGAATCAAGCTCTGAGCCTACACCTGTTAAGACTTATGAAACTCTACAGCTCAAAAGCTCACCTGAGAACAATTCAGGCAGCTGTATTCTTTTGAGGCTTCCACAGCTAGAGAGGCTGTTCAAGATTTTTCTTGACCGCCATCATGATGTAGAACTATGCTCTTTCCTCCATAAACCAACTCAAGATGTTGCAGCACTAAGCAGCAAATCTCAGCTGCTGGTAACTGCCATAATCACTCTTTCCGCCTTGTACATCTCCGACGACGAGGCAAAAGAAGACTTCGGGTTTGAATCCGCCTCTGCTCTGTCGAATCACTATGCCGAAGTTGCTAGAAATCTAGCACGCAATTCTTCTGATGAGCCCTCCGGTATGCTCCTGATCAACACCGCAATTGCTATAAGTCTGCTAACAGCTATTCGTCATCAGTTTACACCATCCAGGGGAATTTGGTTTTGGCTATTCGAGAACTCGTGACATGGACAAGCTTCAAGTCATGGATGTATGCTGGCACGGCCATAAGAATGGCTCAGGCATTACAGCTTGGTTCCGAGTTCAACCAACGTCACACCGATCTGCATAAGGAGATTCGAAGGAGGACATTTTGGGCTTGCTTTGTGGTAGATCGATTGGTGTCATATTCATGCAACCGATTCTTTGCTATCGATATGATGTCAGCTCGCATCCAGCTTCCATGTCCCCCAAACACATTTGCCTTTGGGGAATCGTATTCAGGACCAACCCTTGACTCAATTGTGCTGTACGGCCACCAGCTTTCACAACTCGGAATCCTTCCATTTTACGTCGCAATGGTGAAGCTTTGGGGAGATATGGCAATGCTATATAAATCTGGTGGTCGAAGGGAATTGAAAGAGACTCCGACTGATATTACAGGTCAATTTTACCAGAAGGCAAAGTCTGTGGAATTATTTACCGCCATTCTTCCACCGACTTTAAACTGGTCGATACAAAATTATAAGCTACACCAGGCGACCGGGCAAGCCCAAGCTTTCATCAACCTGAATTTTCTGCTGCTGCATTCAAAATGTGTTATGCATCAGGAGTATCTACCTCAACTGGATTCTCAATATGCGCTCACATTGGAAGTCGATCCTGTCACAGAATTTGACAACGCGGGCCTCTCTCTTGATCATAAGGAACCCCACATCATCAATACTTGTATCGACAGTGCTCAAGCAATAACAGCAATGGCTCTGGAGCTCAATAATGGAGATCAACGGGATCGAGATTTGCTTCAATCGACCTTTGCTGCAAACGCCATTATTACGGCTTCGGCAATCCAGCTATGGATTCTATATACCCAGACCTGCAGCAAATGCCCAAAAGATGTCGCAAAAGAAAGTGCTGATCAGTTACTGCAAATCATTAAATCCTGGCAGACTCGCTGGCGCGTCGCGAGTGCATGGGTGGAGACCCTGGAGATGCTTTACAAGCTGTACGATTTCTCATATGGATCGAGCAACCCATTAGCTGATGATGAGTGGCTGCAAAGCGGAATCAACGAAATTGGTGAGAGCCCAAGTCTGGATGAGGACGTGACGGGCGAGTCTGGAGAGTATCCATCAGTTTCCGATGGGGATCATATACCAAATCAATCAACAGTTTGTCAATCTCTATTTGATAAAGTGCGAGGTATATTACTCAACCCACTCGACCCAACTAATGTTAAGAAACAGACGTTAAGAGTATATTGTAAAACGTTGTGGCAATATATGTGGAGCTATGAATCCATCTTAGGTTTTAATAATGAGGTAATGATATTTGGTAGCGAAGATTAATATAGGGATAATATAATAAATTATATTGTCGAAAACTTTGTAATATAAAAAATAATTAAAAAAATATCGAGCCAAGCAATATGTATGCAACATTGAGCCTTGCATAATGCGGCGGTTAAATACCATGATAGAATGCTTTGTACTCCGTAGCGCTACTCTGATTTCATATATTCCTAGAGTGTAAGCTGCGATATTCTTCTTACAAGTTTCCATCTCAGCGTTTGTTCCTATTGAAATCATAACTGCCGAGTATGGCATGCATAAAATCGGACCGGTTGTGATAGTTGTAAGCTTATGAACTGGACGAGGCCGGAAGCGGGCGCTTGTTTTGCTTCCAGCAATGCCGGGAACGATCAGCAGCGGCTGTTGTCACCCGTTTCCCCTGAAAATTATGCGAGAGGGGGACAGCTCATACTACACTTCTTCGCCGGCGGTATGTCCCACTCATCAATCCATTTATACTGTAGTATGGAGTATTTGGCTGTGGCCTTCTTGTGGCTAACCTCACCCGACGCTGCAATGATCAGGTTAGGACCATTATGCTGTGCATTTTCATCTCCACTCTACATAAGCGAATGCATATTTGGCCTTCGGAGGTTAAAAAGAGAGAAAAGCAATTGTGTAGCAGTGCGTTTTGCCTGTAAGACATGCAAGGTAAACAACTAGTTTTAATCGGATGCGTCTATTGCAGACTATACCTGCTCTTGCGCTTGTAGTAGAACCGTTGCCCAACAAGCCAGTAACTTGGTAAGCGTTTTACCTTCTGCATTCTATGTCCGCTCGTATTGTAAACACATAACTGCCGCTAGCATAAACAGGAAATATTATAGCGTATCTTTTTGTTCACTTCGGTAAAACTAATGGGGCAGGCTATTAGTACCGCTACTGTAGGCCGAAGTTACCGTCCCTTGTAGGTCTGGAAAATACCCAACTTTGCCAATGCACAGATAAAACACCTCTTTCAGAATATGCGAAAAGCAGTAGGGTATGGATAGAAACGTAATAGCTATCATATAAGAAGTGTATATAATGTTAGTACTGGATGTTTGTTCAGTTTCAGACTGCTCAAGCAATATATATACATGTATGTATATGTATACAACAGAAGCAACAGCCAGTCAATTCGTTATATCATCCCCTTTTATAACTTGCGAACCTTGACATTATGCTAAAGCCGCTGTTTGTTTTGAGCCTTTTGCGAGCAGCGCTAGCATGTTCAAGTCTATCACCTCAAGTAATCGGACCTCCGGGAGAGGTGAATCCTACATACAACCCGATTCCAGATTTTGCAATTGGGCTCCCTCTTAATACCGATGGATATCGTGTTGAGAGCTTTGGCAAGGGAGCTTACATGATTACCAACAATTATTATCAGGCAATGGCTTTGGTTTCAACGGAAGGTGTCATCATGATTGATGCACCGCCATCTATTGGACGAAACTTGCTCTATGCAGTTGGCAACATCACTCATCTCCCTATTACACACCAAGTATATAGTCATTCTCACGCTGATCACAATGGAGCCTCATTTCTGTACGGCAACATCACTCGAATCGGCCATCGACTGACTCACGAATATCTCGCATTAGCTAACGACCCCTATCGCCCATTACCTGACAAAACATTTTCGGACAAAATGACGTTAACCGTTGGCAATCAGACGCTTCATCTCGAGAATAGAGGCCCTAACCATTCTCCTGATAACTCATATATATATGCCCCAGCACAAAAAGTGTTGGTGCTTATTGATAGTAAGTGACCCCTGTAACATTACCACCTACGCCGCGTATAAGTCATGAGACTCTTTCTAATAGGGCCTTGGCAGTCATATTTCCAAAGTGGTCCCCATATCTCTTCCTGGGGAAGACTGAGGATACTCCTGGTTATATGTTGGCACATAAGTATGCCTTGGAGTACGATTTTGAGCATTTGGTGGCTGGCCACTTAACACTATCTGGCACTCGACAAGACGTTGAGGATAGTTACGGTTACGTATCTGATCTCTACAAGAATTGTCGCGAGGCCTATCTGTTGGGAATTTCGACTGCAAACGGAACCAACAATCTCACAGCCTCAGCTCTCCAAGCCGAGGCATTGGCTGCCAATCCCAACAATCCATATGCCGCACTTTCGATTGTTATGAATGCATTTTCCAATTATTGTAACGAGGTTACTAACAAAAAATGGGCCAAGAAGTTAGCAGGGACAGACATGTATGGGTGGAGCCATGCATACACTATCATTGACGCATTAAGGATTGAGCAGGACGTCAAAGGACCATATGCAGTCGCTGCTAACTAAGAGATAGAGTTAGCAAAAAGCATATTAGGATATCGAGCAAAGGTTAGAGCAACAAGAACCCAAAAGGGGAAACTCTCACGTAAGCTGCGCTCATTTATACTAATATATATATGTATATAAATGAATTCTATCATACTAGCGGCATATTGCAATCATTGGAAAGCAATATGGTGGCCCAACTTCGTTAGAACATAGCTGAAGCTGTCATTGGCCCGCATCGTTGAGGATATTGGCTATCCTGCTTTTGGTGATGATCATAATAAGCATGCCGCTAAAAAGATCCCGAGGTCTAGCAGCAAGAGCATAAGCAGCGCACCATCGAGGCATCCATCAACGAGCACTTTCTGCAGTTCACATACTATTTAGGCCCTAGTGACTGTTTTCATCAGCTACATTTTAACCTACACTGTCTATCGCAGGTCTACAAAGTATGATGCCATGCCTCTCTTGTCCATCCGTGATTGCCCTCCTTCTTTCGTTGGAGTGGAGCATGCCGTCGAGCTGTTGGTAAAACTAGGGCATCTCAGCTGCCCAGCCTTCCACGTTGCAGCCCCTCAGTCCTGGGCTATGAATTTTCTCCCAGATCGCGCAGGCTAGGATTCAGAAGGGCCACATCCCGACCCTGGTGCAGAGCCTCGGCCATGCAAAGTTTGTGCGGCAAGGTGGCGACACTGGAGACTTTATGGACCGTCACATGTCGATCAAATACCCTAATTCTAATGTCGCCGGCCTCCCAGCCAAGGATGGGTGAACGATAACGAGCATTCGTTGAGAACTATTGGTACAGGCAGATCCACATGGAAAGGGCCCCCAAGCGGGTTGGGCTTACTGACAAGCATAGAGGTCTCAGATGAGTTCAAACCTGAGAAACTCGTCACGAAAGCAGGGCACGGAATGACCCCTGCCAATACCAAGCCCATAGGCCTTCTCCTACGTACATTTGTACAACACGAATTTTGATTTAGTGCTGACATTTTAGGCTATATCAGGTCGTAGCAGGGTATATG
The DNA here is from genome assembly GCA_019565615.1 of Trichoderma simmonsii. Taxonomy (NCBI): domain Eukaryota; kingdom Fungi; phylum Ascomycota; class Sordariomycetes; order Hypocreales; family Hypocreaceae; genus Trichoderma; species Trichoderma simmonsii. The sequence goes on along the minus strand of CP075870.1, from coordinate 4,250,498 downwards.
CTCTATGCTATATCTCTCATTGCAATATTGAACAGATCCACGAGATGTTTGAGATATGACAGCGATATTTCGACATGCTCAACTACCTGACTTTTTGGACAGTTGACGCCGACTCTCATAACGTGTATATCCAAGTTGCTCATCATCAGAACGGGCAAAATGGAGGCAAAAGCAGCCAGTGAGCATTCGCTGGCAAACGCAATTTCTGTCCGCGACGCAGGATTGGCGCTAGTCTGCCTAGCTGGACACAGAGTCTCGCTCCTCATTGCGCGCACCACCATGAAGCGATTCATGCCAACAACATACGGTCAGCTGAAGGAAGATCAAGGGAGCCGATTTCCAGCCTACTTTGTCTTCATTGTTGGCATCGTATGGACCACGATGAGCGCTCCAATCTGCCTTGGAGCATTCGTGCTCACACCGGCAGACACAGATCAGACAGGAGTTCACTCCCGAATGTCCACAATGGAGAACATTTGCCTGAGCTCGCGTGGTGCGCTGTGGATATCAGAGCTGCCACTTTTGAGCTACTCATCTGAGTACCTTGTTCACCATATCTTGTCGCTTAGCTCTCTTGCCATCATTCTTTTCAACAGCCTTCCCCGCCGGCCCCTGTATTTGATCTACGCCGGTCTAATCACAGAGCTCTTGTCGGATACAGTTGCGTTGCTCAAGTTCAGAGGAAAAGGCCATAAAGACTCGAAACTGTACGCACAACTTACGGTCATTAACGCATTATCTCTCCTGATTGTCCGGGCATTGCCCGCGATAACGGTTACTCTATCCGTGCTGATGCCGGTGAAAAGAATCAGTGAGCTGAACTACATTGCCAGTGTTGTTTTCTACTGTGTCTGGTTGATACGGCTAGCGTTTAAGCAACTCTCCATGCAAGGAGTTGTACAGCTTGTCTTGGCCAGGCCCGGTTATATTCGCATTGGTCAAAGAACGCGGATAACGCTGTACCGCCTGATGCTCAGCGTTTCCATAATGGCGGCTCAGGTGGTTACGGCGGCTGTGTATTGCTCACAGCTTGATGTGCTACTATCGGGCATAGAGACTCATGATTTAATTATAGCTGGCGTTGGAACCGTCATGGCCGGATTATTCGGAGCCAAAGCCATTAATTCTCTGATGCTATTAATCGATGGTTCTGCATCAAAAGCGCTGGATTCTTATACTCTCGCTCAAAGGACGCCTCCAAACTCAGATTCTGTTTGTACTTCACTTGCTAGGACCTTTGATCCCGATAGCTGCACGGTCAGTTTCTGCAAAATGTTTGGCGTGCCATTCCTGGATACTATATCTTTGAACGGCATATCTATTCAAGGAAGCATACTGTTCTCAGCTATGTGGGTATCGCAGATCCATCATATTGCACCAACCGTTGCTCGAGAAGTGTTGCTTCCTTCTATGGCCCTGGCTCTGTTGCTTGGTGAAGCCATTGGGCGTGTCGGGTGCTACTTTGGCGGCTGTTGCGGTGCCAGACTTGACCAGAATCGTGTGGATAAGATTCCCTCTGTGCAAATCTTAACGTCGGTGCTTAATATGATCGCGTTCTTTGGACTTGTAATCGCTCTCGACTGCGGGCTCATGAGCTTGCCGGAGATGGGATGTACTGCAATGGCTTTGAATGCAGCTATTCGGCTTGTGGTCGACCGCCTGAGATACGACGCCATGGATAAATCTGTAGGCTCTACAACAATTTTTGCTGGATGCCAGCTGTTCCTGTCTAGTTGGGCATACTTTTCAATCAGACTAAGCTATGATCGGGAAGTGTCTTTCGCCATTAAGGCTACAGCATATATGATGGGTACGAGCCTAATATTCGCTGTCTCTGGTCGAGCCCTCTGGCTTACGCTGGCTCAATCGCCGATCCGGGCAAAACTATCATGGCTCCTAAAGCCTATTGTGCTTGTGTATCTTTTTAGCCTCACCATAGTACTGCTTTCCATAGCTGATGCTAAGGATCAAAGCACGGCTGGGGGATCTATGTTTGTGAACGATACACAGTGGGGAGTTCTATCTTACCCGAGGTTTTTATTATCTGTACTACTTACTGGTATAGTACCTATGCTAGTTAGCTAGATATAATAGTAGTCTACACTAGTTTTTTCAGGTACAATCATTGATCTATTTCATGATGTATTAGATAGTTGGCTATAATAGCTTGGAATACCGGTGGCCACCACATTGAAGTCAATGATTGAAGAAGACGAAGTCATCTGGTCAAGTCGTCCATTGGGGATAATTTTATGTTGCCATAGAGATTCCACGATAGACACAAGCCGCTCCCACAGTTGTCGTGAGATGCCTGACGAATCTGCATAAGCTGTTACTTATGTCGCTCGTCTTGTTTGATAGGAACTGTTGCCGCACGTCAGATGACGATGTCGTCTCGATTTGAGTTTTATGCGTGACGATCATGAATATTACAGAGATAGAGGAGGCTAGAAAGTGTCGGAATACAGGAAGTTGTTTCCTATATAAATCTGAAGATTCGTTAATATCGCAGAGAATCTCTATTGTATCGCAGGCAGTTTCCAGGCTTGGTTCTGCGAATGAAGTGCCTATGGCAAGGTTGGGATTCGAGATAAACAGCTGTCGAAATAAGAGATGCTGCAGCTGATTTGCGCGCAAGTGTAATAATGTGGGAATGACGCTGCGGGGTTTCCAAGAAATATTCGGATCATCCTGGATTCTAGGATGAATAAGATTCATGCCCTTTAACGAGCTGCCTCGCCATTGCTCTACCTCTGACGTGAGGAATCGAAAGGAATCCTCATCACTGCATATAGCGCCAGCTATCTTACGCTGAACATGATCCCAATGCATTGGACTTAGCAGCCCGTACGAACGCATTGCTTTCAAATAGGTCGCACATTCCTATGAGGCGTCAGATATATGTTCTTCATTAATGATAACGGTACTAACAGGGACTGGCACGCGCTTATCAAAGTCTGACTCTTGGAAATTTTGTGGAATCCCAAGGGCACAGCTCCATTGTCGGTCGAGCACCACAATAGTCCATAAAGTGCTAGAGACTTTATCACGTTGAGATGGGACGTTGAAAAGCTGGTGGAAGATCTCCCAACGGTGAATGCCAAGTTCCATGACCATCCGACCAGCGATACCGCACAGTCGCCATGCCAACCGAATATCATCACTAAAATAGTGGTATATGCTCTATTAACATTAGATGTACCCTTAAATAAGTGCCCAATATGGACAAAGAATATTTGCAACAAACCGCTAGTAGTACCAGTACAACATCTCGTATCTGAAGTTTCCGGGCCGTTACGTTTGTCTGAATCGCGCTCTGTGCACTTTCGTAGAATACTTGGGCTATTTTAGATATTCCAGTAGTTTCAGCCGTAAGAGCAATTGAACAAACCAGATTCAATACTAGCATGCTGTCATTATCGACGTGCGAAGAATTGCCTCGCCTTAATCCTAGATCAATTCCTCCCCAGTCATGTAGCCTCCCAGCTTCTTCGCCAAGAGATTGCAGGTCTAGTATCGGATAGAAATTTCCAATAACTTCTTGATATACCTGTAAAAGTCGAAATGTGTCTGCCTTGCTTAACAATCTGTGAACTGGCACAGTGCATGGAGCGTCCAATGGTTGGTGGAAGACATCGCCGCTTCCCCACGAGTCATTGTTGTTTAGTTCCTCCGTAATCGTTGCCATTTCATCGGTACCAGAATAATTCTGATGGCCGACTGCCGTTATAGATATGTCAGGCCCCTTACTCCGTCGTAGCATCACCTGCGCCATATTCAAGCCATACTCGGAGCTCGACGGCCCATGGAACTGTAGATCAGACAGATTTATCCCACCATTTTCGGCGAGGGACATGGCTTGCAGTTGGGGTATGAAGGACGATTCGGTCTCGGAAACGTGATGTTGTTGCCGTGAAAGAGGCCTTGGGGTAGTCTGAGAAGTTTCATTTCTAACTTGGTAGTTTATACGTGCGGTAATGTTGTCGAGCTGTTTTTGCAAACTCTTTATTGAATTCTGTATACTTTGCACGTCCCTTTGTCAGCATTGTCAGTTACAGTTTCTCATAAGTTTGGTATGATGGAAAGGTGTACTCTAAGTTAAGAGTTATGGTAGGCGTATATCCAGTTTTCGAGTTATTGGTATTATCTTGATCGTTACTAGACAATAACTGAGGGTGGCTAGGGTACCGACACTTGGCAGCTCGCTTCCAGCAATGTTGGCAAGGTTGTTTACCGTTACAGCGACCCTTGCGTCGTTTACAAGCCTCACAAGCCTGCAGGACGTATCTTGCTCGACGTTTGCTTGGCTCATCAACATGATGATGGTCTCTAACCGTGATTCTAGAGTCATCCAAGGGTAAAGTCGCTTCCAAATCCGCCATTTTAATCATTTATTCTGTAGAAATGGATAAGAAGATGGAAAAGTGAACTGCAGGTTCCTATCGGGGGTGATATAAAGGTCTCACAAACCGTCAGTGATCCAAATACGGCGTACGAATGTTCAACGGCACCTACGCGCGACCGGGGTTATCTACTCAAGTACTTGCATTCACGGATAGCTTATGTTTGTTTCAGAGATCGACTTTGGCCCACGAAGTTGAGCCGCTAGTGTGTTCTTTCGGAATTCCCTACGTATCTACGGAACTTCCGCGAGGTTCTCCACGAAGCCTTAATAGAGGTGCGCCCCACATTCAAGTTTACGGAACTTCCAATAACCCTTGCCTGGAAAGCTACAAGAGACAGCTAGTGCTCGTGGTAGCCAGAGCCATATATAAATTAAAAGTTTGAAGTAGAGATATCCCTAACCTCATCTTCATACACGTACACAGCGAACGATATGGCGCTCAAATTAACAGGAACCCCCAAATCTTCATGTACCTTAAAAGTCCTTCTTACGCTAGCGGAAAAGGGCATCTCCAACTATGAATTTATCGACATTGACCTAATGAAAGGGGAACAAAAGGCAGGCATATGGCTTCCGTTACATGTGCCTTACATGTGCCTGTTATCTTGATCCAAAGACCGGGACTAATCGTCACCTCGTGTTCTAGCTGCCGAGTCATCTCGCCAAACAACCATTCGGTGTCGTGCCGATTCTCGAAGACGGCGAGATATCTCTATATGGTGATATATACAAACTTCATTTGAAGCGGAAGGGAATAATTGCTGATGCACGCTATAGAATCCCGTGCTATCTGTCGCTATCTGGCAAGGAAATACGACAACGTCGGTACTTCTTTACTCCCTGACTTGTCTAATCTTACAAAGATGGGCTATTTTGAACAATGGGCGAGCGTGGAAATGGCAAATTTTGATGCTGTTGCCCGCCCACTGCAGTGGGAAATAATTTTCAAACCGTAAGTGCCTGATCCAAAGGTATTTCCCTAGTTATTAATGACGCGTAATGCTATTACTAGGATCACTGGAGAGTCGAAGAATGAGGAGCTGGTCCACAGCCTCCTGGCGACGCTTGCACAGAAACTAGATGTCTACGACAGAGCCATCCTTACTAAACAAAAGTACATGGCAGGAGACACATTCACTCTAGTAGACATATTTTATATGCCTCTGATGTCATACATGTTTCGCATGGGCTTTGGACATATGATTACTGACCGTGCCAATGTGAAGGCGTGGTGGGAGAGCGTATCAAGCAGAGACTCCTGGAAGCGGTTTGGCGTGGGTGCAACAGTGTAATTGGGATCACTTTTAGCATCTTAACATTTGCAGTTTATAACAACAACTTTCCCTTCAATGCTACACGATTATCTAAACTTGACTTCTTTTTGCCTTCACGTGTCAAAAACATTTGCATTGAAATCCTAAGACTTGAACACTGCAACAATTGATTCTTAGAAGAATAAAAGTGTTTGATGATATAGTGTAGAAGCAAAAAAATATCTTTAGCAGTAACATTATTTCTGAACTCACTTGGTCAGTTATTTGTCATTTATTGCAAGAACGGCCAATCTTGCTACCAATACATTTATCTCTATTCTATTCTGTCACTTACTGCAAGGGAGCATCAATTAGAGGCATCTGAAGAAAAAATGCGTCCTTTTACCTTTTTTCATCCTAGACGGCTAAGCAAAATGACTTGCCATTACAGTTACAACCCTGTTGTATTATTATACTACCAGAGGATGAATTAAATTAGGTGTGATCTCAGGTAATGACTCAGATTGATAACTTAAGTTATAAATAGTATAACCATCAGCTTGTTTAGTCTAGAAGACTTGTACAAGAATCTCGATGGCATTGATGAACGGACTACTTTACGTAACGTATTCCCGGTTTTCAAGGCCCATGACCTAATTATCCTGGGAGCATCGCCATGCTTCCACTTGTACCTCCAACCGAGCTTCAGGAATGGCCAATTGTGCGACCCCGATGGCAGTCCACGTCGGCTTGAAATTGTACCTTCGCAGCCACCCAGCGGTAATCAAACCAGCACTCTCTTCAATATCGATATGGTAACTGATGACTTTGAAGACATCTGTGGGTTTTGCGCTCGCAGCTGCAAGTGCTGCTTCTATGTGGTCCAGGATTGTCTCGACCTGTTGCTCTAGGGTTGGTGCAAGAGTCACGGTCGCGTCCACTCCCAACATTCCAGAAAGAGCAACAGCTCCGTTGGCCAGTTTAGCCACCTGCGAATAGTTGAATGTTTCTGCCATCTTCTTCCCGGCATCGTGATTGAAAAAGGTCATTGAAGAAGACATTGAGTATAGAGTTTGTATTTTGGATTATAGATAGATGCTCGATAGTCGTGGTGCACAATCCTAGTACATAAATTTTAAATGTGTAACTGCAACTAACTACTATTATATATACGAAACCTATCATCTCTATAAAATCCGATAAAGACTAAACTCCTACTCGCGGAACTTCCGACCTATGTCAGGAGTGTTACTGATCCAGCACTGGCGAGAGAGGATTGTAGTACCCGACGACTAGTTCAAACTGTATTGACATTAAGATTAATAATGCGTTGGTGAACATGCTTTGGAATACCTTGTTCAAAAGACTAATTTGCTGGCATAGCCAAAGAGTGACAATTACAAATGACATAATGGTATTTACGTGATGAGTGATTGATTATATTACACTTCCTATGCTGAATAAAGATTCCGATGGAACAAATGCGCCTTCGGTCAGGATGTACATGATGCGACTAAAGCCAGACCGGTTTAAACACCACTGATAAATCTGACAGATCCCGCGTTGGCCCACATTTTGCGGAAATTCCAGTACGGAAATTCCACGTTGTCACGAAAAGTGTCGTTAATACATTACTCATTAAAGAGCTATCGCTTACTCATGAATATTCATGCTCTTATTGCTCGGTATTTCTTTCATAGGAGCAAGACTGCGCTTGAAGAATTGACAGCAATGAGATTTACAACAGCGCCCCCCCTCCTACCCAGTTCTCTTTAGGTCTACAATACATACGATGGATTCACAATCATGACGATCTTTGTAGAAACTATTGCAGCTAATTTAGAATCGACTAAGAATTTGCCTCAAGATGATAGCCAACATTGCCATTGCAGTTTTTAAATCTTCCAAACCGATTCAATGTTTCACCTTCGCCATGTTATGTGGAGCATACAGGGGAGTTGGCTGGTTTTGAAGGTAGTAAATAATTATGAATCCAGCCCTTCAAGAGACTTCCCTCCGGGCAAATGAAAATCCGTATTTGGATAACGTAAAGGCGTTTCCCATCGCCTACTACACCTTGACAATAACATGGAGCGATAGCCTCGATTTCAAGGCCGTTTTCCCTCGAACAATTGCGTCCACTCCCGGTTCAACTTCCTTTGCACCCCTCTAGCAGCCCATGTACAGCAAGCTCCGCTCGTTTGACGGCTGTTGGACCTGCCGAGTCCGACGCAAGAAATGTGCCGAAAACCGCCCCGTCTGTGACACTTGTCAAGCACTACAAATTACATGTTATTACGAAGAGGAAAGACCACCATGGATGGACGGTGGAGTGAGGCAGACGAACATGATGGAAGAGATAAAAGCACAGATAAAACTTTCCGCCACCCAGAAGCGTAAACGCAAGCACCTCCAGATACTTCAGGCCGAGGCCAACAATCTTGGCCATATCGACACGGAGTCGCCTGCTATGGACGTCATAAATAAAACAGGTACACTTATAGACTCCGATCCTTCTCCTGGCCATCTCGGCGTTGCCTTCACCTCTGGATTGGGCAACGATAGTAGCTCGGTGCTGCAGGATTCTCCTATGCAAAGCAAGACGCCAATCGGTCAAGGAGAGGCTGATAAAGAGTTACATCTGCTTATGATATACCTCGACTATGTCTTCCCGTACCTCTTCCCGCATTACCGATCATCGATTCTCGCGGGCGGCCGAGGTTGGATATTGGAAATATTGCACACCAATAAGGCTGTGTACCATAGCGCAGTTTCATTGTCAACGTCGTTCTATGCTATTGTTCTTAACAATGACGACAGAGCCCACGATGAATGCACAATGCAGATGATACACAAGTTTGAAAGCCAGATAGAGCTTGGCCTCAAAGAGTTGCACAAGGAAGTAAATTATATCAACACCAACGCTCTAGGCTTTGACATGAAAAAGGGGCTCGTGGTCATGCAGAGCATTCTTCAAATGATCTTTTTTGAGGTGGCGACATCTAACAAGGACAATTGGAAGTTGCATCTCAATGCAGCCATTGCAGTTTTCTTGCGGATTCTCCCCGACCCAAAGGAGTGGAGCAAGACACTGAACAGCTTGTATGCCCATACTCACAAATGGCCGCCTCCGGAGTTTGGGTTAAGGAGACCGTGGACCACAAACCAAGCGGCGCTGCGATTCTTTACAGCCGCAATTTTATACATCGACATTTTATCGAGTGTCACCTTGGGCAATTTGCCACAACTTGCCAGTTACCATGCAAGTATTGTGCCAGAATCCCTATCTTATGAGAAGAGCTTTGATGCAATCCAAGCCGGCTATCTGTGCTTTGACGAGTTCTTTGGATTACGAAACTGGATTGTGCAGGCCCTAAGTCATGTAGCATCTCTGGAAGAGTGGAAGCGCACGCAAAAGAAGAACAATTTATTGCAGATCAGCGAACTCGAGTCTCGTGGTAAAGTCCTATCGGATGTAATTAAAGCAGGCATTCAGTCTCTGGAGAGTCATTGCCAGCGGCAATACATTGCTCAGGATGTCACCGCACTCCGAATTGTCGATTCTTGGCCTGACGCAAATGCGAACCAGCAGCCCAAGCACGAAATGGTATGGTTGCTCGCTACGCTGAGCTACTTGAACGTAGTCATACTGGGGTGGCAGCCTTCCCACCAAGAAATTCGTTGGTCTGTTGCGAAGGCAACGGACCTACTTTATCAGGTTCCAGGAGGGCCTGGGATACGGGCACTGACATGGCCAATGTGTATATCTGGCTGCTTGTCCCCGCCTGAAGATGAGGCCATATATAGAGCACTGGTGCGTCGGCTGGGGCCTTTAGAGATATTTGGGACTATGAAGGAAGCTTTGTTAGTCATGGAGGCAGTATGGTCGATGCGGGCTGAAATTGATGAATCTTGGAATGTACCAAACTGTATGAATGTTCTAGGATATAGTGTGTTGCTGATATAAGAAGCTGACGTAGGGTTGGCCTATTCTTTATATACTTTATGGAATATATATAATAAAAGCCAACAAAAGTATAGCGGAGCTTTTGGCAACTTATAACACCAACTCCCTTACCGTCGCAATACATACTGGAATCGCCGGCAGAGGGGGAAAACTAATGGCCTATCCTTGGCAATAGGCTTGGCTAATCTTGCCTCTGCCACCTTGGACTGTAGTTCAAAATGAAAGATGTCTAGCCACTGGCTTGGACTTAGGCGATCCCGCACCGCGGGATTTTACCGCAATTTCCGCAGGGCTGCGGCACCAAATGGCCAATCAGTAGCCTCACCGCCGACGCTACGGACGGTGGATCGGATCACGAACCCCACAAGGCGTAACTTCGTGTTAGTGTCTTGGTAGTATAGATATCAGAGACATGAAAAGCAAGCTCACCACTTGGCTTTCAGTTTGGCGCGCTTAAGACGTGATAATCTTGCCAACTCAAGTAAACTTGTAGATTTAGAAAATTCTAATATTCTTTGATAAATTAGTTATTTAGATTCAAGACTATTTCTCTCTACAGGTTGTTATGTGGAAGGTATCCCTATCCAACGGCTCGACGCTTGTAGACCGACGCATGTTGGGACCAACCAGAGTAAAAGAGTGGCACTCAGGAGTGAATGCATCAAGTTTAATTAAGGTTAGATCAAAGTGTTTTGCCCCCTAGAAACTCCCGTACGGGAGAGTAATTTAAAGTGTCAGTAAACGGGGAAAACGGACGAATTCACTGTCCCAGATAAGTGATTCACTGAGACAAATGAGAACAGCCTATCTCATATACATAACATGTCAATAAGAACCCTTGGAGGTCAATTGTGGTACCGGGGCACAACCAACAACCCAGTGCTACCACGCTGAACAGGATCATTCTGTGGACCCTTGATCACCATTTTGCGGACTCGGCAAGGCGGTGTTCATTCGTAAGGTAAAGATCTCCTATTCTGTCTACGCCATGCCCGCGCGGGTGCTGACAAACTTGGTTCAGAGCCGAGAGCGCAATGATATTTACGGCCTCAAGTAATCCTGCACCATACATCTCCCTTGTCCACGATTCTAACATAAAAACGCCCCTTCTTGCTAGTACGATGGTATCTTTAGATACTTGAATCTGTCATGTCGCTTTGTCTACCTCCGAACTCCGACGCACAAATACTCAATTCGGAATAAGACCTATCTACGATACGAACTTTGGTGCCCTGATGGAGGACGAGAAAACTCTCGAGGACGGAAATTCTGCCATTTCCAGTGAGAAGCATGGAGCTAGGAAAAGCAACGTGGCTAGCGAGCTAGACGATCAGATCTTCGACGTTGAGACTCAAGGCGTAAGCACCCTTTTCAGGCGCTGTGACTTCGGATACTAACACCTATTGCTGGACAGCATGCCATGAGAGACAGCAGCATAGAAGGGCCCACGAAAATGAGTGGAGGCGCAACTGACCAAGGCCTCCCAACCCGGCCACCTCAAAATAAGACAGAGGAGGAACCATCATCTCCCATGATCCCGACTTCAGATTTGGACAAAGATATAGTTGGCTGGGAGAGAGAGGATGACCCGGCCATGCCGCTCAATTTCAAAAACAGCCAAAAGTGGCTAATAGTTTGTCTCCTCTCAATGATCACCTTCATGTCACCATTTGCCTCTTCTATTCTGGCTCCGGCAATCATATTCATCGAGAAGGATCTGGAAGTCTCCAGCACTACCAAAGGGGCGATGCCTGTTAGCATCTTCCTCCTTGGCTATGCTGTTGGACCTCTATTTCTGTCGCCGCTATCCGAAATTTACGGCCGCAATATTGTTCTGTTGGTCTCGAACCTCTGGTTCTGTCTATGGCTTATCGGCTGCGCCTTAGCTCCTACTTTAGACACGCTTATTTTTTTCCGCTTTATGACTGGAATCGGGGGATCGGCCTGCCAGACAATTGGCGGCGCCGTTATTAGCGACCTCTTTCCTGTCAGTGAAAGAGGGCGAGCCATGGCAGTATGGATGCTTGGCCCTCTTTTTGGACCGTCATGTGCCCCATTGATAGGAGGGTTTGTCTCTGAAACTATAGGATGGCGTTGGGTGAGCTGGATAACCTTCATTCCGGCGGCTATTATAGTTCTCATCTCAACGGCCATCAATCGTGAAACAAACCATCGGGTGCTTATCAAGCGCAAGACACAGAAATTACGACAGGAGCTTAACCGCCCACAACTTCGCAGCTGCTACGATAACCCAGACACCCCATTTCTGCCCACCTGGCAAATTCTTCTTGACGGATTTGTGAGACCGATGAAAATGCTTTTCCATTCGGCCATTATATTCAGCATCTCCTTATACATCGCTTTTGCATACGGTTGCCTGTACCTTCTTTTTAATACCATTCCGATGGTATTTCAGGGCAGCTATGGCTGGTCTATTGGCATTACTGGCCTAGTCTATTTAACGATGCTTATTGGGTATGCAGTAGGGCTTGGCATCTTCGCCGTGCTGTCAGACAAAACTGTTGTACGCATGACGAAGGCTAATCATGGGGTTTTTGAGCCTGAGATGCGTCTAGCAGACTGTATTTTCTTTGCTTTTGTTTTACCTATTTCATTTTTCTGGTATGGATGGAGTGCAGACCAAGCTGTACATTGGATTGTTCCGATTATTGGAATAATTCCCTTTGGTATTGCCATTGTTGGGATTTGGCTTCCCGCCCAGGCATACATAATTGATGCTTACCCTCAACATTCTGCTAGCGGTCTAGCTGCCTTCTCCGTTTTACGTTGCATAGTCGCCGCTTTCCTCCCCCTTGCCGGACCTCAAATGTACGAATCACTGGGTGTCGGCTGGGGAACTTCTCTGTTAGGTTTCATTGCCTTGGCGTTAATTCCCATCCCAGCGTTGATTTACAAGTTCGGGGGACGGCTGCGCGAGAGGTTTCCATTGACCCTGTGATGGTGCGGGGGATCACAGAGACGCAGGTATCCTACGCTGATTTGCTGCCCTAATAAACCACTTTTGATACCTCTGGCTGGAATTATCATCTTACCCTACTATCTATCAGCTGTTAACATGTCGTCATGGTGCTAATGTATCTCTTTTGGAAAGAGTTTTGGAAAGACGGTGTGACTTAGGACTTCGGCGACGGACCGACTCCGGCGAGTCTAAGTTAGTCAATTACTACTTGTATTCACAGTCGCTTGTGTCCTTTTTTTTATCTCCTTACTTCAACTGATTGCCCGCTGTAACTGCGCTCATTAATATTAACCTAGATTAGCAACACTTCTTATTTGAGGCAACGTCAAGCATGATATTGAAAACCCATGAAAGGTTTGCCCGATCTACCTTACAACCCTGATTTTGTACTATAGTGAGCAGTTAAGGCAGCTAGTAATAACACCTTTGCTCGGAAGTATATATGGGGAAGGTAGAAATGGGCGAATTTGAATCCATAGAAAGCCATGCCTCTGCAAGATCATGCCGCTGTATTAAAAGCACTATGCCACTCTATCAATCTTCTAGCCGAATTTCGTTGTACAACGGCCACCCAAGTATCCAAGTGGCGCCGAAGCCAAGCGAGTTCACATCGGAAATACTTTTTATTTCTAAATTAATTTAAATTGATGTCTCATTCAATCGGATTTGTTCTATTTGGCCTTTCATAATAATTTGAACAGTACTTCCAAGTATTCTACTCATAAGGCAGATAATTCCAGTAAGGTGCGAGCACAGAAATCGACTCTATTTGGGCAGCGACGTGTTAGGCATTTTCAGCCCAGCCTTCCGTAATGATGTCTTCCACACATTTCACGCGAATGTCTGGAAAAAGGTCATTCAACAATACGCCATTTGCTGGAACGTTGAAGTCGAACGCCCCGGTCTCCATGCCGATACCGAATCCAGCGAAACGCTGTTGGAGTAACTCTTTCGAAGTTTGCGAATACAAGCGCACATGGGACGGTAATTCGGTTATCTCCCCTTGCTGAAGTTTCTGTATGGTGTCGTATTGCACTTTAAAGCTTCCACGAATAGATTCTGCTGTACCAAGGACCTCGTTCAAAGTTCGGCGATCACCAATCATCGTACTATGCTTATGCCATGTTCCTTCGGGAAGGCCTATGGCAGCCACGACAAACTTGGCTACGTCTCCAGAATATGTATAGACAGCAGGTACATTGCCGGACCCTGGGATACCCGCCACTTTGTGAGCGATGTCGATGGCGAATACCCAGGGTGTCATATAGGATTGGCATTTGGGCATCCCATAGTAATCCATGAACACACCATGAGAGAAGAGAGTATACTCGAGGTGAGATTTCTGCAGCTCTGCGATCGCTTCATCTTTGTAGCTGATTGAGACGGCGGCACCTGTTTTGGTCGATCTAGTCCAAACGACTGTTGAGCAAGATAACAAGGTCAGGCCGGGGAAAGCGGAACTTACGCTTCAAGTCGGGGGGTACCGAATTCACTGGGGGTAAACCTCTTTACAGACGGTGCAGCTTCGGCTGCGCGAATAAGGTTTATTTGAGCCTCGGATTGCTCTAAGCTTTTGATTACCATGCAAGAGATCACGGTGTGGATTTGGTGATCGTTGAGTGTCCGAACGATAGCCTCTACATTAGTGTAGTCGACGGCTACCAGAGTTGCTCCGGCAATAGTCGTGCGATGTATGTTTTGCTAGTTACCATGAAGTGTAAGCCTACTGCTGTGCAAAGAAAAAAGGATTGTGCATACCTCTCGTGTCAAAACGACGGTCTCGTGGTCGGAGTTTGCGAGGGCCTCCACAATGGTTCGCCCAAGACCACCAGTGCCGCCTGCTACAGCAACTTTAACCATGGCAAAAGATCGTATCTTGACGGTTGTAGTACATAGGAGGAAACAGATTGACTTAATTATATTTCGTTGCCATTATGCTTTAATAGGAACTTTCAACCTGAGCTTCTAGACCTTGAATATCTATATATGCAACCTACGGCTATGTGTGCTGCAAGGCTTATATAATGCCGCGCGGTAAAACTCCCGCGGCTGAGGCGTGACCAATCACTGTAGACACCGCCAGGAGGATGTCCTAAGCCTGGGTCCGGTATTCAAACAGAAACCCGAGATATCTTGGCAATTTGCAACGAATTGGTTTAGTTTTATCTAGAGGTACGGGCCAAACGCATTAGGTACCACTCGCCTTAGATGTTACTAGTGGGAACTTATTACCTAGGTTATTTTAGACAAGGGATTTATAATACCAAGAGTAGTCCCGTATCTAGTCACGATAAGCTATACTGCATGTAACAGTGAACAACGGATGGATGTGTGGGCAGGTAGTGAAACGTATCATAACATGATGAAGATTGAACTTTAAGCCTGCCGTCGTTCATGTAGGGTACTTGGCCGTGAAGCACGGCACCAAGCGGTCCAGATGGCTTAGACAAGGCGGAAATGCTGAAGCCAGACGCTTCGCCTAGAATGTGAGCTAGTCCCTCCAAGTATCCTTCTCGTGCCTCGTCTATTTCTGAGCGGTGGGAGTGCGACAAAGTCCTGTCGATGTCATTCCGATCTTCTGTCACATCGACAAGAGATTGTGTATGCACTCTCAACAATGTGTCAAACTAGTCAACATCTGGGCGGTCAAAAATTGTTGGATGGAAGGCTCATCTCTTGGAAACTCTTTTACTGCCTTTCTCGAACCATTTCTTGGGATTTGTCTTCCCCATTGTTGGCCTCTTCTTGCTCCATCTCTTCGGCCTCTTAAGCCTCCACATCTATGTCTTCTTCTTCTTCTTCTTCTTCTTCCTCGTGGCCTCATCTTCCCGCTTGTATTCGGGGTACATATGTTTGAAAGCGGCTTCGGTATCTCTGGTCCCGTGCATGAGAAGAAAGCTCTGCATATATTTCCCTATCTTAGTCTTGCCCAACGATAAGAACATATTAGTCCGATCGAGTAATTCTATTAGCCCCTCTAGTGTACCAGTGTTATAGTATAAGGGGTTACTTTTAATTAATTTAATAATTACTATATCTTAGCTAAATAGTTTAGGTATTATATAGTATGTTATTTACTTTTAGGGAAATACTATATGTAGGGGGACTATTATATCCGTCTCTAAAGGGCTTCATGTTAACCTTCCATAGAAATGATATCGCTCTGTTCAGTCGAGACACTCCTCTGTAAGATCCACTCCGCCAAATCCTCACAGAACTCGTCCAGGCAAAGATCCATATGCAGCTGATGATACGCTCCTTCGTATGACTTAACCGTCTTGTCCTTCGTCTCCTGCCTATTCAACCACTCCACGGCAGAATCATAGCTGCACGACCTATCGCAGGTCCCGTGCATGAGGAGAACGCTCTGCACATGTCTCCCCATCTTAGTCTTGCCCGACGATAAGGCCTTGGTCCGATCGAGCAATCCTGCCAGGCCCTCCAGTGTGCCGGTGTTGTGGCGTAGGGGGTCATTCCTAATTGATTCGACAATTGCCGTATCTCGGCTGAACAGTTCAGGTGCCACATAGTGTATCATCTGCTTCTGGGGAAACAGCATGCATGCCAATCGACCAGCGATCACCGCGATAGAATTTGGTTCCTGCTGAGGCAGAAAGCCCACTAAAGGGGCTTCTAGGATCCAGCCGCGGATCTGCAATACTAGATTCTTATACTGTGGCTCGGCCGCAAGTGTGAGAATCGTACCTCCACCGGCAGAGTGGCCCATCACAAAGATGGGCAATTCAGACGGCAACTTATCCCCAATGAAAGCAGCCACATCGGCGAGCACCCGCGTCGTCCCGCCCGTAAGACCCTTCTCGGATGATCTCGTCACACTGCGACCCCAGCCACGCTGGTCCCATGCAAAAATCTGGATACCATGAGCCGTAAGCCTGGAGAAGAGCTCGTTGTAGCAGTTGATGTGGTCGCTGAAACCATGGACTAATATTAGCTTGGCCACAACTGCGCCAGTTGGCTATAGGCAAGTCAGCCTCTACCGATCCAAGAGCTCCCGGAATGCTCTGTGCCAAACGTACCGCCCAAGTCTTGGAATAGAAGCTATCATCGTCAATCTGGAACGTTCCCTCAGTCGTAATTGCCATGGTAAAAGGTATTGCTGAACAAATAGAACCAGAGGCCACCGCACGCAATCGCCAATGTAATTGAATGATAATTGAGGGAGGGAGCAAAGGATAGTGGGAGAGAATGGGTATTATAATATCGACCGAAACCCGATCACAACTGAAATAGCTGACAAAGGCGCTCCTGAGTCTGAGACTGTAAGAAACTGATACCCTGCGGCAGTGTAGCTCTCCTAGCTCTTCTAGCCTCCTCGTGTAAGGTATGTCGTGCAGTGCATGGTTGTAAACGTAGCTCTAATGTCCTAGGCGTTGATAGTCCAGAGGATGCCCCCACATAAGAATCCTAAGCCATTTTTCTTCTTGGCTGAATATGCAGCCACCGCTTCGGGGTTTGGTTCTCTTGTGCCGAACGGAAAACGGCCAGGTAGCTACATAGTCTTTGTGAGCCCCAAGGTGAGTCACGCATTGCAAAATTCCTCACCCGCCTGCAGGCGCTAATCGGGTATTTTCGGATGCGCAAGGACATGACCCTTGTTCCAAAGGTTCTATTTACTTTTCTCCCTGGCCATGTTGGTAGGCTCATCACTTCATCCTTTCTTCTCTGCAGCCTATCTGCTAAATAATGCTTCGGCTTGCAGCAGCGCAGACTCGACCGCGCTGCCATTCGCAACGTTATTGTACCCCAGTCTTACTTTCGTTGCATACTTGCCCAGCGCGAGGAACGCGAATGCCGTTATCATCTGTTCACGCCGTTCGTTTCCCAAGTGAAAGCAAGTTGGCATCGTTATACAAATCAGCTTATTTTGTTGACGCATATGCTGTATCACTCCCAATACCTAAGTCAGGAGCATACACACCAGATGTCCTCGCGCGGGCCTTTTTTTGCGAGCCACCTGCCTGGTTCTCACTGTTGATGCGGATTAGAGATCGAGTTATGGCAACCTTTGGCGTGAAGCGCTCTACGGAAATACAAGCAGCAGCAGAGAAAAGGGGCATCGACACTATTTCAGTATTCCCTATCCTCTCGCGCACGGACAGTGAGATTATTGTGGGAGAATTTGACAGCCATCTCGACTTTCAAACTTCAATTCTGATAAGGGAACACCAAGATTTTGTAATGGATTACATGAAAAGCAATAGTGAAGGCAGGGAGATGGTCGTAACTACAGTAGTCCATTGCCATGGGCTTTTTGGGAAGGTCTATATCGCAATCATTAAAGCCTTCCATGTCATGATTGTTAAGTACAGTTTGAGGAGAGTACCAGGTAGGATACGTTAGATGGTTGTTAACTTAAAACTAAAGTGAACATGTTGACTTCTGTCAAAGCTCAAGGAAGGGAATGGAGAGGCCAAAAGCTCTCATCATATGGAAAGAACTTCGGCAGCAAATTATTACCATCACTTGATCACGATATCTTAGCTTCTAGATAGCGCAGTGACTATTGCACAAGGATCTTGTACGCACTTGGTGCGCCTCTTTCACGCTTTAAGGGATGCCGATGCAACCGAGTTAAGGGCTGCGGGTTCATAGACGTGGGCAATAGCTGCGCGGTTTTCTTGTTTATTGTAGATTACACACACCTGTATCCATGTTATTCATGATCACGACGAAGTAAATTGTATGATGCACAGAATACCCGCATGAGCCCCTTCGAAGCCTCCATACATGACATACCAAGTGTAACCCTTCTGAGCTAACTGTAAAAAAAAGCATCCCAACAACTGTGGTAATTCATCATCATGCAGCATTTGGCAGTAATCTTGATTAATTGCTTTGAGCGATCTGACTAGCGAAAACGTAATACGCATCTCTCGACCCCAATGCGGTCAGAGCTATTTCTAACCCGTTCCAAAGTCCTCCGGCTTATTCCGAGCATGGATCTACTACATAGTTCATATTCATTCTAATTTGCCACAATCCAAAGAAGCCAAGGTCGTTCTTATAAAAGTTTTGGGGCTGCTGGTAAGCATACTTATGTAAAGGATATTAGACAAAATATTTAATCTCTCGAAACCAAAAAGCAAACCAAAAACATCATTGGAAAAACTAGATATGGCAGACCTGTTCGTAACAGTTCTATTCGTACCCTATCCAGGCAAAACAGAACGAGTGAGTTGACTTTTTGGAAAGCTGCTGATGCGAATGGTGGTAATTTACGTGGTTTCCGAACTATTTTAAGGTCAAAACTCTTCTGGAGACCATCTCCAGACAAGTCGAAGAGACTCTACATTCGATCCTGCAGTTCCAGCTTTTTGAGGAGATATGTCTGAACGAAGAACATCTCAACGAAACAAACAAGATCATTGTGCACATTGAATGTAAGCCAACTGATCCCTTTCCAACAGTTTTCATGTTGTCTTGTTGCTCCCTTAAAAATATGGAGTCTTCATATGTTAATTTAACACACAACTTTGCACTTGTATAATAACGAGCTGTGAATAAATAGGCAAAGATAAGGAAGCAATTGATCAATACCACGCCTTAAGCACCTTTAGGAATTTCTGGAACGCTATTTCTGAAGAGAATCTTCTTGTTGTTCCTGTAGACGCAAACATTTGTAAACATTTTGGAGGGTTTGCTGCTAGGAATTAAGACGCATATTCCCTAAAAAACCCCGATGTGTTGCGTTGGAGTAAGAGGAAGTAAATATAAAATATTCAGCTCAATTTCAATTACGGTTCTAGAACAAAGGCCTAGGAAATTAAGTGGCAGGCACAAAATGAGCACATGGGCGCTCTACAAGCTTCATCTCTAAAACCAAAAACATATGGCTATCAGTACAGTACCGGTAGCCACAGTAGCTCTTACAACGCAAAACAACAAGAGAAAAAGGTACTTTAGAGGAACTTCTAGTTAAGAAAGAACTGGAGTGAGTAGATTTTATTCTATGGATTGCATAGCTCTGCCCGTTCTGACGATTTGCGGCGTCAGCTAGGTCGTACAACCAGCTGCCTTTCCTCCTGAACAGGTTTGACCTTCGCTTGGCTCGCTAGACCACTTTAACCTCAAGTGTTCACAATCCTCAGCTCCCAAAATACTGAATTGAAAAGCTACGAAAGTGTGCAGCTAGATTTCGCGGGACGGGCGGAGACTCCGAGGGACCGAAGCCCCGAAATTAAATGTCCGATGCCACCCGATGAAGTGGGAACGGCAGGTCCTTAAATAGGTATCCTGCCTGATCGCCACTTATGCCCAAATAGCATTATAATCCAGACGCATGGGCTAAATATCACCCAAACCCCTGCAATGAACACACCCATCCAACCCAAGCCGATTCTGTTAATCATCGGAGTGGCGATGGCCACCGCGCCGGCACTTATTAAGCAACGGAAGAGGTTATTCGCTGCAACAGCTGTAGCAGGCGTATCTGAGTTGATATCTACTACCAACACGTTCAAGCCGTTTAGAGCCCCGGTGAAAAACATGCCAATAAAAAAGAGGGTTATCTCGATACCAGCCAGGGAAGATTTACTCTCCATAGTCCAACCGTAGGCCAATACGACGCCGCAGGCCAGGTAGATAAGAGGTAAAGATACTTCTAACCGGGCCCGTTCCACGTTCAGCATACTCATGTCTTGCTGACGATTAATCGTAAATTCGTAACCCGCTTTATCAGCATGCCTTTTGAAGTTGCGATCGATCAAATAGCCCACTGTCCACCTGGTGGTTATGCTGCCTACGCCTATTGGAAGGTAACAAAGGCCAATAATGACTGGACTGTACCCAAATCGAACAGAAAGCTCATTGGAGAGTGTTGTGAGAACGGAAAAATATCCAGCATACATGAGCGAGCCAAATCCAAGCAGCATCCCAGACTCTCTGTGAAGAAGAATCTTGAGTGCAGCAAATGGATTAGGTCTTTTCTTTCTGGCTGCCGGCTTTTCCAAACTACTTCCAATTGGATTCCTTCGATGTTGAATATAAGCCAGAAGAGACATGTTCCACCAGGGGCTGGGAATGCTGCCATTACCAACAACAGAACGGCATGTCTCGGGTAAAAAAACGAA
Source organism: Trichoderma simmonsii (assembly GCA_019565615.1). Classification (NCBI taxonomy): domain Eukaryota; kingdom Fungi; phylum Ascomycota; class Sordariomycetes; order Hypocreales; family Hypocreaceae; genus Trichoderma; species Trichoderma simmonsii. The sequence continues at coordinate 4,229,803 of CP075870.1, read as the reverse complement.
AATCAACAAGAAAAGCACACCGGACAAAATTGCAAGAAACCAGAATAGAGCTTTCCAGCCCAAATTCTCTGAGATTAGACCACCTACAACGGGGCCAATAGCTGGGCCTAGAGTCACGCCCATCCCAGCGTATCCGATAAATTTGCCTCTTTCCGCACGGGTGGCCAGGTCGGCTACAGTGGCGGAGCCAAGAGCAATAGTAGCCGAGCTTCCACACGATTGGAGGCATCGAAGAACCAATAAACCCACGTAGGTACTATTGAGAGCCAGTCCAATGTTGGCTGCCAGATATATAATGCCGCAGATAATATAGGCAGGCCGACGACCGTAAGTATCAGAAAAGGTTCCAATGAAAGATGGCGCAATGCCTTGAAATATCTGCAAATGAATGCAATCAGCAACTTAATCAAAAAATCATGGGGCGACGATAGGAAACCAACTTGATAAGTCGTGATAGTAAGATTGATCAAAGATGGTGAAACATTTAGGTCGCGACTAATCAGGGGAATGGCTGGCAAATAGACCGCTGAAGAAAGTGGAGAAATAATGGCCATGAAGGAGACAGATATTATAAGAAATTTTTTTGTTCTTTGACTGTAAATAGAATATGGACCTTCTGCACGTTGACTGTCTCGAAGATTATCAGTCTCGGTCTGAAGTTTCTCATTGGTAGCTGGTTTAGTCAAGTCATTCGTTTCTGCTCGTGTGAGATCGTGCATGTTTGTCGAGGGTTTGCACGCCTGAACTGAGTTATCGTTCTTTTCATTTTTAAGGATATTATTGAGATCCATGGTTTCTGAGCAAATGAAGCTTTAACAGAGGGTACAAAGAGATTCAATAATGAAAGAGAATTTTCTACACTTATAATGCAATTCGAAGAATGAATATTGCCGAATCGGCACCGATCTAAGGGTAGACATAAAGGTGTTCATTTTAGCTACTAAAACCTACCTACGCGTGGAGGGGCATTCTCTAGCATGGGTTCTAAAGGGGGCACTGCAAGATTTATACATCAGAAATCTTACCCTAAAGGCCGTTATGTTATTATCAGACAGGCTATAGCATCTTTCAATTTATATATATTCTATTAGGCTGGAGACAGTTTTTAGATCAGCACAGTCTTGCACAATGACTGTGTTAATTGAGTAGGTGCTAGTACTGTTGAAAACAATGTTTCTTATAGTAATTAGCGGAGTGTGTTTTTACATTAAGCTGCTGGAAGTGCAAGCGCCGTAAAAGCAGGTGCTCCTATGCAGTATCGTCAAACGGGAAATGTGATGGATGCAGGAGCCGACAGATAAAGTGCATTGGTCAAGAGTTTCAAGAAGAGGCTACTGCACTAAGCTGCGGCATGATAAATGACTATTGCTATTTTATGCCTTGATTATATTGTATATGTACGGCACAGAGGACCACTGGAGAAGAAAGACAGTTTTTACGTATTCACTGCTTATGAGGTTGTCTTCAACCATCAGCTGTATTGAAAGTGGAAATGGTCGCGACTGTGAGCTGTTACCTCACATGTCGTCTTGAAGCCTGTGCGATGACCCGTCTCTAATCTTGTACACAAAGAGCGGCAGATTTACCGTCTGTAAGACGATGATATTCTAAAGGAATCATTGCAGTAGCATTTACCAACTCACTCAGCTTCTTGTACCTAAAGCCTCGGGGTTGAAATCTGGGTGTTGCTGGGTGATAATGCTACCAACGCTGCCCAGCATGGCCGACCAGTTGTCACCTGAGGTGGCTCCAACTGCCCATCGGAGTAATCCAACCGGACACTTATCAGCCTGAACTTGAATTACTCCACTATCCATGTCATTATTATTGGAAATGCCAGTCTCTAATTCAGCGTCGTAGCGGTGTAGAAGAATCTCTCTAAATATAAACTTATTATAGGCAGTAACAGAGTGATAAAGAACCGGGGAGAAAGCTTGGCTGCCATAATGATTACATCTTCAAAATTCGGAATAGAAAAAACGATTCATTAAGAAGACATATAGTAGTCACCAAACGGCGTTTGCTCTGCGTGATTTCTGAGTCAAGCATGGCATTAAGTCAGACTTGCGTGCGAACCCGGAGGCGAGGGCAAATGGAGGCATGCTACACTTCTGCAATAGCCACTCAATATAAGCCTCTCTGCCACGAAACAGTCAACAAAGGAACGAGGTCTAGCTTCATTAGCGATGGCTTTAGGGGTTAGGGATTATAGGGCCTGTCGTTTCTCAAACTCTTCCTGGAACGCTCCGTATGTATGTTTTGGGTGACCAGGTTAGTTGAAATGCCGCCTGCTGTAGCATCGAAGATGGAGAACAAATTATTTTTATAATTTCACTATAGAAACACCTAGTTTGTCACAACTGCTTGTTTATATATTAGGAATAGCTAACCTAGAATTACTATAGGAACACCCAGTGTATTACACACCAGCCTTAAACCAGCCTTAGACCAGTCTTGGTAAAATCATAACGGAGTTAACGGAATCAATCATGCCAAATAGGACATAGATTTGAAGCCCTTGCTTTACAATTGCAGTGGTATAATAGCTTATGATACGGAAATAAGCCCCGAGACTCCGAGAATATAACAGAATAACATGTATATAATCCCCTTCCAACAATATCACATAAAGGTCTTGCTTTTCTCACCTCAACTTTCATGAATATCTTGATGCACTCACCGTTTACCCTCGAAGATCCAGGAAAGCTTCTGTAAAACAATTTCTCATCATGTCTGCTACTGATAGTTCTGACGCTTGTCCCCTCCCAATCCCTCGACGCATTATCTCAACTCATGACACGGAGACTGGTCATGCTGTTTTTTGCACAGCATTCGATGAGACAAGTCCATGGAGCCCATTCCCCAATCCCAGTACTGGAGTACCCGTCAGGAATATCCAACTCTACTCGACAAGCACATTTCCAGTTCGTGGCCTGTCACCCCAATCGGCCATTACTTCTGAAGCCGATGCCGATGCCGATTTAAAGTCATACCGAAAGGACTTGGAGGCACCCGTGCCACCGGAAGTCCATTCCCAAGCAACAATGTGCCGGATTGTTGATTTTCCGCCCAGAAGCGTCTCTGGCATGCATCGGACGCTTACATTGGATTACGTTGTTATTCTAGACGGGTCAGTAGAGTGGTCGCTTGATTCGGGCAATTCGAAAGTAATGCGTAAGGGCGATGTATTGGTTCAAAGAGGAACTGCACATTCGTGGAAGAATATCACCCCGGAGCAGGAGAACGGCGGCTGGCTGAGGATGTTTTTCGTTGTGTTACCAATTGAGAAAGTGGTAGTTAAAGATGGCCAAGCCTTGGGACCTGGGCTTGTTGTGTCATCTAACAATTGAACGATGTTGTGTGGGTTTAGAATTAAGCCTAGAATTCAATAGCTACTGTTTAGCAACGTGATGGATGATTTAAATCATTAAGAAAGTGGAATGCTTCTCAGTAGCCGATTGAGTGCTTACTATAATCCTGCGTATAGTCACGGCTAAAGGCGCAGTGGCGGAAAGGTTACTGCTCTAATAAAATCACTTTCATCTTACTCTATTTAAACGGACAGGTGAGTGGCATTATGAAACCGAGTTGTTACTAATATTCTAATATTCCTCCCTAATATATCTTATTGCGCGTTACGGCTCCTTCGTCGCTTATCCAGACAGTTTAGTATAAAAATAACGTGCCTTCTCGACGACTCTAACTGCAGTTGTTGCTATGCCCAGTCTTTATTGCTTAGGGCATTAATTAGTTACTCACATTCGCTTAGCCTGCTTGGCCTGTGACCTGTTTGGTTTGTTTTGTCTCTCGGCCTACTCTAATCTCGATATTTGATGATTATCTTCTCACAATTGCCGCATCGAAATACCGGAAATTTTGCTCAATTGAGCAATCAAACGGGACGGGATCAGAGCGGGACGGGCGGAGACTCCAAGAGACCGAAGTCCGATTTTACCTGATGAGATGGCAGATCTTCAATATCAGCGACGTCCGTAGGAGACACTAGGTAGTCTACATTTGCCCTAGTACCCTCTCTGATGTGTCATCGTGATCCTCACGTATCTGGCAGTCGCCTATATCGGCGGCCCTCGGGAGGGATGGTCAGACAAGCTCTTTTTTTAAAGCTTTCACACACCTGTTCGTGCTCTCCCTACAGTACCAATACTACCCGTGACGATTTATCAACTACGTTCTTCTGCTCAACTCGTGTCAATCAAGGAATATGGCCGATTTAGCAAAAATTCTCGTTCTCGGAAGCGGAATGGTTTCGCCCCCTTGCGTCGAGTACCTCCTGCGAAATCTCAAGAATGAGATCACCATCGGTTTGTGCGAATAATTTTGCCGTCAGATTTGCAACAAACTAATGTCATAACAGCCAGCAGGAATGGTAAGCGTCTCCCTTTTGACTCCTCCCGAATTACGACGATTACTCTAGACGCATCTATCCAAGCGGATCTTGATGCTCAGATAGCTGCTCACGACCTCGTTATATCTCTTCTTCCATACGAGTATCATCCCGCTGTAATCAAGTCGGCAGTGAAGGGAAAGACAAATGTTGTCACCACAAGTTATGTCTCACCGGCGATGCGAGAACTGGAGGCCCAAGTCAGAGAAGCAGGCATTGTTGTAATGAACGAGGTAGGAGTTGATCCCGGAGTAGATCATCTCTATGCCGTCAAAGCTATTGATCAAGTGCACGCAAAAGGTGGCAAGGTAAGCTATCTTGTTTTCCGATGAAGAAGTGTTCATTGTGTCTCATCTTTACCTGGTATTTATTTTTAGGTCAAAGAGTTTTATTCGTATTGTGGTGGTCTGCCAGCCCCTGAGTGCGCTAATAACCCTCTTGGATTCAAGTTTTCGTGGTCCCCGAAGGGGGCTATCTTGTCACAGAGGAATGCTGCCTCATTTTTGTACAAAGGAGAGCAAGTTGATATCCCCTCATCAGAGCTGATGTCGACTTCCAAGCCGTATCATGTCATGGACGGATACAGTTTTGTTGCATATCCGAATCGCGATTCTGTACCGTTTCGAAAGTTTTACCAGATCCCAGAAGCCGAAACTGTCATACGAGGTTCCCTAAGATACAAGGGCAACCCGGAATTCATTCAGGCGCTCGCAGGCATTGGATGGCTTGACCCTGAAGAGAAGATTTGGTTACGCGAAGACATCACATGGGCTGAAATTCAGCAGCGGCTGGTCGGTTCTTCTGGCTCAGATGAAAGGTTGGCGTTCTCCATCTTATACGTATGGAAATGATGTACCATTTACTAACGACCTCTCTGGATTGCAGCTCTCTAATCGCTGGCATCAAGAACCGCTACAAATTTCCTACTGCAGAAGAAACCGATCGAATTATTGCGGGGATGCGGGAGTTTGGCCTTTTTTCGAATACAGTACCCACTCTCGTGGCCAGCAATGTTTTTGACACTCTTTGTCACCAGCTTGCGCGACTGCTCAGCTTTAAACCAGGAGAGCGTGATCTTGTTATACTCCAACACAAGTTCGTCGTTGAATGGGCGGACGGAAAGCAGGTAGGGTTACCACCAGTTTGACCAAGGCGACATCCACTCACTCTTCCCCACAACCGCCTTTTTGGTTCTCCCTCTTTCCCGTGGGCTGGGATCCTAAGCTCTAGTCATTAGCCGCCAATACTTATTTTCAAGCCAGTCACTGACATCATGCCAGGATACAATGACGAGCACCCTAGAGCTGCTCGGTGACCCGAAAAAGTACTCTGCTATGGCTTTATCTGTAGGCGTTACTTGCGGCATCGCGACCCAATTTGTACTGGATAAGCATCCAGCTTTTTCCACACCAGGCATCCATGCCCCGTATCATAAGGATGTCTGCGATCCCCTTAGAGAAGCCCTGGATCGTGAAGGAGTTGCATTGGTAGAGAGGGTGCTGTAGGACGACTCGGGGAGCCATGGACGGTTAGTTAGAATTCGTTACATTCTTATTTTACTCTTGAACCGATCTTGCTACTCCAGCTCGCTTATTTGGTGGTTTACGTGGACGAACGGGCCGGCTGCCTGCCATGCTTTCGATGAGCCGCCAGTACAATGCAGTCGGAGCTACCGCCCGGAAGGGATTCTATTAGCTTGAAAGTCCAGAATACAGAGCTCGGTCTTGGACTCAAGCAGGAGTTGACATGGCCCTTATGTCAAATCTCGCTAAGATTCAGAAGAAATTGTTGCCATCATGAGTCATTGTAGTCGCCGGTTCGCTTAGCGCAGTACGTGGAATATTCAAGTCGGGGCCGCCGATGCGGACACTGCTACAAAATATGTCGCTTGATGTAATGCTACACTAACGTGTTGTCCGAAAACAGTATTGTATCATCTTAAAATAGTAAGTCAGAGGGCTTCTGGGACACCCCTCTTAATATGCTACACTAGCGTGCTGTCTTAAAATGGTATTATGTTGACTGAAAGTAGTAAGTTAGAGGGCGCCCTACTATCACAACCGCGGCTCTTATAGTCGTGACAATGAGCCATCCTAGCAAGACAAGACTGAATAAATGACGGGCCATTTAGCCAATCAAGAACGGATCATCAGATCATTGAAATGATCCAATGATCCTACATTCGTCCCGTCTGCAGGTCTTTCAACAGCCATGTAAGATTTCGCCCACCCCCCATGCTTCCTTACCGCTATTCCCCCCTACAGGTGGCGGCTGTGAGTCATCGACTTGCTATACGAGAGCTGGGTATTACTGCGCCCGTCGCAGTACTTACTGTACAATGTGTCAAAGGCAAATGTTCTCGGTGGTCTAGATTGAATGCACGTACATGTATTTAGCGAGACATACACATGACCCATTTTGGTGATTTGACACCTCAAAAAGCCAAACTGCCCAAAACGGAAGCTTTTTGCTATCTGGGTCATGAGATAAACTGGTCTGAGGATCCGATCTACAAAAGTTTGGGCGCTGAAGCTGATTATTGGCCGATTAGGGTTACAGACGAGGAGTGGAACTACCGCCTCCCCGCGGTGTAGCCATAGATTGGTCGGGTGCAAGTTCTGTGTCCTGCATTTTTAATAAAGAGAGAGAGGCCAAGAGGCACTAAGTCTTTTCTTAGGTACCACTTTCCTCGCTTTATTGCTGCGCAAAGGCTGCTTCGTCGGTACGATGTCTTGGTAAAGCTGTTTTCGTATCACCATGTTAACCTCAGGCCGTCTGCTAAGTCAACAGCCAGCAGCTTATTGTAAATATTAAGACATAGGATCAGTGCCTGAAAATAAAATGCGCTCTGCTCTTATTCCTGAAGCTAAACGTATAAAAAGAATTTAATATATTATTATTTTCACCTCTATATCGAGGAGCAATGGCATTAATAGACGTTTGCTATCATCTAGGTCTAGCTAAATCTTTACTACCTGGGGGATAATCGCAAAGTTTACAGAACACGTGAGTGCACTTGACTCGGATACCTCACACATGGAGTTGGGCGTTAGGCTGTTTCTCTCTCCTACTCAATTCTCAAATTCTCCCCGGCTATCTAAGCGCAATTTGCAGCTGAAATCAAGCTGCGTTTTCGACGGTTGCTACCTCAGTTTCCTCCTTTCTCAATGCGTTGCTGAGTGGCTGAGATACTGCCACTGCGTACTCCTTGTCAAAAATACCCGCGACCTCCTCCAAGGAACTCCCCTTGGTCTCGGGAACAAAGAAGTAAACAAAAATAATGACAGCAATCAGAACGCCGACGTAGACAAAGTAGTATCGCCATTGAATCTCACGCAGCGCAATAGGATTCACATACTGGTTGAAGCAGACTGCTAACGTTTGCGAAAGCCAATACACGGATCCACCCTTGGCTCGAAGTTCTGTTGGCCAAATCTCATTGACGTACAAAATAGGGATTGGTGTGAAACCGATAACGTAGCCGCCTAAGAACAGGAACAGGAACACGATAACCGCTGTACCGGAAGAAGAATTTCCTGTGTTGGCGAAGACTGCCGAGCATGTCAAGACGAGGATCATGAATAGCAACATTATGGACGACGATAGCATAAATAGCTTTCTACGCCCAGCCCTCTCAGCTAGCATCGCCCCGGCAATTGACAAAAACCAGTTGTAAATCTGCAAACCCCCGTTGATGCCCTGCTGTTGAGTTGGGTTGGAGATGCCGACCGTCTCAAGCACCGGTGCAAAATAGTAGCTAATGATGCCATTACCAACCCACTGCGTAGCGAGACCGAGCCCGAGACAGATGAAAACTCTCCTCCGGTTGCCGGGGGTAGCAAACAACGATGCCCAAGTCACCTTTGAGCTCTTGGACAGCTCGACTGAGGCGCAAATCTCGGAAAACTCGACAATGACGAGCTCGTCAGTCTCATCACCATTGGCGTGATACTTGGCTAAGGTGCTTTTAGCCTCGTCGAGCCGCTGATTATTTACCAACCAACGCGGAGACTCTGGAGTAAATAGGACAAAGACAAGCTGCACGCTCGTCCAAAAGAGCTGTGTAACGACAGGCGTCCTCCATGACCAGCTGTTGTCGATATTGTGGCTCCCAAAGGACGTCCAAGCGGCCGTGATGGCGCCTACAAAGAAAAAGGTGTTAAAGAGGGCGCCAACAATAGCTCGCTGGCGGGGATGGGCAAGCTCTGAGAGAAGCGCTGTTGAACTGATGGAGTTGAAGAGCGAGAAGAAGCCGAGTACGAGGCGGGTGCCGAGGAACTGGACGGCCGTCTTGCAGAAGCACTGCCCGATGACGGCCACGATTATGCCCACGTCTCCAATTATGATCCCCCACCGACGGCCAAGCTTGTCGGCCACCCAGGGTGCTGGAAAGAAAGATATAACGCCGCCAAAGGAGTAGGCCGCGATGAGGAGCCCCAGAGTGTTGACATTCTTGGCACCAGATATGTCTTCGAACCAGCGGGGGATTGCCTCGAGTCCAGAGATGAGAGAGACATCATAGCCGTTTGCTATGGAGCCGAGAAAACACGATAAGAGTAGAATGTTGAGGCTTCGTAGGCCCGGGTCTCTCCACCACAGACGGTGAGTGTTGTTAGTCACATTCCCCAATAGCACGGCGTTGCCAGGAGAAGTGACCGCGGATGGAGCCATGGCTGAGTAGATTGAGTTTTAATGGCTTCAAAAGGGCGGAGATTGCGATAATAGAAGATTTGTAGCTCGGCAAATACCCGCAAGCACTGCTGAACGAAGACCAGAGTGTGTCGAATGCCATGTGCCAGAGTGTAGCACTGGCCACTGAGGGTGAAGCTGTGGGGAGAAGGTCCTTTTGTAGATGTTTAATCTTTTGTATGCCATTCTGCAGCAGATTCTCGTCCTCGGTGAATGTTTGTTTAGTCCGTGTAACTTGAGAAATCTCAACGGCTGCCGTGATCAAGATGATAGGTAGGATAGGTTGTGGCTGAATTTTAGTTTATGTCGGAATTTTCGGATCTCGCAAATCACAGAGCTACCTAGTAAGTTGCGGCGACTCAAGTAGACATACCCAATCACGACACAGCCAAACCATTTACTGGCGCGCCGTCCCCAATAGATCGCCCTGCAGAAGCCAAATCTCTGGGGCCCCATGGGGTGGTTCTGGGCTTACTCTCCGGTGACATGTGGCACATCTCGGCTCTCGGGTTACGCTGAAGCATCTACCCTGACAGATGCAGTGGACACGCAGCAGTAGTCTTGCCTGATGGCGTCGTGGCGTGGGAGAAAGTCCAAGACCCTAAAACTTTTGGGCAATAATGCTGTGTGAGACTTCTAATTCGCCGGTTTGGGTCCGATGCAATCCAGTTGATCAGAATTTAAAACCTCTCGGCCCTCGCTATCCGCGTTCACTTTTCAACTTCCCGAATCAACACAAGTGCCCACCGTTGAACTTTTCTTGCACATTTCAATGTCCGTTCGGAGTATTGCTGTCCAATAGCACATTTGCGCCGGCACTCGCACCCACTCACACAAATCCAATGCCACGTATGCGCAAGGGAGGCTGCTGGGTCTGCTCGAAGCGCAAGGTTGCCGATTCCCGACTCTACAGATGGTGGTGGCTGGCTAACTGTTTATCCTACAGGTCAAGTGTGACAGTTCAGCTCCTAATCCCTGCGCGAACTGTGAAAGACGCGGGGTGCAGTGCCAGTACGAGCAGCCCGGTCGCGGGTCAGGTAGGCATCCTATACAGTCGTTGCAGATGGCATTACCGTTGGCATTGAGCGAGACATTGATATGTTGTTAGTCATTTTGCAGCAGGGAACCAGTCCCCGGTCCCGGTACATGACTGAGGCAGGCATTCCACGGGATAGAGCACAGAGAGCGTGTCTGAACTGCGCTGCGCGCAAGCTCAAGTGCTCCAGCGACCCAATCGGTTGCCAAAGATGTCTGCAGAACGAACTTGTGTGTACTTACCCTCAGACGAAACGCGCTGCCAAACGGCCTACCGAGCCTCGTCAAGGAGATGCCAAGTCGCCCAAGATAGGTTCAGCACAACCAAATCACCTGTATGATGATGACAGAAACGAGTCACCGGCCTCGGAGCGCGATCTTCCTCAGGCAGAGTTCGTGGGTGCATCTCGGCGTCAACACCCCAGCCTGTGAGAAACTATACTCTAGCTTTGGCATCAGTAATGTTAATGACTGTGTGTGTAGTATTACGAACGATACAATTCATCCCAAGGAGATGATTAGGGGTCTTATAGATGCCTATTTCAAGTTCGTATACCCACTAACGAATCATGGGTTCATCCATCAGGGCAGACTGCTTGAGGAACTAGACGAAGAGAAAGCGCCTGTCGTGCTGCTTAAAGCTATGGCAGTGTCTGCTTCACATTTTGTCGAGACCTCTGCGGATCTGACGAAACAAGCCACCCAGTGGGCCGACGATGTTGATACCTACATCATGGCCAACATGGGATCGTACTCCCTCCTTAACCTGCAGGTTTTAGTACTGTGGGCTAACTATTATTACACTACCGGCAACATGGGAAAGACGTGGATGTTGGTTGGATTGGCCGCACGATTGGCTTACTGTCTACAGATCAATGTGGAATCAGCAAATGGGTCACCCAGCGAGAAAGAGAGTCGGAGGCGCATGATGTGGAACCTCCGCATACTGGACCGGCTGCTCGCTGGAACTGTCGAAGAGTTTTCTGTGTGCTCAAAGTACATAGATAGCTTACGGTTGCCCTGCAGTGAACACTTCTTCATGGCTGAGATTGAGGTTGAGACAGACACTTTGCAATCCTTTACCAGCCACCAGGAAGTCCAAAACATTAGTGGCTTTGCTGCCCTAGTTGGGTTGTTTGAAATATGGCGCGAGATTCATCTGTGAGTAGTAGTTACAGCCTAAGATCGAGCTTGTTTTCTGACATCTACTTGATCAAGATTCATGAAGAGAGTCTCTCAAATGATGATCCAAGTCGATCAAATGGTGCAGCAAGTCTCTGCCCTTCACACGAAGCTCTCGGACTTTGAGCAACGACTTCCCTCAAACCTGAGATTCACAAAACAGAATTTGTACCTTCACACCAATGCGGCAGAAAAGGCGACTTTCATCATGCTAAAATCCTGGTGGCACGAGTGTTACTGCAACTTATACCGCTTTAGCCTCCCCGGATTCCGCGAGTCGGTCAAGCTCACCTCTGCAAATGCGCCCTTTATACAGACATGCCGCCAGCAGGTGCTCAAGTCGTCTTTGGAGCAGAGTATCTTTTGGCGGAGTATTGCCAACGTTCGAGGTGCTCGACTGAGCGATCCCATCGTAATCGTTCTAGTGCATTCCAATACGAAGACGCTTCTCGCCATCCAAAAGTTGCCAGAAGCTGACCCTCTTAGACACGATTATCGGATGAGCGAGATCCCCGCTTTATTGGCATCTAACATCTCCTCTTTGGATTGGCTGGCAAGTCGAATACCGAGGATTGCGACAGTGGTAAGTTACCCATATATACACACACGGCGTAGCACAGTTACAGTTATATGCCCCTCACAGCTGTACGGCGATAATGGTTACTAATATTATCTAATGGCAGCAACAAGGAATTCGGAACATCATCCGTAGGAACATCGGCCACGCTTCTGCTGAAAACATTATAGATGCTGGATTACCTCTGAAGCGACGGCATTCTCGCCAGGAACTTGTCGAGAGACATACGGATGAACAAGAAACACAAATACAAGCCGTTAGTGGAAGGGAATATAGAGACACGGTAGATACCGCTGTCTCACCAACAATTGTTGTAGAGGACCTAAACAGAAGATTTGAGGTCATGCAACCCATGGATGTGGAAGCAGACGTTCTACGAAACAGACCGATGGATGACTCTGGTTGGGTTAGACGCGATGATGGACCAGAGAATATGCCTTCTCAAGGCCACGTGGATGATGCACCCATACTAGGAGTGTACGACGATGAAGCCATAAAAGGTATGGCAGGATATGTTGCTTCATTTGAGATGAGCTCACAGTATGACATGCTATTTGGAGCCTGGTTGCCAGGAAGCGAGGAACAACCGAGCACTGGCAACTTCTGGACCCTCTTCTAAAAGCTACTTAATCTGTCATGTGTCTAAAATATCTATCACTTCGCATAGATGTATTTAATACGGAAAGTAATAAGCTTGCATACTAACATCTGGCGACATATGATGGAATTTGTCAATACATCAGAATGCTCATTGCTAGACATTTTGGGCAGTCATGCTTGGCTCAGGCTTCTCCCACACCAGTCCTTTTACAATCTCTCGGTGAACCTCGACTCCAGAATCACCAACAGGGCCAATATTCTCTCCCGCTAGCCTTCGCAGCTCCATCTCCTTCATTCGCTCATGAATCGCCACGCGCCCAGGATTCAGAGTTTCCCTCTCTCCCTTGATACTCCAGTTGGGCAATGAATCAACCCCAAGATCCTTGAGCGTCTTCTTCTCAATCAATGAATAATCACTTGGGTCAGAGCGGTTGAAGTTGAAAGGCTCTTTAAGAGACACAAATGGGTTGGTAATGACCCTAGGGATGTGCAGGGCGTTCCTCGAAGCTGAGTGCATCATGAGCGGGTGCATCAGAACCACATCACCGCATTTTCCTGTCATCTGTTGGAACAGATTGCATTTATCAGGGTTCTTGATTTGCTCACAGAACCACTGAAACTCGTGAAACTGCTTCTCCTCCCCTTTCCGCGCCATGTATGGCGTCACGCCCTCGGGGTTGTCTAGCAAATGCTTGGCCACGACAGCAATTCCATCGGGGCAAATGTACGTCGCGCCACCATTCTCCAAGACATCCGTGATGCATGGAATCACCAGCAAGCCCTGGTTTGGAGAGTCGAGGAAATGAATAAAATTATCTCCGTCAACGTGCCAATTGTCCAGCTCGCGAGGACCCACGATCCTCCCATTGAGCTTCTCGCTACCAAAATTGACGATGAAATTGTCTCCCCAGTAGCGAGAGATTTCCGCGACACGATCTTCGCCGCCAGAAAGTTCGCAAATGGCTTTCCATGCCTTGGGTGCTAAGTCACGAACGTCAACCGTGTTGAGTGTTGGCATGTTAATCTTCTCCAAAACCCAGGTAGACGGGTCATTCCTGTCGTAGCCAAGACGTGTCCAGAGATCTTTTGTCCACTCTTCGGCTTGCTCTCTAGTAAAGCACTCGGGGATAGATACCCAGCCGTACCTCAGAAAGTGTTCGATTTGTTGGAGCGTGAGAAACTCGTACTTGACTGCCATGATGTCGGTGTTAATAATAGTGCAAGGATATTTGATAGCAAAGTTAGGTTGGCAGAATTAGTAAATGGGCTGGATTCTTGAGAAATGGAGTAATACATTCTTAAATACTCGATGAAGGCGAAATCATGGAGCAGATCCTCGCCGGATTGGACCCGGATTGTCTTTGTCTGTGGGCCGTCGTCACTACGTAATATCACCTCATGAACTGCGAGATCTGGGCCGGGGCTCGGGCCCCGAGGCTTCGGTTAAACAACATCATATGACACCTTTACAGGAAATGGCCGCTGCCGGATATCGTGAGAGTTTTGCGATACCCGACGAGACCCGAGCATTTAGGCTAACCGACCATGGAGGAGGCAATGTCCACGCTGGCGCTGGGTAACATACACGTGATCTTATAATTGTCGACAATCATGATGGAAGTTTGAAGTAATTCATAGGCCGTGGGGAAATCTCGAACTATTCTCTGCCAATTGTTGCCAATATCTGGTTGTCATCTGGCAACATAGAAGCAATGTCTCAATCTCATCAAACGGCTAATATCAGGTGGGGCATTATTGGTATGTGAAAGTGTGACTTTCTACTTCATGATACTCATTGACACACATCAGGCACCGGGCACATTTCAACGCTCTTTGTTAAAGACTTAGTGGTTGCTCAAAGCCACAGCTCAACCCCAGTCCGACATATTATTGAAGCAGTAGCCACGTCGAGTTTGAACAAAGGATTAAAATTTCTTGAGACTACCGAAACCACCCTACAAAATCCCAAGATTTACACCAAACAAGAAGATCTGTTTGCAGACGGCCAGATAGACATCGTATACGTGGGGTTGCCACATTCTATGCACAAGGATGCCTGCCTGAATGCTATTGCCTCGGGAAAACACGTACTCTGCGAGAAGCCAATGGCGATAAACGCCAAAGAAGTGGACGAGATAGTAGCTCTTGCAAGTCAAGAGAAAGTCTTTGTGATGGAAGGTATATAATTGACATGAAATACTCTGGTCCAGCACTTGAACTTACAATATTAGCTGTTTGGACTCGGTTTCTCCCGATAATTAGCGAGTTGAGAACACTAATACACGAAGAAATGGTTATTGGAAAAGTGTCACGCATGTTCTGTGACTTTAGCTGCGACATGGGCGCGTTGCCATCAACGTCGAGGATCAAAGATCGAAATCTGGGCGGAGGAGCTCTTCTTGACCTTGGAATATACCCGCTCACCCTGAGCAATTTGATACTGGATGGACAGGTCGGAGAAAAAGCATTGAAGTCAGAAATCTCATCTAGAATGACTGTCGTAGATGGAGTTGATCACTCGGTAGCGATTGTGGTCAGCTATCCTTCGAAGCAGTGCCTTGGCATTCTGACTGCCTCTTTAGAGAGCACTACAGAGATAGACTTTTGTCGCATTGAGGGCAGCAGGGGCGTCATCATATTATCTGGCCCCATGGCAGCAAAGCCGACGTCTATAAGAATCCAGCGCTACAACAACACCGCTGACGAAGTTCGCGATTTTGAGCATCCCGGTAATGGTTTCTACTTTGAGGCAAATTCGGTAGCGTCATGTATTTTGGCCGGGAAGCTGGAGAGCGATGTTATGCCCTTGGCGGAGACTCGGAGAATAGCTGCCATCATGGATGAGATTAGGAAGACTGGTGGTGTTGTATATCCACAAGATTAGAGCTGACGAAATCTCTGTATTGATCTTCTAAATCTTTAATTTTGGTGCCCTAAGCTAGAGGATAACGGCATGCCAGCATAACATTTGCTAATCCTCCTTTGCCTTCCTTGCCCCCTAGAACAGCCAAGTGAAATCTTCGTCAACTCGAATACAAGCCCGATGCCTGAGAATGTAAGTCTCTATCCGCAATTCGTAGACGATCACATACCTTATATCGGTGCTGGATGCTCCAATCATCACCTCAAATGCACCCTTCTCGGCGATCCATTCGGAAATGCTGTCGTCGTAATACCCAACGGAGTATTTGTCCAGGTTAACAATGACTAGTGCAGCTCGGCCCGGCTCTAGGAACACCTTTTCGAAAGCAACAAGCTCTTTGATAGGTCGTGGAAATCGACTGCTCTCGTCTCGGATGTAAAATTGTACAGTTTCTGCTCCTGCCACTGCGCCAGTATTCGTGATGCTCAGCGTGATGGTGATGCGATCATCAGGCGTGATGGAAGTAGCTGACAACTGCGGGTGCCCATACTCAAATGTCGTATAAGAGAGACCATGGCCGAATGGAAATAGTGGCTCAATACGGTTCTGATCGTAGTGCTTGTACCCAACATACAAACCCTCTGCGTACACGGCACGGAGATTCTCTCCAGGCCAAGTGGGCCATGCTGGAGTGTCTTCTATGCGTCGTGGGAAAGTAGTCTGAGATCTCGTAAGCATTAATTTTCTTTTTGTTTTGGAAAAATCGGCCTACCGGAAGTTTACCACTAGGGCAGACCAGCCCAAAAAGCACATCCGCCAACGCATTGCCCGCTTCTTGGCCCTGATACCAGGCCTGGATGATGGCTGCCACCTCGTCGACCCAGGGCATGGAAACAGGACTTCCAGACTGGTTGACTACCACTGTACGAGAATTGGCCGCAGCCACTGCCTTGATGAGTGCGTCTTGCTCACCGGGTAGATCCATTGAATCACGATCGTAGCCCTCTGATTCCCACTCGGCATCGAGACCAACAACGACAATGGCAACGTCGGCAGCCCGGGCTATGGCAACAGCTTCTTGAATTGAGTCACCCTTATCCTGGTGCTTAAAGCCGATTCTACAGCCGCCGAATTTATGGGTAACGCCGAGCTGCTTCTGCTTGGCTAGCGGGCGTAGCTCGTTTGTCATCTCGACCATAAGTTGTACCGTCTTGGATGCCTGCATTTCAACCTCGATAATGTAATTCATAGATCCTTCGAACATGGTTGCTCCCTCATCAGCCCAATCCCATAAGTTGAGCGCGAGCTGACCATCGACATATAATTTACCAGGGCCAACGCTCATGAAGCTGATGGAATGCTTGCCAGACACTGTGGGCGTTAGAGAGGTCTTTACAACGGCTGACCACTCTGGACCGACTTTGTCAATCGGAGCTGAGTCCCAGAGGAACAAGTCTGTATGGTTGCGTTGCTGAGTAACCACAGGTTCGCCGTGAAACCTGTCGCCAGCGTACCAGTCAATGTCAACGCCAACGTTGCCAGCGCTATTCGTGCAATATTTGGAAGCCACTGGTAACCACTTGTGAATCGAGCAGCCTTGAGCAAACTTCACCTCGCCAGCTATCTGACGGATGCTGTCTAGAGGTAGGGTTGTGTAGTACGGGTTCAGACTGGCACTGCCGCCTCCGTTGGCACTTGCGCGATTGGCATTGGGTCCGATGACCGCAATCTTTGTCGTCTTGGGAGAGATTGGAAGAATTCCATCATTCTTGAGTAGCGTAAGCCCTTCGTGTCCTGCTGTACGAATAAGTTGGCGCGTTTCCTGACGGTCTTCTTCCTGTTCAGGCCGCTCAGGGGACATGTCCGCACTTGGTTTAACGCGCTCTACTAAACAGAGAACATTCTCGGCAGCTCTGTCAATCTCAGCTATACCAATTTGATGCTCATTCACGGCCTCAACAAGCTTGTCAAATCGCCACTTCTTTGAGTGTGGAAACTCAATGTCACATCCCGCTCGTACGGATTCGACAGTCGAATTGATGCCGCTCCAGTCCGAAATGACAGTGCTAGTAAAGATTTAGCGCAGGATCATCTATAACAAAAGAAAGGACAACGAACCCATCGTAGGCCCATTCTCCCCGTAGGATATGTTTGAGCGTTTTGTAGTTCATATCAGCATGAACACCGTTGATGAGGTTGTACGAAGACATGACTGTCCAAGGCTGTGCTTCCCGAATGGCAATCTCAAAGGGACGGAGATATACTTCACGCAAGGCTCTCTCTGAGATGATTGAGTCTCTACTCATCCTGTCTGTTTCCACTTCATTGCCAACAAAATCTAAAAGGTGTCATTATAAACGTTTGGGACGGTTAGGGAGGACATACTTACGCTTAATTGAAGCTGCAATGCCATTTTCCTGGAGACCTTGAATGTACTGCGCAGCCAGCTTTCCTGTCAGGAGAGGGTCTTCAGAGAACGACTCAAAGTTCCGGCCGCCAAGGGGGTGACGATGCATGCACACGGTTGGTGCAAGCAACAAGTCTGCTGACCTGGCCTTAGCCTCTGCTGCCAAATGCTCTCCAATGGTGCGTAAAAGAGATTTGTTCCAAGTGGCAGCCAAAGAGGTCCCGCAAGGAAACAGAGCGGCCTGTCCGAGTTAGCAAAACCCTCCAGCGGGTCGCATCAGCATTTACCTTGGTGCCGCCAATGAACATAGCGCCTCGAGCTCCATTTGGACCGTCCGAAGTCTTGATAGCTGGGATGCCGTGTTCGGGTATGGCGTTTGTCCTCCAAAAGTCTGCCGCGGTGAGGAGTGAAACCTACAGACTGTTAAACAGTAACCCTCCCATTTTCTCTAATAGCGTACCTTTTGCTCGAGACTCAAAGCGAGGAGCTTCTTTCTTGCAGAAAGCCTAGTGTCAACCAGGAATTGCTGCATTGGCCGGCCATCAGGCGAACGTAAGCCATTGGCGTTAGCTGTGCTGTACGATTCTGCAGTCATATTAAGATATGCCCAGTGTTTGATAGATTCAAGCATGTTTCTAAATGGACATTGATACAACAGTATATACTCATTTACACTTATAGGCTTTTCCACTACGCTTCAATATAGCCCTAAAGGCCACTTTCGGTATTCGGAACTGTTGTCTCTGTAGCTGGGTTCATCGCCAATGATGACACAAGGGAGATTCCGAGATCCGAACCCGAGTACCGACCTCATGACTCTGGATCCAGAAACCCCATTTGGCATTTCTCAGTTAATAGCAAATATGATAATTAATAATATTGAAAGTTAGTATGAAAAAAAGCTATATGAACTGACTTAGAGCTGAGATATATGTAAGGTCGAGTACAAAAAAGAATAATAAGTTACATGTAACTATATAGTTAAAATTCCACCTCCTCGGGTGTACAGCTGAGCCTTTAACCACCAGCGACAATGCTCAAGTCTATTTTCTCAAATCGCATCAGCACCGAGCTTACCACCACAAGCGCCCCGGCCGCAGCAACAAGACTAAAGATTTTTCGAATTGTCTCTGCTACAGCAACAACAGCAACATGGATAATCTCTGCATCGCCGGAAGAGAAGACAGGAGACAGGGTGCCTGCCAAAGCCGATCGGATGTAGTCATCTGGGAGATGTCGCCCCGCGAAGGCGCTCTTGAGTAAGTCAAACCCAACGTTTTGAAATATCGACCCGGCAATCGCAAGGCTAATAGCAATGGTACCAATCTGTGCAACGTTGATAAAGCCAATTGCTTTCGGCTCATCCTTGGGAGACACTTTGGCAACAGCGACGGCGTATCCTATTTGGAAAAGTAGACCGATTCCGATTGCTGAGAGAGCTTCATACCCATAGATCTTGCCAGTAGATGTGGTTTCATTAATTGTACAGAGCAAGGCGCCTCCGACTAAGATGAAACAACCGCCAACAAAATAGTAAAGGTTGTATCGCCCAACTATAGGAAGCGTGGCACCAGCAGCCATGACGAAGACGATAAATACGCAGATGAAAGGTAAGAGGCGGACAGCAGCTTGCAGAGGGCTATCTCCCTTTGTGAACTGGAAAAAAAGTGGTGTGTAGTAAAGCACAACACCTTGGGCGGCACCGGCACTGCCTGTGGCGATATAGAGCAAGACGAGGCTGCGTGATTTGAGAAAATGCACGGGAAAGATCCGGTGTTCGTCGGTTGTAAAGATCTTGAGACCCTGTTGTAAGGTGAAGGCTATCAAGCACACTCCAAAAACCACCCAAAGCACAATGGATGTAGTAGAATTCCAAGCAAATGTGGACCCGCTGAAGGTGACAACAATCACAAACAAGACGAAAATTGTAGCATAAATAATCGCACCAATCCAGTCGATGTCGGCGAACTTTTGTTTAATAGTGAGATCCGGCCGAGGGTTCTTGGATGGGACTATAAAGAGATAAATAGGCAACAGAATGCCAGCGGCTGGAAGATTGATATAAAAAGCCTAGTCACAACATTAGTATGCGCTTCGCGGACAATGAAGATAGTTATATTACCCAACGCCAGGTTGCACTGCTGACAGAGAATGCACCCCCGATGACTGGCCCAAGAATGCAGCCCACACCCCAGCTTAAGCCAGTCAAGGCATTATATAAAGGGGCTTCCGTTTTTGTAGTGAAGGTGGCAGAATACGTAAGGGCCCTATATATCGTAAGTGCTCTGTTTGGCTTTGTCCCACGGTGATACTCACCCCAAATACATTCCAGCTCCGCCAACGCCCGCAATAGCTCGGCCAATAATTAAAGCATCAGAAGTTGGCGCAGCACCGCAAAGTGCGCTACCAGCTTCGAATACGACAATGCTTGAAAGAAGCAATACCTTTATGTTGAACAGCGCGTATGCCCGACCCCAAGGGAGGATTGTTGCCACTGATGCCATTGGAAATCCAAGCCCAATCCACGGCAGTTTCTCGATATGTCCTAAGGCCTCATACACTTGCGTTTGGACATCGGCAGCGATTGTGGTATCCAGGCCTTATGAATATCAGTAATTGTTACATTCCCAAGAATAAGTGTCTGAGGAGCCTCTACCGTATAGAAGAGCTCCCAAGTATAGCGCAATACAGGTGAGGATCCATTGCGAATTTTTTATGCCCTCTCTTGGATTCACGTGCTGATCGGTGTTAACAGGCTCCTCTCCACCGGCTTCGACATCACTGGTTGAATTGTCCGATGTCTTCTCCATGTTTGGGAGATAAGATGAATTTGGAAAACGGAGAAGGTATTGAGATATTGGTACAACAAGAACGAGCTTGGCCAACGCATGCTGAGAATCAACGGGAGCTCCTATATATAAGCATCTGATGATTCTTTTTGGTACATCTCCTGCACTAATTCTCTGCCGTCTACTCCAGACAATTACTCAGATGGATAAGGTGGCTTCTTCGTGTCTGAGCTAACAAACCAGAGTCTTCCGCTCGGGTGTTATCCTATCAGCACTAACAACTCTTGGGCGTATCGTCAACATCTCGCCGACCGTGCAAGGTTGATAGGGTGGAGAGCGATCCTGTGGAGACAAGACTTCTCTTCGTCAGTTTCGTAACCATGTCGTTGATCTTATTGGACTGGCTTGGGTTGGCTTAGAAATCGGCACTGGCTGGATTAGCCCAAACTCGCTGGAAATTAACTACTCGAAACGGAGTTTAAAGCAGCGTATACAAGGTGGTGGCGTACATGTTCATTGTATTCTCATATACGTAACTAACGCAAATCTTGACATCTGATTTCTGAACGCTGTCTACGTTAATATTACGTTTTACGAGGACTATCGAAGCGGGTCTCAGATGCCAACATTGCGTAGTGTAAACACGCATTGTAAGCGAATCTGGTTCTTGTAAGAAAGAGCGACCGGTATCCTCATCTTATGAGTGTTTATTGTGGGTTCTGCTTTCTGTGGCGTGCGTCGCCTATTCCAAGTTAAACATCCAGGAGTTGTATTGCCGACGAGTACTGATAATACTGCGCTCACAAGGGAATGTCATGATGATAGGATTTAAGGGAGGAATTACCCCAGTGCTTTTACAAAGCCACCATATAGAGAATTGATAGTGGTAACAGCGGACACCGCACAACTATAGTACCTTCTGGAAGAGCATCTTGGAAGTCAAAATTGCCCATTTCTAGCAAACCTTTGATACCACGAGTAGCCGGGTAAGGAAACGAACCCAGGCTGGTAGACCCTTTATTCTTCCCCTAAGTCTATTGGTATACTCGCATATGTAGGGAGAAGTTACTTTGCAATACCCTGTAGACGATTACATGATCACTAATCAGAAATTGTCCCAAGAATTCATGTAAGCCTAAATACATTATTGGAAGTGGAGTTCTGGAGCGGCAGTCTCGGGCGGACTCTTAAAACGGACTTTTAAACGGACTTTGATAAACGGACATTTAGAGCGGGATTTCGCTACGAGCGGCGCTTTGCCAACCACAACGATCTGATGTTCGCGTTCACGTTTTAAGATGGCTACAGATGGGACGCGAAATTCAGTCACGTAATCCATCACAGAATTGCACTTGAGCCATAGTCGGGCCACAAAGTAGCGGCGGAGACACAATTCTGACTGAAACACCATCTATTTGTCCACAAGTCCGCCCAAACATCGCATGAATATGCCGCCGCGTCAGTCCGCTACTACGAAGCATCAACAAGATACCGCTAGGCCTGTGAAGCCACCGCTTTCCTGCCATCAGTGTCGGCGTTTGAAAAGGCGTTGTGATCGTCAATACCCCTGTTGCACGCTCTGCCATCAGTGAGTTCCAGCTTTGCTAATCACGAGTGAATTCAGAATTGACAATCCGATCACTTTGATAGGAGGCGGGTAGCATGCGATTATCCACACCAAAGGAAAGAAAGAGCTCGGCGAGGAGATGGACAAACTCCGGGTGAAGTTTCTCTATCGTCTACCAACTCTCAATCAGCGCGGAATATTATTGCGGATGCGAAGCTGCTCAGCCCGTCCAGCCGGCTAGGGCGGGAGAATGCACACTATCAGCTCTCTGAATTGGACGAGCTGGATCTTCTCGCCGCAAGCTTTCTAGATCCCGATCATTTCATATTAGCACAACTGGAAACCAAAAAGAAAGATGTTGGTATTACGAAGACGGTTGCCGACCTGGTCGGCAGCGTTAGCGATATTCAAGCCGCCGCACAAGTCTTCTTCGAAACAATCCATGTTTGGATGCCCATTGTATCCAAGCAGCAATTTCAACAACAGCTGCTGCAGAGGTTAGCTTTTCAACGAGCTGAACTGTTTGTACTAGTGCTGGCCATGAAGCTCTGTTCATCACGTGTAACAGTAGCAAAGTCAATGCTCTATCGAACGGCGAAACAATTTTATTTTGACATAGAGTCATCTGGGAGATTCTCCGTCCAGACACTCCAAGCCGCCATTCTGATTGCGATTTACGAGCTCGGCCATGGGATATATCCCGCGGCGATCATTTCAGTTGCCAACTGTGCTCGTATTGGTACCCTGATCGGGATCGACAAGTCTCTGAGTTCTTGGGATCTTATGTCTAGAGTCCCATGGATCGAGCTCGAAGAACATCGTCGAGTTTGGTGGGCGATTATAATCCTTGATAGGTGCACACAATCCCATCCCAATCCATACATGAGACCTACCAGTACCCTGACATTGTAATCTGGGTTTTAACATGTTCTTTGTTACAGATTTATGAACCTTTGTTATCCCAAGCGATACCTAGTTACTCGGGATCCAGACCCTGAGAGTTACCTCCCGGTAGACGATGACGATTGGGACAGTGGAGTGAGTATGACGGCATGTCTTCTTCGGTTTCTTCCTCGCTAACAGCTAATTGCAGCTTTCAAAGCCTGAACATGCAGTGACGCTGCGCTTGTCATCCCAAGTTCACATCGGAAGATTTGCTCGGTTTGCCCATGCCGTACCTCTATTCAGCCAGGCCCTTTCTAGGTCGGGTGAAGAGCCACATAATACTGCACAGTTGCGACGTACTATTCTCTCCCTGATAAACCTCGGAGAGACAGAGGGGGTGACAAATAGAGTATTATTCTGCACACTGAATGCAGTAAGTTACATGTATGTACTGGCTCCTGACTCCCTGTGGGTTTCGTACCCTTAAAATGTTGAAGCGCAGTATTTGTTCTCGACAGCCCATCCTCGCGATTCGATACGGAAGACTACGGGCGACCAAGAGAGGAGTTTGTGTCGCCCGAAACTATATCTGCTCTTCAACATGCAGTCAAGGTCATGACGAGAGAGTCATTCGAGTCCATTGTACATGACTGCGAGAAGCTTTCACCTTTTCTGCTACATATGCTGTATAAGGCATTAGTGGCATGTTTTCGAATGAAACAGAATCCTCCCGTGGGGCTGGATGTTGCATTGAATATCCATTCGTTGAAGATGGCTTTAGAGCGATTTAGTAGTCGATGGCTAGTGGCTGGTATGACCGAACCAAAGTTTCCCTCTAAACACGAGATGTATGTGAAAGATCGCTAACAAAGTGCCAGGTACTTATCTTTTGCTTGCGAAGAGACAGGAGGTTTTCTCCCTTGTACAATCTCCATAACTATAATTACGATGTACTACTAGCAGATAATGAATTGCGGTGGATTTTAAGTACAATGGGATTGTTGGGGTAGAAGAAGCCAGCAGGGTTGAAAATCGGTTTGGGCCGTCAGGGGGTAGAACGTGTTGGTGAGTAATAAAGCTTGCAACAAAAAGCAACACAGCACTGCCCCAATTCGGCTACCCTGGTTATATGTGAGTGTAGCAGAGACCTCGGCGGAGCAGTGCTCTCAGTATTCGACACCTATGCTTTCTTTGCTCGTCATTTGTTTTGGTTGGGGATTCAACAAAACGACTTCAGTGCTGAGACCATTAGAACAACTGATCAAATGAGTGTTGCTTTAATAGACCACAAAGCATTGATCGTGTTTTATCGAGGTTTCTGGCAGTATCTGTGCTAGTGTGTCCCAAATGGACTCTTTGTGACTTGACCCAAGTATGGGGGTGGCCTATTCAAAGCAGTTACAACAGAACTACGTAGTACTGAAACACCATTTATCTATTTCTATATGCCTACCTATGCATTAGTCAACCCACCAAACAGCATGCTCTGCGTATCTCATAGCGGCAACGTGCATATTCCCAAACGAGCAATGGTAATTGTAAAGGCTAAAATATTGAGCCAAACAATTTACACATAAGATGTTACCTCATTAGAGATCGAAAAGTGGCATGGCCCAGTGGACACGCCGAGGCGGCGAAAGTCGCCGCAACTAAAGCAGCTAGCGAATATTTTTTTCGTGAAATTGATGAGCGAATGTAAAATATGCATATAACTGGGCATTTTGTCCACTATCCCGTTGTCTTGTAATATTTCGTCCAGTACATCGACCGATAACCGTTCTGCAGTTAATATACCTACATATGTATACATATCTACACACATGATAGGCGACCGCGAAATATGGAAGTAGCCCCTAACTAATACCATCACCATTGTCTGGTTTGAAGGGCTAAAGCAAAAGGCCAATAATACGTCGATGATGTCTAGGACTACCTATCTGATTACCGGCGCTAACAGAGGTGCGTCTGCTTACCCTGCCGGCGCACTGATAAAACTAAATCACACATACCTATTCTGACATATCTTATAGGCATTGGATTAGCTCTTGTAGAGACGTTTCTTGCGAGAGACAATGTCGTGATTATTGCGGCTGTGCGAGACCCTCTTGACAAAAAGTCTACGGCCGCTCTATCCAACGCTATCTGCGGAAGCAACAGCGAGCTTATTATCATCAAGATTGACAGCCTTGATAGCAATAGTTCATCTTCTGGTATTGCAAGCATACCAGAAAGAATTAATCACCTAGATGTCGTTATTGCCAATGCTGGGGTACTGCAGCACTATGGCCTCATAACAGCCCTGCCTATAGATATGCTGTCATATCACTTCGCCATCAACACGGCAGCGCCCATCTCGTTATTACAAAATTGTCTACCGCTATTGAAGAAATCAAATAAGAACAACTGTCCTAAATTCGTCGTCATAAGCAGTTCTCTTGGTAGCATCGCTCAAGTTGACCAGCTCTCACCACTTACTGGAGCGTATGGTGCCAGTAAAGCTACAGTCAACTACCTCATGCGCAAAGTCCATTTTGAAGAACCCTGGCTATCATCACTGGTGATATGCCCGGGGTGGACACGGACTGATATGGGCAACACCACTGCACAACTGGCCAAAGTCGATACACAGGCACCTGTGCCACTTGATGTCTCAGTCAGAGGCGTTGTTGAAGAAGTAAGTAAATTGTTCCCCACAACCTATCATTCACTACTTCTCCATTTTCCAACGCACGAAAGATGACTGAATTGGATCAGATCGATATTTTTGTCAGAACAGAAAAGGGTCGATTTGCCTCATTCGATCACAAGGATTGTCAATGGTGACGAATGGCAAATGTAGGACTATGGATGAGAATGTTGAGTTTAATGCAGAATTTACTATGTCTTGTGCAGCGAGATATTGTCTGCGCAGTGAAGACTCGAGAATTCCAAAAAATTACACTCACGGCGTTTGTGTTGCATCCATTAGCTAGTTAGATTGGCTGATACTCGCCAGTCGTAGAGATGACTTACGTGTTCTACTTTGTCTGCTAGTATTTTCTTCATTTGACTCTCAACGTAATATTCTTTCACGAAAGACTACTTTATACCTTTTCATGAAGACGCAAAAGATTCCCTTTTTGTTCCTCATAGATTTATTGTTTCTGGTGAGAATGAAACCTCCAACTGTACTTTATAAATATTGGGATCTTCCAAGTTTTGGATGTATATCTACTCGATCTGTGTTGTGCGCGCAAAGTGTCAAATTCGGCTAGCAGATTGGATCGGGCCTATCTGTGATTCAAGAAGAGTGTGCCGTAACTCAATTGATTAGAGTGTGATGTAAAGATGAGCTTGGTACACAGACTTTAGTTCAATTCAGCAAAAGACAAGGCGCAATTTGAGATCTCGCATTGCATCGCTAAATGGGGCACTAACGCCCTCATGAGTGGCATCGTTAATTGATGTAGGAGAATTTTCCAAAAGATTACTGTCGAATGTGATACAAATGTCCGTGAGGAGAGGTTAATAGTTTAGGTACTTTGAGATATTTACTCGGAGAAGTAACTGTACAGCAGGACTAGAAATAATAGTACCAGCTCAGACTTTTGACGTTTTTGTATTGCCTCCGCATTGCAACGAGATGCTATCAAAGCGGCAATTGACATCTCGGTTGAACCCACAACGGCTATGGTACCCTGCTGCTTTGGCAACATCAAGGCATGGCTATCGGACGCTTCGCAAAAAGTCGCTCTTTCTTCATCACCAGTGACCCTAAGAAACAAATGATACCATATGTAATGTTTAGAATATAAACTGGGCGCATCGCCTCCGTAACAGCACTTGCTGCTTTTGCAGCCAGGTGCAATTCAAGATTCTTTAATAGAGAGCTTTGTAGACCAGCTACCGCTCCTCGAATGTCTGCGTCTGAGAAACCATGGTCTC
Source organism: Trichoderma simmonsii (assembly GCA_019565615.1). NCBI lineage: Eukaryota > Fungi > Ascomycota > Sordariomycetes > Hypocreales > Hypocreaceae > Trichoderma > Trichoderma simmonsii. The sequence continues at coordinate 4,202,880 of CP075870.1, read as the reverse complement.
TGAGAGCGAACATCAGGTTTCTGACTGCAAAGGTCTGAAAAATTTGACCACTTATCAGCAGAGCCAGTAAGCTGCTGGTAATTTGCCAAAAGTTTTGCGCGGAGATGCTGCGTTGGACATCAAAGGTAGGCCAACCTTTTGAAGTAATCTTGATGCCAGCTATTGCATATCCCGCTTGAGAACTCAGTCCACTGCCAATAGCTAGCAAAATGCTATAACCGTAGATTTTGGCTGAAGCAGTATTGATGTGAACTGTATACATAAGCCCACCGCCCACGCTAATGAATATCGCCGAAGCTGCATACAGCACCCAGCTTGATTCGGTTTTAGTACGAGAAATTGTCCGCAGGCAAGATGAGTGACACTTACTAGTAGTTGATCCGAGGAAGAAAGACTCCCGAGAGCAGGCTTATAGTTACAAACACCAGAACAAAGGGGAGCAGGCGTACTGCTGCATCAATAGCAGAGTCCCCATGCACAAACTGAAAGTACAAGGGGATGAAGTAAAGGGGAACGAAAATGTTGGCGATAGTTACCGCAGTCTGTATATTTAAAAGCGTGATGGTGCGGTTTTTGATGATATGCGGCGGTGGGAAGAGTCGCTTTTCGACTGTTGTGAATAGATGGAGCCTCTGTTGGACCGCAGTAGCGATGATCAATATTCCAGAGAAAACACAAAAGATAATCGTTCGGTGATCTTGCCACGGCCAGATGTTGCCTCCGTTTGTCAGAGCGAAAGAAATGCAAACTATGGCGCCAGTACTAAGAATCCACCCAAACCAGTCGAATGAGGAAATAGCAGGTATGGCGCCCACTTTAGCAGAGTCGGTGGGTTTGATGGACGGAAGAAAAAAGATATAGCTTGGCGCACAAAGTGCAGCGATCACACTGTAAACGAGCACTCGATGAGATCTGAAGGTGACAAGCAATAAGGAGCGGTGTATACTCACAGGTTAATATAAAAAGCCCATCGCCAAGTTGCTGAGCTTTGGGAGAAAGCCCCTCCAACAACGGGTCCAAGGATGGCTCCGACACCCCATACAAGGCCAATGCAGGACATGTATCGCCCCCTCTCCTGGTTAGAAGTCAGAGCCGTCAAGTAGTTGAGAGTACTTTGAGTTGTTAGCCAGAATGTGGTGGCCAACAGGCCTTCCCTGTCTCTAAAGAGCAACTTACCCGATGTAGATTCCTGAGCCTCCAATTCCAGCAACTACTCTCCCAACGATAAGCGCGTCCATAGTTGGTGCCGTGCCGCAAATTATTGACCCCATTTCAAACAAAGACACTGATACAATGAAAATATATTTGTAATCAAAGGCAGTGTAGAAGGCGGCGCTTGTCCATTTGTCAGTTATTGGGAGCGAAATGATTGTGCGGCCAGTTGAAGGTGCACTCACACAGGAAAAATCGAGCAGACCGAGCCGAGCAAAAATCCGCTTCCAACCCAGGCTAGCCGGTCGACACTATCAAACTGCACAATAATAGTTGCTTGAACATCTGCAGCAATGGTCATATCCAATCCATACGTCATTAGACTGACATATATTGAAATGCAAACAAGGGCCCATCTAAGTCCATGGACGTTTCGTGGTGAAGTTGGCGCGGTATCTTCGTCTGTTTCGTGTACCATTGAAGCATCGGCCTTTTTTTCGGTATGGTTGTTGACTTCTACATGGTCCGTAGTATGGCTTGACGCCGTTGTAGTATCAACACGCATTTTAAGAGAGGTATGGTTGAGGTGTAACCTTTTTGTATGATCGTGATATTGGTAGTAAAGGAGAAAAAGTAGCAATTTGTAGTATTCGACTTATGAGCTGTAGAGGACACTCTCACCAAGGTGAATCACATCTCTCAAACTATCTAGCCAACACTATTTTTCTAATAACCTCTTCGTGTATTAATCACATAAAGGATTTACCTCGACATCTTTCACCGAGGCCGTGGGTTGAACTGTTGGGGCCTGCTAAATCCACCCCCCAAATGGGCACACCAGGCCGGCGAAAGTCGCCGCGACTAAAATAGCTAGCGGCTATGATGAAGGACTCACCTTCACTCATGCTGGTTCTAAGCCCGTCCCGACATGAGGGAGAAAGGCGGCCAATTTGGCCGTACCGAAAAGACTTTCAGGAGATCGAGCAGCCGCCATGTATACTTCAATCTCCCGGCCGGTCAGTTACGTCATGATCTACAGAGCCTCTTGTCTGTTGTTGGGACAGAGGGTAGGTCTGGGTAACAGTAATGATATTCAACATTTACAATAAGGCGGGGGGGTTATTATTCCGTCCTTGACGCATCTAGGGTAATATTCGGGCAAACGTTTTACTCCACGCTGAAATGAGAATACAGTGAAATCATTTTGGTGGTCAATCAACAATGACAACACAAAGACAGCAAAATGTCGTTTGCAACTTTTTCCGCAGATGCTCTCCCTGAATCGATTCGTATCTGTCCCATTTGCTCCAAGCCGTTTACCTCTAGTAAGTGACTTACACTCGTGGATCACACTCTCTCATATTAAGTGTCGAAGTGGTAACACTTGAACGCCATTTGTCGTACTGTCGACGGAGTCGCAGCCGCCCCAAGGTCCGAGCCCGCTCTTGCTGGGAGTGTTACCAGGCCAAATCAAAATGCAGCTTTGAGAGTTGCTGCGCACGTTGCGTTGCAAAAAATCTGCAATGTGTCTACGAGCGACTGCCCGCTGCGTTCTCCTCAACATCCAATCCAGCTCTGGGAGCTGCGAAGGATGTTGAACAAAATGGTTCGAGCGATCAACGTACTTGGACTTCTATGACGACTCTAGCTAGCAATGTTATTGATAAAGACGGCCATCTCGTGCTAGAATCGGCCGAGCCATCGAGTGATGGCGATGATGCAATTCTGAGTACGATTCTTACCGATGATTTTACCAGTTCACTGGCGGTGCCTTGTATTAGCACCACGCCAACAAGTTGTTCCGAGGTCTTCACGAGTACTGGGTTTTTACAGCCGTTGAAAATGCATTATCCACTGGCTCAACAAAGCGCAACAATGCTCTGGCGAGGATTGCGCGCGTTCCCCGAGAAAATGCTGATAAGAGAAAACTTTCCACCTTTCATTCACCCTCTCCAGCACTGTCCAACTTTGCCGGAACCTCTGGCCGTATGTATGAGGATCGCGCAAATATTTGCTTCTAGGAGTATGGATATTGAACCATTTCTCTGGAGAACAATTGAATCCGAGCAGAAGCGATTTCTTGAAGAGGTAGGGGGTAACCTCGCTCTTGTTCTTTTTGACCCTCTGTTAATAGTTTTCAATATCATAGGTCCATAACTATCCGGAAGACGATCTGCTGGCGGCCATGCAAGCTCATTTGATCTATATAATAATGTGCGTCGTTGGCGAGGCCAAACATTCACAGAACTGGAATCAAACCATGCTGTTGACTTTTGAAGTGGGTCTTGTTCCAATCTCTTTCCTTTCTTCACTGACAGAACGTTTGATGTAGGCATTGTGTGATCAGCTGAAGAAGATGCAATTTGAGCCATTCTACAGAGATGAAAGCATAAACCCAAGTCTGAGTTGGGATGAATGGAGATCTGCAGAGTCTCGGCGACGGTCAGTTTCTTTACCAACAGGCTGCAGCTGCATTGACTAATAGCTTAAAGGACTGCCTGCGTCTGGTTTCTCATGAGTCGCATAGTTGCTGTCAAAAGCCATAGCCACTATTGCACCATCACTGATAATTTTCGCATGCTACCACTCCCGGCGCCTAAGGCTCAGTGGGAGGCACAAAGTGAAATAGCTTGGGCGCAGGCACTGGAAGCCGGCCACCCCAATATGTCTACAATCGGCCATTTACTCGACGCGCATCAATTACCCAGTGATCCGGGGAATATGCAGAGGTTAGATTACTGGTATGCAAGAGTAGATAACCTAGGAATGCTTCTAAACATTGCTATTTGTATTATCTAACCTAATGTCGTTAATCATAAACATCTTTCCAGAAGTTCTAGCACTAGCGTTACTATGCAGGCGGTGTTTTTTTGGAGGTCAATTTCTGGTGTTTACAAAACTTTCCATACTTGGGAGGCTTCAATATGAATATTTTATCAAAGGGAATAATTATTAGGGAGACAAGCCGTTCAATTGCTTTTAATAAATCATGCTCATATGAATGAGAGCTAGTTGAACTGTCTTTGTATGAATCGAGGGTTTTGAAGCTACTTAATATAGCACATTAACCTTTTCGGAAGCTCGAAGGATGCCGCATGTTAGCCAGCGTGTTAGCGAGCATGTTAGTTGCAAAAAGTTGGAATATGCCTCATGTTCTTTACGGCGGCTACCATATAAAGAAAGAGTCTCCACAGTATTTCACGATTTAAAGCAAACAGTCTATGAACTGTTCGATTTGAATTGGTTCTTCCTCTTGTGCAAACTTCCACAATCTTTCTCTTAGCTATTATCTCTTCTGCCAACAACTGCTCTCATAATGCCAACCTCCCCCGCCGACATAGCCAACCTCTACAACATTCTCGGCGCCGGCGAGCTCTCGCGCCTCGACACTCATCCTGTAGAGCTCCTGGTGACTCTCCGCACAATAAGAGAAGCCCTTCCCCAAGCACCCCAGCGGATTGCTGACGTTGGCGGTGGTCCTGGAAAATATGCGTTTGCCCTCGCCGATCAAGGACATTTAGTCGATCTCGTCGACCTTAGTCCCGGCCTAATCCAGATCGCTCAAGTTGAGCAAGACAAACGTAACGCTGCCGGGAAGGAAAACCTTCTTCAAAGCCTTGCAGTTGGAAACGCTCTTGACCCGAATATTTTGCAACATGGTATCTACGATGCTGTACTGCTCTTGGGACCCTTGTATCACTTGGTAGAGGAATCGGAGCGAGTAAATGCTGTCGCTAATGCTGTGCGGCTGGCGAAGCCTAATGCTGTGCTTTTTGTAGCATTCGTAAGCATTTCGGCTCATCTGAGAGATATTGCGATGAGAGATCCAAGCAGACTCATTGCAGAGAAGGAGTTCTATACAAAATATGTACGTCTATTTTCATCTTCACTGTCTAGTTGGCCCAGCTAACCCCTATCAACCTGCCGTAGCTTCAAGACGGGCGATACGAGAAGTTCAAGCCCGGGGTCGGAAACGTCCATAGCTTTCACACGCAAGTGAGCGATATTAGATCTTTTTTTGCCAAAAACTTCGCAGACACGCTAGAGCTCATGGAACTGCGATCGCAAGAAGGTATCCTAGGTGGTAGTCTTGACACTGCATTATCCAAGTCTCAGCCGCAGGTTGTTCAAGCGTGGGCCGACTTGATGTACGAGCAGTACTCTACTGGAGAGGAACATCTGGGATGTGCGGATCATCTAATTGCCGTTTTGAAGAAGAAAGGCTTGTAAAATACTTGCTGTAAACACATACAGACATAGATATATATAATGAAACGCGGCTGATTATAAATAAAGTATTGTCAAGCAATCTCTCCTTTCTCTCCAAAGTCCTTAGGCACTTCGGGTCCCCAAATAGAAAAAGAACCCACAACATCTCTCTCTGTAGGAGTTTCCTGGTTGACCACATCTCCGTCGGCGTAATGTTCTATTTTGAAACCGCTGGGATCCGCCCAGTAGTCGAAGATCTGGCTGCCAAGTATGTGACGCCCTACCCCCCAGACGCTCTTCCAGCCCCTTTTTGCAAGCCAGTTGTGCCCGATAAGCTGCGTGTCGAAGTCCTCAACCTCGTACGACGTATGATGAAGGAATGTCTTCTTAACACGTGGTTCGGCTCGCTGCATAAAGAAACAATGATGGTCGGAATATTCCTCACCCAGGTCGAGATGCATAAACGTCAACACATCCATGTTCGAAAAGTCCCAGTGATAGAGAATGTCAGATGGGACAAAGTTGAAGTTGTCGGTGTACCATGCCAATTCGGCATCAAAGTCAGGAACCACGTAGCCAAAATGACCTAACTTATGGACGAGAGCCGGTCCCTCGTGACAGCGCTGAAACTTGCCTAGTTGTTCCTTAGCAAAAGCAACATGATATAGGCCGTGCAAGCAATGATGGCACTTACCTCGCCTCGGCTTCTCAAACGGCTTGTTAAATGGGCCCAGCTGCTCATGTATTGCCGACGGTTCCTGTGCGCTCGTTATTCGCTCTTCCTGACCGTATATAACGTGGAAGAAGGTTTTATCGGGTCGATTGAACGTGACGATCTGGCCTTTACCCGGAGCCTCATCTAAGGACCCAATGATGGCGCCATCTAGCTTCGTAGCCTTGTTAAACTCGTCTTGTGATGAAGCTACAAACGCTGGGCCGCGAAACCTTGGCTTTCCATCCGGGCTCTGTGAAGCGACATAGATGAACGGGTCCCTCCCGTATCCACGATAATAAATCCTGCCATTTATTCTATGAGCCTCTATAAACCCGAAATCCTTTGCAAATTCGCCGAATTTCTCTAGATCGGGATGTTCGAAATAGACATGAGCTATTCTAGAGAGTTGTACTTTGGATGGATTGTTCGATATTGGCGGGATGCGCATGTCCGGCATGATGGTTTCGCGTAGAGGTCTTGGCAACTTTGCCAGCAGCTTAATGGCAATTTCCAAGGCGGGTGGCATGTTATAGGCCGTTGAAGAGAACCTTTGAGATTCTAGCATGTCTACCTCTGTATTATTTATACGCCGTATGGGATGCCGTAAATATTAAGCGTGCATACGTTCTACACCTTATTGTGTGGTTCTATTTACATGCTTTAGGTAGTTATTCCGCGGAGTATCTCCAGTAGCGCGCCCGCAATCCGGAACATTAGCCAGGCTCAATCCCTCCGCAGATGCGTGTTATGTCTCGCTGCAGGTTGGTCGGAAGAATTTAATCTCAATAATTACAGCGCGGTGCAACTGATCAATTGAGTAAGTCTGCTCAAAGAGTCTTCGCAAGCTTATTACGCCTCGGGTATAGGATCTTGGAAAGTGGAGGATACTGACTCGTGGGACCAAGCCAAAGACTGGCAAACTCCCGACCGCAATGTGATGTGTTTATAAATACTCCTATTCAACATCAAATGCCACGGTCAAGGCAAATACAAACAGCCTAGTCTCGTATGAGAACTCGGTACTCAATGGAAGAAACACAAGTCCTCATTGTTGGTGCTGGGCCTTCCGGCCTGGCTCTTGGCCTTGCACTGGCCAAATTTCAAGTCAGAGTAAGATTCCTATGTGCATACTCATTATAATTATTGCTAACCGAAAGAAAGTCTGTCATCCTTGAGAAAGACAGTGAAGTGACTACAGACCCTCGGGGTGTATATCTCACAGGAGACGCTGTGAGGATCCTCTATGACTTGGGACTAGAGAATGAGGTATCTACTATCGGACATGGTAGGTGCTGTAAACGGCCACCTTTCGAGGAGATTTGGGCAATGTAAACTGACCGAATGATACATTAAGAGGTTCATAAGATCAGTTTTCATCGGTCCTCGTTCAGCACGAAGCCATTCTATCGTATGAACATGGGCACGCGGGATGTCCTACAGCAAGCAGTACCGGAGGGAATCTTGCAGAGCCAACCACGGCTAGGTTTGTGCGCCCAGCATGGGATATTCTGTCCAAGTTCTAATCGCGATAGTTTTACAGAGAGCGCACTTCGGGAGAAAGTGAGGATCTCTAAATATTGCACCCTCCGAACAGCCTGCCGTGTAATAAAAATAACACATGATGATTTGCCAAGCGCCGAGTACATCGACGAGCAAGAAAAAAGACATCACATTAGGAGTGAATGGTTAGTCGGCGCTGATGGCAAAGTAGGCATTGTACGAAAGCATTTCCTGGAGCCGACCGCAGGCATCATACAGGAAGAAGGAAAATATCCGTACAACGGAACTTGGATTGCGGCTAATCTGAAGATTTCGATTCCAACACCACAAACACATCCGACCTATCCTTTGTGGGATCTTGGGTACTCTCCTGAAGCGGTATACGACCTCTTCTGGCCAGAAGGGTGGCACTTTTGTGGCCCTCCCGGTAAGGCAACAGCAACGGGGCGATTTGGTCCACCTGAAGAGAGGATGTGGAGGCATGAGCTATGTCAGTCCGACTGGAATGACTCTATGGATGCAGAGTCTCTGTTTTGGGAGCATCTCAAGCCCATGATTACGAGAGAAAGGGACGACGATCGAGGGTGCGATTTCTCTTCTCCCGTACAGTTTCCTGTGGATTGCATCAAGATCGTCCGTTGCAGACCGTACAGATTCGCCCACAAAGTCGTCAATCGTTGGCTTTACAAACGTGTCGTTCTTATTGGAGATGCGGCGCATGTGTTCCCCCCTTTCGCCGGTCAGGGTATAGCAAGCGGCGTGAGAGATGCACATCAGCTGGCGTGGCGCCTTGCCTTGCTCCTCCGATCCAAGTCTCAAAGCGAAGCACTGGTAAATAACATACTGGGTTCCTGGGCTCTTGAGCGGCGGAAAAGCGTGGATGATGCAGCCAAATTTACAATGTTAAACGGCTATTTGTGCAACAACGAGCCATCAATCTGGTTCCGCATGCTGCTACATCTAGCAATGTTTCTCCAGTCGAACCAATTTTCTTTCCAGTTTCCAGACCCTCAAGCTATCGTGGAGCGTCGTGGATTCACCCACGTACAAGGAGGATTTTTTCTCGAGAACAGTCACGGCGGCGCTCGACTCACGCAGATGTATGTGCAGTCAAATGAAGGCGAATCGATCTTATCAGACGCTCTACTGCGATCCGGTGATTGTATCTTCACTATTGTCGCTGTATGTAATGGTGTTGATGATAGCCGAATTTACCAAGACGCGAAGGAGGCCGTTGAGAGCTCAGGAATCGACTCAGCCATTTTATCAACATCGTCAATTGTACTGCTCAGTCCAAGTTACAGCGGTGGATGTATGAAACCAGTCGAATCTGTCAGCGGAGAGCAAATCCAGGTGTTCTCGCCAGCCATGCATCCCGGTGGGCGGCCCGGAATGAGCCCTCAACAGAACGGTCATGCATATCTAGATCGCCTCGGACGTTCAACACGGTTTGCCATCTTACGCCCCGATTTTTTTGTTGTTTCCTGCTGCAAGAATGTCAAAGGGCTAGAGAAATGTCTTTCATGGCTGAATCAGAAGCTAGTTTCTCAGGAGTAGGCAACACGGGGGCAGCTGTCTTACATAGCTATTGGAAATATCCTTTTAGTCGTCAATCTAACTAATATCCTCTGTCTACATTCTCATTTCGGCATAAATGTCTTATAGTTTTTTGCTTCAGGAAAGCGCTCGTCTGTTCTGTAGTTGTACTGAGTGAAGCAATTCAGCGAGGCGGCATCCACCCGTTGCGCAATGTGACGCAGCTTGCGGTCACCTGCCATACTGTCATTAATCGACTGTAGATTCTAGGCTACTAGGGATTAAAATTATAGCCCTACATATATCTGTATATCATAATATCAGACATTTGTTTTGTCAGGAAGCTCGAGCGCTCCATCGTGCCGCCATGGTTATAAACCCAACTCAGCACTTAATCCGACATCACCGCCTATATTACTAAATTAATGAATCTGTCTCCTTCCACGTTCTCCATCTTCATAGTATAGTCAAATATTCTCAGGCAGGTAAGTGTAATGTTCAGTTACCTACGGTATATCTAAGCAGTTGGGTTCTTAATTGTTTAAATGGGGGACTGATATCCGAGATAGCAGAATAAACCTTCTCATTGTCACATCCACCGTGTAAATAATTTGATTGCAGTCATCTGTAAGTATATGATGAACCATGTCCATGTTCTTATTCTTCGCTAACCATGTTAGCAACAAGTCTGAAATGCCCATTGTTGTTGGCCCGATGGCTTACTCAAACTTCATCTTGTTACGAAGCACCCCGACTTTCGCCATCTCGACTTCCACCACGTCACCATTTTGTAAGAAAGATTTGGGTTTCATGAAGGCCCCGACACCTGCTGGAGTGCCTGTCATAACCGCAGTGCCGGCAGGAATAGTGGTGCCTGGAGCTGATCAGTTCATGGCCTTTATAAAACTTGGAGTAATTATTTACCTTGGCTCATATGGCTTAAGATTTGCTCTGGAGAGAATACCATATCCGTCTGAAACTCTGCCTCCTGTCTTACTTGGCCATTGACCTTGGTAGTGATAGTGAATGATGCGCCGTTGCTAAAAATCGCTGGGCTGATTAATGATGGGCCGATTGGTGCAAACTTGTCAAATGCTTTGGCGAAATAGAATTGGCCTCCCTGGTTCTTGGGAAGCTGGAACATACGACAGGACAGGTCGATGCCAACAGTGTAGCCTAGAATGTAATCTTTGGCCTCCTTGGGCGACAAATCTTTACATTCCTTTGATGTGACGAACACCAGCTCACCCTTCTCGTGAAAAAAAACATAGTCATCAGCTGAGCTCAGCTAGCGAGATTGGCCTATAAAATGTATATACCTCGTAATCTAAAAGACTCTTGGCGCAGAAGTCATTGATGGGGATATCTTCATCAGGGTGTGCAAGCGTCGCCGCTGGCTTAGTCCAGACCGGAGGGTACGAAGGTATCTCGAGCTAAAGTTCAAACAGTTGTTAATAGATCTGTAGACTCATCTTGTTCGGAGGAGGTGGAGAGAAATAAGCTTCCATACACCAGCCTCTTTAGCGTGGCTTCGATAATTGAGGCCGACGCAGTATATCGGAGCTGCGGATTGCGGGAGTGGAGCTAATAGCTATGAACAATGAGCCAGACCATTAAGAGAGAGCTTTTCATGAAAGTCGCGAAGGACACATACCCGTCGTATTGTTACAGTCCTTTTCCCAGTGGTGCTAATGAGTTGGTCCATAGAAGGATATGCACCCAGTGTTGTCCCTGGAGGCGGCAGCCCGTTGGCGTTATCACCAAGGTCGGCAAAGAAGCATTGACCATCCTCCTCACATTGGAAGTGAATAAGATGCGAGAAAGGCAACATGTCGACAGTTGCAATGCTGAGACAATGGTGTCGAGGAAGGTTCTAGAGCGGGATGTGCTACGAGTCGATTATATCACACATATGCCTTCAAAAGGGATATTAGGCGATGAAATTGCGAGAGAATATATACCATTCTCAACTTGTGTACATCTATTTTCGCCACTAACCAAGCATTTCGGAGCAACTTCTTCGGAAGATCTGCAAGAATGGACCCATACAACAGAATTGGGTGACTAAGACGCTTAAATGAGTCCAGGGCCTGCGCCTGGCTAGCTTTTGTCGAAACGAATGAAATGAGTCTAAGCAATCAGCTGGCTATCATAGGTAATTGCACAGTTCTGTACGAATCGCCAAGCTCGCCCCGATCCAGCTCTGGGGAACAAGGCCAAACTAGAAAATTACTGTGATCTGAAGACAGATCCCACTTATGTAATGAGAGCGGCGCTTCGGAGCATCTTTAAATTGGGCTAACGCGTTGGCTCCAATTCGTCCGACAACATCACTTGTGCATACGCAGAACTGGGTGATCGTGATAATCCCTACAGTATAGGGGCTCAACGAACCGGAAGATTTGTGATCTGGCATTTGGGGTGCATGATGGAGTCACCGCTTCTTAACCTTGAACCAGACTCGATCGGTTGTGTCAATCCCGGCAACTCGCATTCGTTAGAGACCACAGATACACCACCCTCATCGGCTAGCGGGAGCCGGACTTCCATTTCCCGAGTCTGTGATCGCTGCATTCGGTGAGCTCGCCTTCAACGGCCGTATCCTTACTCCTCGTACTGCTTCCTAGCGAATTTTGACAAAGGAACGCTATAGGAAGAAGATAAAGTGTACGTGTAGTGTCTTCGAGAACCGTCTCTTGCTTGGTCGCCGTTTAATCCCTTGCTGATCTTTCGTCGAAACTTGGGCATATCGCAGGTGATACCCAACGACCAACGTGTTCTCGCTGCTCCGAGCATGGGCATACTTGTGTATACTCGTATACGCGGCGCAGGCCTGGACCTGCAAGAGGTTTTCGTCGAGGCCGCCGTTCGCCGAAGGAGACGCTAAATCATCCGGACCATGACCGTACGCTGTTAAGTTTTACCTGACCCCTTTGACATTTATGACCTTTATCATGCAGGATATTCAACTTCAAATGGACTATTCTCGTAGCATGTATCCTGTGCTGATGATTCCCTCGTTATCATAGATCAATATACCTCGGCTGGCCCTCCATCACCAGCGGCGGAGCCTTCTCCGCCTTCTCCGCTTGCCAACTCCAATTGGTATGGATATACTGAGCCCCTACAGCCGGTATCTTCTGGCAAAAGTACCGGAGGATCCAATGACTCCATCTCGTTGAGCATCTCCGTGGAGGAACAAAGCTACCTGTACGTTCGTCTGATGGACAGATCATATCCCTTACTAACCCAGTTCTTGCAATTCAAACAGATTGGAGGCATATCTTGACAACATTCACGAAGGGATTCCACTTTTCATAAAGTCCCACTTTCTCTCTGATTGCAGAAATTTGGTACACAGCCATGATCTTATCTTGACAATAGTGGTGATAACTGCCAAGCTGACTGGATACGCATTCACCACTGCGACCTTTGACATTGATTCTTGCATTGATGAAATCTTGAGCGCAGGGTCATTTGAAGAGGAGATGTTTGGCAACTCGCCGTCCATCGACCAATTTCGCAAAAGTTGTCTGCTGGCCTTCTACGAATTCCACCAGTTTCCGGGACGGCAGGCATGGATGCGCATCGGGAAACTTACACGCATGGCCATGTGGACAGGATTGGATCGTCTAGAGATTATCAAAGCGCAATATCCCAGTTGGAGAGCAATGACAGAGCGCCAGCTGGAGGAGTGGCGCCTTATATGGTGGTGCATCTATCGCCTAGATTCCTACGCCAATCTATCTTCTGGAACTCCCTATCTGATAGACGAAACACTTGCTTATACCTCTCTTTTGCAGGAAATTCCTGGAAGAACCCCTATAGAGGATCATCATGATTCAGTACACGAAAGCTTCTTGTTGTCATCGCATCATAACAGTCTTTGGGAGGCCATATCTATCATATCCTCTCAGTCTCGGGAAATATCATCATTCAATTTCCATATTATCACTACAACTCTCCTACGTGCAACGGCGCGGGCCATACGTGTGCACAGCCTACAAAAGCAGCCAGAGGTTCACTGCTTAGACGATATTGAGCGACATCTCTCGGCAATTCGTCTCTCTTTACCGACAAACTACCTCAACACCAGAAGGAATGCGTTTTCGAATGAGACAGGGCCTGATCACCATGCAAGGCTAGTTTCACTATTCCACTTGAACTTGGTGCAGTTTTTTCTCTCCATCATAAACTGTAAAAGACGAGAACAGGACGATGAATGGATTTTAAGGTGGCAGAGGGTCTATGAGGCGTGCCAAGACCTAGCGTCAATATCAGAGCAGTGGAACAGTTCACACAACCTCAGGGTTGACCCGGCGATATCAATGATTATCTTCGCTGCTCTGATCTTCCTTGATGTGCACAAGAAGTCAGCTAGTGCGTTGGTGTGGGGTTCTCACTCTTCCATTGAGCATTCCGAGAGAGTCTTGCTGATGCAACTCGAGCAACTTGCTAGCATATGGACTCTGCCAAGACTACTCACGCGTATGTTTGCCTATTCATATATGAATCCGAGGACCTAAGTATACTAACGCGACAGTGAAAGTCTCCTTGAAGAGTTTTAGAGAGTCAGTGTCCGGCCCACTCTCCTTCTCTCACATCCAATATATTCTCTCTCACTTTGAGGCACCGTTACACCCAAGATGGCTACACTTCCTCTCTACCACTCAACCAGGATTGAATGAGTGCCAGTAGCGTATAGAGTATAACTACAAGTTGGCAGATGTTATACTTGAAGCATCTATCTGAGTTTCGTTACGCTTTCTAAGAACAGGAAATTGATCAACCTATGTCGAAATTTGAAAAACACACATATTAATGCATTATGAAACAAGGCAGTAGTGCATCTAGCAGTGGTTTAGTTCATTAGGGCCATATGTCTCCTCATCAGGCACTTCATATTTCGGAAATATTCTCCATAAGATAAACAGATTCGCGTTACTACTATAACAGCATGGCCAATATACTAGAATCTACTCTTTTATATTTCTGATTGCCTTCTTACAGACACTGCGAATACCATTGGTTGCTTACAGTGCATGTGTAGGGGCTCTGTTGATTTGTCAATAATTGTTTTAGTCTGAAGACGCACAGTTACATACCTCGCAAGTAGTAGGCCCAGTCCACCCTTGGCCACCACATTGGGCCCAGTGAGCCGCCGTTCCTGAGCCTCCATCTCCGGATCCCCCATCTCCGGATCCTCCAGAGCCGCTGCCAGGGTTGGCGAGCGTCAGGACACCGGGTCGCCATGGCAAGAGATTATACTCCCCGCTAGAGCCGATAGCCATCCCCTGATAAAGCAGTTGTAAGTTGCAAGGGTCAATGGTCATGGTCTCATCATTTGTGCTGCGGATTAGGTCGCCAGAGCTAATATCATTAGTCCAAGATGCTCCGCTGTTAGCCTGCCCAGCAAAGGGGTTGCTCTCTGAGGCAGCCTGCGCTGTCCATGAACCACTGAGACTACTAGCAGTAAAGGAGCGGAAATACCGGCCCACCGATCCAATACACTCAACAATCATAAGGTATTGGTTCTGGCCATCAACTTTATAAACCTGTACCGCTTCAAATAGGTCATTGGTAGCAGCAGTCATGATTGTCGTGTAATTTGAACCAAAGCTTGCTGGGAACTGCGAGTTCGGCATGCTGGACCGATAAATGTGACCATTATCTCCCGCAAAAAATAGATACATATTTGTGCCATCGCTGATAAGCGCCGGATCAATAGGGCCAGTGCCGGGCAAGCTCCCAGTAAATAGGGCTTGGGGAGAAGACCATCCATTTGGGTTCGTAGGGTCACTGGATGTCATATAGTTGAATGGGTATACACCCCATTCTTGTCCGATAACCCAAATCTTTTTTGGGCTGTAGTAAAAGAGGTTAGGAGCAACAGCTCCATTATTCATCGCGTTCTGGCTTGCCGAGCCCATGCTTGACCAATTTGAGAAGAGACCAAAGTTCATTGAGGCGTAGGATCCTGTCGAGTCGACGGTGGATGCGTAAACGAGATGCTGCCCATTATATGGGATGGCGCTGAAGTCTTTGAGAGAAACCCAGCCGGACTTTGGGGTTGCCAGTGGGCCCGTTGATGTCCACTTGTATGATGATGGGAGTGTACACGATGCCCTGGCCACCGTTGCCAAGCTGAGTAAAGAGATGGTGCCGGCTAGCCAGCTATTCACTTCAGAGTCTGTGATTCTCATGGTGACGAATTTTTCACAACTAGATGGAAGAAAGAGACACCTGATGAAGAGCCCGCATTCTACATATTTCTGCGGAAGGGCGGGAGCATTTAATACACATATGGTAGGAGCTATAACGGACGAGTAAGACAGTGTAAATGTCAACGACAGGCTTCCTCACTATAACAGCGCATCGCCTAAATATTGCAGGATATTCTTGAAAATACTAACATCACCCTGAATTGGCAGTGTTTGGGGACAATACTATGACAACGTAGCTACTCTAATGTCATAGGCAATACATACCCGCCTGTGGATACCAGCATGGGACGTCATTGCTGTACATATGGCGGCTAAAGGGATATTAACCATTCTAATGCGCACCAATTACAAGCTCTTCTTTATAATACCACATCCGGATGGGAAGGCAGAAATCACAAATGTCACATCATTTATTCTAGAAATAATGCCGGTTAGAAGAGCCGAGCCCGAGTATCTGCAAACCAGGTATAGCCTTTTCGAGATAACTCTTATAAAGAGACCGGCCCCACAGCAAATGGATTGGATGAATATTTACACAGAGAGCTGGAGAACAAGTTACTAGTCGTGGTAAATGAGTGCTCTCAAAATGTAAATTGTTAACAGGCTACCACTATTCTGAAGGCTGTACTTCGAGATTGCTTGTATTCGTTATTACTGAGGTCAGGACTCATCCATCCTGGCAGAGACAATTATTGTAACCTTCAAGAAGAGGTCTCATCTGTAGTAATACAATATTAGTACACACATGGTATACCGCAATCTAATTCTGTCCGCTGTACACTCTGTATTATGGTTATTGAGCGTTCAGTTTAGGCTAATGTTACAGCATAATACTTCTAATCATCCGAAGGCATGTGTCTTCTCATCTGCTAAGCAGAATCACGCAGCCACTTCCGCCCAGAAAGGCTTCACAACCATCGGCTTAAGCCCTAAGAGAAAAGATGCACTCCGCGACAGATGATAAGAAGCCTTCTGACCAATGGACTGCCACATAATCAGGTCAAAGGAATGTTTCAAGTTTTTTTTCTTCAGAAGATCTGAAGATGAAAATATTCTACGTAACCTTTAGTCGTAGAGAATATCGTCCACCAATCCTCTGAAGTGGCTACCCTAGGCCAAGGAATAGAATGAATTTAATGACCTACCGTAGTCATTGCTATGTGAACATTAGTATCAGCCATTGCGGCTTGTTTTGCATTTTTCTACCACCTCGATTTAATCCCTTCCTCTTATTCCTGTATTGACTTCTTGTAGCTGCCCAAGTGTGCGCTCAATCGCGATTTGGAGCCGGAGAGTAGCTGTTGCAACGATGGATCGGCAAGTTAACTAGCGAAGAGGTCCTGGCATTTTATAGTGTAGTGGCTCTAACGCAGTATAATGATGTTTCGAAACATCTCAAGGAGCATCTTTCGGAGTCAGCAAAGTACAGCTTAAAGACCCAAAACCAAGACGGCATTCATGCATGCCGTTTCACAGTTGCTACTCTATTCATGCATGAGATCTGGATTCTTGTATGATGGCTGGTCGATTGTCCACGGTGAGTAGTACTCCATGTGTCAACTCATCTTAGCGTGCTCGACCGCTGTTGCTGGAGTTTCTCTGCTGGTCTTGTCTTCTTATTTGCGCTAGACACAGGCGGTGCTGCTAAGGTCGCGCTCTCGGCTAGAAAGTTCTTCACCAGTAGCCCACCTGTGGTCGCTCTGCTGGTTCCATAATCCATTTCCAAAACTGAAGCGCAAACGAACTCGTAAATGCTAATTCTGTATACTGCACGATCTGTCCGCCACAACGTGACGAAAGTCCACTTTACAACCCTTGAGAGTTAACAAAGAAACACATACACATACACACGAGTCTTTCAACAAAAGCAAGAAAAAAAGAAAAAAAGAAAGAGAGAGAGAAAAACTTTTCTTTAAACTAAATCCAGTGTTTCTTTTGCCGTAGACTAATCCGGACATCAAAATGTGAGGGCTTTACAAACGTAGCATTTTTTATTTTCCAATCTTGCTTTGGATCATTCAGCGTGACCTGCTATTGTGTTAGATTGATGCGTCTCATCAAAACTCTCAATACCGCGTTTGATCAACTAGGAAATCTTACCTCAAATATCTTCAAGATAGATGGTACCACCTTGTAAATTTCCAAAGTGCTGATATTCTTGCCAATGCACGTACGTGCGCCCTGCCCGAAGTGGAACAGAGTTGAATTCATGACTTTCACTCGTTGGTCGTCCTCCAGCCACCTCTCAGGTCTGTATACGTCAACATCTTCCCCAAAGATACCTTTGTTCTTGTGAATGACCCAGGCATTACACGATACGATTGTCCCTCCAGGAATGAACTCTCCACATATCGTACTGCCATTGGGAGGAACCACACGTTCCATATCAAATGCAGGTGCCGGATGCATCCGAAACGCTTCCTTGACACACGCATCAAGATATATAAGCTTATTCGCGTCTGTAAATTTCACTGAAGAGCAGGGTTCGTCAAAATCATCAGAGGGCAGCTCCTTGTCGATCTCTTCCAATAACTTGGACAGGCATCTGGGATTTTTGAGTAAGTAGTAGAAGACCGCACTCAGCGAGATTGCGGTGGTTTCTGAGCCAGCAAAGATCATGGAGAGCGCCATAGCCAAGACTTCTTTATCACCCACAACATCAGGGTGAAGTTCTTTTGCATTTAAAAACTTGGATAGCAAGTCTGGCACGCCATTTGTGTCACTCGGCTTGCAATCTGAGTCTGTCCGTTGTCTCATCGCTTTTACCGCGAAGGGAACAGCTGGAAAAGTGTCGTCATATAAGCCGTGGCGGCTGAGCCACATAAAGAAGGGATTTTTCCAGAATATTTTGTCCAGAATAGGCATTTGGCCCACCTATTAAAACTTGATGTTAGCAGTCAAGAAGATCCAGTTATCAGAGTTGAGTCACATACTAGAACAAGATAGCTCATATACTTATCTAGATATGCGATAATACCATCAACGTCTTGACCAGATTCCAAGAATCCATGTCTTGAGCTATATGTCAATTCTCCAATGACATCAAAGGCATAATATTGTAGCCAAGTCGGAAAGTCAATGACGCCTTCGGTGCCCTGTTTACCAGCAAATCGTTTATTCAACTGTCTTAGAAAGAGATGAACTGTAGTGTCGACCAAAGGTTCATACTGAACTAATGTACTGAGGGCAAAAGCATTATTCACACATCGTCGAAGCCGAGCGTGAAATGATTCATTGAGATTTGAGAATAGAGAAGGAAGCGGCGTTCCTTTTGACACACTTGCAGCTACCCAATAGAACTCAGACTGATAATATGCATGATGTCAGAAATTGAAATAAACAAATAGTGACTTAATTCCAACACGGACCTTGACATATCCTCTGTTTATACTGTATATGTCTTTGAGTGCCTCTGGATTTGCGAATGACAGCTTCTGCGGCCCAGCTCGAACAATATCGCCATATTTGGCATGAAGAGCAACGGACGGTATCTCATCTCTATGATCTCTGGTGTACCGATATCGCCAGTAGTCTGTAAAAGATGCGAGTAACGGCCCTCTGTACTTGTTAAATCCGTGCCGATAGCGGATATGCAAACACCATCCCAGGATGATGAAGGGTATTGCGTAGAGGAATTTCTCTTTCAACAATATGACAATATCTTGGAGCATGTTTAAGTCTCTATAGTGGAATGAATAATCACAAAAGAGTTGTACAAGCTTCAATCCGTTTGCAGAGATTACTTTGCAGAAGATAGATTGCATGTTTATATAGTCCTATTTGATCGGGTGCGGCCGAGAATAGATATAGATGGAGCATGGGGGTTAGTTCATCAACTGTTCCCTCTGCTGTGCGGGAGCGGCACGCCGGCCAACTGATCATCGCACATTGTATGAGCCAGACAACGCCCATGTTCTCTGCTGTTACATCGCTAGCAGGATATTTGCAGAAACGACTACGTAACCAATCTAAAAATGTGACTTTTCATAAAAGAATTATTGGCCGACCAATGTTGAACCGGCGCGATGTGGGATTTCTCCGCAAACACAGCTGCCTTGATAACGAAAACTCGGACCCGGGCCCGACCTCCGAGGTTTTGATCGCTTTGCCTTAATCAGTGATGATCAACCAACAAGTGAATCGGCAAAGGCAATGGCTGCGCATTACAAATATGACTAAAAAATTTAGATTCGGTAGATTAAGATGGAAGTGCTTTCTCAATGGAAAGTATTCGGCAACTAGGCGGGCAAAATATACATATCTTGACCTATCCACCGATGCAATTTTACTGCCTGTGCACATAATTTTGTTGTCTTGTATACAATATTCCAGCCTCCACACCAAGAAAAATGGCAGGTTCATTTCCATGGTCGCATCTCATCCGGTTTGAGAAGAACGGGGCCATCTATTATGGCAATGCTGTCTTCGCGCCTGGTCAAGTCCCAGGCCAGATTACACAGCTTGCAAAATCCGGAGAGCTTCAAGCTCAAGTTATCAAAGGAGATCCACTTTCCCTAGATGCAATATTGACAAATGAGTATCTTCAAGTGGAAAAATTGCTCTGTCCCTTAACACATGATCAAGTCCCCATTATTCGCTGTGTGGGTTTAAATTACATGCAGCACAGTAAGTCTTCATGGGTATCATTGCCTTGCTCGTGCAGTAATTAGAAATGCTGATTATTTGAGTCATATCCCCATAGTCAAAGAAGGCGGGCGAACTCCTCCTCCGTATCCATCGCTATTCATCAAACCCAACACATGCCTGGCAGCTTTTGACGCTGATATAAAAATTCCTTTCATCGCCCAGGAAACATTGGACTATGAAGGAGAATTAGTTCGTCAATTGACGCCTAAGTAGGGCCACCTTACCAATTTACTGACACGTCTTATGTAGACAATCGTTATCGGAAAAGATGCTATTGATGTTCCTGAAGAAAGAGCATTGGACTACATCGCCGGTTATGTGGCATCAAACGACATCTCATGTCGTATTTGGCAACGAGATCCCAAATATGCCGGCAATGTCCCTCAATGGTGCTTTTCCAAAGGATTTGATTCATTTGCTCCCATTGGACCAATGATCGTCTCGCCAACAGTTCTTGGAGCGGCAGATAACCAAACCCTCGAAACTACCGTCAATCATGATTTGCGGCAAGACTCAAATACATCTGACCTTCTTTTCGGCGTACGTCGGATTGTGAGCTTTTTGAGTCAAGGCACCACACTGAAAAAAGGATCACTTATCATGACTGGAACTCCAAGTATGCGTTTTAAATCCTGCCCTAACATTTATATCAGTAACCACTTTTCACTAATGATCATGACATAGGCGGTGTTGCATTGGGTATGAAGCCGGTGCCTATTTATCTGAAAGACGGAGATGTGGTAAAAGTGGAAATTGGTGGCTTGGGAATAATGGAAAACAAAATGGTTTTTGCCTGAACAATCTCGGTTACTATTTCGAAGCCTAGACAGTTAGCAAACCAATGGTGCAACATTTTAAATTCACTGGTAGCTATGAATCAATAGTCCAAATGTTGGACGATGTTTGCATGCTCGTTACTGCACGCCCCGTCAAATCCGCGTAAGTTCATCTCATCTGGGGATGCCTCGTGTCGTCGTACCGCGTTTGAAGTTTCTACGTAACATGAAAGTGCAAGCTATTACTATAAACTAAGAACAACGGTGAGATAAACATAAAATGGCCATTGGGAAGATGGTATAGCTGTCTTGATATTTTTGTCTCAAGACGATGTCATGACAACTTTGACTTCAAAAATCATAACTAGTCATTAGTTTCATTTTAATTGTACACTGCATGGATTTTGAAGTATTGAAGTAACAGTAAAGCATATTGAAGAAATTTCATTGAACATCATGTGGCGAAGTATTAACTCCTCCTTAGGTACGTGCTATTCGGCAACAAACACCGCCTAAGACTGTGTGCTGTCGAGAAGATACATGTCCAAGTTCTCAAGAAGCGGTTTATCAGTCAATATAAATAAATATGCATCTCCTCCAGAGGGAGCAACATCATGAGTTATATGGCTCCATGCAGGTACAGCAAATGTATCGCCTTTGGACCAAACAACTGTTTCACCATTGCTTCGATCGTTTCCAAGAATTGTTGTCTTGCCATGTCCCTCTATGACATGGAAGATAAAAGAGCATGTGTCACGCTTGGGACTAATTTTTGATCCCTTGTTTATGCGAAGAGCCATAGCACCGATGGTAAAGGAGATGTGTCCGCCTGTTGCAACATCATGATATTCCTCCAAGGAGAAATTTGCCGATGAAGCGTCTGGCTTTGCTTTCATCTGAGCCCAAGGGAACCGGAGAGGGCTATCTACTACAGGCCTGAGGCGTTATCAGCATTGATGATGAATACACGCTGCCAAACGGAACAAACTTACTTGCTTGGATAGCTTGGTTCTGTGTAAGGTTCAGCAAAGTGAACAGGTAATTTATGATATAGAGGCAAATCGAGCCCATCAAGCCAGATCATAGGCGCATCACCCTCATGACCATGGTCATGCCATTGCCACTTAGGCGTAAGTATCAGATCCCCCGGTTCCATGTAGACCTTATTACCACCAACAGCAGTGAAGGCACCAGAACCTTCAATGATGAATCGAATGGCAAAAGATCGATGTCGATGAGCAGGGGCAACCTCACCAGGGTTGATCAACTGCAATCCGGCATAGAGTGTGTCTGTCGTAAATGGTGCAGCTTTATGAATGGTCAGAAGCCGTTATAGACAGATCAAATCTCATGAATAAAAATATTTACCAAGCTTGGGATTGACGAGCATTAGAACTCGCCGTTCAGCTTTCTCAGCTGGAACAGTTCTACCAGCCTCAAGCAGCAAGGGGCGAATGTCATTGTATCTCCAAATTGATGGCACCGCTCGAGGACTCGGTAGTGGCTTCACCATAGAATGCATGACGGTCCACAGTGGTTCCGCATTTTGACTAGGCAGTTTTGAGAGGAAGTTTTGATCAGTTGAGCTAGACATCGCTGCTTGCCGTTATTGATTGTTAATGCCAAAGATTTGCGGCTGGATTATCGCTTTATTTCAGAATGACAACCAGAACTTGAATGCTATCGAGCTTCTTCTTCTTAATGACTCGTTTCATCACAGGTTTGCTGCCAGAGGGCGAGATTCCTTCGTCATATAACCGTTTCTGAGGATACACCTTTGCCTAGTATCGAACAAGTCGGATTCGCATCGTTTTCTCGGGTAGCTCCCGACCTCTTGGTTTGTCTCAAGGCTTTGCGTCTCACAACGATCCATTCCCTTGACAGCGGGAAGTACGGAACATTTCCTAGTACATACTTTTCGGAGCAGAAAGCCGAGTTTATTACTAAGAGAATTCGGCAGCGACAATAAGCATGCCGACAATTAGTCCAGCTTGAATGCCGAGAAAGTTATCACGGAACTCATCCTCCGAAAAGGTGGGACTTGGGGCTTCTGTAGTATCATCTGGTAGCAAAGGCAAGATTTATGTAGTATTATCACCGTAAGAAAAAAATAAAGAGCAAAGGTAAAGCCTGATGTGTCTGAGCAACTAGTCTCAAGACAATTTTAACGGAAATTTGCTGCTTTACGATTTTTCCTTCTGTAGGAAACTCAGCTACACCAGCACGATGTCTATCCCGTTACAACAGCAAGGCACAATGGCCGATCCGTCCAATATCAGTGCCGTTGACTCAAACATGTATAGAACAATCTTTGGCGACGATGCCATGCGTTCTATAATGTGTGATACGGCCTTCGAAGAGCGCATGGTCCAAGTAGAGATATCGCTCGCTCGTATACAGGCCAATTTAGGTACTATCCCTAAGCAAGCAGCTCAGGATATTGCCAATGACTGCAATGCCGCTAAATTGGACCGTGGACGGCTCCAGCTGGAAACCGAATTAGTTGGCCTCCCTGTCTGGGGGCTCGTACGTCAACTCAGTGCCATGGTGAGAGACGAAACGAGCGCTCGGTATTTACACGGAGGACTCAATACTCATGATGTCATGGATCTGGCCCGCTCTTTACAGATAAAAGATGCGCTGGAGCTCATTTGTAGTCGATTGGACACCATACGAAATCGCCTAGTGGCACTCACTCATCAGTATCGGAAGACGCCGATGGTTGCGCGAACTCATCTGCAGCATGCTCTCCCATCAACTTTTGGCTATCGTACAGCCGTATGGCTGACATCGTTGGATCGACATGCAGAACGATTGCAACAGATTAAACCTCGTCTTCTTTTAGCTCAGGTCGGTGGTGCTTCAGGATCACTGGCCTCTTTAGGTGGTATTGTCGCAGACTCTACAGAACATGAACCGGAGGGATTGAGACTTATAAGGGCTATTTCTGAAGAATTTGGTCTTTATCAGCCAAATATGCCGTGGCACGCTGCAAGAGATGGGCTCGCAGAGGTAGTTTCCCTACTGGCATTGATAGGCGGTTCTCTCGCCAAAATTGCACTCGATGTATGTGGCAAGCATGATCGTGGACTTAATTTCGCGAGAATTTATTGAAGTTGAAGGATCGTGGCTAATCGTTTCCTCTAGATCGTCCTGCTACAAATCCCTGAAGTCGGTGAAGTGGCCGAACCTTTCGTGGCACACAGAGGCGCTTCTTCCACCATGCCGCACAAAAATAATCCTGTCCTGAGTGAGGCCATTCTGGCACTTAGCAAGATGTTGCGTCAAGAAGCTGGACTGGCCCTCGATGCTGTTCCGTCTGACTTTGAACGAGCGGGATCAGGAGCGTGGCAGCTTGAGTGGGCAGCTCTCCCACAAAGTTTCACCTATTGCTCAGCGGCACTAAAACATACGGAAAAGGTTTTGACTGGTCTACGAGTATACGAGGATCGGATGCTACATAATCTGAACTTGTCACGCGGACTGGTAGCAGCAGAGCACGTAGTTGTGGCGCTTCACGAGAAATATGGTCGAGCACGCTCGCACGATATTGTATATGAGTGCTGTCGTCAGGCTGTACAGAAGAACCAGGATTTGAGCAGCACACTAAAGCAACGAGAAGATGTAACGATTTGCCTTTCTGATGCTGAGATAGATTGGTATTGTGATCCGGCCAATTATCTAGGCTTAACAACGAGATTTATAGATATAGCATTGGCGGGAAGATGACTTGCACATCGTTACTGGTAGAAATACTCAGGCTACTTAATGTTGGGTGGTATTATTTGTATGATTGAAAATACCTAAATTTATGCATATAATGACACCGAGCAGCGAATAAAATTTGTCTCTCGACTCGGGGTTCGGCCGACTGGAACTCGGGCATCTGCCGAGCTATCTAATTGACCATGCAATTGCGAATATGTGGTGCTCGCTTACATTGCTATCAAAAATTTTGCATATATATTTATATCATTCAATCATTACGTCTGCTTCCCACGAAATAGATATCACGCTGTGCTTTATTTCCATGCTGAAAATACGAATTGTTATACCTTCATACGTCAGTCAATATGGCTCCAGCATTAGAACCGCAGTTCATCTTGTACACTTACTTCCGCTCAACAAGTACTGCTCGCGTTCGAACGGCGGCAAGATTGCGAAGTATTCCAATTCAATTCAGATACATCGCGATTCCTAAGTCGGAGCATTTGACAGAGTCATACGAGAGCATTAATCCGAACCTCACTGTCCCTACGCTTGTCATCCAGAACGCTGAGACCGAAGTCCATATACGGCAATCCATTGCAATCCTGGAATATTTTGAAGAAAGCAAAGCGGGAAATACGAACATTCAGCTTATGCCTCCTGCGGAGGATATTGCAGGGCGAGCTCATGTACGGGAGCTAGTACAGCTCATTGCTTGCGATATTCAACCGCCTACCAATCAACGTATTCTCAAGAGAGTACGCACCATTGGGGGATCTGCTGAGGATTGGGCTTACGATATTATGAATGCCGGGTTGAAAGCTTTTGAAAGCATGGCCGCTCCTCTGGCTGGCACGTACTCATACGGCAATTTCTTGACTTTGGCCGATGTTGTGCTGGCTCCAGCTATTGTGAATGCTGTTCGATATGGCGTAGATATTGAGCAGTATCCTACTATTAAACGGATTTACAACAAAGTAATGGAACTAGATGCCTTCAAGTTGGCTGACTGGCGGCATCAGGAGGATACACCAGTGGAATTCCAACATGTCTCTTGAATATGCAGTTTCAGACCGCAGAACAGTTTTTAAGGTGACTTATGGGATGCATCACAAAGCAAAGTAGATATCTTGGTGACAATAGATGATCATATGGCTATTCTTTCATGTCCTCCTGCAGATATAGGCGTAGACAAGTGCTATTAAATCCATGCATTATCAACTCTTGATGATGCCTTAAAACTTCGGATCTAGATATCTCGTTCTCAAAGTTACATGGCAGTCTTTGCCGGAAATACCATTGCCTCTGGGCGTACAGTTTCATCAAATTTCTCTCCAGAGAGCATCCGAAGCTCGATAACGCTTTCACGAAGCGTGATGCCTTTTTCGTGAGCGTATTTGGCCACTTTAGACGCAGAATCATACCCAATGACGGGACTTAGAGCTGTTACCAACATCAAGCTAAATAGATCACCGTACGTTACTAAGTTTCAACATGAATTGGTATGATGGGAATACCTTTTATGCAGCGTAGCTTGTATGGTTGCCTGATCAGCTTCGAGGCCCAGAAGCAAATTATTTCGAAAGCTATTCATACCATCGCTGAGAAGCCGTATAGAATGAAGAACACTGCTTATGATAAGAGGTTTGAAAGCATTGAGTTGGAATTGGCCGCTCATGCCACCCTGCCACCCACGGTGACAGCAGTATGATTGCCCATGACTCTCGCGCAGATCATAGTCAGCGCTTCACACTGTGTGGGATTAACTTTGCCTGGCATGAAAGATGATCCAGGCTCATTAGCTGGAAGTTTGAGTTCTCCTAGGCCACATCGTGGACCGCTACCCTCAAAGCGAATGTCCTGGGCTATTTTGAAGAGCGCACAGGCAAGAACGTTAAGAGCACCAGAGGTGCTGACGATGGCGTCATTTGCAGAAATAGCCTCAAATTTATTTGGTGCCGTCTTGAAACCAAGGCCTGTCTTACGACTTATAACTTCAGCAAAGTGCTCTGCGAAGCCTTCGTATGTATTGAGGCCAGTTCCCACGGCAGTACCACCCATTGCAAGTTCGAGAAGATCGGGCATAGTAGCTTCAATGCGAGAAGTACATTTCTCAATCTGCGCTGCGAAGCCCGAAAACTCCTGCCCAAGCGAGAGCGGTACAGCATCCTGGAGGTGGGTACGCCCAATTTTGATGATCCCATTGAACTGATGGCATTTATTTTTTAAAGCCTCTCCAAAGCCGCGCAGTGAAGGCAACAGCCTTTCATTGAGATCCAGGACGGTGGCAATGTTCATAACCGTTGCGAATGAGTCATTGGAGGAACCTGAAAGGTTCACATGGTCATTCGGATGCACGGGTGACTTGGAGCCGAGTATTCCACCCAAAATCTCGATGGCTCGATTCGAAATCACCTCATTTGCATTCATATTAGTCTGTGTACCTGAGCCAGTTTGCCAGACAACCAAGGGAAAGTGATCGACCAAGGATAGTGATGACACTTCAGCGGCAGCTTGTGTGATGGCTTGCCCTATGTGGTTATCTGATATACACACATTAATTTCCAAGCTATTTGATTGAATAAATTGGTTCAAATGAGAGGAAGTTGGTCTACCAATGGCTTTGTGTGCTACATTGACTTCTGCAGCAGCGCCTTTGAGCAATCCATAAGCTCTAATGACTGTAGCTGGCATGCGATCTTGCGGTTGATTAATGTCAAAATTCTTGAGTGATCTATAGAGCTCAGTTAATAAATAGATGTGCATCAGGTTTTGGTTGCTGCTATGTAGACTTGTATTCTGGTTCTTTCGATCGCAAACAGGCACCTTGACACACTAACCTCTGCGTTTGAGCACCCCAGTAGCGGTCTGACGGCACCTGTCATCAATGGTTGTCTGATGAGTATGTGAATTGGCTACGTAGTATCGTGTGGTATCTCTTTGGATCAAAGCTTCAAGAGAAGACTCACCTCGATCTCCCCGAAGGCGTCTGTCTCACACCTGGTGACAACCTTGGGTTGGGACATGATGTTTTCTACTATTCAAGCGTTTTAAATATTTGAATCGAGATATGGAATAGAATGATGGAAAGAGTAGTATGTAATCAACGTTCATCCTTTACTATTTGACTTAAATAAATGCTCATCTCTCGCCAGTACCTGCGACCCACATCCAGTATAGCATTAGACAACCGAGTTAGAGAATATTTCACAGATTGTAGTGCACGGCTTGTACGAAAAGAATAACTTGGCTGCAACTATTATGATGCGAACTACATTCACCGTGACATTATACTCATAGCCAGTTATCCAGGGTACGACACTAAAAAGTTCGGGAGCGCCCCGAGTTTTAATGACCCAACCAGGTGAGGCATTGCAGGTTAGATGGAAAAAGTGTGGAGAGAGTTCGGCGAAGCAGCCGAACTTCCTTTCCAAATCCAAGTTCATTGGACACCCTTTTATCAGCCATGCCAGAGTGATGTCAAATCAATCTATTCCCAATGCCATAATCTATTTATGTTTTGGACTTAAAACATCTCTATATCGCTGGAAGGTAGTTATGCGGCGTTTTGAGTAGATACATATAGTTTCCTTACAACAAGCCCCAGCAAAGGCTGCAAGATATTAATTCTTCTACTCCTTCAGCCTGATCTGGAGTTGAATAATATTGCGTAAAGAAACTCAATGAAGGAATTACAATATTCAGCAAAACAATTACTCAGCCATAGTCCAATTGGAATGTTCAATGTATGTAGGCTTTCTTTGTCTCGCATAGCAGAGAAGGACGATCTATACCCAACGGGTAATCATTATGCCACAAGCTAGATGCCACTAGAAAACCCCTCCTTTGGGTGACACCTCCAGATTTATTCTTCTTACCAGGCATTTCTCTACCTAGGCTGTATAATGTAGCGGCTGTTTTAGCAGTTTGTGGCGTGCGGGGTCCCCGGACTTTCCAGGCGAGCTGCTTCTACATCATAATTTAGGAGATCAACCATTGAGATTCGTGGTTCCCAATTATCACATCTAGCGTCTCTTCATATGCAATAAGATTAAGCCCTGTTTCTTCAGCATAAACTGCACTTACTCGCCCGCACTTTTATACGTTTGCTTCCATTCTCTCTTATAAGCAAATATTGAGTATGATGGGAGAGGATAATCCCCAGCCTTCGGCCCCGGCGGCCGCGACACAAGGTCAGAGCAACAATCTCAAAGCCTCTGATCTGAATGCCTATAACCATGGAGAGTTCGAAAGCTTTGCTGAACGGTGGCCCAAACGACCTAAAATCTCTGTTGCCTGCGAAGAGTGCCGACAACGAAAAGTGAAATGCGATGGCGTCCAGCCCCGTTAGTAACCCTTCTGAATTCCTTGCATGGAAGGACAGGCCGTACTCATATACATACTTGATGCTAATATCTGATGATTCCAATCTAGGATGCGGCGCTTGTCGCCGACGCCGACGACCAGCTCCAAACTGCGTCTACAAACCCGAGCGCGTCAAGACTGCATATTCTCATGAGTACTTTTGCCTTTACCATATTTGCATGTATGTGCTGCTAGTTCTGACTTGATACGTAGATACGTGGCAGCTCTAGAGAGTCGTTTGCGTATGTTTGAATCAGCAGCTACGGGGACTAAATTAAGTCAGCCTGTCGCTTCTCAAGTGCATGAAGATGTGAACGCCTCCCCTCAAGCATTTTCATCACCTTTGAGCCCTCCACCGAGATATTCTGGAGAAGAGCGGCTTCAACAGAATGTATGTATCGATTAATTATGCTCTCATATTTTCTCAGCTCATCATAACTCATGACGCCTCATATTCACCAGGAAACAAGTTACACAAAGTCTCACACAGTGGCTCTCACCACCCCCGTCACACCCTCCAATACTATCCCCATGAATAAGAAGGATGGCAGCCTTGAGTTTTACCCTTCACCAAGATATCCGGCTGAAGGTGTCGATGCTATGGGTAATCATGGGTCATCTGAACATGCCTATCCAGAGGGCAGCTCAAGCGCTGCAAGTTTCACCAAGCAAATAAAGGACGCTGTAGCCTCAAGACTCTCTTTACCTGGACTTGGCGTCGGCATTGTGTCCGATCAGAAACAAAATGAGTTGCTGTTTCCACAGCGGCTAGATTCATTAGCAGAACTATGTGTGCTACCCTCGAGGAGCGCGGCAGATGATATGATGAACTTGTACTGGAATGAGATTCACATTCTATATCCCTTTGTCGATCGCGCAAGCTTTCAAGAGTGTTATGAAAAGCTATGGTCGACAGACGACGAACATGTCTGCCGCCCAAACCATATACTACTCTGTTCTTTGAATGCTATTTTTGCTCTAACCTGTCAGCTCCGGCGTCGGTCCGCAGCTGATCAGAGATTTGCCGCCAACATCTTCTTTAGGAGAGCTGCCCAGTTGCTTCAGATGAGCTCCTTTGGGGGTGGTTCTCTTGAACTCGTTCAGGCGTGTCTTCTTCTTGCGCAATATTTACAGAGCACAGAATCGTCTTATCGATGCTGGGTTGTTATTGGCTTGGCTATTCGTATCGCTCAGTCTATCGGCTTGCATCTACCAGAGCCAGCATACCTCCGATTTGAGAAAGAGAGCGATCGAAAACTCAGCCAACGACTCTGGCATGGCTGTGTCTTTCTAGACCGGTAAGTTACTCCTATAACACAACTTCCTACCCAGAAGCGTGCAGAGCGAAGATTTATGTTAATTCCGTAGTATGGTTTCTATGACATAAGGCCGTCCGATGACAATCAGCAAGACTGACTCAATGTCCGTCCCATTACCTCAAAGCGATGGCAGTGATCATGTCTTTTCACCTTCTGCCGCTGATAGAGCAAAAGGGCCACTGTCGGACTGCTATGCCTCGAGGATGGACTTTTTTTCCGAATCGATGAAACTTTATTCAATCACGGGAGATATGTTAGCGATAGTCTACTCTCGAGATCCGTCTAGTTCTTTTGCTCCCCGCTCTGATCTCAGCCCGCAAGCTCGCCTCGACATGCTTGACTTCAATACCGTACTACGAATCGATAATTCTTTGCGTCACTGGAAGGAGACGCTACCTTTGTGTCTTCAAACGCGGCCCACTGACTCTGTTGTTGCTGAGAAAGACGATCCTGTTATAATACGGCAAGCAAATGTGTTACATTTACGGTGAATAATCATGGAACCGTTGTCCTAATTTGTACCAGAGACATGAAGACTAACATCATTAGTTATTTGCAAATCCGTATCTTGTTATTTCGGCCGATCTTGGCTCTCCTACTAACATCGGAGGCGTACGGGCTCGACTCAGCGAATGGCGAGTATGAAACGTCTCTTTCTCGTGACATGGGGATTCCCTGCGCCCAAAGATGCATCAATAGTGCTCTTGCGATGATCGATCTCGTGTGGGCTTGGCGCAAAGAGAATTTCCCTCATTTCTCCATTGAACCACTCCCTGCGTGGTGGTTTCAAACTTTTTGTGAGTTCATACATCTCTTTACATACTTTTTGCTTAATCTTTCTATTTCCCCCAAACTTATTGACCGATCATTCATTAGTTCTTTATACGGCTTCCATTGTCCTCATCCCTGCTCGGCGATTCAAGGCCTTACAAGGCACTGCATCTTCAGCATCGGTAAACAGATGCTGGCACCGTGCTCTTATTATGATAGAAGATCTTTCTCAGTTCTGTCGATCTGCCAAGCTTTGCTTAACTTCACTGCAATTACTTAACCAAGAGATCATGGGGGAAACGAATTCTTACTCGGAGCCTCCGAATTTATCGACTTGGGGTGATCCTACTGCGACCACCACTCTCTTCCCTGAGGTTGAGTTTGATCAGATGCCTCTGGATTATAGTTGGATTGATTCACTACCGATAGATCTCTCCATCGGTAACGACATTTTAGCCGAATAATATTTTACCATTAACACTTCGCTATACAAAGTCACATTGGCTAGGCGTAATGGTAGCAATCAATGTGTGCATCCAACTCAGCCACATGTGACGCATATTGTCAGATACATAATGCTATTTGCAACTCTAACTCTAAAGTAGTCCGTTATCGAGGGTATCAAGCAGTAGGTGAACAAGAATTGCACCAAGATTCCAGAACTATCAGACCATCGTCTTCCATTCTCATACTTTGTGAAAACAAAGTAATTCATAGTATAAAGTACTAGTACAATGCTAATATTTATCGAATGAGAGGAGAAACTAATTTGCTTAAACCATGTATCAACAGGCTGGCTCGGGACGGAGTCCGAAATAACGATGTCGGATCGAAAGTCGGCTGCTGCAATTCCGCGCTAAGACCTTCCCGAGTCTGATATGGTACAATATCGGATCAAAAGCCGACGTGCGAGTTTCTTCGCAAAGGCCTTCCGAGATTGGATTTCTAGAGGCTCATCTTACAATCTACCGAGAATCGGTCATCTTGTAGGATGTCTGACATCTTGTTGGTTGGTAACGCGTATTTTGTGACTGGTGTGACCCGATAATCATCCACAAGATATGGGTCTATGTCAGTGATGAGGAAGCATGCTGGATCAGAATTTGGCGATATTTATATATATCTACCTCTATTCGGACTGCTGAGTCTTATGACATTCTTGTGGACTAAAGCATTTCAAGATTGACGATATTATTTACTGATATAGCTTACAATGGACACCAGTTTGGAAAATATTAAGGCAAGCTGCTTCATCTCTTCCTCTATTCAATCCAATGAAGCTCTAACCGACAGTTCATAATAACAGATTCCTAGCTATCCCACAGGTTCTTACAACTTTATAAAACGGCTATTATCAGCTGACATAGTGACTCCTAATTTGGAGACTTCTGCGAAACCCTTCTCGATTAATGAATCAGCCAGCCACCCGATTTCACCCATCAAACTGACCATTGCTATTATCGGAGGAGGAGTTGGTGGCCTGGCTGCTGCCATTGCTCTAAAGCAAGATGGCCATAACGTAACTCTTTATGAGCAAGCGCCACAGCTCAGTGAGGTAGTATAAAGCGAATCCAAGTCGGCGAACAAATCTCATACTTACACATAAACTAGATTGGTGCAGGGATTCAGATTCCACCCAACTCATCTCGCATTCTTCACTCATGGGGCCTCCAAGCGGCATTGGAACGTCAATCTATCCTTCCTAGCGGTATCACTTGGCGCCGCTGGCAGGATGGACGTGTTATAGGCCACGCCAAACTGGGTTCGGAAATTCTTCAGAAATACGGATCGCCTTATTATGTCACCCACCGCGCGCATCTCCATGATGCTCTATATCAGCGAACTAAGGAACTGAAAGTACCAGTAATTCTCAATCACAAGGCAAAAAGTTACGATTTCAACAATGCTAGCGTAACGTTCGAGGATGGCACAGTTGTGGACGCTGACCTTGTTATTGCTGCCGATGGTATGGAACTAGCACCCACCCTCTCTATTAATCGCCATTGCATATCATCATAGGAGTAACAGGCTTTCTTGCTTTATAGGGTTAAAATCTATCGCTCGAAAGGCGTTGAATAGTATCAATGACAAAGGCCCCGAAGGTCACGGTCTAGCAGCATACCGTTGTACCGTGTCGATGACGGCGATCAAAGCCGATCCATTGATTAGCTGGATAGCGGAGAAACCATCTCTTAACCTTTGGTGATTATTATGAAACCTTTTTTTTTTTTTCGTGAACGGCGAAATTGACCAGACGTTGCCTATTAGGGTGGGCCATAATCGTCATGTCATGGCATATCCGATTGCAGGCGGAGAACGCTACAACATGGTCCTAACGCATCCTGAACCATCATCAACTATCCAGAACCTATCTTCAGACGGGTTAACACAGATGAAATCGCAATTCAACGGGTGGGATCCATGGTAAGTCATTCTATCTGGACATTGGTTTATCTCTGTGAGAGAAAGAATTATATCGCTAATTCGTCTAGCTTGATGAGATTGCTAGATCTGGTAAATGAAGCCGTAGAGTGGCCCATCCAGTCCATTGACATCCCCGACAAATGGGCTTCTGAATCACGGCGCACCATTTTAACCGGCGATGCAGCACATGCTATGACTCCCTACATGGCTCTCGGAGCGGCCATGGCTGTTGAGGACGCTGCCGCCCTCGCTGCTGCTCTACGGCATATGTCACAGCCAGAAGATCTCGTTGATATTATTGACAAATGGACGAAGATTCGTATTCCTCGAGTCAAAGCCTTACATGAGGCTAGTATTGCGCATGGGCTGATCATGCATTTCGCTGATGGACCAGTTCAGAAGGCTAGAGATGTGGCCCTAGCTGTAGAACTGAAAGACCTTCCGTTCAATGAAAGTCCGAATCAATGGAGTGATCCAACTATGACGGAGTGGGTATATAAATACGATGTAGTAGAGGCTATGCACCATGAATGGATAAGATAAATATTTAGCAATCTGTCGGTATTGCGTTAGGCAATTTGATATGTAAAGAAATATGGATTTTCGTCTTTTATTACCTTTGCTTCGAATATTTATGTCTAGAATCACATGTGCCTATTGTGTTACAGCTTATTTGGCATATAAATTGTTTTCGCTATAAACCGTCTTGACAATTTCAACCAGCTTATCCGGCATATTTAGGAATGGTGAGTGGCCAGACTGTAAGCTAAACGTTCGTATAGGAGTACCAGTTACATTTTCGGCTTCTAGAACGCCTTTCCGTTGAATATCCACAGGTATGATCTCATCGAGCTCTGTGTATATCCAGCTACATGGTACGTCCTTCCAAGTAGCATGAGTCAGTGGTAATGTAAAAAAGTCGGGAGTTTGATAGCTCATATATTGTTTCCAGTAGTCCCGTTCGTCTTTATTTAAGTCGGAATAAAAGTGGTCGTAAAATGGAAGAAGATCGAGAACGTCGGCTCCATTCACCTAACGAGCTATTAGCAGGGCGCTGTTTTCGAATTCTCGCAAACAAGAGACATCTTAATTTCTTAGGTATGTGACATACATTTCGAAATGCTGCTCTCGTTGGGCAAGTTGCACGTGTACCATCATAAAAAGAAAAAACGTGGTCACCTTCGTTGGGTAGGTAGCCAGCCAGAAATATAAGATGCACGACACTGCCCATTTTACCTGACTTCTCTCGGTCTGCTTTTCCAAGCCCCTTTGCGGCTTCAATTCCTAGCGGCGCTGCAACCGAATGCATGAAAAGTACCACGTCTTGCTCATTATTAATGACTGATAGGATCTTCTCCCTCCAATATGCAGCATCATCGTAGAACGATTGACCAGGGGTGAAATTAGTGCCGCCGTCTGAGGGATTGGTGCCAGAAACTATAGTAAATCCCTCCGTTTGGAGCATGCTCTGTAGGGTTTCAAAGTATTTCGGGTGACCGTGGCCACCGCCGTGGAGCATCACCAATACCGGGTGTCGTCTCTGCGGCATGGTGGGTAATTCGAGGTGATGTATAGTACCATCCAGGGGATGCTAGACGGATCAACCTTTTCGAAAGACGATGGAAGAACAGCAATAGGAGTCGCCGGGAAATAGGAGAAGGTGAAAGAGATGGATCAGCCAATAATTCCATCAAGTCATCTAATTGCGGATTGGACAGGTAAGCACTACTGAGATTTTCGTAAAGCTAAATCTTAATAACAACTTAATCAGCATCTATCGTGAACATTTTTGTGTATGTGGTATGTGGCGTAAAATGCATCTCTTCTCCATGGATACCTAGTACTGAAATATCCTAGTGGAGCTTGTGAAGTAAAGTCAGGCAGCACAAGGAGTCGGGTGTTTCCATTAACGTTCCTGTCATCGTTAACTGTACCAAGTATAGCGCTCTTCTACAATTGTATAGTGCTTTCGGCTCACAAAAAAGCGCGACTCCTCCACTACGGCACGGCGCTATTTTACCCAGGTTGAAGCTGTCGGGATACAGACATAGATTTAAGTTAACCCTTCAACCTTCATTGCAAACTTCACAAATGGCTTCAAGTGTAATATATCCCTCAAGAGTGTATTTTTATTCATCTATAAGCATATAGTGCTGTTGACATGTCTATTATATATGTGGCAATATTTATTAAGCACGTTGTTG
Organism: Trichoderma simmonsii; assembly: GCA_019565615.1. NCBI lineage: Eukaryota > Fungi > Ascomycota > Sordariomycetes > Hypocreales > Hypocreaceae > Trichoderma > Trichoderma simmonsii. The sequence goes on along the minus strand of CP075870.1, from coordinate 4,167,330 downwards.
CGAAACGTAAACCTGTTATGCCCGTCTTCTACCAGGTACCTGTTCACACCTTTGTGGTATCAAGAGCTATAATTTTGCCACCTGTAACTCCAGCCGAACTTGGGTCGGCCAATCCTCCATCGGTGACGATGTACAATATCTGCTTATCGTACCAATTCCTTCCAAAGGCTGCGCTTGTCGCACCCGCAACAGTCTGGTCCGACTTCCCACCAGCTACAATTTGTTGTTTCCCTGTAGCAGTGGTGATTCGGACAATAAAATTAGAAGGATTCGTCGCAACCCAAGCGTGCTCAGCAGTAGCATCTAGCGCAAAATCATCGGCTTGGAATCCTATGTTAATTGGGTACTGCGCGCTCTTCGCGATGGTTTTCACTGGGCCAGCAGCGTTCCCGTTGACGGACAATGGTATCTTGGCAAGAAGAGGAGCCTGCAAAGAGTTGATAAAGTATAGAGATCCATCGTGGATTTTCATGCCATTGATGCCAAGCTGTAGTGCCGCAGTTGTGTTGCGTTTGAACTCTGGAACATCAATGGCGACGCTGTAATGGCCGCTAAAGATGTCTACTGCAAAGACTTGGCCAAGGAAAGAGTCGCCTGTAAGAACAACACCTGGTTTGGTACCTAGGGTGGCAAGACCGTTTAGGAAAACTGCCGGCGGAATCGGTGTAATTTTCTTCGCTGATGGCTTTTTTGAGCTCGATTTCCCAGTGTTGTAGTCTAGAGTCCATATGCTCCAACTGCCGGGTACACCCACGCCCGCTCCCGAAAAGTTTCCAACATTGACAGCAAACACGTCGTGTCCCACTTCCGCAATTCCCAAACTGACATTGGCGTTAGGGAACGAGTATACCAGCTTAGCAGATCCAGAAAGCGGTTCGACCTCCCAGACCTCAGGCAAGTTGATGAGAGTAACGAGAAGATTGCCGTTGGATCGTACGGCAATATTCTCAACCCATGTGTTGTTCGGGAAGACAATGACATCTCGCAAAGCCTTGGAGGCGTGATTGGCTGGTTCTGTGGGCAAACCGGAGACCAAAGCGCCAAAAGTGGCAAATACAACAGAAAGGCTTGCAAAATGCATTGTAGAAAAAGCTTTGCCCCGTGAAAATCACTTGTGATTGGACTATTATTATATGTTGCTCTGGTACTCTCCAAGAATCCGAAAGGGTAGCGATGAATAGGAATATATATACGTTACCATATTTGCCTATAGCGAAGAATAGGGCTAGGCCATTGCTACAGGGGTAAAAATTAGATCAGGAACGTCAAGAAAATCCGAGCATCGGACTTACAAAGTCGGTGATAAGCATACGGATAGTCTACAGCCCACCAGCTAGGACAAGCATAAATCGCTGAGTATCTAGAAGCTTATGTTCTAAGCATCACACAATGCTCCAGGCAACGCGCACCATTATCCCAAAGAAGCATTTTTGTACAAATAGGGAAAGCTCCCGTCTAGTTGATCAATTACTCAGCGCTTATTAGATTAGCTGAGCATCGGCAAGTATCAGCTGGTTAGTCAATATGTATTAGAAATACGAGAAACCCCCTGCTTAGAGAATCCTCTTCTCCATAGTTGTCTTCGCCCGGCTTATAAGTATATAAAGCAAGCTAGCCCAGAATACATAGCAGATTTCGTTTCCATTACGGGATTTCTTTATGAAGTGGCAAACTGGGAATAATCTCTTGGTTTACACAAATATGTGCAATAACTAGCAGCGTCCATAATTTCGACTTGAAGTATAATACCTGAGGATATTCTACTTCATTGGCGCATTTTTGGGTCCAAGCTTTACATACCTGCCGTTACCCAGCCTATCAAAATCCGTATCTTTGTTCGCTTCCTGAAATACGCTATATCTTGATCGCTGAGGACAAAAGATTTTATCTAATCACCCTGTATCTTGCTGTGACGCTCTGACTGTGGTGAACAGTATAGATAATGGTCAGTAAAGCACATGGTCCAATAGAAGAAAAAAGTCGTTGAGAACACAGAAATGTCTTGGTTGACGTTGGCGGATAGATCATGCTGGATTATATGGGAGAGTAGCCTTTAGCGTAAAACAAAGAGAGTGCGTTAATGGGAATTAACCCACCTGTTGTAGTGTGTTGATATAAATTGGCGATCTAACTCGATCAAGTGAGCGCGAGGGGGTGTTTATAATCCACAAGAAGAGAAAACATTCCCTCGGTTGGGAATCAGCTACCTCCGCACGTTTATAAAACCAGCATGCATGTAATTACTCTGTTTCTAATCTTGTAGGCCGATCATCTTTACCATAAAAGGGACTGCGTCGTATCATTCACTTAGATTGACTATATAAAAGCATGACGTCAAATCTTTAGTCTATGTTCTCCAAGATAAGGCTATCGACAAAGAATGCAGAAGACCTGGATTGTCCGGGAAGGGATGTGTTTCCAGATGGTATTGTTACTGAGATCTCAAGGAATTGGTATTCAGCACCATTTGAAGAGACGTTAATATGGTAAGGGCCCAATCCATCTGTTCCAGTGTGAAATTGAAAATGGTTCTCGACATTAACATTGCCAAAATCAGACTGTAAAGTGTTTACAATGACAGTCACATTGCTTGAATTGAGCTTCGACGCAGGTTAGCATAGTTCGATCTTAATCTCAGACTGTTATTTACCTCGGTCTCTGTAAAAACAGGCAATATGTCAAAAGTAGCTTCGTTTATCAAAGCTTCAAACTTTACACTTATATCAAAGATGATCTGGGCATCCAGTGTGCCTTGGGAAAATAAAACATTCGTTGGTGAAGTTGCCCGGCCAAACAATGCTACGCTTATTTCCTCGTCCAACAAGGAGCTGCAAGCTGGAGTTTTGGTAGCATGAAGGACCAGACCTGAAATAGCGATGCCCTAAAAGACGCATTAGCAAGAGTTCAAATAATAATTAAACCTAAAAATAAGCTTACATGGTAGGGTGACGTGTCAATCAAGGTCGAATTGGCACAGCCATGGTCATTTGATAAAGCAATATCATCAAACTATCAACAAGGTTAGATATAAGTTTAATTACTAAATATAAGAATAAACTCACATTGAGGATAATCTGCTTACCAGAGGCAACAAGTGCCAAAAGGACAGCTGAACTCAGGGTACGAAGTAAAGACATAATTGCTCAGTAAGTAACTTCCAAATATGTTTTTGTGTTACTTTGCAGGAGGGGATAGAGAAAATAAATGGGCAGAGTAGAGAAAATAATATTTTATATATACTTGAAGAGTCACTGTAACTAGTTTCAGTCTTATTATACTGAACTTCCTTATACGGTGTTGTACCGCATTAGCCCTACTGCCAAGGATAGCTGTTTATTCTTCTTGTAATACGGACTTTTGCATCGACCGGGTTCGGGGGTGCGGACCGAGTATTTCTTCCGGCTGAAGATCAGTGATAGACAGAGTGTTCCTACACCATAATTCGATAGCTTATTTCTCTACTCGGATGCCAGAATTCCCCTTTCTGGCAATATGCCAATGAGTAATACATAGTTCCCTTTTGTTTCTTCTCTCCAGCGACTTTCGTAGTAATGGACTCGCTGGACCTTCCCAATCTTCCCATCTTTTTTTCTGTGACTATTCAAGATACATAATTTTGCTACGTATTTTAAGAGGCCATTTATACCTTACGTACGTACTGACTGGTACTGGGAACAGCACTCTTTATATCGCAGTGATATGCAGTGCTGCTCTTCGGCTCTACAGCCTTGTTACTAGGTATTTGACTAGTTTGACATAGGCATAACGGCCTAGGATCAAATCCGACGACTTGATCGGACAGTTAATCATGCCGCATACAGTGGAAAGAACCCCCCTTATTTTGTTATTATTCTCCATACACGATAATAATTTGTATACAGCGGGCGGCGCTGTTTTTTTCTCTCCACTTTGGTACCTGTTTCAAGACCTTACTTGCAGTAGGTCTAAGCGCTAGTAACGTAGCCTGTAGACACAGACGCTTATTCTGACAAACATACGGAGTAAGAAGACTTTACAGTGTTAGAATGTCGGAGCAGGGCCGAATGCTTTTTTGAGCGACTGTTAGGATTGCTGCTTGAATATATAAAGATTGGTATACTTGATCCAGTGTCAACCTACGGAGGTATTGGGAGCATATTCTGGACCTATCCAGTCAACTGATCTCGCAATGTTCTAAGTGGGGTTAACGCTCTTCCCTTAAAGATCTGCAAAAGAAAGAAGAAGAGTGACAATGGTACTTCGGACGCAACTATGGCAAAAGTGAATTATACTGAAGATGACGAAGGGCTCCTATGGGCATCAATGGCTCAGCAAGTGAAATGCTGGAATAAGCGTACATAGATACCTCAACTGAGGTATAGTGAGCCCCTAGGCTTAAGTTCAAAGCCAGTCTCTGCGGGGTTGGTTTGCTACGACTTTCGATAGGCTACGACTTTCAATAATCACGTGAATATTAACTGTGGATGTGTTGAATGGGTTTGGTCTGCTCAATTAATGCTAAAACTGACAAACGCAATATTCATCTAGTACACTCGTTTACATGTCCCGGAAATTCGCAGCAGCTGGCTTAATTCTCTGGACCTCCGGCTGTGTTGAATAATAAATAGCCATGCCTTTAGACGGTCATCCAAATCCCGAGTCAATCCCGAGGTTGCAATTCTCTCGCTTCAAGGAACTACCAACGGAGGCGCGGCTCAAAATATGGCGCGCCGCTGTCCACGAAGCAACTGTTGGTCGAACTATTCACGTGGAGGTTTATACACAGCTACAAGTAACTTTGCACTCCTGTTTCGCTTCTACAAGGATATTTTGCGGCATCCACGGTAGCTGCCCAAGCTTTCGATACGGCAATGGCCTTGGAAACTGGCCATCTGACTGTATGGCCGATGGCTATTTCACGTCAACCAACAAAGTTTCTAGTCCTGAGGACTCATATTCCGCTTCTGAAATAACGAGTCTCAGCCTTGCTTGCCATGAGTCTCGCACCGTCGTCCTTGAGCTATATTCCAAGGCCCTCAGAGTGTATCAAGGCCCATGGCACCAAGGTGTCAAAAGCCGCCTAGTCCGTTGCCGTCCAGAGACAGATGTCCTGGTTATCTATGCAGTGCCAGATCTAAGCCTGGGCCATCAAGTTTTAGAAGGGTTAACGACTGAACGTTATTGGCAGCACCAAAAAGAAGCTATGATGAAAAGGTTTCCCTGTAGTGACACACAATTCGCTGCCTTTAAAGAAATAATATCCAGGTTTCAAAATGTAGCGATTTTCACTCGCATGGGTCGTGAGCGCGAAATCCAGCGGCAAGATAGACCAGAAACTGGCGCTCGTGGGATTGCTGGCGTCGATCTCGTTCACAGCACAGATCTGAGAGCACTACTTTATTTTTTTACGTCCTTAAAGCAACTTTATTTCTGGCTTGATCCAGACTGCTGGCCCGATGTGTGGGACAACGCAATACGAGTAGACGATGTCGAGGACCTACAGACTGCCAGGGATGCGGGCACTGCTCATATTACTTGCCAAGCTCTGCAGAATCGGTGGTTCGAAGCTAGAAATATGCAAGACGAGTCTAGAGACCTGCTACAATCTTACAATGAAGGGGTGGAAGTTCAGAATAATCACTTTGCGATTGATGGTGTACACTGGGTGCCGCGAGCAAAGCCGCTTGAACGGATCGGATGCTATTATCCTACATCTTGGTTACAATAGCGAGCGGCTCCTATTTTACTAGGTGGACTATGAAATCCGTTGAGACCATTATGACGATACATCAAACCCTAAGCAAATACGGAGTAGTGGTGGATAAAATGCTTAATTAGGCTGCTAGTCACTAAGAAATGCAATGAGAAATATTATACGAAGTGGCTCATCATGAATGCAAATGGGAGTGTCGCTGTTCCCGCATCTGATGCTCTGGCCCTAATGCACGATGCATCTGACTCCTATGTCTGATGCTAGCACCTATTAGCAGTATAGCCACCAGGTACCTGTATCATCGATTTCAGTTGGTGTAAATAGCACGAGGCGAGTCTACCCGGAAGTACAGCCGTCCGGTTATGTATCAAATATTTGGCAATATTCGAAGTATCCCAATAAACTATAGGAAATTGTATGCACTACAAGGGAAAGGTAGGTATACTACCTTTGAGGACTAAAGAAATTTGTCGATGAACCGAATGATCAGGAATTCGATTCAGCGAGATTGCAAAATTACGAGAGTTAGTAAACGGTTCAAAAACAAAATGCTGACATAGATTAGTTTTGAACGATATTCGGCGACTGGAGAGACTTGTGAACAAGATAGGGCATCAAATTATCTTGATTGGCACAAACCACTTTGGTTACGTCCGTATTTACGGCCTTGTTTGTTCAAAATTATCGAATGCCGTGGTATTTAGTCCCCGCTCAGCTCAGAAATGAGATTTTTTCGCTTCATTTATTGCTTAGTATGATGATGACTTGGTCGCCGATTACTCCGTCCGTGAAGGTGGGCATCCATCCTAAGCGACATGATATTCGAGTACGTGCAAGTGTGGAAGCCTTGCCAAGACTCGGTCACCGTTGTCAAATCAGATTCGCCCTCGTGGAGGTTGTTGGTGTCGCCTAAGACCTAGTATTTATATTTGAGGGCCCAACTGTGATCCTTCGGGCGAATTGTCATATCCAGTTGTTCCACTGCATCGGCGATGTAGCAAATGTAACCCAATCAATATTGAGGTAGTTTGTATTTACTGAGCATTTCTATCTGCACAAAATGGCTGGCGCCCAAATGAGCAAGCCGCGTCGTGTTACGCAGTTTCCTGGCTTTTTTTTTTTTTTTTCATTCTTCTGTTATATAGGCTCCCACTGGGCGCTGTCAGTCGCGAAATCTGTTCGCTTTTGTTTGTTTGCTATCTACCGCACGGCTCAACCTTTGAGCATCGAAACATGATAAACCCAACTGACATCCAATCTCCTGTGCCGGAGCCATTGCCAGACACCAGAAAGATGGTAGATGATGACACAATGGAAACGACAACTGCGGCTACGGACACGGAGATGAATGAAGTGGAAAATGCGCATCTTATCAACGATACGATCAACTCATTCTCTTGGACCAATCTGGAAGTGGCTGTCAAGGATCGGAAAACAAAAGCGACTCTGACTATTCTCTCGGACGCAGCAGGGATTGTCAATGCCGGCGAGATGCTTGCCATTATGGGCCCCAGCGGATCTGGTAAGACTACGCTGTTGAATGCGCTAGCACACAGAGCAGCTGCTGCAAATGCGGTCACTACTGGAAGTATTCTGGTTAATGGCCACAAGATATCTCTTCAGCAAATTCGTCATTTGTCTAGTTACGTTGAGCAAGAGGATGCCCTGATAGGTAGTCTTACAGTTCAAGAGACTATGGTCTTTGCGGCGCGACTATCCCTTCCAAAGTTGGTGAACCCCAAGTCTTATCATCTCGATGTATTGTCAGCGGTGGCATCTTAACAAATTGAGTTGTTAGTACAATAAGCAAAAAAGATGCTTTTAAACGCGTTGATGATCTTATAGCCGCCTTTGGCCTCCGAGCTCAAGCAGATACTGTCGTTGGAACGCCCATTAAAAAGGGCCTCAGTGGCGGTCAAAAGAAGCGTCTTGGTGTTGCTAGTCGATTGGTCACAAATCCAAAGATCATTTTCCTAGATGAACCAACCAGCGGACTGGACTCTGCGCTGAGTCTCGAAGTGTGCACCTACATCAAAGCCATCGGCCGCAAGAATAATGTGAGCATTACGTCGATTTACCAGTAATTATGGGCATTCCTAACGGCGAGTGATCTCGTATAGCTCATTACAATAGCGTCGATTCATCAGCCATCTTCCGCAACGTTCCAACAATTCGACAAATTGTACCTGCTGTCTGGCGGACGAACCTGTTACTTTGGCCCAGTATCAGAAGCGACCGCATATTTCGCCAAGATTGGTTACGCAATCCCACCAGAGACGAACTCGGCAGATTTCTTCCTCGATTTAATCAACACTGATCTCGATAAGAATGGCGACATTCGCCGTCGAACAGACCATGTATGCCAGGCTTGGAAAACCTCTTCCGATTGCAATAGCCTTGACGATGCCATCCAAAAGTCTATGGAAGGAACATCGTTATATTCAGACCTCAAGATTGAACCCTCAGAATCATGGAAAACGCCGCTGATACTTATTCACCGCTCCTGGATCAAGTCTTACAGAGACGTTATGGCCTACGGTATTCGCGTCGCCATGTATCTTGGACTGGCTATCCTTATGGGCACTGTCTTCCTGCGTTTCAAAACAGAGCAGTCATACATACAGCCTCTAATTAACGCCATTTTCTTCGGTGGCGCGTTCATGTCATTCATGGCTGTCGCCTACGTCCCAGCTTTTCTCGAAGATCACAGCACCTTCCGACAGGAGCGCGCGAATGGGCTGGTCAGCCCCCTTTCTTTTATGGTGGCCAATTTTCTCATTGGACTTCCTTTCCTATTTGCCATTTCTTTCCTCTTCTCCGTTGTTACATACTGGTTATCCAACTTCCGTCCAGATGGGTCTGCATTCTTTACATGGATCCTCTGGCTTTTCCTCGATCTGGTTGCAGCCGAGTCTCTAGTTGTTTTAATCTCTTCCATATTTAACATATTTGTTGTTGCATTGGCGGCAACGGCATTTGCTAATGGACTTTGGATGTGTGTCAACGGTTTCTTGGTCCCTATGAGCATACTAAATCCATTTTGGAAGTATGTATTTCACTACATCGACTACCAAGCCTACGTCTTCCAAGGCATGATGGTTAATGAATTCGGACACCGCGACTATCAATGTGATGAAATATCCAAAGGCGAATACCAGTGCAATTATCCAAGCGACTTGAACTCCATCGGCAAGATCCGTGGGACCGACATTTTGCGCCAATTCAGTATCAAGACAGGCCAAGAGGGCACATGGATAGGCATCATGATCGGCATTATTGCCGTGTATCGATTGATCGCTTACATCGTGTTGGCATGTCGAAAATAGTATATGAGTATCTGAAGACGAGGTCTTTTGGCATTGGGCGATGATTTCGGCAGGTGATGGTACTTTATTATAGTACGCAGTAATACGTCATGTTGGAATAGATCCCATTTATGCAAACATATCCATTTCTTTCATAATTCCGCTCATGTATTAAATAACCAATGACTTGTCTCATTATTAGGCTAAACAAATTCATATATGTTGGATGGCGAAATACCCGAGCAACCGTTAACGTATCACGGATCCTCGGTGTTCCTTTATGTCACAGTGCATAAAACGTAGGATTTCAGGATTTTCAATGTGACTATATCCCACCTTTCTTCTTTACATTAATCCAGTATCCTATGAACAATCGTAAGTTTATTACTATCTTGAAACCTGCCAATTCAAAAGTCCTTCCCAACATAGATGAGATTGTAACCATGGCCGGTGTGGTGGACGTGATGATCACCAATTAACGAATAACCGACCTAGTAGCTAATTCTGGGGATTCGCGAAGGATTCGCGACTGGGGTTTTGCATAGGGGACAGGTGGATTCCATTTGGCACGAAGGATCAGATGGAATGATTACATCTCGGATTCAAAACAGCTGTTTGGGTTTTGTACAACAATACAAATATGTTTACCGCAATGTGATGCTGTATAAATAAAAATGGAATAAATAGGTGGCGATTGCCAGTCTCTTTCACTTTTCTTCTCTTGAAAACAAGCATTTCATTCTTTTTCTCCTTGGACTGCTCTCATTATCATCTACATTGAACAGGACTTTTTTAAGCAGCTATCTTAATCGGTCTTCTAACTATGCAACTTTCCAGCATCACACTTTTGGGCTTCCTAGCCACCGCTGCCTTTGCAACTCACAGCCCTGGTCAATCATGCAGTGGCTCTGGCTATGACTGTAGTAACGACTTCCGCAGTATTGTGGTTTGCAATGGTGCACAGTGGGTGACTGCTGCTACCTGTCCCTCGGCCTGCTGTGCATGGCCTGCAGGTACTCTTGCCCCGTTCTGCAGTTGCTGAGTATAGGTATGGATATTCTGCCGTTAAAATAATCATTAACTGGAATTATTAACAATTTGAGAAAAACAGGATCTCTAGATTATATGCAAATCTGCAAAAGACTGAAGAATGGGTCCATATTGGAGAGTCTATGAAAGGCATGTCTTTTTAGTTCATGGCAATCGAACAGTGGTCTTAGCAAGAAAATGAGATAAAGCACTCAAAAAGCATAACGCTGCAACGGTTTACTGCAATATATATCTCTGCCATACACTCCGTAGTTTTATACCAAGGCCCCCCTGTGAGATTCGGTACTCAGTGACATTCAGTTTCCTAAAAAAAAAAAGTTGACATTGCACGTAGTTAGCGTAGGATTCTCCAGCTATTCGTCTGCAAGCAGGCTGTGTAGCCAGATCCCCGGAGACCAGCCACAGTAGTCGCGTAAGTGAAATTGACTGGTCATTGAGGCTCAGTAGGCTGATTGAAGTTAGCGCTGATTCCTTTTCAATAGAATTACGAACCACCAACGCGTCCTGCGATGTGCAGTGTAGACAACGCCCCTTGCTTGAAAATCAGGAGTAATGAGTATAGTTATCATATATAGCTAAGTATATACATATATATATATATATACCTATATGTAATGGCCATCACCTTCAGACTCAGAAGAATATCGCCACCACCACTCTTTACACTTACATCGTATTATCTCCGTCTTTCAGACTATAATTATTTGATATGAAATATCTCCATCTTGGTTTCGCAGCTATAGCTGTGGGTGCTTCTCTCGCATCTGCCACGGCACAAACATGTCCACCTCTTGGTATCGTGCTTCCACCAGCACAGGCTCCTAGTAGCAATGAAGCGGTTACATCTGCCGCCAAGAAACTAACGGCGATTCTTGAGTCGAAATTCAGTTCGCAGCTGAATTCTAGTGGCATATCACTAGTCGTAAAATCGACCCATGAAGATGTACCGCTCTTTAGTTACCACTTCACACCTCCAGTTCTATCGGGAATTGGCACTACAGCCATCGATGAGAATACCATTTTCAGGGTTGGGAGCTTGTCAAAATTATTCCCGGCGTTGGCAGCACTACAAACCAGCTCCATTCACATGGATGATCTTGTGATCAAGTACATTCCTGAATTAAAAACAGCAGTGGCACCTGGCTCTGTAGAGGCAATTCCTTGGGATGATATTACTGTTGACTCCCTGATGACGCATCTTTCTGGTCTTGCCACGGATAGTAAGATGACCTTTCTCCAGTACGTGAGCTGTATTATTAATCTGAACTAGCTGCCATGGATTTGGGTGTCTTTCCGTTGAGCATTTGGCAAGATATAGGGTTACCAGAGATTCCTGAGGGCACGGGGCCAAATTGCTCTGGACTGCCAGGCACTGTGCCATGCACAAAACAGGATCTTGTCGACGAATTGAAGCGAAGAGAGCCCATATATCTTCCCTACACAACTCCTTCGTATTCCAACGTCGGCTTTGCTATCCTTGGAATGGTCATCGATGCTGCGATTAATGAAACCTATATTAACGCCATCCAACATAACATATTCGATGTTGTTGGTATGAACAGTTCCTCATTCAACGGATTCGTGGATACCTTTCCCGAGGACGGCTTCGTTCCTGTTGGAGAAACAACGTGGAATGCAACATTGGGTGTCTTTGAAAGGTGAATGACAACTCCTTTTTTTAGACATTTGTCTCTTATGAAGAACAAGGATGTTAACATACTTTTAGTGCTGGTGGAATGTTCAGTACCACTGCCGATCTAATCGCCTTCGCTGAAGGTATCCTCATGAATCGTTTTCTCAGCGCACGCCGTACTCGCGAATGGATGAAGCCGCGAAGTCATACTTCTTCTTGGGGATATTCGGTTGGTGCACCCTGGGAGATTCTTCGCACCGACCAGATCACAGCCGACGGCCGAATTGTCGATTTGTACACCAAAAGCGGCGACCTCGGTCTATACCATGCTTTGCTTGGGTTGGTCCCAGATTACGACATCTCTATTGTTGTCTTCGCAGCTGGTGCCGAAGTCAGCTCGGATACGACCGCCGAAATCTTCAGTGCTGTGACCGAGGCCCTGATTCCTGCAATTGATGAGGCTGGGAAGACCGAAGCAGTTACTTTACCAGCAGCTCTGGTTGGTACATACACAGATAAAACAACAAACTCGAGCCTAATTCTAAGCATCAATTCCGACAATACTCTAACCATTAACCGATTCACTGTTCGAAGTTTCGATGTGCTTCATCACGCCAGTTTATATAGCCTCGATGCTCTTTCACTCGGCGAAGGGTCACTCCCTGAAGATACGTATGTGGATGCTCGATTGTACCCAACCAATCTTATGGGCCAAACACAAGGTGGCATAAAACAAACGTCATGGCGAGCAGTTTATGATACCGTAACTGCAAAAGAGAAGTCTGAAGAAGATGCAAAGTTGGTGTTCAAAGACGGCAGCTGTCAGTCATGGACTCAACTGGATCGGGCCGCCTATAACTACCTCAGCATAGGAGATTTCCTGTTCAGTTATGGGTCAAATGGCGAAGTAACTGACATCAGGAATGCGGCATTCAACGTTACCCTCACGAAAGCTTGCTAGCCGATTCCATTTATCTTACTTGTCCTTAGCTAGGATATGTTGGATCCCTCATTCATAACCCCCCAACCCCAAATAGATAGATGCAAAAATTCCCTTCATAGCGCTCGCTCGAATATTTAGAATAACATATTAATACCATGATATTTTACACACCTAGCCTTAAAAGGGAACTGAATGAACATGGCACTTTCTCCCCTAACATGGCCCAGACTCATGTTGGACCTTGTGAACTAGGAATCTCTTTATACTAAGTAGAGAAATCGAGCCATTACCCAAACATGTATTTATTCTCATCATTTTCTTTTTATTTGTAGATATTGTTAATATATTGTTCAAAACAAGCCCTAGTACTATACCTTCAGATTAGCTATCAACTTTGCGATGAGATGGTGGTAATCTCTTATTATAAAGTCCAAGTCAGCTGTTATGCGCTTTGTAAGAATCGCGAACTATGATATTAACTAATACTATTTTCAAGTCCGAGACGCGCTAGCTTTCGGCAAGACGCCAATTATTAATGGAGGGACACAAGAAAAGCATCGTTCCCCTTGATAATCGGTAAGTTGTTCGTCTGTGCATTCTTGGTCACTTTCCCGTTAACCCATCAAGTCCTGCTACTGAAGAAAGTTACATGAGCATTGAGCTAATGGAAGCCACTCCCCAATATGGACTAGAGCTGTACGCAAGAGATTTATAAGGCGATGGGAGATTTCGCACTTGCTGCTTTTTGGATGTTGCACTGTCTGTCACAGCTCCGAGGAGAAAGCTCAACGTGAGTGGGATCCGCCGGATTTAGATCAGTCATAACGACGCCGCTTGTCCGCTGTTCACCAAAATGCCAATTCTTGAATCATCTTTCGGTTTTAAACAAATGCACAGAAAGCCGATACTTACAACAGAGTTTATTTGATGGTCAAAGTTCTTTAGGATATAAATAACAAATGAAAAGCCGTCACTAGCAAACGATTCCCAAGTCGTGTAACTAGCCGGAAAGGTCTAAATTGTACAAAAGACATTGCGATTCAGCAACCAACAGACCAAATTGTCTTCTTTGTTTCCGCAGTATCGTATCAGGCAAAGCTTCCAGTGGTCTTCGACAAAAAAACACAATCTCTTCGATAACAAGCTCTGTATAGACCTTTGCGTCTCCACTCATTTCTTGCCCATTAAATCAACGGTTTCGAAAATGTTCGCCATTGTCGGTGCAGCAGGAAAGGTTGGCTATGCCACGTCGCTAGCATTGCGCGACGCCGGTATGCCAGTCAAGGCGATTTTGCGTGATGAGTCGAAGGCGGCACGGCTTACTGAGATCGGTTGCGAGATTGCTATAGCAGACCTTTTGGACTCCAAAGCTCTTGCCAAGGCGATTGGGGATGCTCATACAGTCCAAATTATCCTTCCACCATCCCCACAGGCCATGGACCCCGCGGAAGAAATGCGCAGAGGAATCGAAAGCCTCGCCAGTGCACTTGAAGAGGCGCGACCGAAGCGCGTACTTGCAATTTCTGACTATGGTGCTCACATCACCAATGACATTGGGATGCCCACACTCTGCAGAACATTCGAAGAGCGGTTAAGCAAGCTTGATTGTCACAAGGTATTCCTACGATCGGCAGAGCATATGCAAGGATGGGGACGTGCTATCCCGAGAGCCATAGAGTCGGGCACTCTGCCGAGCTTTCATGACCCTCTCGACATGGTGTTTCCAACAGTTTCGGCTCCAGATGTTGGAGTGATTGCCGCTGACGTCTTGTTACGGTCCGCTAGCGATAAAATAGTGGAAATTATCCATGCTGAAGGACCCCGTCGTTATTGCGCCAATGATGTAGCGGCGGTCTTGAGCCAGCTACTAGGCCGGACAATCAATGCTGAAGCCGTGCCACGTTCGCAGTGGAAGGGAGCTTTTGAAAGTGTCATGAGTCCTAGCCTTGCTGAGCTTCTCATCAAAGCCAATGACGCTCAGAACGAGGGGGGCTTGGTCGATGTTGAGCCAGATGCTAAGGAAGTTCGTTATGGGACCACAGAACTACTTGATGCACTGCGACCATTCGTCCCGCCCCAGTGACGCTGAATCCAGAATGTGAGAAGCAGGACAGAGGTGGTGGATTGTATGGATATGTAACGTACAAAACCGTTCCATTGATGAAATATTCATCAGTACAGCTTCCTTATCTAATTAGCTACTTATATCTAAATAGATGGCCTAGACAGGGTTAAAGGATATTTGAACTGATACTGAAAGAGACATCTTATGAGACACAAGTTAAATGTGTTCTCCAGTTAGAGTGCTTCATGGGTCGCTTTGTGTGCCGGTTATAGGTCAGCGTTCGGTAACAGACTGTAACCGCTCCAATTGGGCCAAGAGTGGTTACCTACTAATATATGCTTGGAGAGGGAATATCCAATTACTTGGTAGATAGGAAGACTTGAAAGGTTACCGGTTAGCACTAAAGCGGGAAATGACAAGTTTTGTACCGTTTGTTAAACAACAATTGACATCTATTTTGTTGGATAGTAGAAATCAGGGAATGTTTTCGATATGAATGCAACGATAGACACGTTCCTAAATTTTTAACGTAAATTGCTTGATATCACAATAGAAATTAGGAAACCCTACGGATGATTCGTCCTAATACAATTGCAGTCTTTGTAAAATTCCTAATAGAGTGGAAACTAATTACAAATGGTATTTATAATCCAGCGAGATGCCATCTGTGCGGATTTATAGAGTCCCGAGGCCATTTAACTCCGTTTTACCTCTCATCAGTTGGTTATTTGAACTTCTTTCTTATGCGTGACTGATACCTCCTCGGGTTTTAGTCTGTAGCTTGGTAGCTTTATACGGAGCTTCCAGCGGGCTTGGAGCGGACCACGAGCGGATTGTAAGCAGACTAAGAGCGGAGGGTGGGCTTGTAAATTAGCATAGCCAAAATGCTAAATTACTTCGTAGCGAGGGCACCAAATATGAAGATAACTTTCCATACTTCACAGCGCATCCAAATCTCTTGTCACAGTAATTCCAGTCAGCTAGCAATTTTGCACTCTGTATAACTATCTTTGACGTATAATATCCTAATCGCTAACAAAAGAATGCTACCATGGTTGGATGACTCCATCCCGAGCAATTACCTTGCCAGCATCGGCATCTCGCTCACCTTCAATAACGCTTTTGATGAAATCCCCTCCCAAAGAAGGCGGCTGAGCACCACGCTGCTTCAGAACCTCAGGATCACCCACCATACTCGTTGCCAAAAGCCCAGGGGCGATTGCCCATGTTTTTACCCCGTCTTGCTTCAGAGTAAAACTCCAAATAAGCATCAGCATGTTAATGGCCGCCTTGCTACATCTATAAGCCTGTGCAGTCGCAAAATCCTTTTTAGGCCATCCTAGCTCAACACTTTGTACAGGTATGTGACTCTGTGTAAATCCGCCCATTGTAGATAGTCCAGATGTGAGAAACAGTAGGCGAGGAGACGTCGATCTTAGTAAAAGGCTTGCCAGAACAAAAGTCATCATGTTTGTCCCGGAGACGTTGATGTTGTATGTGTCGTTGAAGACCGAACGGGCATTGGTAGCGTCAGTACCAATGAGGACGTCAAATGCAACACCTACACCCGCAGGTTAGCTCGTTTGGTGAGCAAGTTTTGAGACACTTAATTTCCTCACCTGCATTATTGACAAGGACATCAACTCTACCCCATTTGTTCGCAATCATGTGCGCCGCTCGTTGGATAGATTCGTCATCAGCGATATCGATCTGTAAGCCCTCCAGTGTGTTTTGAGTGACCGGAACATGTTCGAATAGCTTGGCAATAGCGTCAGCTGCCTTGGACATGGACCGGCTTCCTAAAAGTATGTGGTAGGGCTTTGCGGATTTAAGCAATGCCTTGGCAGTCTCCCAACCAATCCCCGTATTAGCGCCAGTAATTAGAACAATCTCTTTGGACATTTTTAAAGGTGTCAGAAGTGCTATTCAAGTGATAAGTTTTACAGAGTTCAATAGCGGTTACGTTCCATCTTTTATAGCCAGTTTGACGTGACCCCTTTTTATGAGAGTCTCCATCTGATACAATTCTACTCCATCTTGAATGGACCTACGTTGTTGCATTTATGTAGATCGTTCAAAGAAAAATTCCTCACAATCAGTTGCTTATACCGAGAATAAAGAGAAGCTGCTACTACCGAAGCCACGTCTGCAGGAAGCCGGAGTATTTCCACAAAAGGTATAATTCCGAGGAGCAATCATGATCTCGGTCAGAGTTCAAGATTCTTCGGATCAGGGAGTATGGAGTTAAAGCACTTCTTATGTCCATGATTGTGGCAGCTGCTTCGGAATACGCTTGTGAAGATTCATGCTAGTGGCCTATCTGGCGGGTCAAAATATGTCTGCCAAGGAGGCCTGTGAGTGTAGTTGTGAAAATAGCATATGCAGGAGATGCCTACGTTGTGAATATAAATATGCCACTTGATCACGGGAGATAAATATGACTTCATACAAAGCACCTACACTATAGAATATTCCTTTCTAGAGGTATGTCGTTTGAGATTGATGGCTACAAAATAATAAGAGAGGCTAATTGGAGATATTCTTAATATTGTATAGCACCTCTATTCACATTCAGAATGGCTTCACAAAGTGAATACCAGAGTTTTAATCCTGCAACTGGGAAACATCTAAAGACGTTTTCAGAACTGACAGACGAGGAAGTACGTTCTGCTCTCTCAGTGGCGCACGACTGCTTTACCAATCATTGGCGCCCAACCCCGATTGCTGAGAGAGCAAGATTGATAAATGGTGTGGCAAGACTGCTCCAAGAGCGTAGTGAAGAGTTTGCGCAGCTTATAACACTGGAAGTTGGGAAACTCATTGCCGAATCTCGGTATGAGGTGAAATTCTGCATCGACACGTTGGAATACTTTGCTACCAACGCAGAAAGATTCTTACAGCCGGTAAAGGTTCCCTCCAATCCGGGCTCTGAGATATGGACGGAGCCGCTAGGAGTTATTCTTGCTATCGAACCTTGGAACTTTCCTGTACTCCAATTGACTCGAGTTGCCGCGCCACATATAATGGCTGGGAACGTTTTGATCGCAAAGCCCGCCCCGACAGTGCCGCAGACCTCATTGGCTTTTGCACAATTGTTCCGCGATGCCGGTGTCCCAGAGGGAGTGTATACAAACCTCTTCGCGACTGTTCCGCAACTTCATACCTTGCTAGAGGACTTTCGCATCCGAGGTGTCACTTTGACTGGAAGCGAGCGTGCCGGTGCTGCGATCGCCGAGAATGCTGGCCGCCATCTCAAGAAAAGCGTTCTCGAATTGGGAGGATCGGACCCATTGATTGTCCTTCATGACGCTCCTATTGACGATGCGATAAAGCTAGCCGTAGCTGGCCGAATGTTCAACACTGGTCAGGGATGCGCTGCATCTAAACGAATAATCGTTGTTGGAAAGGACCGCGAGCAGAAAGTCATTGACGGTATGAAGACGGCCATGGCAGAATTAAAGCCGGGTGATCCTATGGATCCCAACACCACCCTTGGTGCTATCTTCTCTGAACGTGGACTTGTTGGACTATTGGCCCAAATTGAAACGACAAAGGCAGCCGGCGCCAATGTCATCCTGGGTGGGAAACGCAGTCAGCACTCCGGGTTTTATCTTGAGCCAACGATACTCACAAACATCGCCCCAGAGAATCCCCTCGCTCAGCAAGAGACTTTTGGTCCAATTGCTGCCATTTATGGGGTTGACACAGAGGAACAAGCCATTAAACTAGCTAACAGCACGGACTACGGTTTAGGTGCGAGTATCATTGCAGCTGATATTTCCCATGCGAAGAAAGTAGCGGCACAAATTGAGGCGGGCATGGTTTTTATTAACGGTCCTGCTTACTCCAGCCCCGATTTGCCATTTGGAGGCATCAAGAACTCTGGATTTGGAAAAGAACTCTCAGACATTGGCTTTGGTGAATTTACCAATAAGAAGCTAGTGAGAGTTGCGAATTTCGGCGTAAATATATCTCTGTATTTCGTCTCTGGGTTGAACAAGATTATCCACGATCTGTAAAAGAAAGTGAACACACGGGAACGGAGCAATAAAGATACTCAAATTATTGACAAAGAATCGGAAATTATAAAGGGTTATAAATATTCTAAATCTGGAGAACTCTTGTAGAATAATTTTCGCCTGTGAATAATCCATAACTAGCGATGCGGCTCATGTTGCAGCAAATCTGCTCCTTCGTCTCAACGTCGCTCCGTAGAAATAGAGCACGAATATTCCGATCACACCTCCGCAACTTAACCCAGCTAACAAACTGACCCCTTTGCCGACACCAAGATTTATAAACAAGGGGCGTGAAAAATGAATGGCCCCGCATCCTATGCTGCTGCGCACAAAATCATTTGCGGCAAACAAACTGGCGCTGTACATCGGATAGCTAATTGCGATATAGATGAAAACGACTTGAAATATGATAAATATGCCAATCACGAATATCGTAATACCGATAGTGGGAACAATCCAGGGGATTTTCGGACTGGAATTTCCCGTCCAACCAAAAACAAAAAGGCCAATTGGGACAAGAAAGCTCGCAGGAAGGCCAGGGATAAGTCGCCGCTCCGGCTCACCAAGGCCCTGTGTTTTAATCTCGGGCTCAAAGACGAATCTGAGGTATGCAACGTAGCAAATAATAGAGATGCAGACACCAACGGTGATGGATAGGAATATTAGACCGATTTCGCCAGCGTTCATCCCATAACCGTTTGTTGGAGAAGCACGGCCTGGGAGGCCTGTCCCATACACAAATGGAAAGACTTCGAAGAAAGAATAAAAGATTCCATACATGAGACCGATATATAAGCTGGTGAAAAGTACGGAAGGGTCGAATAAATTGATTTGCAGAGGCCTCCAGAGACTTTGTACGACAACTTCATTAACTGTGAGTTTGGCTTGGTCAATTTCTGATTGAGACTGCAAGTCGTTCTTCCCGGTGAGCCTGCGGAGACGCTGGGCGCGCCGCAGCAGAATGGTTGGCGTGGATGTCTCTGGCAGGAAGAAAAACAGGAGAACAAAGACAGGGCTAGCAAGCCAAAGAATGATCCATAATGACCAATGCCAATTCTCCGCTGGAACAGAAAAGCCAGACAATATTGGTCCAATAGCTGGGCCAGCAGTTGCAAACGCAGCCCAGCCAGTAAGCGCGTACGGCAGCTTGACGAGGTTGTAAATGTCACCAAAAGATGCTCCACCAGTCGCTAAACAAGGAGAGCCAAAGAATCCCTGTAGAAAGCGCAAGACAATTAATGCAGGGAAATTGTTGACGACCGCAGTTCCAGCAGAAATGGCAATGAAGATGCCAAAGGTAATAATATACGGCGGATTGCGCCCAATGGCTGGAATCTCGGAGAGGGGTGAAAAGATTAAAGGTCCGATGCCATAGCCAAGAACATAGAGAGAAAGTCCCATTGAAGCAACTTCTGGTTTAACACCAAATTGAGCTTCGATAAAGGGCTGAGAAGGCGTTATGATGGCAGATCCAATATAGACAGCAAGAGTGTAAAGATATATCTGGAGAACCACAAAGAACTTCTTTTTGGATGACCAATTTTGGGGATTTTCTGGATCATCCGTCGAATACCAATCAACCAAAGTGACTCCAGTTTCTGTTTTCTTTGGATGAATTGCAGTAGGATGCGACCTCACGTTCTCCTGGAGTGTTGCTGCTGTATATGCCTCTTGCAGACTGGCTAACGTCCCGACTCGAGACATTTGGGGCCGAGAAACAATTTTGGAAAGACTTTCGTCATCGAGGTCGCTTCCCTCTGATGATTGTGTAGAGGTATCTACAGATGGTGGTGCAACTGAATGACTCCGTCCATGATTCCTGAGGTCCTCTTCAGACTGATTGGCGGCCTCAAGACCATGTGATTCTGTGATCTCTGTTGTCTCTGGCTCTGCCGGACCAGCATTCATATACAAGTGTGGACAATGAAATGATGATAGCTCCTCGGGGTATTTGAGATAATTCCGCTTGGTTGTCCATCTAATTATTGCACCGAACGTCGTACCACGAAAGAGGGCAGCCATGGCGTAGAGTAGTTGAATTGCGAGTTCTATGGGTACCCAATTGGTGCCGTTAATGAGTTTCGAAGGAAACCCTTTTATAACCTTTTGAACTGCAAATGCTGCCGGGCCACCGAGGCGCCACCAGCTGCCACTGGCTACTAGGTAGTTTAGAGTTTACCTTATTTTCGTGCTCTCAGATCGGGCGGCAGTCAAAATCCCAGCGTTGGCTAGCGCCAGATAGACATGCATATGGGCCTATCATGTCTGAAAAGTATGTCATCCCACAAGCCTACTAGTTAAGCCTGAAGATAGCGTCATAAAACACAAGCGGCTGTTTTTTTATAAACTTATTGTCATCCAATGTGTTGACAGTTGTATCCGAAATGCGGGTTGGAATGGAATCCTTAGCACGGACTAAACTTCTACGTGAGACTGTAATAAGCGTAACACTTGTCTACATTTGCACAAAAGCAGGCACACAAGCAGGAGGTGGCGGAAGGGAGAGTGAGTGCTTTTAGGCATCGATCATCAGTAAATACAGATGGTGTCCTGGTTCATACTGAGATGGTGCATAAAGCTGTAAATAAAATGTGGAGAGAATATGGACTCTATCTGTATGCTTATTCCGTACATGTGCCTAGTAAATATCTATGCACCCTGTCTCACACACATTGTCTAATGGTAAGAGTATACATGCGTGGAAATTTGCTGTCCATTCGCATCGTACCTCTTTGGAATGACGTTTAGTACGCCATTAATATCCCTTGGCTCGTAATCGAGGAGCATAGCTGCCTGTACAAGAACATCCAGGCCATAATTCTCCTTTAGCCAATGTGCAAACATGTCCATACCCGCAATTGCGCCAGATCCCGTCCAGATATTGCCATCAACAACCCACTTCGTGTCTCTCGTCCATTTAACATTAGGGAACTTCTTTTTCGCATATTCAAATTCGACGTTGTTGACTGTCGCATTCTTTCCGTCAAGGACGCCCGTCTCCGCTGCCACGGAAGCGCCGGTGCAATTGGTAAAGAGCAGCTTGCCTGCAGCGACATGGCGACGGATAAACTCGGAGAATTTGGGATGCAGTTCGAAAGTGAGTGGATTTGGCCCACCCATTAACAAAATGTCCAGCTCAGGACACTCGTCAACAGTCGTTGTAGGCACAATGCTCATCGAGCTAGTCAGGAGTACCGGATCCCGAGTAACACCAATGTGATGAAAGTCGAATTGGGGAGCCCCATCAATAACAGCTTTATCAACAGGACCCAAGAGTGCCAGGCCTTCTAAGAATTCTTTGGCGAGGGAGCCGAGAAGGTCGGTTGGACCAACCACGTCAACGACTTGATAGTCGTAAGCGAGAATACCAAATTGAATTCGAGCCATTTTTAGCTTTGTGTCTTTGAATAGAAGTAAAAGAGATGAGGTGATGGTTCATGCCGGGTGAAATATGGGATTGAAGGTAATTCTTTGGGAAATATATACAGCTGCGTATCGCCTTCGTCGGGGGAAAATGCTGCACTTTTTCGCTTGAATCCGAATACTTTCGGCTTTGAATGTTCAATTGGGGTTAGCAATGCGCCAAGAGGAATTGGATGAAACATTTTGTTTGTCCATCTGATGATATTGAATCCTGTTGTGCCGTGTCGGAGATCCGCTGGTTGCACCGTTTATCCAACCCCTCGCGGAATTTAGTCACAGAACCTGTAGCAAGTAAGCCTTAGTCTAATTAACAGGAAATTCCCATATGTTGGTGAGAGGAAGCTCGTTCAGCTAATATCACGAAAAAACTGTAGTAGCATTGGAATGTATCCCGAGGGAAAAGGCAATGTAAATGACAAAACATTATACGGTTGTGACTACCCAAGGCCAAGACTGATTGATGGCTTCTTGGTTGGCAAGCATGTTTACAGAGTCCTGTTGGCGAATTACAGAATGTGGAGCTTAACCAAAACTAGTTGTCCGTTGTTACAGCCAGCACCACCAACCGCATCAGAAGTCTCCGTCTATCCGACTGTCATCGGCTCTTACACATAGGAGAAGCGGCTCAACCCCGCTTCAGTCCGCATTCCGGCAAGGGACGCGTTCCTTCGTGGCTTGGCCGAGGTACATCTCCCTGACATCTAACAGTTACTTTAATACAGGTGGCATGTTTTGTTGGACAGTAGCAGAGATCTAGGAAATACAATGTGTGTACACAAAGAAAAGGCTACGGACAGGACGGCATGACGGACCAGTGCTGCCAAGCGAAGTACCTGTTAGTCAACAGTTGGAACCCACTCATTGGGAAGTATAAATTGGGGAAAGCAAACCACTTCATCAGCTTAATTTCTTTCATTAATGCAGTACACATCCAATGGGGAGACTTATATAGATACAGGTGTAAAAGAGCCACTTTCAGCCGATAAACATGCCAGAAGAAAACTCGAAGCGGGCGTGGGATCTCGGATAGCATTTCAATGCCTGCCATGATACGCTGATAGCAAAAACAAGGTGAGTCTACCACTCTGGCAGCGCATCCCCATTAGCCCACCCCGCCGTCGTTGCCCAGAGATCCCGGAGTATCATATCGTCGTCGGCACTCAACGAAGTTGCTATATCTCCCGGTAGTGTCGCGGCAGAGATGTCCGTGTCTATTACTGACTGCCAAAGCTTCAACTGCTCATCCATACTTCCGTCGAGCATGGGGCATCCCAGGCTTAACTTTTGAGACGCCATTTGCTGCCCATGTTCCAGGATGGAAAGCCTTTGGACATACTTATCCTTGACAATTCTCATGATAGTCCGCATTGCGGAGAGGACGTCAACCCTTGGTTTCGCACTTGGTATGGGATCCGAGTCTTTGCATAGTCGTTCCAGAATTTCTTCAAATCGTAAACGAGAGCGCACCCAGGAGGTGTCGAAGTCGGGGCATTCAGGTATCGCGAGTGACAACCGTATACCGAGAATTACACCGGAGATAAATCTGCACCAATCGGCGGTGGAGAACTTGGCCATAGTTGCTTCATCAAGGCTCAGAATATAGCCAAGCAGCTTTTGTATGTTATCTACGCTGGAATACAGCTGGGATGCTTCTGGGGGTACCGGCGGACGCCCTTTGATCAAGTGTAGAGAAAGACGTGGTAATCTAAGCAGAACGCCATCCTGCAGGCACAAGTGGACGAACAGATTTTGCATATAGATTACGGCTTTTAGAGTATCAGTTTCGGAAAATGACCCGTAAGTGGGATATTGGAATGGTTGGAGATGTTAATACATACGTGTAGCGGCAATCCGCGGCGGTATGAGGGACTCTATGTCCCGAAGTTGTGCTTCAAGGCCCAGTAATACCAGTCGACTCTGCTGATGCGTGTGGCCTTTATCATCATTGATGGCGCGAAGTGCTTCGGTAGCCGTGCTGGATAGTCGAACAAGATATGCCAGCACGACGTCGTTATCAGCATTGCTGCCCTCAAGAATCCTGCAACAACTTTCTGTCCAACTCGTAAAGACTGGGGGCTTGTTGCCACGAGACTGCCACTCTGCGGGAATTCTGAAGGTCTATTAGAGACGACATAGTGATGTGTGAGAAAGTAAAAGCTTGTAACTCACGTAGAGGCAAGATAGAAATAGCCTAGGTAGGCGCGGATTTTATTCAGCTGTTGGGCCGTTGCTAGTGCGTCAGGGTAGACCAGATTGACAGGCGTCTCTTGGTCTAATTCCAATTCGTGAATAACCTCCGCCGCCATGCGAATGTAGCGAAAGGGCTGTTTGTTCCTTGGCCGGAGATGAAATGGGTACCTGATGCCATTGTGTCAATATTCATCCCATCAGGTGTCCAGCTCCAGAACGAAACCGTAATAATATGCATACCAGGCGCAGTAGATAAGGATGCCTTGAAGAATCTCCACCGTTCTATCTCCACAGGCAACGAACTTTAAACCCAGGATTTTCCTAAATTCTTCATCATATAGGCTATTGCCCTGTATGGTTCGCGATCCAGACGCCGCAGCAAGAATCGCCAGCAACACAAAGGGCTGTGTTGACGCAAGCGAGGAAACTGAAACGTCGGGGTCTAATACAATGCAAGGGAAATGACACAACATGGAGTGAAACGACGTCAAAAGAGATTCGGCAGAGGCAAGATTAAAGGACGGTTTGGCGTGGAGATCTGAAGTATGGTCGGCGGTATCTGTAGAAGATGTTGGAGTTGAGTCTATGCTATACATAGTGGCGTTGCTCTCGGAGAATCCAGACCCTGTGTCAGGAGCGATGAGGCTGTCGAAGAAGTCGGCGTGAGCGTCTTGAAGAGACTTGAAGTTCTCTTCCACCTCCACTTTTAAGGGTATTGCGAAGTCAATGCTGAAGCTTTTGGACGACCCGGCAGCAGGCTGAGAAACTGCCTTGGGATCCAAGTTTTGATCTGCACTAGAAATCGGTTAGCTGCCTTTAGAAGCTGATGAGATGTCACAACTTGACTCACATCATCCGCCGAGCCCTGGGCTTCGTCCTCACAATGCATTCTCGTTTTGAGGCTAGACATCTGAGCGAAAACTCATCAGCGCCATGTCTTCATTGGGCAATAACGGTTCGGAGAGGGCAAATACTTGCGGCAGACACCGGGCTTCTCACTAGGCCGGCATCGGATTTTGTTATCTCGACAAGCTTCACACGCAGCCAAGATTCTCTTCCTAGGGAAGGCGTCGCCACTGCCTTCAGGCTCGGCATCAGCCATGATGATAGCGTACTGGGAGGCACCAATGGCAGCCTAGATGATCAAGATCGTTTAAGCAACAACTGAAAGGGTCATGGGTTAGAGGAATAGTGCAGAGCCTATTCCGTAGATGTCAGGAACAACATGATAGGATGGAGCACGCTTTGACGTCAGGCGGTAACACGGGGAATATTCTCACCCTCCCGCTCTAAAAGTTCGGAAGTGCACAAGTAGCACCGCGTAAGGTGGGGTTATGAGTGTACTCCTGCGTCCTGTAAAATTAGGCCGAAACTGTGGTGCTTAACTATCAGCTCCTTGCAGGGAATAATCATACAGTACGAGTATGTATGCAGAGCCCCGCCAAACAAGGGACGCGGGCGGGGAAGAAGTTCGCGAGCGTTAGCAGGACGGGGAAGTGCATCAAGGGGAAAGAAGGTGAATGTTGAGTACTCCCCAGATAGGCAGAATGTCTATCAGAGACTTGTTGGAGACAGCTGTTCTCAAAAGCAAAGGTAGAGAGCATCTGGTCTGTATAGAAGATTGGCTGAGATGAGCGGGCGTGCCAATGACCTCTTTCCACTCCCAAAGCCAGCTGCGGTCAACTGCTGGTCTAAGATAAATAATAAAACAATGCCTTCAGTCTACCTATTAGCAAAACCTAAGCGAATATCTTTAACTAATATTTCGGGTCTCTCAAAAGCTCCAAAATGTTTGCCTTTGTTCACCGTGTGAAAGTGAATCATGTTTGGGTAACCCTTCTCAGCCCACTTTTTAGGGTGCTTGAAAATATCCTTCTCAAAGACGAGTATCGCAACCGGCATTTCAACAGGCCCAAAGTCAAAGTTGAAGTGCCTATCCTCCCAAAATACTCTTGATATGGAACCAGCACATCTTGAAAACCAATGAACGCTGATATTGTCCAACATTTCATCAAGTGTAAGCGCATCTACCGGATCACCAGAGTTATCAGTCCAGTCTTGGTATTTGTCGTAGATCCACATCGCTTGGCCCACTGCTGAATCGGAGAGAAGATACGCGATCGTCTGTGGCCTTGTACTGGAGATCCATTTCCATCCACTCATCTCGTTCTGCGTAATATGGAATGCTTCCAATGCTCTGCTCTCTTCATCCGTCGGATTTTCAAGCGTTTTGGGAATAGATAAAAGAAGATTCAGGTGAATGGCCACAAGGCCCTTAGGTCGCATTTGCGCCATCAACGTGGTTATTGCGGCCCCGTAATCACCACCTTGCGCGAACCATTTCTCATAGCCGAGGCGTTGCTCCATTAATGTAACGAGAGCGTTAGCCGTACGCTTCATATTCCATCCAATTTCTTTCGGTGGCTCTGTAAAACCCCAGCCAGGTAAACTGGGGATAATGACATGGAAAGCTTCGTCAGAGCGACCACCATTCGAAGCAGGATCAGTGAGTAATGGGATGCATTTCAGAAACTCAACAAACGACCCCGGCCAGCCATGTGTAAGAAGAATTGCCTTTGCATTCGGCTCCTTTAACCGAATGTGGAAAAAGTGAATGCTCAATTTGTCAATCTTTGTTGTATATTGGGGATACTGGTTGACTTCTTGCTCAAAACGCCGCCAATCATATTCATCTTTCCAGTAGCTTGCTACCTTCTGAGCCATGCTCAAAGGTGTACCCTGGAATGATCCATCGGTCATCTCTCTGTCTGCCCATCTCGTTTGAGCAATGCGTTGCTTCAAATCATCAATGTCTCCCTGTGGGATATGGAGAGTGAACGATTCCACCGCCGCGCTATCGTCTGTTTGGTCGTCCATTGTCGGGACTATTATTGCTTGTCGAATTTGGTGGCCCTTTAATAAATCTTTCATCCACGGGCTTTGGGCCGGTTTATATCTTCTCTGCTCTCCTAGTAAGACATTTCCACAATTCAATACTTTCCACATCATTTTCAGTTATCCATCTCTTCATGCATCGGCCGATGCATTAGCTTGTTCTTAAAGTGAGTTCTGAACAAATATGTCAGCTTATAGAAGCTAATCATAGGGTTCTTGGAAGCATTCTTGCCCATAGGACAAATATTCTAGTTTAGTAATAATAAAATACACATCCCGCACTAACATGACAGGGTACCGGCGGCTGCATGAGTTAGCGGAAAATGCTACTACTGGGCTAATTTGTCATCAAGTCTCTGCTCGAGGACATCTGGTAATTGTAAATGATAATTATTTATAGAGAAGAAAAGCAGAATAATTTGCCGTTCTATCTAGTAGAAATTGTATTAAAGGTACCAATTTTATTGCTTTGCCTGACAGCCAAATTCGAGAAGGGATTGCCGCTTCCCGCCACGGCACTGCAAAGTATTACTTCATATTGAGCTTATCTACTGGGCAATTGAGCATTATTTAGGATCATGTTAATTCTGGTACAGGTACCGAAATATCTTCTTGTCCTGCACAGAGATTTGATGTTCGGTACTTTAGACCCATTTCTTTTTGCATACACGGCAATTATCATCTTTCTCTAATGTGTTGGTACCGGCGTTATCTCCCTTATTTCGTAAATATCATTCTGAATACTTTTCAACAGTCCCACTGCACAATCAGAGTTAGCTAACTGGTAAGTGATGTTCTTCGAGACTAACTTACCTCCTATAGTCCATCTTCTGAAAAAGTTTTCCATTGTGAATAGCATATCCTCCATATCATCACGAGGCGTATAATTGTAAGAGACATCAATAGCGGCGTAAACACCTCGCAATTGGCAGAACATTCCAATAAATGAAATACGAGATACATCGATGCCTCGAATGGCATGGAAAGAGATTTTCGCAGTATCCCATATCATTTGACAAGAAGTTTGGAGCGCCAAGTCATCCAATGGGCTAAGCATAAAGCTTTCTTGTTTTGCGTGACTTTGCCGAAGGACGATGAGGGAACAAATAGCCAGAGAAATAATGTCGCAAAGATACATGGAATGGCTATCTTTCGCTGCCATCAGCGCGGTCACCAATGCTTGCATAGTATGGTCCACAGAGTTATAACTTTCATCAAGTTCATATCCGTGATGTGAACAATAAACGTGGTGCAGAACCCGACCAGATGCTAAGGCAATTTGAGCCATAGTATAAAGTTGTTGAGAAGGAGAGACACCAAACGATGCAGCCTCTCCAATGAAATGCCGTCGAATATAACGCTCAATGCCTTTGCTAAAAGGACTGTTTGGGCTGCATAGCGAAGGAATTGAGTTATCTGCACTCGATAGCATTATTATCCTATTGCAAGTGAGAAACATTGGCCTTTGAATTCTTCCGGAAAGAGTTCCCACCGATCTAGGATAAGAAGCGACACTTTAGTCTGCAATGGAATATCAGTCTCGCGTGTATGAGAGTCTGAAAATGCCACCATAGTAAGGGCAGAGCTGAGTGTAAGCTGCGCTGTGTATACTGTCCCCTGGCTACACTCGTATAGCGCAATTAGAGCCTGAACTTCGACCAATCGCGCATCTGGCTTCTCGTTTAAAGAAATCAGAGCCACCATTAACTTCTTTGAAGCACTGTATAGTTTTTTGGGCCCTGCGGAAGTTCCGAGTTCGCAACGTTGGAGAAGGTCAAATAGTAGCAATATTAGAAGGAGTAGAGGTGTTGTTGCATCTACTGCGGGAAGTTCTTGAAGCGTCTGGGCGTCTTTCCGCAGCCGTTCAACGTCGATAACGGGAAACCAGCGGTGGATAGAAGTGGAAAATCTTTCTATAAGGCCGGATAATTCTATCCCGCTTTCTTTTAGAATATTGTCGGTCAGTTGTGTAAAATAATCCAAATTTTTTTCGAGTTTTGTTGTCCAATTCGAAATTAATTGCACAAATTCCTGCTCTCCGCGAGAAGATAGATCAAAAAAGCCATGGCATTCAGAAATAACCAATGGCTCGCTTCTGAGCACATCTTGCTGGGGAGCGTGGGAACTACTAGAAGAGAGGCTGTAGTCGCAGTGTCTCAGCTTTCTATGTTCAATTAAATGAGATCATTGTACCGCGAAGCTGTATAATAAATAAGAAAGTATGAAGAAGCTCACAGAGTACATCGAGAGCATCTAGGAAGAGCCCGGTTGCATCGCTGCTTATGGAGCCGGCACCTAAAGCAGACATTTGCTGCTACGCTAACTACGTGAATGCCAGGAGTCATATCCATTTGAAGACATGGAGGGGGAAATTAAAATTGGCAAAAGAGTATCCCACTATTGTTGTATTGGTGATGCCACGTGGTTGAAGCATAACTTTGCCAACAGTTCAAGAAGCGCTGTGCGCAATCGCGTTCCCCCTCCGCGCGCCGTAAGACCAACCGGCCCGTGTGTCCGGCTGATTAGTTATTGGACCACCAGCTGCCTACTTAGAGCATCATTACAAAGCATTGTCATCGACCCTACAGCGCGAAAGCCTACGCATTGCAGGTAGAATGACAAACTTATTACATGCGAATACACGCCGTTATGGCGATATAGGTAAAGGGCGTATTATGCTATCATTCTGAATATAAAGGGATACTTCATAAGAGCTGTCTAAGCCTTTATGTACGCTGCTAATTATATCATAGGGTATGTGCGACAAAGATCTTTAAGAATTTACTTCTGTATTATATAGCCACTTCATTAAAGAGCATCGAAACCATTTATCTATAGCTCCTTCACAACTGCAATCCCAGTATATCTTTGAGCTCAACCACATCAACAAACTTTGGGAGTATCTTTGACATCAGAAATTTGTGAATTTCTGGATCATCGTCGACGATACCCTCCTCAACACAGATAATGTGATAATCCAAGTCCGCGCCCGCTCTTGCTGAACCCAAGATACTACCCATAGTTGTCAGTCCTACCAAGACAACATGCCGAATGCCACGTGCACGTAGATACGATTGCAGATCAGATGTACCAAAGCAGCTTGGTTGCAACTTTCCCAAGACAATCTCGTCCTTTCCGCCCCAACCGCCAGGTGGTACAATCTCATCTGGAATACCATAGTATGGATGATGAGGATCAGAGGGTGCGTTTGCGAAATAACCAGCATCCTCGAGTTGTTTAACCCATTTACTGAGCTTGTTGTAAGGCGATGCAAAGGAATTTGAGTTGATGTTGAACGGCAGAGTGTGATGAACAATGAGAGGCACGCCTTCATAAGGTGCACTTCGTATTGCGGTGTCTTGATTGGATCGACGCTGAGATATTTCATCTCGAAAAAACCCAAGGAGTGTTTTAATGTTGTCAAGATATTGTTTCTGAGTTTCAGGTGAAAAACGCTTCAGAATCTGTGTCTGCACATCTGAAAGAAGGAGAGCCGTGTGTGCAAGGTCCACCGGAATGAAGAAGGGTGATGATGACATGGTTACTTCGCTTGATAGCTGATGTTGTATAGTTGTCTGTCGATTTAATGCTTTTTTATTCTCCGTGATTAATTTGAAAGAAATGATAGTTGCGTCGAGGGCGATTTATATAGCAATCGGCTGTCTTATAGACAAAAGTGTTTAACTCTTTCTCAGCAGGGAATTTCCCGAATTCCCCGAATTCAGCGTGCCACTAAGGGCGGCATGTTCAACGCAGCATAATCCCGGGCCTATTAGGCGCTTACAGCGTTATTCCTCTGTCAACCCACCGATACCGTGCTCTCTGCCAGAATGCTCTCTTTCTTTCCAGAGCTGCATTGACTCACAGTATTTTTTTCTTTGATAGACAATGCATACGGTTATTTGTATTTAGAAAGAGAAATGTTGCTGGTGATAAATGTGAACTGCTTACATGCATCTTGCGCAAGTATGAGAGATACGTGCCTGTAAGAAGAGTATTGCCACCCGCATTCACACTATTATATGCTAACACTGTTTGACTGAACTATATCTGATACTGGATATCGGATAACAGAGTTAGTGTATTCTACCTAACGTAATATTTACATGACGTAATTCAGAGACATTGAACACAGCACCGCTTCCAGCTCGGCTGATATCGTGATGAAACAATTAAAGCGGTTCATCATGCCATGACTGGGCCAACTTCTGATCAACAATCCGAAGATTAATCACCGACCCTGATCCGTTTTCTAAAGTACCTATCATGGTTCTCTTACCAAAGCTGGTTTACGTTCAATGCGACATCACGTCTTCCTATTACAGCCCGTGGAAAGATTGAAAGCATCGTGGCGTTATACCGACAAGAGATCAGAGCCATCGAAGATTTGCGACCATAGCTCGGGTACTCCGTAGCTTCAGTAGCATTATCTCGGAAACCGGTTCGATGGCTTTGTACGCCACGGGGGATAACACCTTATATCGAGCCTATTCAAATTGATGGACATGGTTATGTGCTACTGGAAGTGGGCGGGCACTGAACGAGGCGAACTTTATCTGATAAAACCTGGGGTCTGGAGAAGCCATAAGGGAGACACACTGGAAATGAAGTAAATCATGCCTCTATCGTTGGTGGAACTTGGTGGAGGAATATGAATTGAGTTGGCTTGGAGAAGATGGCTGTGCCTGTGGAGAAGCTGAAGAGATTGAGTTTTTGGTTTCATCAAAGATATATGCCTTTACTCTTTGCAGATAGATGGCGTCGAGAGGTGTCACTGGCTCGCCCAGCTGAACTTTGAACCATGACGTGTGTACAATAGTCTGGGTGGCTTGAACTCTAAGTGCGAGGTTACCACTGGCCGGAAGACAGTCGTATGCTACATAAAGGCATTGAGGGGCTGTCTTCCAGTTTCTGGCATCGTATTCTACAACACGATACTCGCTTTTGTTACTCCATATCAGCCTGCCTTATCTTTTTCCCATCTCCAGTACAGTTCTAGACTCAGTCACTACGATGTTCGGCCGTCGGCGAAGACCAGTTCTCGGCGCCGCCGTACTCGTCGGCGCATCCAGGATGGCTGCTAGACGTGAAGTACAGAGGCAGGCCATGATGGATTCTCAGCGCGAGATGGATATACAGCGTGAAGTTGATATGCGGAGGCTCCAAGAGGCGGAGATGGAACAACGAACACAGCGCGCTGTCGACGAAGCGATGAAAAAGGCGGCTGCGGAAAACGCAGTTCCTCAACAGGGCGCTGCTGTGGTGGTGTCGCCGCCTCCCCAGCAAATCTACCATACTCCATCACCAATGCCAATGCAAATGCAATCGCCGCCCGGGCAGCCCTACACGCTGGCACCAAACATGATGCCTGGCATTCCGCCGGAGCAGATGGCTCGCGTCCCGTCTCCGCATCCGCCAGCATATTCCTCAGAGTATCCACCACAAGATAGGCCGAAGAGTGCACAGAGCATCGGCTCTGCCGCGCCAGCTACAGAGACAAATGTTCGATTTTGTACAGAATGTGGTTTCGGTTGCCAAATTGGAGATAAATTCTGTAGTCGATGCGGCGCAAAGCAGGCCTCTTAGGTTCAGGTTAACGTGACTGGCTTTTTATTCGTTATTCATTTGCTTCGGAGTATGAATGGGACTTTGATCACGGCGATCGTTATTTAAATAAGGGAGGTGGATTGATTATTAGTAACAATGCTATGTCTTGAACTATTTGAGTTGGACTTTAATGATGAATATGCGGCTTCAAAAAGAATGACTTCTCGTTGACACGGACAGAAATACCGGACTCCAACAAAGTGGTAGTCAATCTTCGTTCATTCGATTGGTTGCATGGTTGTGTTGGTCATATTTCCGTTCTGAGCCACGTATTTTGCATAAATTTACTATATATTACAATATATTTCCGCTCCGCAAATCGGAATTAAGAATTGGGGTCACATTCAAAGTCGTTTGTTTGGGTCCATTTTCGAGTAGGCACCTGTCTGTTTCGCCGCGACCGAAGCGAATCCTAAGATTGTAGGACATATTACGAGTGAAGAATGCTCAGTTGGGGTCTAATTTGCCTACCAACTTTCTAGCTTTCTATTGCGTCAGGTTATACCCATTTATTCTCGTTGCTTCCGTTTACTTATGCCCTTTGTTACAATAGGTCTAAAGTTTCGACTAATTTTCACAACATGTATCAGGCTCCTTCATTAAGTATTGGAAAAAGTGTCATCCATATGATTACTATTTCTCGAAGACAAATTATATGCTCGAACTCCGCTAGTAACGTATTGCGGAATTATATTGCGGGAAGAAAGCAAGTCCCAACAAATTATTTCCGTTTATCAGTCCACCCTTTTCCCATCGCGAACTCCAAAGTACTCTTTGCCAATAACCATGCGACGATCATCTTCTGTGAAATTCTTCTCATCAGGGTGTAACTTTGCTGGCAAATCTGGATCTGCAAAAGTTGCTTCTAAAGCATTCATATCCGGAAAGATGGTAGTAACAACAGCATCGCAATCAATGCTTTCGACAGCATTGTTAAAAAGAGCTTGAATCTTTTCTTTGTTTTTGCGAGTTATAAATTGCTATTGGCTTGTTTAATTACCCATCCCATCAACCGAAGACATCCTAGAGCTGCTTACCACGGAATACTGAAGAACATTGTGTCGAACAAGAATCTCAGCTACCATAGGGATATGGATTTTGGTGTAGTGTTGCTCAAATTCCTCATCTGTCATGCCATGTTTCTTTGTAACCAAGAATGTCGCCTTAATACCTGCTTCAAAATTCGAAGTCACCTTGTAGGAGAGAGTAGGGTTTATGGCATCCACCGCGTAGTTTCACTGACTTCTAAAATGCAATGTGAATGTGTGGAATATAAACTTGAGAAACCGTGTGGGCGTAGTCTGGCTGTCTTGAGATGTCCTTTGCGCATTCTTATAATGAAGGCAGAGAGTAAGCCTTTTAGCAACGTAAAGATACGTCATCTTATTATATTGATAGTAACGGAAATAGTCATTTCCGATGCAATACAACGGAGGACGCGGAGTACATAGGTCGTATCCAACGGCCTCTATTTGCGGATTATGATAGCTGTGATCATAGGTGAGACTAGGTTGACATGGAATCTATCCAATTACTAATATCCAGACATATAAATGTCATCAGTATGATCATCTGATACTGCATTGATGCTCACATAGTTACACTATCATCGGCTAATCCCACTAACAGGACTGATTGATGGAGGACTGTCGGTATGCAGGCATTGACTTCAACTTAGCTGCCAAAGCGGTGATTAACCGTTGTTGCAGCATCGTACAATACTGCATGACTGTTTTCATTATGTTTCACAATCACCAAACAGACGATGAAAGGTGAGGAGCTACGGATACTGGATATAATATAATAGCACGTTTGTTATTTTATTTCATTCGCTGGGCTGGATATTCTAGTCAGACAGAACGGGATTTAACTTGACATCTTTTTCTATATTTAGCTTGTGAACTCTTTCAGGTAAAGTTGTATTCACAAAGCAGCACTTTACTTCAAAATTACTAGCCGTATTCTAGATACTATTGGTTGTATTGAGGCCATATGTAACCTTACATCGGTGGTCGAAATCGCGTGTTTAACACTACCTAGTACGCATACTATAAAAAAAAAAAAAGGGTTCACCATTCTTTGCAAACTCAATCTCAGGGGAAAAAATTCTTTCCTAGTCACATCCATGCCTCGAGTGTCCCGTGGTGTTCTAGAAAATGATTGGAGCCGATATTCCGTCCGTAATCCACTGTGTCCGATTGCGGCGACCCGGCGGCCTCTTCGCCGAGACGAATAATGATTACTTACAATCAGTTCAGTGATACGGATACCCAGTTCTGAACCTTCAATGGCGCCCTTTCCTATCAACTGTGAATGTGATTACTTATTCTATCCTTAAGCCTAGGTCTACCGTTGTTGTCTGGTATTGCAGTCGTAAGTTCGGAGTACACCCTGAAGTACAAAGTTTGCCTAAAAAATAGAAACGTTGTATTAGCCTAAAAGCATTGCTATCTCTTCAACTTGCTTTGGTGTCTTGACTCATGCATTGCTGCTAAGCAAGCTTTGCAGCAACTAATACCCCTTATACCGGCGCTAAGTAGTCCACCGGGAGACTCCGAAACTCGTATTGACAGCCTTGGACGCTACACAGTCAACCAGATGTGGTATCTTTATTCAAACACCGCTCAGGACACGATAGTGTTTCAGGCATTATTCTCGTGTTAATGCAACTCATGTTAAGGCTGTAGAAGCTGAAAATCCACTGAAATAAGCGCTAAGGTGTTCGCCGAAGGGCAGCCTCGTATTGAGAACCACAAATGTTCTATCGCGAACGACTGATATTATAACCAATGAAGTGGCTTGGTGAAGTTTGTCTATTCCTTATAAAAGGCAAGGTCTCTCTAATATCCAATATCTATTGTCTATTCCAAAACCTCAAGACAGTCTTGATATATTCACACACTCTCATAACATTCCAAACCCTTCGACCCCTTTTCCTAAATGCATCTCTATTATCTCGCCTCTGCGGCGTTAGCTGCACAGGCTCTCGCTGCCCCGTCACCAAAGTCTGATAATTCCTCAGCTCTGGAACAATGGCTATACAACAGCGAACTTGATGACCAGGGTCTAAGTCTGTTGGATCGATCAGATATTGTTGGATTTCAGGCGTTGTATAGTTGGAAGTCCCTTGAGCCGGCTGAGAATGAATATGATTTCTCCAACATACGAGATGATTACGAAAAGGTACTCGCCAAAGGCAAAAAGTTCTGGGTTCAACTCCAAGATAGGAGTTTCAATGCTTCTGTCGACCCGGTCCCCAAGTACCTGAAAACACCATTCTACAACAATGGAAGCGCTCCAGCTTGTGATGGAACTGCATGTGACACCAATTTCACAATCACTGGATGGGTTGCGCAGCAATGGAACCCACGAGTGCGACATCGTTATCAATCTCTCCTGAGTGCCCTAGCTGAAGAATTTGACGGCAAGATCACTGGCATCAATTTGCCGGAAACATCCATCTCCGTTACTGAGGGTACGAATAACTACACCGACGAATCGTACTTCCTAGGCGAGCTGGACAATGCTGGTTACGCGGCCCATGCTTTCAAAAAGAGCTACGCTGTGCAATACGTCAACTTCTGGCCCGATGGATGGAATAATACCAACAACCGGTTCACCGACTCTTTCAACTTTTACGCGAAGCATGGTGTGGGTGTCGGTGGGCCGGACCTGATCCCAAATAAACCAGGCCAAGAGGCAAACTCGTATGTATACATCCCGATGTATCATGATGAGGTACCTATTACGGTGGTGGCCTTTCAAGAACCAGATCTGAAAGAGATAAACAACAAAACTGGAAACCCGTTCACAAAGGAGGAGCTTGTTGATTTTGCCGTTAATGAGCTGCATGTTGACATTGTATTCTGGACGGTTGAGGCGCCTTGGTTGCAGAGCAGCTAATTTAGCTAGTTCAATTGTGATGTAGGGAACTCCCTCACCGCCGGTTGTCTCATTTGAGCAATCATTAGAAGTGCGTTTATCGTATGCTTCTAATGAAGCTTGATATAGCCGAAACGACCAGCATTTAGATAGAAATTCTCATCTTCATTCTTTAGTTCTTAATTTGAGATACGAATACAATGGGAAAAACACCTGCATTTGCAGAAAAAGGGGGAGAACAACGCATTGTGAGCATCTCTGTATGTTAGACGTTTACACTTTCTAAGATAGCAATGATAAGAATATAGACGGTCAGTTTATATGTATGAATTGAAAAATAAATGACGAGGCATGTTATAGAGTAATAGAGCCCCCTGTAGCGGCGAATAACTATTAGAGCTCATCGTGTTTGTTATCCGCATCAGTCTGACTCATATTGCCCCTCTCTACTGGCAGTTTATAGCCACCCCTCCAAAGTCTGTCAAATATTCCTGCCGGATCATACGCTTTCTTTATCTCGCTCATCTTTGCCATATCGACAGGTGTAACAGAGCGTTCATATACAGGCTGACTTCCATCGGCGTAGTTTAGATAAATGAAATCGTTCAGTATACCTCTTTTACGAGCCTCAGTCTCAGCTAAAGTGCCAAGTTCATAAGCAGCTTGCTCTAATGCAGCGTCGTCATCAGGGTTTGCCCACTCCATTCGAATGTGGATATCTAGAGTGTCTAGTTAATGGAAATTGAAAGCTATGAGGATTTCCTACTACTCACTGACTAAGTCATCCTTCCCTTGCCCTAAAGCGTTGAAGATTGGACTTTCTTTGGCTGCGTTAATGCAGCTCTTCTGAAAATGTTGGACAGCTATACTCCAGAGGATGTTTTCACGATCATCATGAGGTTTCATGATACTTGCGCTCTTCTTGAAAACGTCCAAGAAATATTCCGTATCGATCTTTGTCGTGATTGTGTGCCACCTTGTTCGTGTTGTAGCCGCGAGAGCACTGTCAACTACCTCACGTACTACTTTATAGGTACTTCCTGTGGTCTCTAAATGCATAATAGGTGTATCGGATGTCAGTGGATCATGGGCGATTCCAGCTTCATTAACTTGCACTGCCAAGGCTAAACTCATGCCCTTGTTTCGCATCATGGCGATTGATACCATGTTGTCTCTGTTTGTGTCGTCGTGTCCCCACTTCTCAGAATGTGCGTAAAGTTCTGACGCAAGAGTTGGCGTGAAGGGATACACGTTAACGGCTCCCCATATCGCAGGAGAGGGATAAGTACGTATGTCGAATCGAGTGACGATGCCATAATTCGTAGAGGGTAGTTTCATCGCCCAGAATAAGTCTTCATTCTCAGCTTCATTTGCATTGACAATCGTACCATTAGAGAGTACAACCTCGTAGTTGATCACGTTGTTCGCACCAAGTCCCTTTTCAGCGGATGCGAAGGCGATGCCACCTTACCATGAATGTCAGTAGCATGTCAAATTGTTTGGCTGTTCCAATAACTCACCACCTAAAAGGAAGCCACCAACTCCAACTCCGCTAATTCGCCCTCCAGCCGTCGAAATATCATGCGGTTCCAGGGCAGCATAGACATTTATCCACGTTGCACCGGGGCCTAGTTCGACGATCTGGCGCTCATGTTGGATGTTAATTTTATTCATTGACCTCAGGTCGATAAGAATGCCTCCATCAATGTTTGATGATCCTTTCCAGCACATATGCCCCCCGGATGCTACAGCAAATGGACATTGCAAGGAATTTGCGATCTGCAAAATACGCGAGACGTCATCTGTGACCTTTGGTCTTAGTATACATGCCGGATGAAGCTCTTGTTGTTGCTTGGAATAATATTCGGCATTGCGAGATTCGTATTCCGACGACGAGGGGTAGTGAACAAGAGATGGCAACTCTTTATGTAATTCGCTACACTACCTTTTGGCGTTAATTGAGGCCTATCAAAGTGTTGTAACATGTAACTTACACAACTGCTACCCAACTCCGAGTTCGTAACAGACGTGCCACCTTTGGCTATTGCACCCAGGCGGTTTGTAGCAGTAACTAGAAGTAAAAGTGTGAAAGGGCGCATACTGGAGGCAAGTTACTTTTCTTCTTCTACACAGAAGAATAAAGAAGATGGAGGGATTATGTTATGCGTTTCACGTCCTGATTAAGTACTTCTTAGTAACTTCAGTGGAGTTTGTACAAGTAACCATTTGGACTTGTCTGTAAGGCGAAGACCGGAACAGTTGCTGCCGAAATTTGAGACAACCCACAAGTAGTCAGCACCAACATGTAAAGTAGTTCATCTAACAAGTCTACTCTCCAACATGTTAGGTTTGCTAGTGCTGATGCAGTGTAACATCGAAGTGTTGACATATGCTGACGTTGCCAAGCCTTTGTTTGGACTTTTGTCTGGACCTGAGTCATGGCTGATGCCCAACGAGGACTCAGAGAAGCCTGACAACAACTTTCACAACTGGAAGAAGGTCTGTCCAGTCAACTGAACTGTAATAGAGCGTAACAAAAAATGGAACCCCAAATTAAGAATATTAACCATCATGGGTAAACGCAAAGCATTATTCAGTTTCTCAACAGAATTAAGATCAAAGTCTTGGCCTTTCTGCAAGACCGGCAGTTCGGTGTTATGTGGCCCAGCCATAATCGCCTGAACAATACGAACCCAGGTATTAAACGAGGTATTAAACGTCGAGAGGGAACAATGGTGTGGTCACAGTACTGTGGGTGGGGTAATCTAAATGAGCACTACCAAACAAGATTCCAAATAGACTTAAACGTACAAAAGATCATATTCCTTTCCAGTTCTCATTTACCAAGGCTGATATCACATTCAGATTGCTCTGAATTGCCAAGTCTAAATCAAGAAAACAATATTAAAACTCAGAGGCAATCATTATCCAGCTCATATCCAATAGATTAAGCATAGTGTCTTTCTGGATCACTTCCTCTGTAGGTATATTCTCCAAGATTCTCAAAAACGACATGCTGTCATCGCTACTGGAGGAACAGGTGCCTAGACAGGGATCCTGATTGCCTGATTCTTGAGATTTCCAGTTCAAGCAATGCTTGAAAAATTGCGTCATTTTCCAGAAGTAGTCGCGTCTATCTTGCCCATGATCTGACATTGTTCCCATCGTCAACATTTTATCGCGGAGGGCGATAAGATAGGGTGAAATGTCTGCGAGTTCGCGTAATTGACCAGGCTCGCTCACAGTGACGCCCCCAAGTGTAGCTGCAGCGAGCACAAGGATGGCATATAGAAGTTCCGACTCTTGAAACAGAACAGTAAAGCGAAGACTTTGTGGAGATAAGAAGACATACTCGTTGATATAATTCTGCGCCGCTCGAATGCACGAGATGGCGATATTGAGTCGTGGTAATGAT
Source organism: Trichoderma simmonsii (assembly GCA_019565615.1). Lineage (NCBI taxonomy): Eukaryota > Fungi > Ascomycota > Sordariomycetes > Hypocreales > Hypocreaceae > Trichoderma > Trichoderma simmonsii. The sequence goes on along the minus strand of CP075870.1, from coordinate 4,127,211 downwards.
GAGCACCAGCTGCAACACATTGTAGTGAAGTCAAGATTGACCTCATGATGTGGCGGGGAATGAAGGCCAACTTCTTGTATGTATATCTGGATATAAAGGCATTTCCTTTGAATTAAGCCTATGGCAATGAGCATCTAATAAACCCCAGAGGAAGAAGAATGCGATTGTTACTTACTGTTTACTTTTGCCTCAGGCGGAAAGCTCTTGACTAGTTCATCCAGCTTTTCCTTGAATTTGTTCATCATTACTTGTATCTGCACATGATCCACAACCTCCAACCACCGGATATTGTTATACTGAAACAGCTGATCGATTTCCTCAGCCAGTCCTTGCAATTGCACAAAGCAAGATAAAATTTCATCGGATGCTGTGAGCGAGACATAGGGCAGCAAGATACAACAATCGGCGACAGTTTTGCAATATTTAAAGTGGGTTGGTTTCCTCATTGCCAAAGAGATACTTGTGGTGGAGATATTAGCCATACGGTTGAGCAATTTTTTTGGTCTACTCACCAGGAGTCAACGTAGTAGCAAGCCACAAATGTTCTCATCTTCTCGATGATAAAGTAGTATTGCCCATTTTTGTCAAAAGTTCCCCGCTGCTGAATTAAAATGTCTTTAATTGAGTCATCGGGCGGAAGTTTGAGCTCGGCTGCCATTGTAGTCGCCATTTGAGATAATTGGTAAATCTGTTCCTTAGCAGGATTGAAGTAGAGATGATTCCTTTTAGGCTAACGTTAGTGTGTACGTAACAATTGAAAGAGAGATATTGTAAATATTACCAAGTAAGATATACTAATAGACCTTGTAACAAATCTAGATTCTTCTCGGCATTCACAATCACTCTGTCGGCCAGCATCTTTCGGAATTCTATCTCCAGTCTAGCTTGAAGATGATCTCGGGCGCAAGCGGCGAGAATTGCAAGGAGAAGGCAGGGTCTCTCCAACCGTAGGTAATCCAAGCTAGCTTCAGGTGGAACCAGTACAGGCGAGAATTCTCCAGAAGCAGCAGCGAAATCGGCTAGAAGCTGCTTTGCTTCATCCGTGGTGAGAAATCCCTTTGCAACCACATCCTGGCGAGTAGTTGGCGACAATGTTGTACATTCTGGTGAGCTACTTGCCACTAGAGGCGTTGTTGAATCTACATTGGTTGGAGACGGAACTTCTCTCGCGGCGGACTTTGCAGATATCGACGATATGAGCGTAACTAATCCATCGATTTTCTCCTCAACAACCTTCCTTTTCGATTTCCTGTAATGTACTAGTCAGTCTATAATGCTAATCGATGAGTAAATGTAAGAAAAGAAGAAGTGGAATTGGAAGAAGAACATACGGCATCGATTTGGTTTGTCGAGGTCGAGCAATGGCGCGCTCGAAGATGCAAGCCGTCCCATTGACACTACATCTAAGTCAATTGTTAAAAATATGCTCTCCTCTGCAAGGGAAAAAAAAGGGGGGGGATATTGGAATCACCTTTCGCATAGTGGAAATGCATTGCTGCTGTCTGCTTTGGGAATGCACCGGACCTTTGACCTCCGACATGTCTCACAGGACCGACGAAGATGGCCCGTCCTTCTTCTGGGCTCAACCTCTACTCCGCCACGTGTAAACGGAGAACCGGCGGCTTTCTCCATTGGAACGTATAGACAGCCTAGAATCCGAAATGCGATACGCCTACTGTCAAGAAGAACTTGCGCAACATTGCTTCCGCGCCTCTGCCGGCTGCTGTTAGACGTCGTTTAGGGGAAGAGTTCATACTGGCCAAGATGAGATCGGAATCTCGGAACCATAAGCATGTGCCGAAACTCCGATTTGTACACAACACATTAGCGCAGGACCGTGGACACCAGCGGCACCGAACAAGAATTCAAGCGGAGACAAACAGGCCCGCCATACAGATCATCACGCTATTACACTCTACGCTAGCACGGTCAGGTACGCCAATGACGAGAAGTGAAACAGCTCTTCCTCATATTAAAATAATGTCATCAACTTCCAATATTCTCTTGTACAGACTGAATATCCATGCCATTGCTCTCCTCTCATCATTCGCCTGTGTACAAAAAATTGCCACCTGTCTCCTAGTAATAATCTCGAACATGTTCGTCACACAGATCCCAAAGTCTCTTACCAGTATTTCTCTCCGCGATTCCAGCCTCGACTTTTGGGACGGTTATACCGATCTGGCCGAATGGAACTACAAAGCATCCATTTTTCCTGGTAACTTCGTCGGAGAATCCAGCGTAAAGCTCCGTTAAAGCACCAAATCGTACCGGATGAGCCATCAAATTGTGGAAAGCCTGTAGGAACCATGGTGCGTGACGGGCAATATCCGTCCTGATAGCCCCTGGATTAAACGCGCAGCTGGTGATGTCTGGATGGTGCTTCGCCATCTCGGCTGCGAGAATTGCGTTTCCAGCCTTGCTCTGCATGTACCTCGCTGTACGACCTTTGAAGCCCCCAAATTCAGGAGAGCTTAGCTTCCAATCATCCCACAAGATACCATCTTCTCCTGGCGGCACTACGGCGTCACCAGACCCGGCCCAGCAAACTCGAACGGATCCCTTTACTGTAGCAGGATTTCGCGATGTCTGAAGCATGATTGGGGTCAGAAAATGCTGGAGTAAAAAGGGGCCGAAAACATTGGTCGCAAAGGTCAGCTCGTGGCCCTGCTTGCTAACGCTGCCTTCCGGCGCAAGCATAACGGCTGCATTGTGCCATATAACGTCAAGGCGGGTTTCAAGCTTTAGGAAGGACTCAGCCGCTGCCTTGATACTAGAGAAATCTCCAAGATCGAGCGCAATGAATCGAATAGTGTCTTCATCTTTAGCAGATCGTTGCTTCATTCCCGGGGGAGACTCCGATGTCTTGATCAGCCCAATCGCCGTGTCTCCTGACTGCGCAGATCGTGAAAGAATATAGATTCGGGTCGCATTGGCGTGATATAAGATTTTGGCCAACTCAAGACCTATGCCTCCAGTACCTCCAGTGATGATAAAGACCTTTGCATAAAAGTAACAGTTAGATCAGCGCTCATATAGAGGGAAGGTTTGTTATTCATTTTAACCTCACCTTTCCCTTTAAGTCAGTCACATCCTTTTCCAGGAGTGCTGGTTTGGTAGTAAAGTAGCTCCTGAGAAAAGCCATGGTTGTGTTGTTCAGTAGCGAATACTGTATTTGAAGGTTCGATATGCCAAAGAAAGTTCAATGTTCGCATGCAGTGTCTTTATACTAGCTCTTCGGAGTATAAGCTCGGAATTTCGGGACTGAACATCGAAGCAATTACCGAAACATCGAACCCAACATGAGGTCAGGTATCGGAGCTTCCGACAAGCAATGAGTAGTCAACTCATTCCATTGGCCTTGAAAAACGATTCACGAGCGCCTTTCCATGGTTTCCGTTTCCCTTCATCAAATATCCTATAGACCTGTGGCACAAACTTTCCATCCAAAAGTGTTTTGTATAGACGATAGTCTGTCAACCACAGCCACCAGGATTTCCACCCGTACCCAATTCTGTCCTGAATACCCAGACCCGCCGCCCTGTCAGCCCATATAGTCCATTCTGTGGTATTCACAATGGAAGGGTCGAAGATCTCGCCTTCCTTCGCTATTGATATCACCATCTGATTTTGTGCGTCGGCACTCTTTGCCATCTCACTAGCGGACGGCAACTTTGAGGCTCCGAGCCACACCTGGGCCAGGGCCATTGACGCCAGATCCGCGTTGATCGAAGAAGACAAAGTGGGACCTACGGTCTCTGAGTAGGCGAGAGAGTCTGGGAAATCCAATGAAAAGATGCCTTGGTAAAGCCTTGCGAGAGGTCGCCCCATAGAACCACGAGCGTCTTTCCATGCCTGGGGCATATGTCTAGAGGGATCGTAGGGACCCAGCAGTGAAAAGGACTTGTTGTAGCCAATTGCAAATATTATGGCATCGACTTCCAGCTTTTTCCCGTCTGTGAGTTCTACATGGGACTCAAGAACACGTTTTACCCCGGCAACCAAGGTAACAGCCCCAGATACGAGAAGGTCGTAGAATTCGTCTCCAATGATTGGTATCTTATGAGGCATTGCAGGAGCATTAGCAAGACCCCACTCTGGCCGCAGATCGAACGCTTCGTCTTGCATTTCGAGAAAAGCTTTGTGGAGTATTTGGCCTTGTTCAACGGGTGGCCTTTTCAGGGCTTTCCGCTGCTCGCGGAGAGGAGGAAAGCATACATCGTTTGCCTTGCCATAGGGCAACTGCACATCATATCAGCAGATACTTTGACCAAGTTGGAAATCATTTCTACCATCAGACACCCATTTCGGTGAGATATAAAAACTTGACTGGCTCTGCCTGCAAGACCTCGGGCAATGTCTGTAGCCGTGGAGCCAAGTCCAACAACCAATACTCGCTTCCCATCGAAACTCTTTGGGCTACAAAGTTTCGAATTAGAGACCTAACAGCATGGCCATCGTACTGCGCACAGTCATCCCCGTACCTTTTGTATGTATGAGCATTTAGTATTTCACCTCTGAATTGGTCGAGCCCTTCAACACGAGGCTCTTTTGGTGTTTGGAAGAGTCCATTACAAACGACCAGCCTATCAAACATTTCTTCTTCTCTTTGACCTTGTGCATCCGTAAGCAATAAAGACCACTTATCCCCAACTCGACTGACTGTTGTCACTTTTGTATTGAGTCGAAATCGGTGAACAATGTCAAAATGCTCAGCATATGACTCCAGAAATGCCTGGATTTCTTTTGGATAGAGCGGGCCATCAGATGCATCTAGGAACTCCATGTAAATATCAACGTATATGAAGTTAGGCATGCAATCGAAAAATGTTAAGACGTACCACCAGCATAAGGAAAGTCAGAGAAGCAAAACTGTAGAATCAGCCACATCCATTTCTTCAAGACTATCAGCTCACTTACCGTATCCCTCCGACCTAGCGCTCTTGTATCTGTCGGGTAAAATGATGGTGAGATACGGAAATTCAGCAGGGGATGACACAGCTTACTAGATAAGCAGCTCGTCCTCGCATCCTCGGTATAGTGCCAGAGGCCACCAATTGCATCGGAAGCTTCGAATCCAGTTACATCGAAGCCAGCTTCAGTCAAGTTCTTCACGGCCGAGATTCCTGCAATACCTTTTCGCATGCTCAGTTAGTAGTGTAACGACAGTAGGTGTCTTCGCTGTTGGGGATGGGGTTAAGATGCAATCCAGCTGAAGTAGGCCATAATTCTTACCCAGTCCACAGACGGCTACTTTATTTCTCGTGATTTTCTTTTGCGTCATTGCTTTTTAAGGTGGAATAATGCTTCCCTTCAGTGTTGAAAAGGTGGAATAATGTTTCCCTTCGTAGCTACGTGTGCGGAGTGTTGAAATGCGGATGTGAGAACAAAGGTCACAAATCCGATGCGCAAGATGTAAAACAGATATACATGGGATGTAAAGCTTGTTATATATTAGCACATGGCCTCTTTGCTCGTTTTGTCATCTGGTAGAACTTCTTTAGGTTCATTTTATCGCTCGTTGCCTTTGCGCTAAAGTGAGTAAACTCTCACGATACTTATTGTAATGTTAAACACCATAAAAAATGCGTGGAGGTACATTCTAATCGCCCTTCTTGAACTTATTCATGCGGCACGCTGACCTGCTAGTGCTCATCTTCGGCGCTGAAGGAACTCCCTTTGCCAGTGATTGGACACATTCCGGCACACGGAGAAGTAAAATTTCTTTGTGCTCCCGTTGTCATACAAGTCATAATTGTGTCGAGCACATGAGCTAATCTATGAGCAATGCCTCTTTTGGGTGTTGGAGACCCCTCTAGGTCTTCGTAAGATCTCCATCTTCGGCGGGAGCGGAAAATGCAGCTCACTATTATTCATTTCGTCATTGCCTGCATAGTGCTGAGGATAGCACTAAAACACTCCATGAGTCGTGAGATTTCGTGTTTTTTACATGTCGCAAAGCGGTTCCCGAAAAGCTCCCATACAAATTTGCTGCGTATCTTGGTGCACTTAACAAACATTGCGCATCAATTTGGATAATTGTCTTTCAGCGATTAGGGATGAGTGTCTTTGAATTACTGAATCTATTGGTATATAACAAGACCTACGTCGTGTTGATGACAGCATAGACAGCCAGCATACCAAGCAAGTACACCAAAGCCACCAACAAAATCATATGTTGCGATTACACTACAACCCCTCATCTAGTTTATCAATACCATGTAGGTTTTGCCAACCAGGATTCTAAAATCTGTGATATACTTATCTATGAATATATATCACCAAGAGAGGAGGTTAGAATTTGGACGCCTCATATCGGCTTTTTGATCTAATAAGCTTTCCAAACTTGAAAAAAATCCATGGAACCGGTAAAAGTGCCACTGCAAAAAAGCCAAGTAAGCTGCTTGCCCAGCCAATGCCCAAGTTCCTGTACACTACAATTAATGCGTCAGCTGTATTACAATACGCGTTTAAACGAAAAATTACTTACTTTGAGTAGTGAAGAGTGGAAATGCACCGGAAAGAATATATCTGGCTAGACTATTAGCGCTCACGGCGCTTGCAATAGTCATTCCCTGGTAGGTGTCAATTAAGTACTGCAGGCTGCCTGTAAACAAACACAAATTGCCCCAAGTAAATGGAATGATAGCAACTGCGGGACTGGCCCAAGATATATCGGACTTTGAGGTCCAACCAAACCAAAATAGCCCAAGAGGGAGACCGATACTACCGATCATAGCAGCATACAGCCGATGCTCGGGAGGTACCTGGTGAGGAGGATATTTTGCAACTTGGGGAAGGTAAAAATACTTGTTGCATAGTATAAGTGTGATGGCGCCCAAAACACAGCCGATGATGATGGAAATAAACACCAAGCCCACTTGCTCCATAGAGAAGTGGTACACTTCTTGGAACACATACGGTATTGCAGCGAAGAATGAGAATAGAGTAGCAAACTCCAACGCTGAATACAAGCAAAATAGGGTTGTAATTGGCTCAATTGCCAGCATGAGTAAGGGCCGAAAAAGCGCGACAGTCATGAAGAGCTTCAGCCTCATACGGAGAGGTGGCGGCGGTGGTATCGGCTGGCCAACTTGCTTTGCTTTGCGTTTCTTGAGAATCGGATGAAACGTCTCTCGGCCGAAGATAAGACCAAGAAGAAGGCTAAAGATTGAAAAGAAAATAATTGTCCACTGTGTCCATCGCCAGCCCTTTCTGTGCGTAACAAAACCTCCAATAACAGGACTACACGGATGACAGTTAGCTCATTTCTTCTCTCTCACTTTAAGGAAAGAACTGGCTATTCATCGCCCTACATACCCAAAACCCGGTCCCAGCAAAGGGGTCGTAATAAAGAAGGTAGATGGTATGCCTCGGTGTTCCGGCTTATATATCTCGTTGAGAGTTCCGCCAGAGATTGCTAACGTGGGGGCGAAGAAGAGACCAGATAAAAAGCGAAGAATGCAAAGTCCAGCGAAAGTTTGTACCGTGCCACAGCCGATGGCGAAAAGGGCTCCAAGGAAGACGCCTACCATGAAGATGTAGTATCTACCAATCGTCTCTGACAAGGGTCCCCCAATTACTGGTCCCAGCGCAAGCGCGAAGACATAGAGCGAAAGAGGTAAAATTGATTGTGTCGTCGTCACCCCGAATTCACTGATCAGTTGTTCTGGAGATGCGGTCATTACTGAGGTGCCGAAAGATCTGGACAAAATGTTAGATATACTCGTATATACTGCTCGCGTCTGCAGGTGTGTAAACAAACGCTGTAAAGGCCATTGAGGAGACAATGGCGATCTGCCATGCTTTCCTGCCTGCAGGCCAAATGTACGGATTGTCTGGATCTGTCTCCCAATCCCATTGCTCGTTGGGATAGGGCGACTGCTGATCTTGACTTCCTTGCTCATGCTCATTTTTTTCTATGTTAGCAGGTAGGCTACTATGTCCTCTTTCCAGCGAATTTGGGTCCTCAGAGACACTCATAGTCTCTGATGTTGTGTCATGAGTAATATCTGCCATTTTTTAACGTCTTCGACATCTCGATAACACAGTGGAAGAAGAAAATTTAACGATGCGTATTTATATATGCCGATTTTGATAGCCACAATCTCATTTGACTACGAGCAAGGCCGCAAAATTACATGTTAAAGAGTAACTGAAAGATTTGTCAACAGTGGATATATCTAATACTAATACATAATTCTTCTTTCCATTATCGTTAACATTTGACGGGGAAAGAATCTGCTACTAAGGCCAAAGGCATCGTATGTCTTCCTCTGCGCAACGGCAAGTCTAACTGAATCATGTAAAATATCCTTGCAACAGTGAACTCCTGTTGACTCATCAACATCTTAAATATACTAACTTGGTAAGTAGTTCCAAGTTACCATTTTCCCGATCGGTAAAGATCAGTAATCTTTATGTCCGATAAACAGACCCAAACTCCAGCGATCTTAGAGCCGGCTACCCTCAATATGAGATGTTCCACCTCATAAATTGTAGGAAACCGAAATGTTTGGTTAATTGTAGTTATTATACGTAGTTGTGCGGCTATAGCAGCGTCTGCTGTCTTATAAACTGCCTGAACATTGTAGGAAAAGATGTTCAATTTACCACGGCGACGATGGATAGCGCAAAACATGTTTTTCAGAGACATCATATTAAACTAATAAGGCGTTGGTTGGAACCGAAAGTATGAGTAGATAGTTGGCCCGCGAATTGAAGACCCGGACTTAATCTACACTTAACACCCACTTGGTCGAAATAGAACCCGATAATGCAACATGGAAAATTGCGAACGCCCTGCGAGAGCAGCTAGCCAGAATCTCCACCCCCTCGCTAGTGCTCAGCTACATACATCGATGTATGAGGGGCACATGGCAGAAACAAGGAAGTTCCCGAGATGGATAGCCTACCAGGGAATTCGCGAGGAAACTTCCGACATGAATAGCCGATTATTAAGAGAATTGTCTATCATAAAGGGTTCTATAAATACTGAAGTTATTCCTTAAGCACCGCTGCAGCCAGGTACCAGAGTCGCGGGGCTAGCTGTCTAAGAACAGCTGCTGCGTACGCCACCACTGTGGTGGTGTGTACCCCATAGGCCGATATGTAAAGGACCCCCTTGCCCAGATCTTTCAACAGAGTTTAGATATAGACACGGCCATTATATACACATTCGGCAATATCGTGTTAGATGGTGCATATAAAAGCTCCTAGAACATCATCACTCTGTCTTATTTGTTCCCCATTCCTAAGTAACAGGATAGCTTCCATCATAGGATATATAGACTCTGGTGAGTATTTCTGCAGACATAATAATTATCCTCTTATCGACGAGATGTACTAACAAAGGGCCAACAATTTCAGTGAGACATGCACATTTTTACATTACAGTGCAGCAATGCTGTAATATTATAACTGAATGCATTAAGTCTAGACCGTTGGACTGGTCGCTTCGTCAATCAAGACGCCAAACGAACTGACCGCTGTCGTATAGCTCTGATGAACAGCTTTGCTACCATAAATTCTCATTTCTTTCTCGTAGGCAGCCGTAACACCAGGTGCATAGCCCCCAGCCTCACCCAATAATCTTCCTAGCAGCGCAGAATCTTGAACGGCAGTATTCGCCCCAATTCCTCCCGCGGGTGTCATTGAGTGTACGGCATCCCCTATGACTGTCACACGGGGCTCGTTTGGCCATTCTGGTACGCCTGATGGTGTCGAGCATGTAATCTTCCAAAATGCCGCTTCAGACTCGATCATCTCATCAAACAAGGGCTTAAACCGCGGGTGCCAATTCTTCACGAGTGACTTGGCGATGTCAGCAGCCTGTTTGCCCACGATGCTGTAATCGTCGTTGGGGACCTGGATTACACCTGGCTGGCCTCCCATTGTCCATCCAAACTGAATGTCGGGGTCGTTCATTTGATCAGGGCGAATGTTGGTGATGATGAACACGGCACCGTCCGGCCGGGTCTTATCCCGCACGGTGAAGACTCCTTCTCCGAGACCCTTGAACGCAGTCGTGGGGGCCTGTCCGTGTATTCCCCTAGCGCCTGTGTCATAGACCTTGAGTCTTCCGCCGGAGAGCTGCTTCGCGACTTTGGAGTAGATACCCTCGCCCCCCACAAGCATGGAGCCTTCGATCGACTTAGATCCGTCGGAGAATATGGCAACAACCCCGTCGTCAGTTAATTCATAGCCGGTTACGTTTTTGGCCCATTCAATGTGTTCTTCGCAGCCCTCCGCAAACACCTTACGCATATCTCCCCGGGCGATGCCCACAATTTTGCCGCCTCGAGAAGCCAAAGCTTCGGGAGCAGTATGCTCCGTTTCTTCTCCGGTTATGGCATCCATTGCAGTGAAACCGCTACCACCGGTCTTTCCACACTTATCCCAGAATTTCTGCCATGTTGGGGCATCAAGAACCGATTCGATGGCCTCAAGTCCTTCTGTAGATAACCTCAGTCGGTATCCTTGAGCTCGGAAAGTAAATGACGCATCGCGCTCGAAGATCCTGAAGGGTATATTGGATCGCCGCAGGGATTGGGCCAGCAGAAGCGATGAAAGGCCACCGCCTGAGATCAAAATTGGCTTGGCGGCAGACATTTTTATCTCTCTTCCTGACTATCCTCGCGCGTCAAGTATCTAGCGATGTTCTGAATGTAAAAAATCCGAAAGAGGGGAAAGAGTTGAGCGATCTATGTACGCAGTGCATGTAAGATTGGGCTCAATGGCTTTAGTGCATGCTCACGCGGTATACCTTAGAAACAGGTCCATTAGTACCTATAAATACAACCAAGGCGCCCATTTTCCAATAATTGGGGCTACGCGCAATATCTTACTAAAATCGAATAATCGGCTGCACTTCAATTACAAATGAAAGAGCTATGGTTATATAAGCTAAAGCATATCTTAGATATCTGTCTGCATTTGGAAGTAATCAATATGCTCTATCAAGTGAACGACTTGGGAGCCAATCACAGTTTAGACAGGTTATGGAAAACCATAGCTTTTCTCCAAACAACGACCCAGGAGCCGATTTGCCGATGTAGTTATATCGCACTACTTATACTTTCTTAAGGGAAAAGAATAATTGTTGGGGTCTGGCTTACCTACTCTCAGCCACTTACTCAGCGCTAGACAGCAAAGATGAACGATTGAATCAAGGTCGTATGTTTGCTTCCAGTTTATACGAGTATACGAGTAAACGAGTAAACGCGTAACACGCAATGCAACTTGTATAATATGGAAAGCGATACGCGCGAGTGTGGGACATTTGCTTTGGCTTCTCGTGCGGAGAACACCCAGTATACTACATACCCTGTAATGTACTACAAGAATAGAGCACCTACTAGTAATATCCAAACTATTTGTAAGGTTCTGCACTTTTCGTGTGAGAAATAGAGGATCATTCTCTAATTGTCTTAACTAACTTAGCCCATGGACCGGAAGTCAAAGTGCAGCATACCTAGGCATTGCATAGGTGTGCGCTTCAAAAGAAATATTTGGTTCGTAGATCTTCGTTCATAGTGCTATATAGCGTTACCCACAACGATGGCTGAAATTGCCTAAAAGACAACAAAACACACATTTCAGCTTCCAAAAATACATACTGAGTGGCTAAATCCTATAACCTAATCAAATCCTTTCCATTAAGCTGCTAGGAGAATGAAACGTGAGATATTTTCTATACGCGGGATATGTCGGGCCGCTGCCCGGGGTTTCGGCCAACAGCAAGTCCGTAATCCCTGGCAGTATTTAAGTATTCAGCATTCATGAAAATCTTGTCTTTGTCATACCTCAAGTAATTGGACTGTTAATTTTCAAAATGTTTAGTCCTATCCGAAGGATAGCGGAAGCTCTCACGCCAAAGACGATCACATTAGGGACGACCCTGGTTTTCGCTGGCGTCGGCGGGGCGTATGCCTTGAGACTACGCGATAGTCTCCGGCAAACAAACCCAAGGGTTATTCAATCAAGTGTGGCAGTATCAGACTCTCTGGTAGATTCAACCACTGTTCGAAGGCTTGTAAATCCACGAAGCCATGGCAGCAAAGGAGATTCTCACTCAATTATCTTATCAATGTGCTCGGGAAAAAATGTCGCGTCGGAGAAGGATCTACTGTCTACTTTCGTGACAGGCTTTTTTTCAGGGCCAGTTTTTCTCCCGGAAAGCATAGCCCTTACTCTTTTCCCTTTATCGAAAGTATCTTATGATGGTGAGTAGCCGGAGGGTTTGAATTGGTTGTTAGTATATGAATCTCACATTAAAATAGAGTTGACTCCAACAACGGATCAAAAAGTCATTTGGAGCGCAAAACAACTATCCGACACCCAGCTCCCTCCTATATCTAGTATTCTGTGGGGAACATTCCAAGTTGCTGAGATTGAGCATTCAGATAACCAGGCCAGCGAATCGACAGGAAGTAGGGCTGTTATTGTCTTTGGTGACAATAAGGGGAGTTTCGCTGGTTGTCATCGGTTTTCCGTCAAGCGGTTGGACACAAGTACAGACAATAAGGCAGATGAGATCAAATTTCGTCTGAGTCTAGAGTGCTTGGTCTGTGACCCAACTTCAAGCGAACCAAAGGAGTCTGAATTCTTGCACAAGGTGCACAACAACTACTCATACTTTTTGTTTAGAGACGCGGTGGCACATACGAAATCTAGGTATAACAGCTTAATTGAGTCGAGTCATTGAAGAAGACTGGCTCGAACGTGTAATTATAGATATACAATCCGCTTCATGTGGAATGCTTCTAATAAAAATTCTATTTCGCTCTTATTAATGATTTTGCACATCTTCAGACCACTCTGAGTCCTCTTGCTACACTGTATCAACCATTGAGCAAAATCTTGCTACTCGGAGCCAGCTAGAGAGAGGAAACACACAGTTAACTTTCAAGATTGTTGTCGGGGGTAGGGCTGCTTATAGAACGGGACTACAGTGGAGCACAGCTAAGCATTGCACCGCGCTAGGCATGTAAGGTTATCATGGATTAAATTACCCGGTGTCCCGATGATCGCTAATTTGGGAAGCTCAACCTCGTCAGTGGAAATGCAAGCATATGACTTGAAGATTATTAGTGGCTATTAGGGTGAAAAACATGTCACAAGGATGAGTAATAGATGAATAATGATGGTAAGCTAGATAGAGTACGCTGTTCAAGGGGAAGCAGGCTCAAAACTGTAAGAAAAGAAGTAGATGGATGAATAGAGGGAAAATATGATGAGCAAACGAAGTCACAGTGAGTGTGCTAAACAAAAACGGAGATGGCAATCATGTCTTCCATTTGCGAGATAAATAGCAGCGATAACTTTTCTCTACGGCTCATCGAAGAGTTTAGATTAAACCTCACTACACATTCTAGGAGTTCTATATCTAAGGCACTAGACGTCAAATTCCATGTCATAAGCCAACGCATCGGTGCAAAGTTCTTCTCTCTTCTTCATTACCCTAAACAATTGAATCAGTATGGTTCTTCTATTTTGGAAAGATGTATTCATACGGCTGATGAGCTGCATGAGCTGCGTATACCGGAATGGTATCGGCTTTATCAAGAATAGCAACAATTCCGATATTAAATCCATGTGCTCGCGAAGCCGTAATCGGCAGCGGCTCTCCGAAGGAGATCTTGAGCAAGCCTATGATGCTTGTCAGCGATTTTGGGTCGTAGCTGAAGTAAAGCCTGTAAAGGATAGCGAACCTGGGATCTGGCCATGCATGCCAAGAACCATTTCTCGCAAATTGTCCACTTGCTGAGCAGTTACATCTGGCTTCAGTTTAAAGAGAACTGAAATCTCTGTTATTGAGAGGCTCTTGGTATGCGTTAATAGCCAGATGCAACATACCAACATGATAAACAGGCATGGTGACAGTTGGACCTGGAACGGCACTGCAGTGAGTAATGTGGGGTATTCTGGTGGTTGAGGTTTGTGTTTTGTAATTCCCCTGGCTGGGCTGCTTCGTGACGATGTATTGCTGTCTTCTAGACACACTCGCTCAGGTATATATTAAAAGCAGAGAAGTCAACAGAGCTCAGAGCTGCGTTTCGTTCTTTTGCGGGCTCTTTTAAAATGCCGCGTCGGTTATACAAACCCCGCGTCACATCGCCGCGACACCCGATCCAGACCGCAGCAGAGCTCCAAATAAAATACCCGAGGCCAAATTCGCTGAATGATGCGATCTCCTCTTTTACAATGTGACTCCATCTTGTTAAAAATCATCAAGACAGATCTCACCTGAGGCAAAATTTGTAGCCTACGTTGGTTGGCCACGGGACCTATACTTACCAGTTGACCTCGCAGTTGCCTCATTACTATCTGTAGTGAGTTCAGTTAGATACCCTACTCGACAATAAACCGATGAATCGGTTAAAAGATTGTGCGTTGTGTGCCCCAATACTCTCAGATGATCTACATAGTCGATAGGAAAATTGCGTGGGAAAGGTTAGAGACTAACTCTCTTTTCGTAACTCATTTGTCTTGATTAAGTGTAAAATAATTATAGGCTCATCATGCCTGTGCTTACAAGAAGAGTAATAAACATTGCTGTGCCAAGAGACCAGCTTCCAGGGATCAGAGAATCGGCACTGCCGTTATCCTTATCATCGCTGCCTGAACCTGAAGAGTCGCCCGAGTCTGAAGAGTTGCTGGAGGCGGCCGCGGCGCTGCACTTGTCCACGGTTCCAGAGGCAGTTTGCGTCTCGGCACTGCTATTGAAGTCGCAAGCAGTGCTGTCCTTGTTCTGCTTCAGATAGTACTGGTTCAGGACATACGTCAGCTTGTCCTGATCGCTGCACATGCTAAATGCACCGTAATCGCCAGTGGAGGTGTTGCCATTGATGCCGTCGCACAAGCTCTGATCAGACCCGCAGACATAGTCAAATAAACTTCCGTAGTCAGTAGAGTCTGTACTGTTGGAAACGACACACTGGGAGGCCTTGACCATGCAGCTGCAAGCGTCGGTGTCGGGAGTTGGGGGGAGCTTGTCACTCGACTCCCACGTCGAATTGACCGCAGGGCAGTCCGCAGGCTGATTGGAAGGGTTGTAACTTGACATCTCAACTCCTTGGATATTAACTGCCTGAATCTGTTGTTGGAGAGCACCAAAGTCCTTAAGCTTCGTGGCGGTATTGCCGTTTATCTGGACCAGGCCTATGGATTCATTTTTCATTAGCTTCACAGCTCACCACCGTGCCCGTATCAAGCAAAACCGATTCTCTTTGTTTATACATACCGTAGTCATTGGTTTCTTCAAAGTATTCATAGACAATGCCACCGCTGAGAACCGCAGTCATGTTTTTTGCATAAAGTGCACCTGTTTCTTGGAATATGCGGTCTGCTGCACCGTTGGGGAGATTGCAGCCATATTCGGCAAAGAACACCGGCACAGAGTAGTCCTGGAAAAACTCAAGAATTCGATTATAACCGGATGTCTCAAACGTTTTCTCGCCGCACCATTCGTAGACATTGTATCCGAAGAAGTCGACGCTGTCTTCTGTTGGCCCGCAGTTAAAGTACGCGGCAATCTGGTTTCTGATATCTGAGTCGTCATCGGCGGCGTATCCCACACCCATAGCGCGGTATTTCTTGTCTTTGATGTACTGCTTCACATCTCGCACTGCAGCTTTGACATAGGCGGAAGCTGATGTTGTGGTAGCATTATTGGTGACCTCGTTGCCGACAAAGAAGCCAATCACGTTGGTGTAGTTGGCGAAACTGTCTACAACCTGCTGAAAGTGGGTGAAGAGGTCCACATTCCACTGAGGGTTTCCACGGTTGATAGACTGCTGGGGGTTGCTGAGATCCGAAATAACGTATATACCCGCATCGTTGAGCAAGGACATGCAAGCGGAATGATCTGCGGTCGGATCGATCGCATACGTGCGGATAACGTTGGTGCCAAGCTGACTGAGCAATGGTATATCACGCTTGCAGTTTGCTTCGTTCGCTAACGGGTCGACGAATTTCGTGTTGGTCGAGACCGCTCCATTGGCAGAAGAATCCTGCTGATACGCAACTCCTTTCAGGAAAAACTGAGTGCCATTGGGGTAAAAGAATTTCGACCCCTACAAGAGCGGGATAAGAGATTAGATAAAACTTCCAATTGCAGGCAGAGCGGCCACTGTTTTGGGTTACAGTGCCAAGGGAAAATTGTAAACTCATAGACGTACTTTAATCTGAATCGACGGAAGATTGGCGCTTAAACCCACGGAAGCAAACAACAAAAACGATAATGAAACGCTATAGATGCCCATAGTGAGTAAATGTGCTACGATTACGTCGTAGCGGCACGTCGCTGTGGTGAATTATGAACTAAACCAGGGTCAATTCAAAAACCTTTAGATCTGATCCGAAAGACTGACTGAGGATGGAAAATAATTAAGGCGAGGATTAGCTTGTATTCTTGGAGTTAGAGAGCGAGTCGCGAAGTTGCCATTAGTTTGACAAAAAACACTCGGTGTGGTATGAAAGCGAGGGTAAACAGAGCTCTAACTTCGCGCTGGGTTGAACGACCGTTGCTGTTTGCGCAATACGACGGGATGAAATGCCGAATTGACCGCGGAGAGATTGGCAGAGCGAATGATGCCTACAATTGTATAATCAAATCCACGAGCTGAAGCCCTGCAAACAACATGAAATGTGGTAGAACCCGAGAATATGCAAGCCGATCCAAGGGCACGGGGCGATGAGTGTTATTTATCTACTTAGCACCCTCCATTACGGGTATGTTGGGCGCGTCACTACGAGAGCCAATCCAATAGAAAGTGCGAATGCATGGCAGAGCATGGGGTAATGTAGTATTTCTAACCGCGTCAGCTCTGCCAAACTGGACCTGCGTCATTATGGGCGAATGCGAGGAAACTGACCGAAACAACGCGTGGCGCAGGCCGGATTGTTGGTTTATTTAGCCAAAATATCGTCTCGCGTCTAGAAATGGGCGATGTCTAATCCGTAAGGTGTGTTTACTAGTGAAGGTGCCTAACTAGCAACAGGTCTATTGCTACCCAAGCTTTGCTCTACCCCTTGCAGGTACTAGTATCTGGTATTATTTCTCTCCGATCCGATGTGATGAAGGTCTTTGGTCGCCATATATACATATAGACATCACCGCCTGGCTCTATTGTTGCTGTCTTTCTGAAACTTATATATTGCGTAAGGGTTTACCATACATTACCTAGATTTAGGGTGGATTTTTTTTTTTTCGTCACAAGCTGATCTTAGTGGACATGGTTAGCCCGAGGGTCAGTGACGGCGAACATATTGAGATGCTCAAGCATTACCCATTACGCGTGCCTAACCCATTGGAAGTTATAAGATGCACAAATTTGGTGCGAAACATTTGAATCGATATAATAAAGCCCATATTGAACTACAATCCAGGCTTCAGAATTGGTCTGCGGTTGCAAATAGAGATTGAGTTTCAGCCACGACGGTACAGCTCACTCGGGAGTACCTGATTGTCTGTCTTAGTGTTCTGCTACCATCATCAATTTGCTCGCCCTTTTTCTCACACTTTTTTTCTCAGTCTTTCATCTGACCCATCTAAACGTTCTTTTAGCTCCCAGTGAATTGCTTTCAAAGTTCGAATCGCCGAGCCGCCCAACCGCCCCTCCTTTGGTGTGCTCGTATATTCCACCTCGGAATACCGGCACCTCGGATAAGGCGGCATTCATGCTGTAGGATGTTTATTTTGCCTCTCACGGTCAGCTTTGAGCTCCGTATTTGGATGTTTGGTACCTATTCATAGGATTTCGCACCATAATCGTCTCCATTTGCAGGGTATCGAATCCAACTCCGCCAGACCTACCAATCGGTCCTTCAGCCATTAACAAGTAGCGGAGCTGAGAAACACGGAAGCTGCCAACAGCCCGACTCCAGCACGAAATACTACATCGGCTGAGGCGCAACACTCCGGACATTCCTTCGTGCATTTATTAAGGGGTAAGAAGCCTTGTAACTCGATTAATTGTTACCTACGCAATCCGCGAATCGTCTTCACTTCACTTCCGTAGAACATCGGTTCCATCTAGTGATACGCTCCGTTTATCCAACACAAACTGGAAATCAAACCCCGCATTGGAAGCCTTTTGGCAGAGACAGGGGGTCTGTAGCCCTTGTAAGTCTATGGACTCTGGCGCTATGAGCCTTTTGTGATCCGTGTCCCGCGGAACGGCGCTGGGAATTGACACCGGCGTGGGCGGATAGCGACAAATCAGTAAGCAAACAAGGCGATCTGCATCGCTGCTGGAGACAAAGACATAGGACACATGCAGCATACCCGGCATTAGATGCGACTAATCCGATGCAGGTGGCCTAATGCAATAGTAGCGTTTATATAACTCAATGACGTTTATACAACGACATTGTCGCTGGGCTTCTAATAATAAACACAGGAAGTAAACTGATTACATGAAGGTAGCACCGCTAGTGTGACAGGCCAACTTCGCCCTCTTAAATATCTTCTGTAACCGTTGTCTTCTCTATGTACATGCTTAGCTGGAATTGGTCAACGCCATATCCCATCCGTTTATCGATCCAGCCTCCTCTTCTGTGAGCCGAATACCAAAGTAATCCCATAGCGCGCTCAATCTCTGCTGTTCCGAGTTAACCTGCCTGATTACTGTTGTCTTGTTACCCATGTTGAGTTTGACCAGATTATTAACCAACATCACCTTGCCAACAATGTTTATTTCTTCCTCGCAATTGGCCCCCCGGCCCTGATGCGGATACTCGATCGTTTCTCCCTCTCGCAAGAACCTTACCGCCAATACTGTCCAACGATGTAGCGTTTTCGCACTCGCCCACCAATTTTGAACTTCAAAATCTTCTTGAAAGAATTCAACTTCCAAAAAGCTGTAAAATGAATTCCACGGTTTATCTGCGCCATTCCGGTATTGATAGATCCATACTTTTGGCTCCACTAGCCGTTGTTTCGGAAGTACATCATAAACAAGGCGAACCTCTTGACTACCTAGATTACTGTGTATCGTGGCACTCTTGTCCATGCGCAGCGGCAGAGTCGGCCCATCGCCACCAAAGGCTACATCCGCACTAAATTTAGATCCATCGGGGAGGTGGATAATGTTGTTGATGTGAGTCCTTTTTGACATCATCCATTGGTTTAGATAATGAACTGCTACTCAAGCAGAAATAATGCAAGAAGCACTTACCATCCTTGAGTCTCTCCCTGGGGCACTCCATTTGTCCGCGTACGATTACGCACACCAGTCATGTATACATGAAATCCGAGTCCCCTCAGCATGTGGTGGAAAAATATGCTGAGTTCCATGCAATAACCACCTCTACCATTGCTAAGCGCCCCCATCATCTTTGTAAATAGCGCATCGGGGTGAATATCGACCAGGTGGGTAGGAGAATAATGAACGGAGAGATTCTCATAAGGAAAAGTCGTGATCTGCGCGCGAAACAGAACTTTTAACGATTCTTCTGTTTTTGGAAAGGACGTCGGCTTGTATATGTATTGTTCATATGATGAGGGTAAGCCAATATGTTGAAGCCATGCGGTGATTTGTGACTCCGAATAAGCTGACTCTTGGGACATCGAGTCCCGGAATACTTCAAATGCCATACCAAGAATTAGATGTGAAAATAGCTAGAAGGGTTTACTCTGCTAGTTCCGCCAAATGTTACCGTGCAACTGTCTGCTTTTTGTCCTCTCGTTGGGAAGCAATTGAGTCATTCGTGCGCGTAGTCAGCGATAGCGCTTGCAAATGCTACTGCCTGTAGACTCATCATCGGCGATTTATCGGCCTCCTACATCAGCTCACGTTTCTCTGTTCAATAAATACGAGCTGCATAATAATGTATTCATCTGCCTTTGGCCGATGCAATTGGTCAATATGAGGATTGGAACCAATCGTAAATGTACGGATAACGGGAATACAATGAGTTAGAATAAGCTTTGCTTGAATGCCAGGCTAACGCAAGGCGCAGTATAAACGATCAAAACTATCTCGGCATCATGCCGGTAAATTCAGACGGACATGATCAAGCAGAGCTTGCCTATTAATAGCTAATACTAACGCGACGATGAAATGATATTCTGGGAATTTAGCCCAAGAGCTTGTGCGTTTAAGTGAGCTTGAGACATTTGGTATCGCTGTCAAGGAAAGACGCCGGGAGTAGCACTACACAATGCTGAGTCCAAGGCGAAAAAAAGAGAGGACGGCCTTTCTTTTCTATTCAAGACTGGTCCTTCAAGTTACGTATGGGGAACATGTAAAGCAACCAAGAGGAGCAGATATGTTTCTTTGGGCAATCATCCAGCCGCGAGAGTGGGCAGATGTCAATGCTGATGCATTGAGATTTCTCGAGAGACAGCTGTAATTGTTATTTTCGTAACCACAGCGGTCGTCAAATAGAATTAGTGCTATTGTAGTAAGTGTGAACCACAGCGCATCATCAGAGACAGGTAGACATATTGGTCTCTATGATGGATCGACGACCTGCTAGAGACAACATACTAGGGTCGTAAAATGCATATAGCTATACATAATACCATCAATTCAAAATGAGCAGGGCAAATGAGAATATATGGAAACAGAACTCGACTTATAAGGATTAATTTGCTGGCTTAGTTAAATTTGTGATGAATTGTTACCTGCGGAACCCAGCCCTCTGGACTGGCGGCATATCGATGTCTTGCTTATTTTCGGTTATAAAAAAAAGCGCAAATGGATTTCGGTCAATTGTAAGTAAAGTGGTGGAGAAATATATACGAGGTTTTGATATGCTTGAGACTAAGATTTACCAAACTAGGTTTGACCTTGTCAGCAACTCATGAAGCCATGCTTTCGCAAATGCCATAATGCTTGGTAATAGTGTACTTCTCGAGCTAATTAATTAAATCAATGAGATAAACACAAGTACAATAATTCTCTAGGGGTTCATTTGTCTCGTATCTAAGTTTCCCCGTTAGGCATCAACTCATGCGATGGGGTTGATGAAGATACCACAAGCGTGAATCTTAGCCCCGTAAGACCATATTTTGCTTCACGATATCAGCATTCAAGTAGGTAGCCATCGGTCCGCGCTTATTCCGGTTAAGTGTTCTTGCGCTAACGTAGTAATAAGCAAGGCAGCTACATCCACAATGGTTCCAATACCCGCTGAGTTGAACTCATCTTCAAGCATCTTCCCAGCTATTTAAGGCAATCAAGTCCATCTATCCTAAATCATCAACATTGTGCCTTCAACGAACTAAGACGTAAATATGGCAGACAAGGATCCGGAAGCTGACAAATCCAGCATTTTTGACCTAATTGTCCAAGCAGATCTTGTCGGTCTTAAAGAGGCTCTATCTACGAAACAAGTAGATCTCGAGGCACGAGATTCAGCGGGCCGAACTGCGCTACACCTAGCTGTTATTGCAGGGACGGCAGAAACTTGTCAATATCTGATTGACCATGGCTCAAATCTGGATAGTTGGACTGGGCAAGGTGAAGCAGTTGTGCATCTAGTTGCTAAGAGGGGAGATGTTGATATTCTGCGCACCGTCATGGAATCGGTGTCAACGGAAGAACGGAAAATTCAGAGCGAAGATCAACCTTCTAGCGATAAAAGAGATCGCAGTGTGCATGTGAATTCTCTGACGAAAAAGTACCGGATGTCACCTCTCTACATTGCTGTCGCTCTTGGTATGTCGGAACCATGTTTTCTTATGTTTATAGTCTTGCTTATTTGATGTATATAGCACACGTAAAAGCAGCAGAGGCATTGTTGACCACCTACCATGCGAACGCCAACATCATTGCTGGTGAAGACAACGCCCAGCGGGGCACACGAATTGCTCATGTTCTTGAAGCGGCTCTGCAACACCCGCGAGATGTTTGTCGCCCCCTGGTCACAATGTTACTTCAGCACGGTGCAAGTTTGCTTGACCCATCTGAGAAGACGGTATCACGGTCGCTCCTTTTGCTAGCTCTGAAGCGAGATGAAGATGTACTGGATATATTTGCTGAACTCGACAACCAAAATTTCATAGCTGGAATCACAAAGTCTGTCTGGTATGAGATGATGAGTTGTCTCAATACACTAACCATGGCCATCGAATCTGGGCTGGAGAACACTGCTTTGAAACTCCTCAAATACGGGGCGCCACCACAGCTTGAGTTCAACTCTTCGTTGGAGATCGTTGCTCTCCGCAACCCATTTGGAAGGAACGCTGAGGAAGCCGCCAGAGATGACTTTTGGCAGCCAATCTTGAGAGCTGCTATGAAAGAAATGCCGCGGCTAATGATCGATCTATTAGACCGTGGAGCAGATCCCAATTCCACGCTAACAGACCACCAAGCTCAGTACATGCTTGATCATCGCGAGTGCCGCACTGTTTTGGATCTTGTCAAGGCGAAACTCATGGAGTTACGCAATTGGAAGAAAGACGACGAGACTGCTAGTTACGATATCAGAGGAACACCGGAGGAAACGAAACAGATCAAAGGAAAGGAAGATGCGGTAGCTCAGCTTATCAAAGAATACGAAGCCGCAGAAGAGAAATTGGTTTCCATGGGAGCAAAGACATCTGATGGATTGAACTTGCAAGAACTGCCGACCCCAGTTTCTATCCGACCTAATAAGAGACTTCAGTTACACGCTCCCAGTTCCTCAGAGGCGGAGACTCAAATACAGGAACAGTCTGGAGAACTCGACTTCGTAAAAATAGAAACACTGGAGGACGGTCATCAAGCTCTGTAAGATGCCTGGTAGCTATTTGTTGTCCCCAAACCTGTACTAACGGATTTTATTGTTTAGATTTTCAGCGTGCAGAGAAGGGAATACTATACTGGTTAAAGCACTCACCTTGGGAAGATGGGGCCCAGACTTGAAGTTCCCGCCCATCTTGATATCAGCTGTATCTGGCTATTCCAAAGGCCCATTCCTCACCGCCGTGGAGTCCAGAAACTACGACATAGCCCGTACTGTCGTTCAAATTGCTACAGCCCAACAGGCTGGCCTTGCAGACAACGAGAAGAATGATCTATACAACGATTTGGCCGATGATCAGCACCCAGTTGAAAGCATCAAAGACGCTTTATCAGAAGTCCAGTCCACTGTACCTGCAAAGCAGATTGTCTTTGACAGTGGCAGTTGCTTCGCAGGGGAAAAACAAAAGGATGTAGAGATGCTGCGATTTTCAATCGAAATGGAATCTTCGGTTTCGTCCGAACAAAGCGACTTCGACCGCCGTATCAGACATGCATGGGCTCTGGTGGAACACGGTGATTGGCCTGAAGCTTTCGAAGAATATGTCAGAGCAACCGGTGGACCATTCAAACACGTTGTGAGTCAAGGTCAACTTAAAGGTAAAAGCCAACTTGATAGACTCCACCAGTTGTCGCCTTTGCTTCAAGCAGCCTGGTCAGGGAACCTGGATATGGTACGCTTCTTCCTCAACAAAGATAGGGCAATGGCAGCATACAAGCACTTTGCAGAGACTCACGATTTCACGACCCGAAAAGCTGGCCCTGAGCAATCCCGAGCAGAGTTTATAACTGCTGTAGGGAAATGGATGGACAATCGAAGTAAGTATTTGTCACTCTTAAGCTCAACATTGTGTAGCTGATTTTGGCCATGACAAACTAGACAATCTTGTTTTACACTGTGCTATCGTCTCTCGCAACATAGAGCTTGTCAAGTTTATTCTGTCAGCTCGCCCAGAGTTACTCGAAGTCCAATCTATAGACGGGTGGACACCCCTTCTAACCGCCGCAATCCACCAAAGAATTGAGGCTCTCCTTATCCTACTTGAAGCGGGAGCTAACCCCCTTGCTACCGATCCATATGGCCGTAATATGCTTCATCTTCTTTTATTCAGTCCAACTGGAAGTTATGTCTTCGAGCATGAAAAGGTGGCATCCGTACTTCGATCAATGGATAGATCATTGATGCATCAGCTACTAGAGCAGCGCTGTAATGAGAGTCCCGGTGGACAGACACCACTCGCACGTTTGATCTCTAATCGACCCCCACCAAATGCGGTATTCACAGCTTTGCTAGAAATCTCCAATCCGACGCCACTGGAAATGCTAGATGGCGCGGGTTACACTCCCCTCCACATTGTACGTTTTCTCATTTCCTTCTTCCTTGACGTCAACCCTGCATGGCTGACTATGAGATATTTATTTAGGTAACAAATTCTTCCATGGAAAATCTTATTCGTCCTGTGATTGAAAAGGCACCCCATGTCATGTTCTACGAAGATCCGCAAGGGCGAACACCTCTCGATGTTGCTATCGAGAAACAGCTTCACGGATTTATAGAATGTTTCATGTCAAACTATGCGCGAACCAAAGAATACCCGTCGTCTTCTCCGCTCATTCATTGGCCGCTATTTGCATTCGGTACAGATTACAGCGGCCCTATGCATACTAGAGATCCGTATCAAACATGGGAAATTAGTCAGGAGCTAGCCAATTCACTGGGATCTCAGCAATTTCCCCGGAAACTGGTTACACAAACTCAGCGGGAAGAGATTGCAAAATGGTATGAATAGAGTCGAAAATATTGGTGATGTGAAGCATAGCTAACAGAAAAATAGGTCGAAGAACAAAATGATACAAAGAAAGCCCAAAGGAGACCAGCATGACATCGTGTCCTTGTTTGTATATAAACCCGGAAACTTGTGTTGGTAGACGCATAATCACTGAGTGCGCTTCTGGCAAATTTGTTCTTGCAGAGATAGACTACATTGAATCTGCATCTCGTCTCATGTATTCGAGAGACGATTACAGGTGCATCACTCGTATGATCATGAAAGTTCAAAGTTACGAGAAGGCCTAGTATCTACGGGCGTAGTAGAAATTCCGTCTTTCGCCCCCAGCCATTCTTCAGAGAATATATATACCTCGATCACGTATTGCATCTAAATAGGATAGAAGTTACTTTTTGACATGCTGGGTGGGGCATTTTGGAGATGAAGGACTTTGCAGTCCGCGTTTTGTACAATTCTCTTTGTTTGATGTTCTGTCATCACTCAAATGCTACGAAATCGGACCCAGATCAAGACCCTCCTATTCTTCTGCTCCGACACTCATTGATATGGCCTCTATAGTGTCCAGTTCTTTCACCCATGCTTCTGCCTCCTTTTTAGCCAGAGGCCAACAGTCCTGGCCCAAGGGTACTCTTAAACATTTCTGGATTGCTTCATCAGCCGCCACACCAGAGCCGAGTATCACATCAAGCAGCACACTAGCAGCCTTATCGACGTTTCCCAATTTCCGATTTTTCATATCTTTGGTAAGTTCCATCATTTTCCCAGCCGGTGTATCAGAATACTCTCCAATACCAGCTTCAGGAAACGTCAAGGTCTCCAGAAAATTAGTTCTATAGGCGCCCGGCTCGGCGATGATTATCCGTATAGAAAACGGAGCGAGCTCGTTTGCAAGTGCCTCTGAAAGACCTTCGACGGCAAATTTGCTGCTGCAATACAGGCCTCGGCTCGCAAGTCCAATGAAACCTGCGCCGCTGGTGATATTGACGATTGTGCCAGATCGGCGAGAGCGAAATGTCGGAAGAACACCTCGAACGGTTCTCAACGTGCCATGGAAATTTGTTTCCATTTGCGCGTGGGCTTCCACGTCGCTAATTAAAGATTAGCCTTCTATCTTACCGTTCAATCGTGAACAGATGGATCAGGGCTGCAAACCTTATCTGCTCTACCGGGCCGAGAAGCGCATAACCAGCTGAATTGATCAATACATCAACATTCTCTTTCTCAGCGATATTTCGAACACAATCTTCACAAGAAGAGCAAGAAACATCCATCGAAAGCCAGACACCACCCAACCTTTCAAACTCTGGGTTGGCAGTACGGGCTTTAGTCGAGTCGCGAGTTGCTCCTATGACTCGATGACCACAGCGCAGGGCTCCAAGACTCAGAGCAAGGCCCAAGCCCGAGCTGGCACCGGTAATCAAGAAGACAGTCATCACTTATTAAATAGTTTTGAGCAGACCGATAATGACTTTCCGAGACAAAAGATACGAGAGCAAACGAGAAGCTAGGAAAATATGCTGCGTTGAGCACAAGACAAATAGATCTATTGCAATTTAATTCGGTGATGGTCTTATATGACACTGATATATATAGGGGAAAAAGAATTGCCGGATTTATCCCTTAAGACCGGTCCAAGAAGGATTGATGAACATATCGATGGCAAATAGGATCCTCTCCAACAGCAAACGGCTGAGATCCGGTATCTCCGACTTCAACAATCTGCATTGAGCTCTACTTCATGATAATCCAGTTATAGCCATCATTATCGAAGTAGGGGAAAGGATTAAATCGTTTAAGAACAGTGGCATCTAGATTTATCGTGCTTGGTAACCAATTCAGCATATTGATCTCTATCCATATGATGCAGTGCGTAGCGTTGGGTGGTATACGATAACCAACCTTAAATCCGGATTGGCTTTCGTTTGCTAAAATGCCTAAATTCTGGCGTCCGTCATTCATTTAGTAGCACTACTTTAATAAAAGTACGCATCTTGGTAGATATCTGAATATTGTGTTGTGCTCACCATAGAGATTTTCTAAAGTTGCATGAATCGAAGGGTTGTAATCCGGTCATTGTTGACATATTCCCAACGGTTGGGTGTCCCGGGTCACTTCATGTGATATTTGGGCACCCCTTCGCTCCTTATAAAAGCTCAGCAAAATTTTTATAGGCAGACAAAAGGTTGCGGGAGTAGCGGTCGAAAATCACAGTGTGCATGTTGAATGGGCTTCGCCTGGAGATAATGGCCCAGCGGGGGCAACAGGCTTGTCTACTGTACCGTGGTAAAGATAGTTGGATCTCAAAAACATGTATGGAGAGTAAATGTCCCTGATTCTGTGTACGAGAATGGGAAGAAGAAATTAGAGATAGAAGAAAACAAAAACAACGGCAGCTATAATTACTGGAATGATGGTAAGGAAGAAGGTAATATAGACAGTTTGGGTTCAAGTGAGAATAATAACAGATATGAAGGTCAAACTTAGACTCATATTCAACAAGTAATAATGCAGAAAAAGCATTTCGTCGCAACTATGAGTACCAAGAGTTGAGGCCATCTATACCATTACCATCATCACATGGTATTGCCAAGACAGATTGGGAAGAAGTATTCGCTCCGATTACAGCTGCGGGAATTTTGCTTGGCATTTAGAGATTACTGATGCTTATCAAATCTTTGGAAGACGTCAATTCTTGTGTTGTCTCATAAACAGCGTGTCTCGAACAAGTGAAACGTCATAGTCGGAATTGCAGAAGAATTAAACAGCGCCAAATGTCTCTGTAGCAAGTGCCCAGCTGCTTTGTAAACTTGAAAGCTAGCCTGATATGGAGTTTGGGCACTCCAACTTTTTTTCCTTTTTGGGAAAGACCTCCCGCCTGGTGTAGCCGACACTTATCGAAACTCTTCTTTCAGGCGCTAAAGAAAGAAAGCTTCCAAATAGTACCCTCGCGAATGGAATCTTATGCTTAGGTAGCTTCATTACCAAGATGATATTATTCTTTTTATGTTGTCTTTCGTTAATAATTCTATACTGTAGGATGGAGGCTTTCGTTCCGACCCAATTAGCTCTTTCTAAAGGCAAAACTAGGCGATACTGCTATGAGTTTCGCAACTAAAAGTATATATATCTTGACAACTCCTTCACTTTTACTCTTCAAATTCCAATAGCATCAAGAACAATCACATCATCTTCGATATACATCTCGCTTATCATAAAGAAAATAACCAACATTATTACAATTACGACAATAACCACCAGTCAACTAAGAGCACATTAGCTCAAGGGTAGCAGCTTCCTCTCCATCTCGGGCGACATCAATCATCAACTTACCTCTTTTTCTTTCTCTTTTCTGTTTCTAAAAGTCGATCATAATGGCCTCTCCAGACTCTCTTCTATTTAAGCCTCTAAAATTCGGCAAGGTAGAGCTTGGCCACCGTGTTGTATTATCGGCTCTTACACGACTCCGTGCCGACAAAAATTATGTCGCTACCGACCTCATGAAGGAGTATTATCTTCAACGTACTTCGATCCCAGGAGGCCTTATTATCTCCGAATCCGCCACAATCGCTAAACACCATGGCGGTATGTCATATACTTCGGCTATATGGGGCGAGGAACACATCCAAGGCTGGAAACCCATTGTCGATGCAGTTCACGACAAAGGCGGCCTTATGTATCTTCAGCTTATGGCCTATGGCAGGACTGCTTCCCGTTCGGCTGCTGAAGAGGATGGGTTTACGATCAAAGCTCCTAGTGCCATTCCTTTTGAAGGAAGTGAGACGCCAGAAGAGATGACCGTCGAAGATATCAAGAGCACCGTCCAAGATTACGTCCAAGCAGCCAAGAACGGCATGCGCGCTGGATTCGACGGCATTGAGATCTACGCTGCCAATGGCTACCTCCTCGATCAATTCATTCAGGATGTGAGCAACCAGCGGACTGATGAGTATGGCGGCAGCATTGAGAACAGAAATCGCTTAATTGTAGAGGTCGTCCAAGCAGTCGCCGATACTGTTGGGGCAGAACGTGTGGGAATCAAGCTAAGCCCATGGTCTTACTTCCAGGGCATGCGAATGGAAAACCCCATTCCACAGTTCACCGATCTTATTAAAAAGATCAGCAACATTGGAATTGGCTACCTAAATCTCATTGAGTCTCGAGTCTCGGGAATCGATTACACGGATGGCACAGAGAAGCTCGACTGGGCATGGGCAGTCTGGGACAAGGCCATTATTGCAACAGGAGGCTATCTGCCTGAAACGGCACTGGAACTGGTTGAGAAGCACCCGGACAGGGATATTGTTGTCGCCTTCGGAAGGCGATACGTCGCGAACCCTGATCTGCCATTCCGGATCCAGAGAGGTCTTGAGCTCAACGCGTATGACCGCAGTTCATTCTACAAAGTGGGCGCTCCTGAGGGACTCATTGACTATCCGTTTAGCGAGGAGTATTTGGCGTTGCAGAAAAACTAATGGTGGATACAACAACAGAGTAAAAAAGTCGTATAGCATAATAGAATGTCATTGATCTGCTAATGCTTGGTTGTGGCTTTACCAATATCTCAATTGAATGTGTCAAATAATCTCAACTGCCCTGGGGTATCATAAAATAGAAAACAAAAACGCCTATGCTATGCTCCAAATCCAGATTGTCCATCTGAGGATCCAACTTCACAAGCCATCCAAAGACTTCGCCGCTGCACCCAGCCCTGCCAGGATAACGACCATGCCTATGGAACTAGCCACATCGTGATGAGCATGAGCTGCATTTCTTTTCGACTTCGCCGCTGCCTCCGACCCTGTCGGATTAACGACCATGCCAAAAAGATGATGCTGCTAATGATTATCACGGTGGTTAGCAGTTGGTTATACCGATGGACTGCCCGCTGCCCCCAGCCCTGCCGGGTTAACGGGTATGCCCTTCAGACAACTGGCGCTCGGATATTGGATCCCCGTGCATTATTCACCGCCTGATGCATCTAATTGCGCTTGCCGTGCCGTTGTCGCTAAGATACCACAACTCGCACTTTGAGTCTCGCCGGGAGGATCGCTTTGACTGCAGAAATTCTTCGACTGTAGGTGTAGGTTTTCCGTCTTGTTGCGAACTCCGATCTTCATTCTTCTTCTTGCGTTGTTGCTGTCGAGGCTGTTCTTGATGGGATGATACTGGGCTGCGTCTTTCGATTCGCCGACGCGAACTTCGATTTTTCCTCCTAGGCGAACTGGTGTTGGGTGGAGACACTGGTTGGAGCTTCGATACAGGGCATTGCATCTGATGAGTGGTATGAATGCTTGTTTGCTCGATCGCTTCAACGTCGCTGGTGTCTCTTTCTGAAGGTTCTGGGCTGGGCAGTGGATTCCGATATATTGTTTGTGTTTCGCAGCTGCATGCTACCTCTGTCTCTGTGCATGATTTGTAGAACTCTTCCACTAAGGCGCTCGGTTCCTTTTCTTCTTCTGGCGCATACCCGATGCTTGGCCATGGTTCTAGAGATGAGCTGCGTGAACTGTTTCTGGCGTCGTTTGAGCTCTGGTCTATTTTGGCCCGCTTCGCACTCGGCTCGTCGTCGGAATCAATATGTGAAAGGTCCGTCCTCTTTCGTTTCTCGCGCCGTGAGGGCATCGTTTGTGATAATGGCGGTGATGGGGCTACGAGAGTATCGTATTCTTCGAATTCATGGACCTGGGCCAATTTGGCCTTTTTGCGCGGTAGAGCCGCATCGCTGCTGTATTTTCGTTTGGACATGCTGTAAATCGGCTGATATGCGCCCGCAGATGTTGCGAAATGGTGACGGCAACTGTGGTGAGCTGTCCAGTGCGGTGAAATTGAGCATTTGTTGGTGTATTTGTGTATAGGAGATTGAGTGTTGACTTGAGAGGCTGACGATGCATCGTGGGATTGCATCATCACGTGACGTCGCGATCTCAGCATCGCCGTCCGCAACGCGCCCATCCAAGGATCTGTAAGTGTCGCAATTGTTTGAGATGTACATCGCATTCTAAACTCACTGCGAGATGCGCATTATTAGAGTCTCTTCTTTAAACATCATCCTATCACTTCTTCATGCCTGTTTGCTCTCTCCTTGAGTCAAGCGCCAGCTCCCGCTGCCTTTCAGCTCCCCTACTCAACCATTCCCTTGTCCAGCCATTCTCATGACACAACTAACGACTAATTCCGATGCTATACCGACCGATGTGACCAGCGACGTCGAGTTTGCAGTCTTTTCTGCTGATAATGAGGCTGCAATCCACCTTTTAGAGACCATCCAGTGCAAATCATCGCCCCCGACGCTCAAGAGTGACGAGAACACAATCGGCTACCAACTATCAATACCTTTATCATGCGACAATCCAGACGCTAGACGGTTCAGATGGCGCATTGGCGCTGGTGCATCTCCGGCATTGGTTGAGAAAGGATTGTGCTGTTGTGAGCCAGATATTCTCCTGTGTCCACCGGGGAGGACGCCCAGCTCTGCAGCAGTTCGACGATTCATCAAAGACATACATGCCACCATTCACTTCCATCCTCAGTCTGGAGTTTTGTTGCTCAAGACACACTCGAGTCGACCTCTTATATACGAGCAAGGAGATGTGGACAATGACGATTTGGTACTGGACATGTTAGGGAAGGTCAATACATGCGTTCTACGGCGACAACGGAATTTTCTTCGCTTTGGCCAATACCGCTTTGCTCTTGAATTCATTGTCAAAGACGGCGACTTGAACAAACTCAAAGCGCAGCTTGACGAGAATCTTAGTTGCCGCTTCAATGGTTCTCGACCCTCCCAGCTGCTCAATTTCATTCCCATGCAGCATCCTGAGACGTCTTGGAATGTATGGCTGCATCAAAAGATTCCCAACACTTCCATAACATCTGGTGTAAATATCCATACTGGACTGCCAGTTGCTGTTAAAAAGCTGCAAATAACAGCTAGATCACGGCAATACATGCTGCACCGGTTGCAGCTCGCATCTCAGTATAAGGGCAAGCCAGACAAAGGCATTCTCGGCATCATTGACGCCTGGTGCGACCACAAGACATCGCCGCCATGTCTCTTTAGTGAGCCCGAAACCTCTCATCGCTGTAGGCGTTTATCTTATTCCATGCCTCTCGCCGAACACCACTTTCTCAACATGCCGTGGAAGAAGATAGACATCAACACTCGTCTTCTTTATTTCCATCAGACTTTAGTAGGGCTAGCCGAACTACATCGACAAGATGTTGTGCATGGGAATATTCTGCCTGAGTCGTTACTTATTTTGCCCGGTACTAAGCCCACGCCAATGATGGATCGCTCATTACCCAGCAAGGCGGTTATCTCCCTTTGTATGCAGCAACCGGACAAGCCCAACCCGAGCGTCTGTGTCGCCCCAGAGGTTTGGCGAAATCGGAAAACCGTGGATGGAACCAAAGTTGATATCTGGGCACTCGCTGCTTCTTGGCTCTTCGCTTTCGTGCGACCACCAAGCGGTATCAAGATAACCAAAGCATCTTATCAAACCCTGCAGAAGACTCTGGATACGCAGATTGAAAAGGGCTTTATGAAAGAGTCATTTGCAGCCCTTTTACGACAAATGCTGGCCTGGGAACCGCATGATCGACCGAGCACGACCGAACTACTTGCAGATCCAACATGGACATCTGTGCTGGCACATGCACAGTCAATTGAAGATAGCAAGAAGCGAAAGCGAATGGAAAAGATACAGCGCTCTTCTAGCCAAGGGAGGAGAGTCCGGTTACTCTCCCCAGACGTAAATGATTGAAGAAGAGAT
Source organism: Trichoderma simmonsii (assembly GCA_019565615.1). NCBI lineage: Eukaryota > Fungi > Ascomycota > Sordariomycetes > Hypocreales > Hypocreaceae > Trichoderma > Trichoderma simmonsii. The sequence goes on along the minus strand of CP075870.1, from coordinate 4,094,916 downwards.
GAGCTACAGCGAGTTCTCAAAGGACTTTACTGAAATTTCCACTTCTACACCAATATCAAGTACACCTTCCTGGCTCGTGCTCGGTGTCATCAACTCATGACTTACTGCCATTCTTTATAATGCCAGGCTCAAGTCCAGTCGCCCTTTTGCGGTATCTTATCTACATGTATGCACTCCATGGGATTTGGGTGCTGATATGGCGCAAAGTTGCCTACTTAGGTCAGCAACAACAGCATAGAGTGTGAAGCCGTTGTAAATGATTCAACTCTCATTGACATACATTGGTTACACCTACACATCGCGGATTTGCCTTGTATAGTCAATGCTGTCCGTGCCAATTGCAGGGTTACTTATGTATCCATCGTCAATAATCGGCTATGTATGGGATTCTGTCTCAGTCAATGTTTTTGTTCAACAAGGGAATCTTTTCTGCTTGTTACATCTGCATCACGCGACCAACTCCTAATCCTGATGGACCATAGGCATATTAGAATATGCACCATACCTACATTGGGAAGCGTATCATTTCGATTCACCTGGGTTTTTTGCATAGCCACACACGACATGGATGTTCTCCTCATTATTTCCACTACCATGTGGAGTCGTCATGAGAGACCAAAGACTTACAGCGCATCGTCGATGAGTCAAAGAGATTGTGGAGAACAAGTTGTGCAGGGACTGCTGATATCTGGAAAAGCTCAACGGAGAAGTCGATAACACCAAAAGAGCTCGGTTAACTGTGATCGGGGAATTAGTTTATGCCGAATCATAGACAGCAAATGTCTCTCAATTAGAAGCTTAACGGCGGAATCTATGAAGAACATGGGATTTTGCATGGTATTACTTGTAAAGAAGAAGAAAAAATCACCATTTGGAGGAGTTGAGAATCTACCAGGTGACAGATTTAACAAACTACAAGAGCCAACACCTATAATTGACCTTTATTCAGAAACAGCGAATTGAGTAAAAGCGTATTCTTTTCCACATTGGCAAAGGTGTTGACGGCTTGCAGATAAGCATCCCTGTTCTGTTGTTAGTATATTACAAGCACCTTGATTAGTTATTACAAGAGAACCGATTTCATTTGATCTCTTTGATGTTTGCCGTATGGAACCTTTTTACACATGCCGTTAGCTGGCGAAGAGGTCGAACAGCATCGGTCAGTCCGAGTCTCAATCCCTTGAACAGCAGTAATATCTGAGCCGTTGTGGGCACAATGCTACTCTGCTAACCCCTCATAGCTAGCATGCTTACTACTCCGCAGCTTCCCCTCAATTGCTCTGTGGGTGTTCTCCCAACAACTGGAAGCCTTGCCGTGAGCCGCGGAGCACTTTCACAGGCATTGAACTGATATCTCAAGAGCTGCTGACCTTTTTTTTTTTTTTCACTGTGTTATTGAAGGCTAACACGGAAATTAATGCCTCGTGAGGTGGTGCAATTTTAAAAACTTCTTTGAACTTACACGTCAGAGGGCGGGCAGCTTCACCCAGTTGTTTACAATCGCAAATAAAGGTCGCCTATAATTACTCAGTGGCCAGATATCTCCAGGTGCCCTTTTCACGTATATATATGAGAAGGGCAGAGAATCAGCTGTTGGCGAAAATTGAGTAGAAACGTCTTGCTAGCTGCGAAGTATTCATCTCTTGGGCAGCTGCTACTTTGGCCAAATCTCTTCTTCTTGTTATCCATTTCCAATTCTGGGTACTACCTCCTTCCTTTTTTAAGAAAAAAAAAAAACAATCTTTTTTGTCTCAATTCCATTCAACAGGCACTTTATTTGATCACTTTAACCCAACACAACTTGGACATCATGATTCGCTCTTCTGGTCGTCGCATAGCGGTAAACACGCAACCTCATAGGCAATGGATGACACAATGTCAAAAGCCTTCTCCACGATGGCAGTCTACTGCTGAAGTCCCAAAACCGTCAAAGTCCTCAGGGTCCTTGGCTATCTGGGGAGCTGCCGCAGTAGCTGCCACCGGAGGGGCAGCCTATTGGCTGAATAAGAAACCAACTAACAACAAGATAACCGACGTCCCCATTCTCAAGCCTGTCACTTCGGATGCGGAAATTCCGATAACATCTCCGGTGAAAGCGTTAGATCTTAGATCTGCAAACGAAAAACTGCGAGAACAAGCTCAATCATTCGTGTTTGACAGCACAAATGGGAAAAAGGGCCGCGTTGATACTGTCCGCGTCGCCAGTAATGACCCAGTAGAGGATGAATGGGCCCTTGGGTTTGGTGGCGGGATCCAAGGCGAGAAGACGTTGTACGCTGGGGTTTTTGATGGTCATGCGTGAGTAATATCGCTGTGTGGCAGAGAATTATGCTAACAATCGTCTGAAGTGGCTGGGCTACGTCTAAAGTTCTAAAAGAGGCACTGATTCCATACGTCTCCTCGTCGCTGGGGAACATAGGACATACCAGTACCGGAGACGTTGTCGACGCTGCAATCAAAAAGGCATTTACAAATCTTGATGATCGCATCATGGCAAATGCCCAAAAGGCTGTCGATGGAGGCTGTGAGCCAGGCTCTGCTGAAGCCATTTCCGCCCTGGCTCCCGCTTTTGCAGGGTCCTGCGCACTGCTTACCATTTATGAGCCCAAGTCATTTACTCTGCGTACAGCTGTGACCGGAGATTCGCGGGCTGTTTTGGGATCTTGGTCGGCTGATGCGAAGGCTTTCACAGCCCATGCGCTGAGCAAAGACCAGACCGGATTCAATGAAGAAGAAGTTAAGCGGCTGAATGCTGAGCACCCTGGCGAAGGTAGCGACATTCTCAGTGCTGAAACTGGAAGACTCATGGGCATTGCGGTGACAAGAGGATTCGGAGACCATCGCTGGAAATGGACAAACGAGTTCATCAAGCATCTGCAATCCAATTTTTACGGCAGTGCTCCCCGCCCTAAATCGAAGACACCTCCATACATGACAGCGTCCCCAGAAGTCACCACCAGGAAGGTCGAATCGTCAGACTTTGTGATTCTTGCGTCCGATGGTTTGTGGGATGTAATGTCCAACGATGACGCGGTGGCCTGCGTATCTCGATGGCTGGCAGCTCGTCGGCAAGGGAAGCCGGAGAATGTGCAGGACGCCAAATTCACTTCATACACACTCGATGAGGATGGATATGCCAGCTATAAAGCAACGCCTGAGTACTTCGCTATAGAAGATCTGGATAATGCGGCTGTGTGTTTGGTTAAGAACGCGCTTGGTGGGAGCAGGAGAGGGCTATTTTGCGGAGCCATGACCGTGCCCACTCCCACAAGCCGATATATGAGGGATGATATCACGGTGCAAATTGTGTTTTTCAAAGACCCTTGAAAGGGTTACATCCAAGGAAGCCGGGAAGGTTTCTTTCTCTTTTCTTTTCTATTCTTTTCTTTTCACCACGGGAGGATTAAATATCTATTTTTGACGACATCAGCACTATCGCTGATCAATAGACGCTCTGCCGTTTTATTGCTAGCCACTATTTCGAGGGCCAGAAGAACTCGTGTGACCATGCATTATGTAACCTCGTCGTAGTAATACTAGATTATCCTTGGCCAGGTCCCCAATACACTCAGAGAGTGAATGCAGTCGTCAGGCTGCACTCCAAAGATGTACCAGCTGAGTTCCCACAATAATGTATCGTCTCCGATCATATCACATACTTCATATACCATTAGTAACACTCCAAAATGACCAGACTGCCGCTATGGATCTTACCGGTATAAAAATGTACGGGACCTGTTTCTCGTATCGTGTCCAGGCCTCGCCGTACTTCCTTCTGCACCTCATAATATCTCGTCGTGTTCGATGAATAATCATGACCATGAAGAAGACGAAGTAAAACCAGGGAAATGGGCTTCTATTAAGACAAGGTCAGTTGTCAATCAAATCCTTCTGCTCCTTCAAACCCGAGGTAAGCTTACTTGAATCCGGTAATTAACCCCCAAGCCATAGAAAAGAACATATCAGGAACGTAATTTGGCTTTCGGATAATGGCAAACCATCCATCAACCAAGATTTGATCGCCCGTGTCGGTTTTAATAGTCTTGGGATTATCGATGGACTGCCATGGAACCTGTGGGAAGGTATTACGCTTCATGAGTTGTCCCTTTGCTTTATGGCGAAATGCATTCTTTTGGCCATTGGCACTATCCCACATCCAGTACATGAAGATGTATACCGCACTAAGAAGCGCGAGAGCGAATGGATTCCAGCGGTATTCAGATGGATGGTGGTTAGCTAGGTAAAGGGCACAGTGACAATAGGTAAATGGTACACCAGCCAAGTTCCAAAAGGTGAGGAGGAAGCCGAGTTTCTCAAAGTACATGTCCCTGGAAGAGCGTTAGATGATACCAACCTATCTCTGCAGTGTTCACAGCCAACTTACCAACTTGTAATAATCATTTGCTCAGCTTTGGCGCAAGCGTTGGCATATAGAAAGTGAGCGGCAGCCAAAAATATTACCTCAGAAGAAACGTAGCCATACGTTTCATACTGACGAGCACCCACAGAACAGGTAATGAGGAACAGTATAAACCACGGGATTCTCACTTCATAGAACATTTTGAAGTCTAGGATACCAATGCGAGGGTTCAATTCAGCGCCCATGAAAAAGTCGTATATGGGGTATCCTGTGAGCCTGTGTGTTCGTCCGCGTACAATGGCTTGAAAGTAGACGATGAAGCTGTTGATAAATCCAGACAGGATAGCGACGGTCATGATTGACCCAAACTCGTCAATTAGAGTGTACAACGGGAATAGACCAGTACTGTGTAACGCGGCAGCAATAGCCAACGTGGCATAAAAGCTGGTATATGCAGAGCAGTAATAAGGAAGCCTTTTGCCACCTTCGTGTCTCAAAGGTCGACCATAGCTAGACACGCCGGGCATATAGCAATACATGACAGCTTCCATGATAAAGAAAATCCAAAATATTGCCCAAGCTTTTGCAGTTGGGTATGCCCCCAGGTAGACTAGCTGGCACAGGTGCTGCCCAAATTCAAGCCATGACTGATTGCTTTCGGGGTAAGGTAGATTTCCGTCATAATAGGTTGCACCTATCCACATATACCACATTACCAAGGGAAAGCCTATCATCAATGAGGCAACACCAATAGAGCCGCCGAATTCGAATTCATCTGATGCGCCATCTGTGAGTTTAGTTGCTATAGTTGAAGCCGCATCCTTCTCCCTCTTCTTCAGTAGGGACTCGGTCGTAAGAGGGACGTTTTTCTGTTTCACACCCATGATGATGGCAGCCAAGTTGACCAACAGAAAGCATCAAGCAGTGTGTTGTAAAGGTTACTGGATGTGATTACGGCCTTATCTATGTAATTATACCTTCATAGACCTGCCGAGGTTCAAGGATATAAGGCCACCGCACTTATACGGGCCACCGCACTTATACGCGTAATTACGAAATCCTTTGATAGACCGCCACTTAAAGTCGTATTCGGATTCGCAAATGTTCGTATATAGGCTTAGACATCCCGTCTTGGCCGAGATAGCGTACATTCTGTAGCAGAAATTAGGACTGCTACCGGAGAATCTGCAGCTAAATATTGGGGCAGAACTTGTCACCCGGAATTAGTGTCGTCCATACGCGTATAGATGTGAAAATCCTTGAGTAATCGTGACCAATCGGATTCTCTTTTTGGCTTGCTAGCTGCCTACACTTGAAATTGCCCAATGTCACAGATATAGGTAACCAACACCTAGCAGGTCGAAGACAAGAAAGTGCCTGTAATTGTGGCGGAGCAAATATGGATTTACACCGAGAGGCCGTAATTCGAGCCAATCCAACAGGATTGTACCCTTGTATTCGTAGCCATCCTTCGTCCAAAATTCACAGCCAACATACATCCAGTACTCCGTACTTGGAAAGTATATACCTACTGACAAATATTGTCTGTTTGTTATCTGCCGCTTCCAGCATAAGAACTAAGGTGAAGACTAGATACGTGTCTATTAAAATTGTTTTTTCTCGTGTCTTGGCTATACCGTTGGCTATTACTCCGTATATAAGCCCTCAATCACTGCCATACCCCCGGAATTGATGGTAAAACATTGCTCACTCAGAATTATATTGACCGATTCAAAAGCTAACTGAAACCGATGGGGAGATGAAATGGACCCCCCCTAGGATATTAAAAAAGCCATTGATAGGGCCGGTTGCTGTCGACTTGTAGAAACTTGTAGTTGTAGTTCGGAACTGGTACCCTGGATCCTTGTCCCACGTGAAATGCCTTACCGTTTCCATTATCTCAATCATGATTTGCGACGTAGCGAAATCCACCCCCAAGCACTTACGCTTATATGCATTAAAGTGATAGAATTACCTTTAAGATGTGCTGTGTGTCATAACTCGTGAATCTGTTTCCTATCGTGGCCCCATCGCTTAGGACAGAATGCCTCTGCGTCAGATCCCCAGGCTTGTGGATTCCTGTCGACTCCATAGGCGTTCCAACCCATGTAAACCCTTGTGGGAATTGTAATGTCTTCAATTGGAGTGGGTGCAAGGGTGAGTTTATTTGTAAGCTGAAAGATTGGAGAGTACGAGTACGGAGTGAATACGCAACCTTTCGGATACATAAGCTGCCAAGACTATTAGCAGAGCTTTGAGATTAGCGACGTCGTAGTCAACAGGCAACTCGGCATTGATGTCATTTCTCAGACGAGTTTTAATGTCTTGGTTCACTGCAAGCGTTCGAATCAGAGATTTCCTTAAAATTGTACGCATCTTTTAGTTGATAGATGAGCTTAGTTCTGCTACATTTTTTGGCGTCGTCTGAATTGAGATGCTGCGTCTTCTTAAGCAGTAGCTCTTCGAATTCATCGATATTGTTACAGGCCCGCCGGCGACTCTTAAATATTCAAGGGAATTTCCTTAAATAGAATTCCTGAGAATATCGTTGATGGAAAGCTTTTTATCGTTCGGCTTTGTATGGCAGATAATTGTGCCAATGTAGAAAAGTAATTGCCCATTTTGCCAAAGTCCATATCAAGGAATTAATCGCCCCAAACCGAGATAGTCCACTGTTGCACCAACTCATTAGCAACCAGTGACTTTTTGTCTTTCCATAATTTATTCGTTCTATCGGACATAATTGGAATCATTTGTTGTTCTCTAGGGCGGATGGCGTTTGCATCAATCAGGCGATTAATTGACGGTTAGACAATTTTGTGCATCACTTCCCACCTCTCACCATTAGAAGTGATAACACTCCCGCCAAAACAGCCTGCGAACACCTCCTAAGGTACTTTCGTACTAAAGCCTGCTTTCGCAATGGTGATTGCCTTGCGAAACATTTCCGCAAGCTATGCAACTTTGGTAACTAAAATAGACCAATAGCCCGCAATGTAAGCATTCACGGCACCGTTCCTTCTATGAGCGGTCGCAAGTAAACGGCAAGGCATCCATAATCGCGAGAGTAATTGAGAAAAGAACTTTAGATATACATTAGTAAGATGTGACGTGGGCGCTTATAGGGAAACCGGATCCTCTCCCACACAATTACGCAGATCGCCAGCGACAAGCAGAAGGAAGTTGCCAATGATTCAGCATGAAGAGATAGCGGGTAGCTAAGATAGAGAACTCATGAGGCAAATATCGATGCTATGGCATGGGAGCTCTTATATATCGACACGTATTCTGTATCATCTACCAAGTTAAAGGACCTTGGTGATGCTGTTGCCGTCGCGAAGTATGTCCCCTTAAATTTCACAACATTTGTACTTATAAATATTAAAATTGTAAAATATAAGCAAATTAGAGGGTCATCATATCTAATAATGATGCTCCTGTTAAGAAAATGATTCGCATTCTGAGGTCTTGAAACGCTACCTCAACGAGGGTCGTCATATCTATGGCGTCAACACTGGATAAGGTAGCAGCGCAAATGCGCGACCTGACGATGTTACTAACCTCCAAAGAGGTCTTATTCAGCGTCATAATGCCGAAATTCTCCGACTCTCTGGCTGCGGAGAAGACTGTACTGCAACGCTAAAAAGACCTTCGAAAACACTCGCTACCAAAGCAGTTGGATCGCGTTTCTATCGTTATTCGATGCAACTCCCTCTTGCGGGGCCATTCTGCATTGAGACTTGAAGTAGTTCGGGCCATGGCTAAGCTAACTGAGCAAGATCTCACTCCCGTCATCCATCTTCGGGGTAGTATCTCTGCCTCTAGAGACCTTTCATCCCTGGCTCATATCGCCGGTGCATTAAGAGGAAAGCCGGATATCTCTTTCAACAGGGGTTATTCTAGAAAATACCGTATCAAGCCTGCTGATAAAGTTTTTGCACTCACTGGTATCCTACCGAATTATCAACTTGCTCGCCATTATTGACGCAAGTTATGCTGAAGATGTGGTGGAAATGCTGAGCATGATGCCGACGACTGATTTGTATCTGTTATGCCGGAACTAGGCCTAGGAGCCTTGCACCACGAGTTTTTCATGGCAGCTAGGCCTCTAGTCGAACGTGTGTCGCTTGACGCGCTTGACAGAAGTATTCCATCCAGCGACTATGTAGCACTCACTGCATGGAATCTTTTGGGGCTGTCTAATTCGAGGGACAAAAGATCACGCTTAGACATTTGTGATCAAGGTATGGAGGCGGTAGCCACCACAGTTGATTGCATCTTACGCTTCATCACGACTCGAACATCTGCAGCCAGTGGCGCACATCTACTTTCACGACGGCAATAACGGAAGAAGCTTGCTGAAGAATTGTTAAACACAGGTTACAACAGTTCTAGAAGTGGTTTTCTTGGTAAGCCGTCAACGCCTGAGAACGTCTGTTCCAAATCCAGGCAGGTGTACAAGTATGCTAGACGCAGTCTCAATATCCTCATCCAAGAATTATCAGTTTTCATCGGCATGAGCCTGTAAGTCAACAAATTCATTAACGCATTCCGCTTCTGACAGCATATAACATCAGATGGCGGCGGGGTTGGGGTCTGGTATCACACCACAACAGCCACGCTCCGATCTACTAGCTTCCGACGTCAAAGAGCTTTTTTTTTAGAATATATCTGGAATATGAGGCAAATCGGAAGTGAATCGTCGCTGTAGTTGCTGAAACTAGTAATGATAGCAGGAAAGAAAGTCCGACCGCGCACTCCGCGGACTGCACTGGGGGCAGCGATGGTTCGACTTATGCAAGGCAATCGGACCTTTATTGGTAGCAGGAATGTACAGAATATATAGCTGAAATACCAATACTTGAGGACGGATTCACTGTTACCCCGACTGTAAAGCTAAACAACAATATAATAACCAACTCTGGATTCTAGATGAGGTAGGCTTGTTCTGCAACGTCAGCGCTAGCCCAGGCACTGGCTGACCTCAGATTCGCAGTCCCTAGCTCTAGATTGCATCGGTACCATATCCGATCCAGGTTGTATATGAAGTTTTAACCAGAACAGGCGCATGAAAGATGGCAAGAGTAATGTAGTAATGCTCTGTATCAGCATTATTGTAGACTGAAAGCCAAAAGTATCATGCATGTCTATCACGGCTGTAGTTGTTGCATCGGGATGCCTGTATGGTCCAATTTAAATGTGTACACCTTGTTGAATGCCGCCGCTTGCAATCTAGATCAGGCATATTAAGTGATAAATGCTGTGATGTGGTAATACCAAGTCAACCTGCATACATGCCAGGTATGTATTTTTAGTAACGAACCCCTACGATCTCACGTTGCAACAACAGGGTTATAGCTGACACGTCCCGCCAGCTGGTCCAATGCCATCAATGCGCATATATAGTTCACCCGGCTTTAGATAGTCTGAGTCTATTGAGGTCCCATATCGGGATTATAGCCACCTGAGATCCCGGGCAAATAGGTTGCCCCGTAGTTATGACCTGGAGTTGTCGGAGACTTGAATTTATCGCCGGCGTGTGCGCACTCTGTGGGTCTGATATCTTCTAAACTTCCTCATTTACTCTTTGCTAGCCCATCACATGGTTGTTGTGTCCTCACTTCCCGAATAGTCACTCGCAACTGTTTGCTGACCCAGCAATGTCGCAGATTCGGAGCCCGAGAAACAGGAGCAGGTTGCGAATGGGGTAATGTAGCATTGGAAACAAGGAAGGTCTGGAAAGTCACATGAGACAGAACATAGTTATAATATGATGAGAATGTATCAAGCGAATTACTTAACCAATTCCATAAAGCTTCGCATAGCCATGAGTCGGACAGGATCTCGACGCCAAAGTGGACGCTGGACAAATGCCGAGGATGAAATCCTAATACGCAAAGTAAGGGCGCAGGGTAAGTGAGTTTGATTGAGAATTCGTTAAGTTCTCGTCGTATTAACACTATGATCTCTCCAGAAGTGTTAGGACAGCCCAGAGACTGGAGTTCTATCGCGGCCATTATTAACGGTAGATCGAACAAAGACTGTCGAAAACGCTGGGTGAGACTCAACGGTTGCATAAAGAAGGGCGAATGGAGCCCTAGTGAAGATACACAGTTACGCGATGCTTTCGAGCAATTTGGCGCTCGGTAAGGGGCTACCGCCAACTCAAGGTCGCGTGTGGAACGTATTAATCATGCAAAACACAGATGGGTTCAAGTGTCAAGATATATAAAGACGCGTTCTGCGGATCGTATGTATTCCTTACGTTGAGACACGAGGTCTACACGCAGTTAATAACCAGACAATTTCCCAGAATGTGCCGCGAGGTGGCAGAACTACTTGGACCCCAACATTAAACGACAGAAATGGTCACATGATGAAGACATGCGTCTCCTACAAGCTTATAGTGTACATAGAAGCAATTGGAAGATGATTCAAATGCATGAGCTCATGGATCGATCTCTGCAAGACATTCGCAATCGGTATGTTTTCATCGGTGGGCCGTGGCTCTGGTGTAGTCTCCCACAACAAGCAAGGCTGATCTAATGATGTCGAGTAGATATAAGTCTCTTTTCCGGCTCGGCAGCCGTAGCAACGCGTCTTCGTTCATTCCTTTGACCACCAATCTAGGTATTATAAATCAGATACACGACCTATCACCAATGCCATCGTACGACGTGTTTCCTCCGAACAGTCCACACTACACGCCTAACAATACCACGATGTTTTTTCCACCGGCTTCGACTGGTTGTACGACTCCTTCAGCTGACGATAGCGCTTCTCCAAATAGCGAAATAATATATTACGAGGATACACACGAGTTTAGTCCCTTGTGGTCACATAGAGATTGCACAACAGACTCTCAACCCTCTATGCAATGGAATTACCAACGAAACAACGTTTCTCAGCCTATAGCCCAGTCAACAGGTGGTATATATAATTGTATTACCGATTTTATCGAAGTTGATTTCAGCAATTGTACATAATATAGAAATAAACATATTGGACAATTTAAAGAAAACTAAGATCCGTACAACAGCTATAGTTCCTAGCCTTGTCTCCTAAGCATATTGCCCCGTTCTTCCTGCCCGTAATGTTAGTAGAATCTGTTGAAGCTAGGATACCCTGCGTCTATTTCAGCCTGAACAACCCTGTTATAATTGCCTACCCCTCCCATGTAGTATAGGAATGCCTGTTTCTTGCCATCGACGTTAGCTCCAGTGAGCCATGACCCTCCTTTGGCAAACACAGTCATTGCGCCGATCTCATTAGTTTTTGCCAGCCATCCATCCTCAGCTTCTTGCGTAACTTCGATTACTGGCCCTAGCTGCTTATGTTCGTTTCGAGATTCAGTTGCCGTTTTCCCCTTGCTTGCTTCTGCAGTAGCAATGAGACCTGTAATAAAGTCGACCTGGGTTTCGATGAGAGGTGGTACGTTGGTCAATGGGCCTTGAGGTCCGTTAACCACAAACATATTTGGAAACCCATTCATCGTAGTGGCGAGATATGCTTTCGCTCCATCGGCCCAGTGATCTTCTAGCGTCCGGCCGTTCTGTCCGACTATCGAAATCTCATGGTACATGCCATCGACAGCGTCAAAGCCCGTAGCAAATACAATAACATCCAGATCGTACACTGTACCATCCGAGAGCTTAATACCATTTGGAACGATTTCCATAGGCGTATTCAGCACATCCACAACGTCGACGCTTTCTTTGTTAAAAGTCTCGTAGTAGCCGTTGGCTGTGACTGGGCGGCGGTTGAATCCACCAGGCGGAGTTAAAGTGCGGGCCTTGACGGGGTCTTTGACAATGTGCTTAATCTTTCTGCGAATGAAGTCTGCCGCTTCCTTGTTCGCTTCGTCACTTATGGCGATATCTCCAAAAGTACCGAATAGGAACTTGATTCCGTTGCCAGTTTGCCAGACTTGCTCAAATACGCGCTCGCGCTCCTCGGCGGTGACGCTCATGGCTGGGATTGATGACTCTGTAATAGCATGTCCGGATATGTTTGTCTTGACGTTTTTCCATATCTCATCGTAGTTTTCATTGATGCGTTTCCGATCTTCTGCCGTAACTTGGCCGTCACCGGTTGGAACTACGTGTTGTGGGTGTCGTTGGAATGAAACCAGTTGCTTGGCTTGATCAGCAAGGTTTATGATGAGCTGGACGCCGGTAGAACCGTTGCCGATGACTCCAACGCGTTTCTTCGAGAAATCATGGGCATCTGGCCAGTTTCTATAGTGAAACATCAAGATTAGTGGCAGTCACAATGCCGAATAAAATGCCACAAAAGATAAAAGATGAACCTGCTTACCCCGTATGATACATTTCGCCGGTAAAGGTGTCAAGACCAGGAATCTGAGGGAAATAAGTCTTCGATAAAGCGCCCAGCGCCGTGATGAGATATCTTGCTCGAATGGTTTCACCAGTGGATAGTCGTATTTGCCAGCTATTGTCAAGATAATGCGCCGACTCCATCCGAGTGTTCAATTGGATATACTGCTCTAGATCATGGCGTTGAACCACGTGCTTCAAGTATCCTTTTATTTCGGCCTGGGGTAGGTATCGAGTCTTCCAAGGATAAGTGAGTAAATCCTCCTTGTCCCAGCTATAGCGAAAAACTTCGCTATGCGTATCGCTCGTTGCACCTGGATATCTGTTCCAGTACCATGTACCTCCAACCTCAGGAGCAGCCTCGACAGCTTTTACCGAGAGACCAAGCTCACGGAGCTTGTATAACTGGTATATACCGCTGAACCCTAACCCAACCACCATAGCATCAATGTGTTGCTCCATGATAGGCTTTTAGGATTGGATTGGCTGAAGTAAAATCTCTTAGGTAGTGATAGAATAGATTGTAATTGTAAAGTGGTGCGTGTGAAAGAGATCCTTCATGTTCAAATAATTCCATCCATGTTGCGGCATGTTCAGATTTTATGTTCGTCGTTCACAGAGCAGCCTTCGCAATTGGCGATCTACATAGGAGTTGCCACTCTAATTTCACATCAGACCATTCGTCTTCCTCACCTTCCAACGGATGAACTGCAAAATCACGCATACAGTTGAAACACTCAATTATTCAGCCGCTGAATTACTCACCTGTGCAAAGGCAAGAAATGCCTTTGTATGGTTACGGTGGTGACGGAATGAAAGCGAACCAGTATTTAAAACGGGGTTTGAAGTTTTTCCCAACACAGCAACTACTGGAATTGGAATTTCCCAGTAACAGTTAGCTCACCAACACAGTGTAACACTGATTTCTAATTATTTTGCATATAGGCACGTATAAATTGGATGCCTAGATATTGATCAGAGGATGTATGCTCCTCATCTTTCATCTCTCTTATCATTAAAACATCCTTTTAAATCTCCTAATTCTCAACAGGCCTCTGGAGGCGGTCGCCTGGTATTCGCCACTCATCCACCATTATAATGATAGGCGCATCCCAACAGAGTCAAGGGCATTATTTGAACAAAGCTCTGCATAATTGCATCCCTGACGAACAGCTGCTTGGGCATTCTCAGAGAGAAAAAATATTCTATCGCTATACCTTTGTCCACACTTTGCCTTTTGCGAGATAGAGCTTTGAAGCTCCGTAAAAGGCGCTTCCTACGGCAAGCATAACTCCAGTGAAAACTTGCAATTTCCAATAACTTCCTCCTGCTGCAGTGATGAGGGCCCCTCCAATGGGACTTCCCGTAAGGGCTGCTATAGACATGAATGCGTACATTGCTCCTGATCTTAGTCCGATTTCGCGTATGTCGGATATTTGGGCCACCAGGGCAGGACTCATAGCTGTATAGGTTCCGGTGCTAAGTCCAAATAGAGACGCAAAGACTATTGTAGTTGCATGAGAGTGTCCAGGCAGCCAGACTCCAAAGACCAAGATTGTGGATAGGCATGCGGCAAAAAGGGATACGTTAAAGTTTCCCACTTTATCAGCTATATATCCGGGGAGAATACGTCCAATACCGCTGCATATAAACAATAAAGCGTTAGTTTATTGTAATAATGACTGCTTTTTGCGCATTGATAGAGATATAGTCACGTACCTTGCCCCATTAAACATAGAAACTAGATAACCAGCGAGCTCTGGCGACATCCCCACACTTCTACCATATGTAACCAGGAAGGTTATAGGTATGAACATACCCATAGAGTAGAAGAATCCAGCCATAGCCAACAAGAGGAAAGGAGGATCTTTGAATGCTGCAAAAAAAGATGCAACTCCGAAGTTCTTCGGCTGAGGACGTAGGCGTGATCGAACTGTCAAATTGGTTATGATCAGGAGGCCCAGCATCATAAACGCGCATGTTCGCATTGTCCAACCAAACCCAATGATGGGTATAAGTCGATTTACCATAATAGGCATCACAACTCCACCCATACTAGATCCACTGGCGGCGATTCCCATTGCTAGAGCACGTTTCTTCAGAAACCATGTTGTGATACAGCTGAAAGAAGGGTAGAGAACCATGGCCGCGCCAATGGGACTGCAAATGGATTGAGACAGAATGAATTGATAATATTGAGATGAAATGGATGCCATCATCAACCCAAAAACATGAATGGTACTGCCAAGGAACAGGAGAACTCTAGGGCCGAAATGGTCAAACAGCTGTCCCACGAAGGGTCCCTAGGCACATATGAGCATCGGAGCAAGTCAAAAAGAATAGTGGAAATCAGATTGTATATCAACATACTGCAAGGAATATTGTGCACATAGACACTGCTGGAATCCAAGACACTGTACTCGGTGAGAATGAGGCTAGCTGGTGGGTTTCATAGTATTCTTGGAACACGCCGACACCTTTGAGAACGATCAGCCGTACGATTAGTAGCAATGATGGCATGAGACTTACAGTTCGTCCATCCAAAGCTGATAAACAGACCAAAAAAAGCTCCCAAAACAACAAGCCATGCTTGCAAGCCTCCATCGGGAAATGACTGAGCGTCGTTGGGCTTTTCTTCAGGGTTAGGCGGCTCTTGACGAACCTCCATGAGAGATTCAGAGGCATGCCCCTTTGAGTCCATTGCGTTAGTTGACCTCCTAAGCATTGAAACCAAAGTATATGCAAACGAAGCGGTGATGTGAAAGATATAGATGGAGGAGATTCGGATAAGGCGCCCATTTCCGGAGGCGGAAATCATCCGCGCCCTTTGAGAATTTCGGACATCCGAATTGCCCAGGTGGCCCAACCACAACCGATTTCGCTGTTTGTGCAAAGTATCATGCATAACCGATTTTCCAATTCCGTCTATCCTATTTCAGTGTGTTATTCCTCTCATAGCGGTTCATTTTATTCAGCCATCAATGAAACGAGAATCTCCGCGGACCACGACCGGCATCCGAGCATCAGTCCAAGGAGCCAGTCTCTCAGCCGATGACTCACAGACAATGGCTGCCGGGGCGCTTCGGTTTAATTCTTTCGCTGAATGAATAGGAACCAATATCAGAAACATTGTGTAAACAAAAACAATTACTGCCGCGCATTAGGGCTGTTGACCTGTACAATACATCCAGAATAAATATATCGCGGCGAGTATAGTTCCATATCTCTTCTGCCACCTACCTAGCACACTGTGTGCATATAGCTAAAGAGAGTCTGAATTCCAAGAAGTCTATAGCCTATTCGGCAACCAACAGATATCCCTCTATCGCAGCTAATTCATATACCTCTACTGCGGCAAAACAGCATAGGCGGCGTCGGCACGCGATTGATTTCACCGCGTGCGTTAGCCGCACCAAAGGCAATATTGTAAGTAGATACTGTCGGGTGCCAAATTTGACCCATGAGAGTACCGGGTAGGCGCGTATATCTACCCATTTGAAAGGGGATCACTTCAATGACTCACCAGCCAACAATACATAAGGTTTGCATATTCCGAGAATAAAAAATATATTCAAAATGATCCATTTTTGCAATTTGACAAGTAGCGGGGGCGTGAACATGTGGAGGGATGGTTCATAAAACGGATAGTAGATAGAGTTAATTGTGGTGACTTTTCTTTAAATGGCTGCGATCTTGTCTTGAAGAGAACAACCAAAGCAGTAGAATATTAATATCAGTCCCACCACAACACTCCCCATGCATTATATATAATAATTATGGAGCGGAATAACCACCGTCAACGATAAAATCGGCCCCAGTTGCGTAAGAGGAAGCATCAGAGGCTAAATAAAGATAGATGCCCTGCATCTCA
The DNA here is from genome assembly GCA_019565615.1 of Trichoderma simmonsii. Taxonomy (NCBI): domain Eukaryota; kingdom Fungi; phylum Ascomycota; class Sordariomycetes; order Hypocreales; family Hypocreaceae; genus Trichoderma; species Trichoderma simmonsii. The sequence goes on along the minus strand of CP075870.1, from coordinate 4,078,349 downwards.
ACGGTCTCGCCAAAACGCCTAAAATTGTTAGGCATGCGTCCTCGGTTCTCGGATAATTCATCATCTTTACTTACCCCATTGGGATTTTATCTTTGATAGAGTTCATAGTCTCCTCGGCTACTGTCCCTGATAGGCCAGTGCGTACATATCCAGGAGATACGCTGTTGACGCGAGCGAACCCAAGCCATTCAATCGCAAGGGATTTGCCTTGGGAAGTACAAGTTTCAGCATACAAAAAAATAAAGAAAAAGATTTCAAGACAAAAATGACGAGTGGGCAAAACTTACATAGATGAATAACGTGCGCTTTGGAGGCATTGTATGCCGCCTGACGCCGAGGAATGTTGACAATGCGCCCTGACATGCTCGCGGTTGCAATGAAGCTGCCGCTTGAGTAATTAGTTAATTTTGACCCATCTGTTGTTGTGCCCTCTACTTTCTGGCGGCGAAAGTGCTTGCCAGCAGCGCGTGCACAATAAACGACACCATCAGCATTGATCTTCATGAGATTATGGTATCTGCTAATGTCCGCATCGATGAATGCCTCATCTCCCCAAGAGGTGCCTGAATTAGCGACAAATACGTCGAGACGTCCACCAAATTCTTTGACAACTGTGTCTACCGCCGTTTCCACTTCCTCATATGATGTGACGTCTACTTTGTATGCTCTGCCTATTCAGTTTGGGGTCAGCCAGGGAAGACGGGGATTGATGTCGAGGGTAGCGTATGTGCATAAAACAAGGCGTCGTTACATTTGACATTGAAGGCTTTCTCAATGCTAGCAGCTTTCTCGATAGTCTCGCTATTTGAGTTGTACCAAATGGCCACATTGGCACCCGCTTCAGCAAAGGCTTTGGCCGCAGCCAGGCCAATTCCTCCCCCCGCACCTGAGATTATCGCTGTCTTGCCTGCTAGGGAGAAGAGTGCCATGACTCCATTATCCGCTGGAGGCACTGTGTTGTTACGCCGAAAAACGCCATTCTGAATGCCTTCGGCCATATCGAGTGTCTCTTTTGCAATATTATTGGCGATATAAAGGTGATGTTGGGATATGATTCGAGTAGCAAAGATTCAGGTGAGCCATATTGTCGGTGTTTTGTATGCTCTAATGCTCTGAATATAGAATGTGGAGTGCGCCAAAACGAGACTTGAGATGGGTCCACTAGAAGCTTCCGATCTCGCATACAAAGAGCCTCACAACTTAAGGTTCTCATTCTTTCTGCCAATGTCTGCTATACAGTAGTAAATAGTCTATCTAATTACGTATAGCGTTCAAATTAGCCCGCGTCACTACCAATCGTAGTTGTTAGGAAAAGGCAACGTTACATAAAACTGGGACAGAACAAGCAGGCTTTCCACCCATAGCATCATTTGGGGGTCAATTATAGTGAGCCATTAGCAGAAGAGAAGGGAGCTTCCAGCAAAAAGAGCGCCAAGGTTTCCAGTGTCAGAGAGTATCCACTCTAAAACGGCTTTGTTCGTAACAAATGAACAAAGACCGTTAACAGGATACCGGTTTCATATTTAAGCTTACTTAGTATCTCGTTACCGTCCAAATCCAGCAAGGGTGGATTATCGTAATGCTGTCTGCTCTCAGAAAAAAAAATCTATCGTGACGCGGAAGAAGAAAATTAAGCCTGTCTTCTCGCTGAGGCTGGGTTTTGGATTCTTGAGTTTAGATGCAATATTTCAGATACGATCTTTAGGCGACAGCACTCTTTCGATCTTAAACTTAACAAACGACAGCACCATTTCATCCCTCAATCCCTCCATGGAAAACGAACTTTTAGAGGTCTCTCATTTGTTTGATTTGACGGCAGGTCGATTAACTTTATGTGAAATCTCTCTTGTGCTGCAGGCACTCTGAAGTGATGAGCAGCGATTATCTAATCACAAGAAACCGAGGATTCACTGGGCTTTCCAGCTTTAACCTCGATGGCCTCATTGGAAGATTAGTAAACACATCGCAGGATACCCGAGGGAAAACAGTGAGCTATGCGGTGCGGCCCGCTTACCTCTCAGATGCCGAGAGATATTCCCATATAAGTGAGTGTATGGCATGACGTGAATTGCGTCGCTTTTGTGCAATTTTCTCTTCATCAAATTTGGCTTTTCACGTTTCCTCTACTCTTACAATCTCGCTATAGTTCACGTACTTCTTTTCCTTTCTCAAACGATAGCCACAAGAACAGTAATGTCTCCCTTACGAGCAGACGTTTTTACAACCCCGTCTATCCCTTTCGCTATTCCAGGCGGGAAACCGGGCCAACAATCGCATTGGTCTCCTACAACTGCCACATTAATCTCGGGAGAGCGTGAGGCGATTCTTGTCGATACCCTGTGGACAGTTCAGCAGGCAAATAATTTGGCTGATTGGATTGAAAGGACAATCCCTGGGAAGCGACTCACAACCGTCTACATTACCCACGGACACGGTGACCACTTTCTTGGCCTCAAAACTCTCCGCAAACGCTTTCCTGGCTTTCAAACGTTGGCCACGCCGCGTGTAATCGCTCGAATGAAGAAAGAGCTTGAGCCAAAATATTTCCAACGTGCGTGGGGAAGTCTCTTTCCCAATCAGATTGACCACGACAGCGTGTTACCAGAGGAGCTCGGAGATAGTAATACTTTATCGCTCGAAGGCCATGTTCTGCAGGTGCATGAAGCTGGCGACTCGGATACAACTGACACCACTTTCTTACACATTCCTGATCTCAATTTAATTGTCGCCGGCGACATTGTCTACAATGATGTGCATCCATTCTTGGGGGAAGCAGCTACGCCTGAAAGACGCCGTAGTTGGCTTGCGTGTCTCGAAAAGATTGCAAAACTGAATCCGCATACAGTCATTGCAGGGCATAAGAGAGATGGGGCCGTTGATGGAAGCAATAACGTGCAAGCCACAATCGAGTATATCGAGACATTTGAGATTATGCTTTTGCAGACCAAAGATGCAATTGAGCTATTCCAAAGAATGTCTGAGAAGTACCCGACTCGCATCAATCCGCAGGCACTGACAGTATCATGTCGGAATGCATGGTCAGCAAAGAAGAAAGCTGAGAAGACTGTAACTAAGCTCTAGTGACTAAAGAGATATGTACGCATTGCCAGGAATGAACCATACTTAGCATGTGTTACACTAATTCTTCATAAGAGTCTTTAACTGTAAAGCGAAGTATATATACATCTATTTACGCAAATATCTCGCTCCATTCTTGTACCGTTCTCTTAATAATGTCTCCTACATCCAACTCTTCGTCTGACTCATCCAGTTTGGCTCCGGTGCTATTAGCCCATGGATTTCTTGTATGAATTAGCTTTAGGATTCGCGAATTGAAGCTTTCTGTAGCATTGAGGACATTGAAGTCTTGGTGCTCTATCGCATGCGGCGAGGATCTTGAGCTTTCCAAGATTCTAAACCCCCACCATGTGCAGAAGTGAGATCTATTAAACCCCCACCTGTAAATACTCCGTACATTGCGGGGTAATTTCCGCACAGCGTGATGAATCCGTGACTGCAACAATTGCTCTGTTCGGTACAAAGAGCAATTGAAAGACCAAGTCAACCCATGAAACACAATGCGGTGAATGCCGGAGAATAAATTTGTATTGTGTACTTAGATACGACAAAAGAATTACTAGGAGTCGGTATAATTGCACGTATTCATGGGAATTAATTAGGCAGAAGCGGCTTAGCCTAGTGTCTATTCACGCCCTTAAACTCTTCGCTACTTGAGATATTTTCCAGGGAGTCACGCAGTGCCTAACAACTCTCTCTCCAGGAACACATCCCCATCAGTTGCAAGCATGGATCCTCCTCAGTTTTTGCCAACGGATCAACAGATCAAGGCTTTCAAAGACTGGATTCAGTCCAAAGACTGCAAACCCCGTATTTGGGACGCTCAAAGATGGTTTCAGACCTCTCAACAAATCGAGAATGTGTCCGAAGACTCCCTCGACGTGATTCTTGGCCCGCTCATTGACGAAGCTATTGAAGATGCCAATAAGGCTGTTGAAGAACGTACTAAGGTATTTTTTTCCAGTTCTCTATCGTTATGCGAGAATTTTCTATGCACAATTACCAAGATCCGTAGCTAACCATCAGGCCATGTCAATGATTGTAGGCATTATCATATCTCAAAGTTCCTGGCTTTGGACTCCCATTGGGGCACATGCCGCCCGAAAAAGAGCGTTTCCCCGTTCTTATTGGAGTTCACGACTACGATTGGAAAGCTGCAACACTTCTCATACGCGAAGTTTGTATGCTCAAATTTATAGAAGAGGTAACAAACAAACCTCAGTGGTGGGAAAAAGTATTCAATCCCGATATCGCCAATAAGTGGAAGCAAGAGGCTTTACAAATGAACTGGGAAGAATACCGCACGTACGCGGACTTTACACCTGCTATGGCAGATGCGGTAAGTCTGTATCTGATTCGCATGGAAGGTCGCCTATTGATTAGTAAATGCCAGTGTATCGATGAGCTGCGGATCAAAGCGGACTTGTTCAAGAAGACAGGGCTCATTCCCATTTTCGACTACTCGTCCTGTGTCATAAAATCTGACACACTTGTCCCTGAGAGCTTGCGGGATGCCCTCCGTACAGCAGCTGCGGTACTTGAGAACGTCCCAGATGAAGAAAAAGACTGGCATCCGGGCAGTACTCATAAAGTTCTTGATCTTGTCCACCCATCTCTATGGCCATTTATATACGGCCGCACCCCGGTATTGCTCGATAAGCGAATCAATCTTGAGAATGCATTGAACCACTGTGGTGTTGGCACGGTTCTTCCAGCGCCAAAGCCAATTGAGATTGCTGGCCCGGGGAGCGATTGGTCAAGCCCCTTAGAGAACCCGGTCCCTTCTCTCTCATATAAGTATCAGTGGCTTCCATGTGATGTTGTGCTAGAGGGTCAGACTGCAAAGATTGATAGCTACATAAACAACTTACACCCAGTGGAGCACGCGAACCTATACCCCATCATCGATCGCTTCATCGAGAAAGCCCTGCCCGCTTGGGATATCATCTACCGATGGCCGAAAGAGTTTGAGATTCAACGCCTCAAAACGAAAAACGCTCGATCGAAATGTACAACTAGGGAAATTTGCAATCAAAGGTATGCGTGCGAGCCGTGGAACCGGCCGCTTGACGAGGGCGAGCCGCAACGCGATGAAAATGAACCCTACACAGAAGAGTATCGTTCTTCTGAACGACTCAAGCGTGACATGGCGTGGCTAGTCGAGACTCACAAGTTGGATTTACCGGAACCAGTTCCTACAAGCGAAAATTACTTTCGACTGAAACCATCGGATATCAAATCGAGCGGCTTCTTCAATGGCGCATCTCGTATCCAAGTGATCGTCAAGCTTGCCAATGTCCACCTTACACCTGAGGATCCGGATTTCAAATTTGAAGCATCTCAAGAGCTTGCCGACTGGTATACCTCCGCTGCCAATGATAGCGGGAATGATCCGGACTTGGACGGATCTTCCTATAAGCCGAGTTCTTCGGAGGCTTCTTCGTCTGACTCTGACGCCTCATCCAGCGAGGGTCGACCTTTGTCTCTGGACCTCCCTGACTATCGTAGCATATACGTGGACAATGATTCTACCGAATTCGAAGGCGGGTCGTGGCATACTGAGGGCATGTTGAATGAGCGTATTTGCGCAACTGCACTTTTTTACTACGACTCGGAAAACATTACCGACTGCCATTTGGATTTCCGCACCCCGGCTGATCGCGAAGAATTGGTTGTCAACCTCAATTATGAGCAAAGCCAACACTTTCCGATCGAAAGAACATTCGCCATCCCAAACACTAACCGTGATACGTTGCAGTATGTTGGCGGTGTTTTGACTACAAACAGTCCCTCCACTGGGGAGGCCGATACTCGTGCCGTTTTCTTTCCAAATCTTCTTCAACATCGTGTATCGCCGTTCCGTCTCAAGGACCCGACGCGGCCAGGCCATCGCAAAATACTTGCTCTTTTCCTGGTTGACCCAGCCATTCCGGTTCTTTCTACAGCCAATGTGCCGCCTCAACAGCGTCACTGGTGGGCTAAGGAAACCCGCGTTGAAGAGGCTCTGGCCGCTCGACTGCCCAATGAGTTGACAAAACTCATCCTTGATGAGGCAACTGGGCTGCCTTTTGACTTGGATGAAGCGAAGAGCATTCGCCTTGATCTTATGGATGAGAGATCAATGAAACAGGACAGTACGGAAGAGCAGCTCCATATAGCGAATTGGAACTTTTGCGAGCATTAAGAGTAGTGAAAAATGGCATTTGATGGGCCATTCGGGCTGTACTCTGTATTATTAGTGATTACAAACAGAATGAGAAAACTGGTGAGCTTTTAGCCATCAGTGACATTTTCCTTTGCCCCGAATTCTTCGGTTACGACGTTGGCGCTCCAGAACGTCTGGGTAAAATGGCGACATTCATTTGGCATGTATACGGAACACCAAAGATGACAATTTTGTTTTTGTAAAACAGAATTGTCGCGCTCGCATTCTCTTTCCCGCTCTGAAGTATGGAGTACTTGAACCAACTATTGAATGGTAGCCGCTATGGCGTGATGCGCGCCATGGAGGGATCTTTGTCGTCTGGTGGAGTTCGTATAAGTTGAACGCCCAGCCGCCCAACCGCCACCCGGGCCGGGTATCGTTTCAGTGACAGCGGAACACGGCAGGAAATCCATTGAGTTAAGATGGATTCGGTATGTAATTCCATTAAAGATTCAATATTGAAAATGCATTGAGACTAAGGCCGTTTCTATTTGGAAGTAGAGTAGCCTTGAGCTGACTACCTTATACACATAGGCCCCTACACCTTTAACCAATGAATGCTATAGCACGAATGCTCCAGAATAATGTTGTAATACACATGAAAGAAGAGCGGACATTAATCAGGGGTATAAAGTTTCTTTCATTAATTATTCGTAAATTGTTACCGCTACCTGAGCTCTAAATCCTGGGCGGATATCACAGACCATCGCCCGAAATGCGTATCTAGCCAGTGTAGGTGTTTTATCCTTGAGCCACGTCCTTCCAGAAAAGTGGTGGAGAGATAGCTCAAGTCAAAAAGATCAAAGTTTTCAACCTTTGGAGCATCGATAGCAAATCCATCATGGATAAGGTTAATAGTTTGCACGATTGTTGCGCTCTACTCGGCCACAGGGCAGAAGTCGTAGAAGCCGTCAACATGGTTACCCCACCATGAAGGGAAGGGAACCGCAGGGCCACCAGCCCCAAAGACTGCAAAGGAAAGGATAAACAGCACTGTGAGACTGGCACCATCAAAGGCACCAGTGACCAAGTACGAATAATCCCTGAAAATGCGAGGCTTGTAGTTTCGGAGATAAAACTGCGTGAAGAATCCAGCAGCAAGCTGGCTCCAGATAACGCAGGTTTGAGACTGGTTGTATGGGATGTAGCCAGCGTATTGGATGAACTGGGGGAGGTTGATATCGTTCTTGATATCGAAGCCTCGGATCTTGGGAACGAACTATCGAGACTGTGATTAGCGTCTTGTAAGACCAAGATGGGGAATAACATGAAAAGTGTGTACTCACGTAAACGAAGATGCGGTGGAGAGCAACGACTCCAGCACCAATAGCCAATCCGATGGGCACCATCTCGTACTCTGCGCCAGTCTTGTAGAGATACTTTGCCAGGGCCCAGGAAGTAGCGTTGGTGTTGTATGACTGGATAGTTGCGCCACTCCATGAAGCGTTACCGTTGCTATCAATAAGAAGTTCGCGGTTGCTGTTGACGATGGAAATCATGACACCATAGTTGACGAAACCACCAAGAATGGTACCGTAGATTTGGGTGAGGAACATGACACGGGGTGGGATTTTAACTGAGAGAAGAAGTCAGTGATTTGTTGCTTAAATTGCCTGGAGACTTATGACATACGGTATTCGCCCATCTTCAGGTCATTGCACAAGTTGACACAGTTGGAGATAACGTTGTGAGACCAAGCAGCAAAGTACATGTTGCCGACGGGGCGACCAGGAAGCATCAAACCAGCCAACATCTTGGACAAGTTGTTGGTGGCAATACCGTTACCATAGCGAGAGTATAGAATGGTACTCTGTGATCAAGGTCAGACACCACATAATTTGAAAGCGCCTGAATGGAGATATTTACCAAGGGTGCGATAAAGATGCCGACAATGAGGGCGACAACGTAGGCCCAAGCAGGGAGGGTGATGTTCTCCTTGATAACGACGACGAGACCGAGAACAAAGCTGAAAACGAGGACGGCAATGTACCACCACCACGGTGCCTCTTTGTAGTGCTCGGCCATATGTGCGTGATGTCGGTCATCGTATCGACCTTCCCTCGAACTTTTGTATGCCTTCTTAACATCTCCACCCCAAAACAGGAAGCAATGGGCAACCAAGGCACCAATCTATACAAAGTTTAGTCGAAGTCGTAGAAGAGCTGCAGGATGACGATACAATGAAGTATCATCGAAGAGGGATACGTACAGCAGCGTTGGCCATGAACATGGCATATGCGAAGCTACCAGTCAGCTTAGGAATACCATACTTCTGCAGAGCACTCTCATCGAGCACACCGCCAACAAACACCTCTGAGACAGGGTACTTGGTACCGTTCTCGGATCGAAGCTGCGTTGACATGAATGGCTGGGATTTAGCACTCCATGAATTAGTATAATAGATGGCGAGCACCACCGCGTAGCAAACAATGAATCCAGCAGCAGCATGGGCTTGCAGTGTAAGAGGAAGAGAGGTGTTGAAAGAAGTAATCTAGCCAATGTCAGCTCAGGTTTACCGTTGATCTCGGAAATATGATTGTCTTACGTATTGCCAATCGAACGAGAAGCTAAAGAGTCCCAATCCCTCATTGTTGGTAGCACCGCCAAACAGGTTGGTGAGGATGGCAGCCTTTGATCCGGTAGCGTGCATGGCGGCCAAGCAGGGGATAGAGATGGAGTTCAGGAACGGGAAAATATACGCCGGGAAGAACTCGTAAATGAACATGCCCACAAAGCTGTACCAGAAGAATCGGAGAGGCTTGGAACCCTTCACAGTTTGCCAATGAAGTCCTTGAAGGGTTTTGACCGTAGGAAGAGTGCTCCAGTAGACTGCTTCGACGTGCCATACGGCAATCGGACGCAACACACCGCAGATGCCATAGCCAAAGAGTCCAATGGAGATGGTGCTCAAGACAACGGTGGAGGCGCTCAGAGGCAGGTTGTAGAAGAGATCCTGGGCAGTGAAGACAGTGATACTGGCAGCAGCGTTGGAAGCAGAGGTGGCTGTGATGGAACACACGGCGTGCTCCTTAAGATTCCATGGCCCAGGGTTGATGAAGGTAGCGATGGTAATCCACAGGGGAACCTTTCCCTGACCACCCTTGGCTGCCCATCGAGCCCTGAGTTTGTCACCACGAGGGAGGAACGCAGCCCAAGCATTACCAACGAAGTACGCGATGAGGACGATGAAGGTTCCGGAGATTGTTGCCGCGGTTGGTTTGAACTAGATTCAAGGTCAGCTGGTGTTTGACTTGCCGGTAGAATTTGAAATTGAACAGAACGAACCTGGTAGATTTGACTCATGACAGCTTGAAAGGCCGACAGACATGTAGCAAGGAACATGCTTCGGAACGTCAAGGCGGGCTCGCCATCATCTCGCAGCGGTATCAGATGAGCCGCTGCGTCGGCACCAGTAATAATGATAACATCATCACTGGCATTGTCCTTCTCATCGTAGTCGTCGCTGTCCAAAGGAGGAGCAACGGTGATCTCGGGGTCACCCTTCTTCTCAGAGTACACCTCGCCAGCAGCGATCTTCTCATCACTGATTTCGTGGGTAGGGGTCCTGACCTCCACAACGGAGTCGTCTGCTATCGAGGCCGTCATGGTGGATGATAGCACAAAGCTTGGAAGAGCAATCACCTGAGGAGCTCAAGACAAAACACCGCGCCAAACCAGGCTCGAGGCCGTTGGCAACACCCGCCTCTATATCACTTTCCATTCTCGCCATGCCAACCACGATATGTGATATCAAGGTATCATGGAGCAATGGTTCCATGTTTTCGGATTGCTATGGGGTCCAGGCCGGTGGTGTAATGCGGGTGAGAATTTGTGCCATCAACAGGCTAAGTGCTCTAGAATGCTACCCAAGCAACACTACCCATGTTTGGGCAGGTACTTTTGAAGACAAACACCAAAATGGCACGGACTTTCCGCTTCTGGCTAGCAATCGTGTTAGACGCTTGAAAGGTCCCGGGGGCTAGTTTGGTAGATAAGGTTATGTAAGTCTGTTGGACCACGGTCTAGGACACTTAGATAACGCAATGTGACGGCAGACCTCAGAGTGATCGAGTCTCCGTGTAAATTGCGCGCCCGGGGAATTCAAGACATCCAACGGACATATTCGCGCATCATCTGATGGCCAGTGTGCCGTTGGGCAGAGAGGGGAGAGGGGAGCACAACCAATCCAGTAGTGTATCCCGGGACCTTTTCGTTGCACCATCAGGTGAGCCGCTAAAGCGGCGTTTGCGGAACGAATATTGCCTTCATGTAAGGGCCCTTTGAGAGTCTCACAATTTATCTCACATGTCAGGCTGACTCGTTTAGATAGACGGGTACAGATATGTCTTGACATCGGAAGTTGATTATTTGAAACTCAACAGTAACATTTCATGGCCTCTGGTTGGATGATAATTCTCTGACCGCTCTCAGCTGGTAAAGCATATGCGCTAGACCGGGCATCCCGATCTTTGTTTCTCTTGTTGAGCTTTCCAGTGACACTCCAGATCTCGTCTTTGTACATGAGCAGGCTGACTGGTCCAAGCTAACAATGCAGCACATCTAACTTGGGTTACATCTCTCCGCAATTGCCACACTGGTTTGGGGGTCACCCTTGCCACCTTGCCACGGTCAGGAGAATACGGATGTTGCGATGCCAGTGACTAGGACGTTGGGCAAGTTTCTTGTTTCTACTGTATCTGACGGGAGTAGTCGCATCCACTGGTACTAACACTGATCTCTGTTTGTCTATTGGTCTTATCGGGCCGCGGAGGACTTTTGGTATTCAAGCATCCGAGGCCATCAAAAGGTCCCATCCTTCAGCGTACGACCAGGGCAAGGTCAGCCATGTGCTAGATTCCCAGGATGAGAACATTGGTCCCAATTATTGCCGCATGCCCGTAGGATTCGGCAGATTTGCATTCAAATTGGCTTAGGCACGATGCGGGTTGGGTCGAGACGCAGCCTATCAGTTGTTCTGGATTATGGCGCAAAGCAGGAAACCTGGTCGAAATCCTGTGAGGTTGCACCAACATCCGAAGCATCGCTAAGAATGGTGTTACCCATCAATTAAGCTCAGGCTCGGAAGATTACGCTATGTACCTATGAAAATTTCCATCAAGCGGTTACCTATTTATAACTTACGTGAAAGGTCCGTCAAAGGGTGAGGAATGCAAGCTAACCATGGCGAACAGCAAAGATGCGCTCTACACTGACAACTCCACCCAACAATGCATCGTGCTTGGACGCTGGCATACAAAGACCATATCCAAAAGTTATTGAGCGACTATATATGAGATAAGAAGCTTGTGCGGAAAACCTGTAAACATTTGCTGTAGGAATAGAATCAGTTTATGGACATGCTACGATGGAATCTGCCTTTCTTGAACTTTCTCCACCAATCTTCGCCCAGACAACGTCTATGGAAGAGATTGAATAGCCGTGGCAAGATTCGCCGCTCACAATTCCTTGGCTTATCATGCCATTCCTTGGCGTGCCACCCCTGGTACTGTCCCAAGTCCTTTGCCTCGAAGCGAGTGAGGCGAAATGATTCACAGCATGTCCTCCCACTCCCACAATCCGAGGGCAAGAGGGGTAGCTGTTACACCGTTCAGCTATTCCAAACAAGTGTGCTACCACGTTTGCCCCTTTGCCACTGGAGAATTGCAATTTTCAGTCAGTACCATGCAATTTTCGGGGAAAGGAGTTGGGTGGTGGTACTACTGTCTTCGTTGGCTCTACGAGTACAAGTGTTTCGATAGAAGCAGAAGTTATGTAATTCACTCATCTTTAGAAATTTTTTAAAGGAGTTAATACTCGCCATACCGAGTATCGTGGTTTGAATAATATTCATTCGTGGGGGGTCATTGTCACTGGCATTTGAAAAACACATCAGCTGAACTTTACAGAGCTAAAAGTGAATTGTTGGTGGAAGATGAATATCACCAGTGCATTGCAAAGTATAGTACAAGCTCTATATGGGTACCCAATACGATTCACTGCATGTCAACGATTCATCTATCTTGCATCTTGATAACTCTAGGGTGGGAATACATTTCTCATTTTGTTCGGCCATCCACTTCCCTGTATGTGACTCTCCAGGGCGGCCGCCGTCTGGACTCTTTTTCGATCAAATCTCTCTATCTTGTCATTGTAGATTGTGCAAAGAATCGCGTTAGCCATTAGCCCGTCGGCCACCGCGAAGAAGTTTTCATATTTGACATAGGACACATTTGTCGCCTCCAACCCAGGGCCAAGAGTTGGCTTCAACGCATCAGATTGGTGGCTTGATTACGCTCGTATCTGTGCTTTAGCCAAGAACGATTAGTGAGATTTAGGTCAAAAGCCAAGATATTCTGGCCCCCATGAATACCCGCATGCATATTGGTTAAACCCCCATTAGGTATGGGTGCTTTCAAAAAATACATCTGCAGTACTCCGCGCATCTTGTCCTGTAATCCTTGCTCTTTGCTCCATTTCAGTAGCTACATGATTCGTATCAAATACCCGATGAAGCAACCCGGCCCATTTCAGTACAAATATCCACGCTTATCTCTGATCGCCTGCCATGCTTGAAGAATAGCTGCGATCAATACTTCAGATGCTGCTAGAAAATTTGACTTGGCAGCTGTGAGTGATAAAATTGAAAAGGGTAATTGTGACGAGTGTGTCGTTGTATCTGTAGCTATCGCATTTTTACCTACATGTATCCTCTCCTGGCTATGGTTAAAACCGTCGGGTACGCAACCCACGTGCTCTTCATCTCAATCGCTGATCAGACCGCCCTCTCTCCACTAGCATTTGCTGGGCACGTATAAATCGATCCTTTTCTAAGCCGTACGCTTGGAGAAGGCTTTATCAAGTGCTGCAAGAGTTTTGCCATTCTTTGTTTGTGGTCAACAACATGCTACCGTTCTAAAGGAGATGAGGCGCCAATAAGACACGAAACTGGGACAATTGCGGCTAAAATGCACAGCCTTGATCTCGAGTCCTAATTAAGACCTTCTATGCTATATAGCTACCATTGATTGGCTGGACATAGATTGAGATGCATCTCGGAGCCGATCTACATACATGGCAGAAAGAAAGTCGGCCGGCGCCGCCACACCGGCATCTCCACAATCACAGCTGGCTCTCGGCGTTTTACAGCCGAACTGATGTAAACAATAAGAGCCTAGACTTGCATATATAATGAAGCAATTTTCAAGCATATGTGTTACGTCGATATAGTATTTTGACGTTCGAGATACATCGTTTCTCATCTTTTCAAGCAAGTCGATAGCTACAATGGGCTCCTATAATGCTGATTCCGGCGTATTGACTGCCTTGGCAAGTCAATTACGCCTTTCTGCCACGCTGGAAATTAATGAGCTTGTTCATCGGCAAGCGGCCAAAGGGCACAAGGTTGTCCATCTGGGATTTGGAGAAGCGACATTTCCCATTCAGCAGAGCGTTATTGCAGCTCACAGGCAAGCCAGCGATATCACCAGCTACCTCCCTGTGGCGGGACTGATGAAGTTGAGAGAGGTATATATTGGGGCAACGATAAACAGTTTTTTTTTTTACGCTAACTCATAACATAGGCCGTTGCCGAGTTCCAATCTCGTCGTCTCAATCATACGATCCATCCACGCCAGGTTGTAATAGCTCCAGGATCGAAGCCATTGTTGTTTGCGCTCTTCGATATTCTTCAAGGAGATGTGCTTTTGCCGCGACCGTCGTGGGTCAGTTATGAGCCACAAATTCTTCACGCGAGTAAACGAGTCTTTTGGGTTGAAACGGATGAAGTCGACCGCCATACCATCACAGGTTTGAAGCTACTTCCCACAGCTGGATTATGTGAAGTTCAGCTAGCTAACGAGTTACAAAGAATCTTCTCTTGAAACGGCATTTGAAAGAGGTGTAAGCGAAGGTGGAAACCCTCGAATTATGCTCATCAACAGTCCATCCAATCCGACCGGTCAGGCCTTTAGCCAACACGACATTGAGATTATCACTGCTTTTTGTTGGCGCCATAATATCACTCTCATCAGTGATGAAATTTACGCAGATATAAGCTTTTCCAAAAATCATGGCGCTACCCCTTGCTCGGCTTCTCAATTCGACGACGGCCAGAAGATCTTAACCGGCGGACTTTCCAAGGTACATATTCCTTCTCATGAAGCAATTGATATGGAAGGTTTTTGACTAACACTTTTATAGACTTATTCTGCCGGAGGGTGGAGAGTAGGGTATGCGATCTTCCCCAACAACGAGTTTGGAGAAAAGGTGCAATCGGCAGTATTAGCATATGCTTCCGAATGCTGGTCTGCCGCCTCCGCTCCGGCACAAGAAGCAGCAGCTGTTGCATTTGCCACCAGCCCAGAGATGGACTTGTATCGCAGTCAAGTTGTGGCCCTACACAAGCGATGCACGTTGGCCTTGTATAATGCCTTACGTGAGTGCGGTCTTGCGGTTGCAGAGCCAAAGGGTGCCTTTTATGTGTATCCGTCTTTCCACCCTTATACACAGCAGCTTGAGGCTCTTGGTATTTTTACCAGTCAACAGTTGTCGCATTGGCTTATTGAAGAGTGCGGTGTTGCGGCTCTCCCAGGATCCGTTTTCGGGGAAGACGATAATGGGTTAATTGGCGGCCGCTATCGCTTGCGAATGGCCACAAGTTATCTCTACTTTCAAAGCCATGCTGAAAGATATGAGCGTGGATATGAGACCCTGGCTTTAGCTTCCGACACAAACAACCCTTTAACGCTACCGCTGCTCGATGAAGCCATATTGGCAATACGGAAGGCGGTAGGAAAGCTCCGTGCGACGGCGTAAGTAAGTGGCCGAATAGGTTACACTTCTAATTTAACTGGTGCATAATTAGAAAAGTTTCTATAAATATATTTTTATGAATTTACCTATTACTTGAATAGTTCATTTGTGAGCAGTTCTGTTGAGTTGATGGATGGTAATCTCTCCTCCGTTTGTGGCTCGCCCAGTGGAGCGTCCAGACTAAGTTCATATGGAAACATGTCCCAAAAGGTTTGCGTAGGATCCTGGCCCATGAACTCCTTGAATATGTCGAAATAGTTCAAATCTTCTGTCGAGTTCAAGTTGAAATCTGATGCATCAGCCATGAAAGTCTGATCAGGTCCCAGGGTATTCTCTGCTACATCGGGATTCGTAGAAAACACTGGGCTGCGAGAGGAAGCGTTTAGCGTGTGGGAGGTTATACTGGCAGAGATTATTCTTAGCGTATCGTTTGCGAGTAACTCGAATTGAGAATCCAACTTGGATACTAAATCTTCCCGCAGTCTTTCGTTCATTATAGCGAGACAGATGGAACAATTCCTGGTCCATGAGTGGAGGTCAACAAGCAGAAATGGCGCTCCAACATGTGACAGAAGTCGTCGCAGCCCTGTTCTGGCTGTTACTAGCATCGTCAATCCCGCGAACAAAACTCCTTGGACTAGCATCCAGGAAAGAGGTACGTTGGTATTTCGCAGTACTTTTAGTACATCATCGATATAGCTTCCCGCTGATCTAATGCATCGCTCCACAGACTGGGCAGGAGGATTTGGGCAGAGTGGACTTGGTCTATGTAGAACGAATGTTGTACCATAATAAAGGCGCTCCCAGTAGCTTTAAATGGGTGATATTAGCAGATGAAGCTGATGGTAAGCACATTTGTTCGTACCTATAGGGATAGGGATGTTGCCCTTCTGCATGAGAAATGAGTGGTATGTTGATGCGCCACTGATCGAGCTCTTGTTGCAAATGTGAGATCAATACTTGAGTCTGCTCAGTCGACATGTTTCTGTTTCGATTATTCACACTATAGACTTGAGCCACGACCCTGCTTTGGATCTGACGATGTCTGATGTGATGTAGACTGAAAAGGTTCTCGTTCGAGGGCCTTGGTAGCTCAGTGGCGATATGTTCTTCACCGATAGATGGCGGCCGCCCAAGGTTATAGGCAAGACTAATTTCCACAACGTAAATAGTCCAGAACAAGCGATTGCTTTCGTCTTTGGCCGAACATGACTGGTTACTCGTTTTGGGTGTACAATGCAACCCCGCTTCAACAGCCATCTTTTTCCACACATTAGCAACGCAAAATTTAAAATAGAAGTTACTTATACTTTGCGAGTATATTACTCCAGATGTAAAAATGCACGAAGACATGGGAGAAAACCCATTGAGAGACGGGATCGTACATACCCTCATCGCAAGGCCAGCCAGCTGCCACTGGCTCGAGCCAATAGACCCATAAGAGCTGTAGATCGAAATCAAGACAATTATCTGTATAAATCTGACGCTGGGGTGCAACTTTTGGAATGTTTCATCCATCAATTGCAAAACCCGCATACAGAGCGACACGGGTGATGGTCGGGGAGTCGACATGCTAGACATTTCCTCTTGTTCAGATTGTCTGCGCATTTGTTTCAGGGTATTTTCAGCATTGATGGCTCCAAGAGCCATCACCATATAGAAAAGCATCATTTCTGTGGCACTTTCAGGTTGTCGACGACATTCCGAGTTATCAAAGTCAGGCCCTTCATTATATCTCGATACCATTATATCTAGATCATCGGAGGTTAAAATAGGATAAACAGGCAGTATCCACATCTTGTACGACTGTGAGAAGAGATTAACATCGCCAGAGGAGAGTCGCAACATAGGGCTGACGAAGCCTGTATCTGTGTCGCGACCAGAATTTGTATTCTGCGTGTTGGATGCAATATTCGGCGAGCTTTGTGTTGTGATGCACGACCGCGCGAGCGCACTTGTATACGCAGCGAAGAAGGCGCCACTGGAAGGGCCAAGGTATCGCATCTCTCCAGTTGCATTTAGAGCTAACATACCAATATCTGCAGCATGACCGGCTTCGGCTGGAGCATCTTGTATACCGTCGCGTGTGTCCGAAGGAGTAAGAGGTCCGCTTGGTTGTCGTGTAAGACCTTGCTCAGCGCCTGGGCCCAAGCCATCATGAACTGGTTGCAGAAGGGTTCCGGTTGGTATGTCTTTACACTGGATGTGGAAGTTCCTGTAAACTTCGTCTTCAAGCCATATAGTTCTCTGTCGATAGTATTTGAGTTCACTACGAGCAATTAACCTTCTGATTCGCTGCTGATGAGCTGAAAGTTCAACAACTATTGCACATACACCAGGCTATCTCCCTTCCTGTGCCTTGTGTAGGGTTCGCAGTTCACCCCAGCTTTGTCGCAAGTTCGGCATCTCGGGTAACCAGAGCACTATTCCTATGTAAGTTGCAATGTCATAGTTATTCTACTGCCTTCTCCGGGCTTTCGGGTTTCTTTTTCTTACCCGGATCTTTTTACCGTGACAGCGAACACACGCCTTAGCGGTCGCCATGTGTGTGGAGATAGAAGCGTTGTTGTAAGTGGAGAGAGCGGCTGGGAATGAGTTTCACATATCAGGTACGTCTGACAGGTGAAAATGCAGAGGAGCAACGGCCGGTAATGGAATCCGATGAAAGAATGAGGACTTCAAGCAACTCTTGGGAGAGATCGATGTCACTGACACCCAGGTCTAGTGGGCCCGGCGTTTTTTCGCCGAACTCTCTCCACATCCATCGAGCTTCACATTTGCAAGCCCGTGGACAAAGTTGGAATAGCGCAGGGCATGGAAAATAACACGCTAGAGATGACTATGGCTGGATGGAGCTTACACTAGGTGATTAATATCGGGGACTCTGTTCAGACTCTCTCTATTCAGTGCTTAGAAGCCTCAAGTATGCTTGACATGTGGAACGGTGCACAGTTATCCAGTGTCTGTTTCTCTAGTAAACCACTATGGCATAATCAATGCTCATGTCCACTCATTTCATTGTCCATCTTCAAGTTCTGTCGCATGAAGCAGTCTTAGTTGAGTTGCGCAGCGATCAGACTCTTGAGCGTCTCATCAGTAATTGGTTCAATACCAAGGAGCGCATTATCGTTGTTATCGTATGCGCAGCCATATTCCTCGCCTCCAAAGGCAGTGCCGATCAATATGTTCCCAATAGCTTGGAAGCCGCCGTCTCCAGAGGCGACTGCATCGAGGCCTTCCTTGAGAATGTCCGATGCTTTGATGTTGCTAACAGTCCATGATATCTCGGGCTTGATTTCTTTTGCAATGTCAAAGATTTTCTTCTGCGTCAAAATTGTCGCCGAGACGTAGACGACACGGTTTTTGGTCTCATCTGGATTCTTGAGTACACCCGCAACGGCCGTCCCAATGCTCGCCAGGGGGGAAGTGCTGATCCGATTCTTGCCTTCGTCCATTAAAGTAACCGAATGCTCTTTAAAGTTGACAACTTGGGGAGTCATCAATACGTACTCCAAAAAGCTTCCAATCGCCACGATGGTGTAGGACAAAGCACCCGTAGCTGCCTTGTCTTCCAGGTACTGCCGAACGGTTGCCAATGTGGAATAGAAGGGATAGCCTGAAACCTTGGGGCTAGTCGTGCACACTCCATAGTCTGAAGGAATGAACCGTTGAACACCAGCGGCAATGGCTGCATCAATTACAAGTTTTTGGGCTTCTAAGCCAGCTTTCCCAACAGTCGATACAATAGCATCCTGATTTTTAAGAGCTGATGTCAAAGAGCTCACAGAGGTAAAATCCACCTCTACTACCGTGATTTTGGAATCGTAAGCCCCAGGCTTTTGGGAACGAGTAAGAACCGTAACATTGAAGTTAGCCTGAAGGAGCGCCTTCACAACAATTGATCCAATGTTGCCGGAAGCCTATGCAAATTAGCTCTCAGATTATGACTCCGAAATAAAAGTCTATTCTCTTTACTCACACCAGCAACCGCGACATTTCGAATTACAGCCATGGTGGATGGTTAATCGGCCGAGACTTGTTTAGAAATGAGTGCTATTGTGTGATGAGACGATGAGCTGTGTGAAAAGTGTCTTGAACATCTGGGAATCATGATCATTTTATATATTTGATCCCATTCAACGTGTAAAAATTCCCTCCGTAACTTTGTAATCTCAATCAATTACACAATTATACACGAGAAGTCTTCATGAAGCCATTCCCGCTCATCCGCTAATACGATTCACTAAAAGCCCGACGCCTCCTGCGGCAAATGTCCGCAACCATCCCCACAGGTCGGCAATAGACCGCAAGCCTGTATGACTAATGCGGCCCTATATATTATTTCGCGTCCGCATGTCCGCTGATTGCGTTCGGGACTGTCAATGTGCGCTGAACATCAATCCGCAGGATAGGGATTTCAGGTACTTTATCTCGGGTTTTCCTAAGGAACTCACTATGAGGTCAATGGATAGGGCACAGAAACCCGCCAATGCTAGGAAGGCGTGTTTACGATGCCGCCGGTCTAAGAGGAAATGTGACAGAGCGCTACCAAAATGCCTTCTTTGTACGCGGTGAGTATTACAAAACAGATTTATAATATCCACAAATGTTTCTATCTATCTCTTAAACTAATAATTACGTGGCCTTCCTAGTCGACAAGAAGACTGTCAATATGAAACCATAACCTTGTCATCTTCAGGATCTGTGACATCTCTTACCGCGAATACGACAATCTCTCCGGATGAGACTCTCTGTCCGCAACAGATCAAGTCCGCTATTGTCGGAAAATTGCGAGAAACTGAGCCCAAGGATGTGGCGCATGCATATTATCGGACTATGCAGCCTTGGTTCCCTATCATTGCAGAGTCAAGGCTAGGCGACCAACTTCCGGCCAATTGGGACGATGCAACACTCGATTTCACTTTACTGTGTTCAACCATTATGGTAATTTGCACTATTCCAGAATCGAGCACCTGGATGAATAGCAACGATTCTCTACTGAAGGATCTATATCTTTCTACCAAGAGCTGGATCGCATTACTTGAGGGGATCGGAGTCAACTCAACGGAAGTTGTTCAGTCCAGACTGTTCCTTACACTGTTTGAAGTTACACACGGCTTATATCCTGCAGCCTACATATCAATAAGTGGGGTGGTTAGAGCAGCAGAGATTCTTAAGAGAGGTAGAGACTTAGAAACTCGCTCGAGTGAACCCTCCTCAGAGGAGGAACGTGTAGAACTCTGCATGACGTGGGCAGCAATTAAGGTTATGGATAGGTGAGTTACATGAGATGATACACTACGCATCTTGACGCTATCTATAACAGCAGCAAACAAGGCCGTTTCTAATAGCATTATTCAGGTATATTGCCATTGAAAACGGTAAATATCCTCCAATCTCGAGACGCATTCATACAGACGCACCCGATTTGCCTTATTCAGAGCTTCCATTCGCTGTTTGCCCAGTTTTCAGGTCTACTCCCTTTTCTCCTCAGAGACAGTTTCTACGGTTATATGAAGCAACAAATCTTCTGGATCGAGTTCACTTAACTATCTATGAGCCGACACCGCGAATCGCATTCAATCTTGAAGAAGGAGCTCTCCTGGTAAACACATTAGTATCATTGAGAACTGTGATACTTGGAGAGGCGCCAGAAGACAAAAGAATATACGCCAGTGGTCTTCTCATCTGTAATATGTAAGTATCCATCCCAATTCTTGGAGTGATCAAAGTTTACAATTTGGCAGCGGTCTTCTTCTCGTATACGACAAATGCGACAGAGAACGAACATTAAATTATAACATGAAAGAACACTGGATCGCAGCCACTCTGCCGTTACAAAACATAATTAGAGATGTATCCCACCTAATTCAACCGCTGAATGATATCGATGACAACTCCCTGGACAGTCTCCCGCCATTTGCCCACTTTTTGATGTACAAAGCTGCAAAGATTTTAACCAATTCTATGAGAGATGAAACCAGCTTCAATACGAACATTCAGATTCTCAAGTCTTTGCGAGATTTCTTGAATCTCATACAAACCCGGTGGCTTGCTGCAAGTAAGGAAATGTAGTTACCATATTGCTGTATCACATGCTCACTAATATTAGGCCGCTATTTAGGACTCTTAGACGAAGATACTACCCCAAGAATCTTCAAAGCGTTGGAAAGAGAGAGACTAGAAGATGAGTCATCGGTTTCCTCATAGTGAACTCGACGGAATGATGAACAGACCGATGGTTGCAATTTGATAGCCTTTGCTTAGATATGGGCTATCGCTATAACCCAATGAACTCACAGGTACAGTTAACTTCACAGAAATGGCATCTAAAGGAGCAACTAGGCTCACTAGAAGGGTTTTGCATTCATACTTTGAGGCTTCTAAAACATATGTACCCTCTTTCCGGAATGGAACATGGCGGGAAGGAATCCTTTGTTCTCATCAAGATTCTCTACAGCGCTCTGGAGAATCTTCGGCGTCTTCTTGAGGACCGAAACCGCAAGGTACTTGTCCATATGCTTAGCTTGCATCTCAAAAAACTTCTCATAAGCTGCTAAAACAGTGTAATGACCAAGTGATATTGCCGCCTCTTTTGCATGGTCGAGGAAGTCGTCGAAAAAGTTGTCGTCGTCTTCATCATCAACGTCGGCGACATTGGCTTTTGTATCATTGACAGCTTCAGTGCTTGTCGAGAATGGGAACCTCTTCGAGAGAGGTGACATTGGAGAGAAACTCTTGGCTGTCTCGAATCTCTGGAGTCCCGCATCGGTAAGTTTGTCATAGCTGTCATTTGCCAGATTTGTAGCTTTCGACAGCTTCTCTTCACCTTGCTTCGCGTTTTCAGAGCTCTTGATGTACGTCTCCAGGATCTTGCACATCTTTCTCTTCTTGCGGTCCATGTATATCTGCCACGCACTCATGAGTCCAGGTTCCACCGCAGAGTTGGTAAAGTCGATTTCGGTAGCGGCTATGCGCTGGCCATAGAATTGATGTGTCGAGCCCAATTCGAGGAAACAGAGAAACCACTTTGCCCCCGGGACTCCAGAGAACCGCGCCAGTACCCATTCTCCAGCAACAAGCTGAAGCTGTGACTCTTGGATGTAGTCGAGCATTCTGACGACAGTTTTCTCTTCCTTTGTGGCGCGTATGTAGTCCGTCGTATCCTTTTCTTCTGCTTGTTTGTCTCCACTGCCTTTGCCAACCGCGGTATTTGCGACCAAGTTCATTCCTCCTTCTACCACTTGGTCCACGCTTTGAAGCTCGATGCTTCCTTGAAGCTTCTTGGCTCTGGTGGTTTCTTTGATGATCTTGTCTTCAGTCGCTTTTTCTACATCCAGCTGCGTTTTCAAGATGCGCTGCTCACAAGCAAAATGCACGGCGACATTCGCAAACCCGGTGCTGATAGTGCACCAGCCAGAAATCTTTTGCTTCGGACTGGTTGCCTTTGCCACTTGCCGCATCAGTTTCTCTCGGTCAATCATCGTCACAACAATTCGTTGTATGTCAAAGATGCCTTCAATTCCCGAGCTATTGACTATGATCGGGTTTGGACAGGCCAGGTTTTCGGCCGTAATCTTCTCGCCGTCGTCACTGATTTGCCTCTCCAGTCCCTCGGGCTCGATGACGTTGAAAGCGATGTCTTTTATCCTCTTTGGTAGAGGATTTTCTTTTTGGTCTTGTGATTTGTCGGCATCTCGCATAACCCTCATATACTCGGTCACGCCTGAGTCAAGTTGTTTCCATTCAGGCTCTGCTGGTGCAGGCGGCGCGGGCGGCGCTGCTGGCGGAGCGGGTGATACCTCCTGTGGCGCAGCTTTCTCCGATGTCTTGGAGGAAAACTTGCCGAATCCTGATTTGATGTTTTTGCTTAGTCCAAATCCTGGAAGACTCGAGGTCACTTTCTCAGAGGAGGACTTCAGGCTCGGAAGAGACGGAGTTAGATTGAGCGACCACGAAGACTTCTCGTCACTGTTTGTTGCATCCTTCGAGCCATCACTCTGGGCACTCTGGTCGGAGGCTGGTTTCTTAAGCTGTGCGCAGTGTAACCTGATATAAAGAAGAATTTTGCCAATGTTAACCAACTGTGGCTGAAGGTTCTCAAAGGAAGAGTTGGTTATGAACGATGTTATTTCTCGGACCCAATGCAAAGGTATACTCTCACGTCTCTTGTCCTTCACGCAGTCTATCGCATCGCGGAGCATTTGGATGATACCATGATACGTGACCATCGTTTGTTTTCGGTCTTGTCTTACTTTTGCTGAGATCATCATGTTGTATCGCCGACCACGATCTTCGTCGGTCCCGTATGCTTTGTGAGACGCGGGATACATGGATCGACCACGAACAGGGCTTCCCATCTCTGCTCCGGCCCAATTGAATACGGACACATCGTTATGAGTGACGATAACTTCGTCCAAAAGGCGAGCAAGAGCTTTCGCGTAACCTTCCGCATGGAACGATGGGAATCGAACACCAAGAATACCCATGAGAGCATAGACGTGATCGACTGGAACCGTGGCAACTCGACTGCAAGACAGTTGTAGAACGAGCTGCGCGGGGAATCCACTGCGAGCGATTCCGCTTTTCCACGTTGTGAGCGGTCTTACACCTCCAAATTCGGCAATAAACCGCCTGTCAGAGACGATGAGATCCCCTACTTTCGCCACAAGACAAAGTAAGAGAAATTTAATGACTTCTTCGGTATCATTCACATCACTTGGATTTGCATCGCCAGATGGATTAGGCAGGTGGTTTTTCTTGAGCTCTGTTAGGAGACGTATTCCACTCTCGTCTGATCCGTGACGTTTGCTTCTATCCAAATCGGAGGCCGCGAGATAGACAGCTCGTGAAATCTCGGACGTAGCAGTCTCTACTGTCATATTGGCTGGAAAGCGGAACCCTAGAGCATTGAGTATAGAGATAAGTTGTATTGACTCTCTAACTTGATCTGCTTCGATCTGGTAACTTTTTTCCCAGCGGCCACCGTTGTTGCTCTCATTGACAAGTTCAATGTCGGTTTCTCGTAGATACGGAATGAGCACATTGAAATCCCCAATTTTCCATTGAGAAAACTGTGTGCGGTCAAGGATTTCTGGCAGGCCTCCGTAGATATTTGATTCAATTCCCTGGGTATGAAGTTCAATGAATGGAACTAGAGGATATATATCCCCAAGATTCTCAATGGGACGACTGAGAGACGTCCACTCCGAGTTGACAAAGTATGTCATTTTGCTCATGACTAATTCCTGCAAAGTCCATGCTCGGCTTGCCCACTCAATTGTAGACTTTATCTCTCGGAAGCTTGGGATGTTAGGAGTTGCAACTGGCGCTTTGTCTCCGCTGTTCTTCACCTCTCTCCCAAATTTGAGCCAGTCGTCAATCGCATCAGCTTCTCGCCAATTTGTATCCAAATGCACAAGACAAAATTCGGCGTTTGAATACCAATCTCCCATCAACGACAAAGACTGGGATAATTCTCCGTAATTCTTCTTGTCGATGCAACATGTGTCAGACCAGATGTAGCGAGCCCCACGTCTCTGGAAGTGACTTGTCCGGAATATCCTTTGCGCTTCTTTGATCGAATTGTGCAACTTGATAGCTGACTTCCACCTCTGTAGCCGGCGGATCAACTCATCCACTTCGTCACCGAGGCGGTTGCTCTTCTGAAAGATTTGAGTACGTTCTGCAACAGCCTTCTGCTTTATAAGCAAATCTTCATAGTCCTTCTCTGCTTGGGCGTATGCTTCCTCTGCCTTGCTAACGACCGTAGATGTGGTAGCATGATCCGAATTATTTGGTTGTGACTTATCAGGGCCACCACTGACAATACCTTCCGCAGTTGCAGTAGGAATTTCCGTATTTTGTGGATCTTGGGTATTGCCGTCAACAACCTTTCCGGCGCGGTGGATTATGGTGTCAAACATCTTCTTCTCGATCTTACTCAGATCAACCAGTGACTTCTTGGAATCTCGAGCTTGTCGGGCCGAATTCATTTTCCATTTCATTTCGTTGGCTTCAACTTTTCTCTTGATAAGTTCTTCCACGCTCAAGCTCTCCGATTCTTGTTGTAAGATCATCTCGATTATTTGTTGTTGGTCGATTATATCGAGTTTACACTGCTCAAGAACCAGAGAAATATCATCGCTCTGAGCAGCTAGAGTCTCGATATTGGAGGCAGCCCCAGTTCTGGTCCTTATGCGCTCCATATGCTTCTCTCTGGCACGCATAAAATGAGCCAGGGTGATCTCATCTCCTTTCCAACGATGAGACAGTATGCAATATGAGTCAAGATGTGAAATGTTCCATGCATCGACTATGTTGCCAGTATCAAGGTCGATCATACGTAACGGCCGCTGGGGCCGCTCCGTATCTGGAGCCTCGAGAAACTCAATGTCTTGCAGGGTAGAGAGGGCACTCTCCTTTGTCCGTGTGAAAGTTGGCTTGAAATCCGGGACAAACCATAGGTTCAAGGCTGCTCGGAGCTTCTCTGGGCTGCTACCGATATCATCAAAGATTTTTTTGATCTTTTCAGGCGTGATATCCGTGTAGTTGCTCAGGTCAGTGACCCTTGCAATCTTATCGGATATACTGGTCATCGAGGCCATGGTGATCAAAATGGATGACTAGTACCAGCTTCTTGGTGTGCAAATACCCAGGAAATGAAAGAATGACCACCTTTGTTTTGTTTCTCTGAAGAAACTCCAACGTGGGCTTTGGGCAATTATAATACCACTCAAAGCAATTGGGTACATGCGGCTGAATGTGTGATGAGGTTGTCCCGCGAATTGGGGCGCGGAGACACAGCTTGCAGATGCGCTAAGACGTCAAGTCGATTAGCCGCAATTGCCATACATTATAAAGCAGACCTTTATCTGGAGAGAAACAAAACCATAGCCTATGACCCTCTGCCACGTTGGTCCTGTGTGTTGCATTTTTCAGCTGGTCATCATTTGTTGGGTCATTTGGGATACGGACGCCTTGGGATGCCTTCCAGCTGCTATGTCATTGGCGCCGTTGAAGAGGCGCAATTAGCCTGCATCGGTAGGCTATCTTTATTCGGAAATAGCTCTGGGAGAGCCCGGAAATGCTCGTACATATGCAGCAATGACGGCCAACTGGTGGGTCAGTAGGATGGATCAACCTGCTGAATGGTGCCCCGAGCTAGCCCAGGCTCTCGTTTCTAGCGTGTGATTCAGGCAGGATAGGAGGAGTCAAATCATCGCCATCACTCTCCTTCTACCGGGGTCCCTCACGAATCCCCAGCTTCTTACAAAATTCCCAATATTTTACTCATAGCCCAGGAGGAATCTGCAGTGTGTCCTTCATGAGAACTCCAAACTATCATCATCTAAAGCTTTCTACAAACCTTTAACATGGCGTCGTACCATAGAGTTCTAATGACCTTTGATAGGTCAGTGACACAAAAAAGTGTAGAGTGCAATTAGTGAGTATCTCTTCCATACATGTATTGATATGCATTCTAACAAATCCCTTTTCCTTCATAGTGATATTCACCCATGGGATGTGCTGATAGATGGGTCACGATGGAATGGAAAGATAAGACTCATCGGCTACGTCGATGTGTTTTTTCTCATCTGTTACTCAGGAGAGTCCCGCTTCGAGAAGGGCATCATTATATACAGTGAGTCTTTCCCAGTCGGCAATCTATGATGATTCTAAATAATACGCAACTCTGCTCACAATCTATTTAGAGGATGATGAGATTATTCAAAAGTTGATGGAAAGTGCGGGCGTGACACCAGAAGGTCTCGGCTTACAACTCATGAACGAAAAGGAAGTCAAGGCAGCAGAAGGTGGAAGAAAGGAAGGTACGTGGGATTATCTCAATGTAACGCTTTCAGCTTTCGCAAAGACTCATTTCCTGAATTCTAGTGTTGAAAAAGTATTTCGACTTCCAATCAGTGAAAGGAGGCCTTGACTACACAATCACAAGCCTCGGTCATGAGGTGGGGGTCAAGACGGAATACGATGCCTCAACTTTGAGAAAATACGTCATCAAAATTCGCAAAGGCAGAGATTCTATAATGAAACGTAAGCTTTGCTTAAATACTACCGTGTCATGGCAACATCTAACGAGCGAATTATTAGCGAGAGTTCGGAGAGGGGTCAGTCAACATGACCTCTTCGACCTCATGCACGACGCGGTTCGGTTGGGAATCATCACGCAAGCCGAGCTTATCGGTCAAATCATTGGAAAGACCATTGGTGGATCGACGATGGAAGATGTTACATCGAAATATCTTGATGCTCTAATTGGAGCGAGGAACTCCAAGAATGTTGCACTGGAGGCTGACAGACAATGAGCCGCTGCTCCGTAGATAGAAGAGTAGAGTACCACGCGTAGAGCGGCTTATATACAGAGTATGTATCTACTCGTATATTGCTCGACTCTCATTATGGATTGACTTCTGGGGCAATGTAAACAGGTCCATTTATTTTATCCACTGGTTCAACCCCGTTCCATGATGTTGGTACTCTTGAGCCTCAATCATTATAGAGTTGCATGTCACGCCTCCACTCCCACTCTTGCGGTGGTCGCGAATTTGCGCTCTGTCACAAATTACCAGCCAATCACTTAGCCTTGTACGCTACCTTGGTCTCAGAATCAACAACCTCATCACCCAATAGATCTTGCCTCTCGTTTGTCTAGCCACAGGCTTCACTCAGCTGCGTTCATTTTAGCCGGACTAACCAAAAACGAAAGCTATTCGGTCGCATTGCAGCAGCGACCTTCGCCATACATCTCTAGTGCTATTAATGACAGACTCAATTCCAGCTTTTCGTAGCTTCAATTCGCTGTAGCTCAGTCGAAAGGCGTTGAGCCTTGTCTTCTTCATTACCGAATTGACCAAAGATATTTGTGTGATACCGAGCTCATTTTTGATTGGCATGGTTTAGCGGGCGCAGATTCTTTCTGTCGACTTGGACCAACGCCATATTGTTCTTTACCCACTTACCGCAAGTTGTTCCTTTATGAATAGGAACATCTCTATGACAACAAAATCGCAGCATTATAAGACAATCTACGTACTCCCATCCGGATCGTTGCAACCCTAATCGTCGGCATTTCACCGTAGAAGAAGAATTCTTGGCGGGGATCGCCAGAGGAAGCGGGGTGGTAACAACACCAAAATTGACGTGTCTGGTGGGTATAGCTGCAGGACTATTGCCGGCGATTGGTTGTGACAGGCCATGAAAACTTGGGGGCTAGGCTGGTGAGGCTAACAGTTCGGCGTTTGGGCGGCTAGAGCTCATTGCCCCTGCCAAGCGGTGGACGAGTATGACTTGATTCACGTCGGCTTTGTTTTCCATGACCAGTTCTCATCCATACCATCTTCTGGCCTCATGCCGGGGTGAGAAGTAAAGGGCCGGAGCCAAACGACAGGAAGAGGCCATCGACAGATGCTCATATTACACCATGTCTTCTACCGATAATACTGAGCTGATTCTTGCCATTGTGGCACTTATCATTTCTATTCTAGCCTTTGTTATCGCTATCCTCCAGGCTCTCCAGCAGTATTTCGCGTCGGCTACGGGATATTCTTCTTGCAGCGAAGCTGTAATAGGGAAATGGTCGCGATTCTCCAGGCGCAGTATGCTTTGGTCTGAGTTCCGCATCGAAGTACATTTCGAAACACCCGTCTTATTTGTCGCAAGGCCCGAAAATACGAGAGGGCCTCTCGGAAATGATGAGGACTTCCGCACAGAGGATAGGAAGATCATACGCCTTGACGGCAGCCACGCAAATCTCAAGTACACATCAAGCACTGAAGAGTTCAATGCGCAGCAAAAGAAGAACAAGCAGGAAGCCATCCGCACAGCAGACAACGAAAACGCAACATGGTGTCACTTGCTGATGACCATCTATCAGATGGAGAATGAGTCGCGTTCTTGGCAGCAGGAATCGCTAGGCTACCAGCCTCCCTTAGATCCATCGCCTCCTCACTCGTTGGTTGTCTGCATGCAGAGAAAGCAACGAGTCTGGGATAGCATTCCCCAGGGTCTCAGTAAACCCTATGCCACAACCACTATCTCGCATTTAATCGAAATCGCCGCTATGCTCGGCATTCACTGGAAGAACTTCGATTTGGATAATGATCGTTATCGAGCTCAAGGCAACGGCTTTGTCCTGTACGGCTCTTACGTCGATAATTTGGGCATATCCTTTACCTTTCAGAAACAAGGCCGAACCGTGTTTGGACAAAATCGCCTAATTCCAAACCACGACATCAAGCAATTGTGCTTTGGCTTGGCGCCAACAATTCTCCATCGTGAAATGCTCGTCAACGTTGATGGGGGTGAAGATCATGCAACCTTGCAACTTGGCACCTTGGCCGAGATTGCTGATACTCTGGCGGACTTTGGCTGTGATAACAACACGATTGGCTACTTTAGAAAGAACGCCGAAACTGCTCGTCATAGCCATCTATTTCCTGGTATGTCGTACTCCGATATCTGCTACTCTCTTCATAACAATACACGACCCCTAGAATGGTTACGATGGTCAAATATCTGTTTATAGACTAATTGTACCACAGTTCCATTCGAAATATTAGGCATGGTCGGTCAAATACTTCACATAAAAGATACTGCTTTTCGGATGCTTCCTAATCCCACAGTATATTACTGGGAACCCAACACATTTTCCCTGCCCACACTCACCAATAACATTGTCTCTCTATTAAGAGTAGTTCAAACACAGACGGCCCGTACCGAAGAGAGTGATCAGATTTCTGACATATTGGATTGGTGTGATGACGTTGCGGAAAAGGTTGAAAAGCCGCCCAATGGATCGATCCATACCAACATCAGCGGTACAGCAACGGCTGATAGGATTTCACACGTGCGCGGGGGCATAGAGCTCTGTGATCAATACTTGAAAGGTGCGGACATGGTAATGATTTACCAAGTCGTTCGTGTACACATCCAAGAAGTATTGGGGATGTTGAATCAGAAACCGGGTGACGAACCTGAGGATGAGAGCCATGATTCCATTAGCATAAGCGACTTTGATTCCGCTACGGTTGACGAAAAACATCACATCCTAGCACGATTATACTGCACATCGGTACGACTTAACGTCATAGAAACTGTTTACAAGCAGCGGTCACAGTTCAACCAGAAAACAAACACGCTTGTGGCGACTTCGGAAGACATGGCGGACTCGGAAGCCACAATAAAACGCGAGATTAACAAGATTTGGTGTATCCTCGTATTCCGAATGCTTCACTGGCTGCAATTGCACGACTTTCATAAAAAGGACATTCAGGTAAGCAAGGGCGATGCATATGAGAGTCGCACACCGGTATACATACTTTAGGCTGTATGTTTGATTGGTGGTAGAATAACGTCATAGCTTAGCTACGAGTAATGATTTGAAAGTTTCTTAATCTTAATTCGATTCAGCATTCGCTACACAATGTACCATCTAATGATAAGATACTCAAGAAAATACAAGTTAAAGTGTGGTAAACCCATCAGTTCAGCAGCTCAGTAGTTGTACTGGTTAGGCTCCACGGTCCTCTTAACGATTATAGACCACTGAGCAATCAATAAGAAACCAACAAACCCAATCAGAGACACGGACAAGAGGATAATCTTGATGGAAAGAATAGCCAGGTTTTTCCAACTCGCCCATGTAAAGGTGTGAAACGCGTCGGAGATCGTGGCGTAGCCTCGGCCGCCTAGGATCGAAGGTACTACCTTGCCATCAAAAGACCTATCAAATGGAATGATGGCGTCATCTTCAATCGGGAGAAGAGATGCCTGGATTCGCATCAAGACAACTTGGCTGGGAACAATGAAACAGACGGATCCAATAATGGTAAGGAGGATGACAAGGGCGCATTTGGAGTACAGGACCATGTCTCCAGTTGCCATGTCCATTCTGAATTTGTATGTATTGTCAGGCATGAGAAGGTTGAAACAAGGCCACTCGAATCCCATGGACGAGGCCACCCAGTAGGGCAGCCACCTCGTGATCTCAACCGCGGCCCAGTGAATGACGACCGCTTTCCATGTTGCGCTGAAGGTGCGTCCAAACGAAGGCACGCGTCTCCAGAATGATCGGGGGCTTGGCTTAGAGATGATGAGATGCAGCCAAAGGGTGCTAAATTGAACCATGGCGAGTGCAGGAAGAAGTCTCGACAGACGGCCAAATGGGAAGGGGATATAACGAGCAGCGATTACAACTGGGAATGCCGTCACGGCACTCTGGAGTAGAGCGCAAGAAAAGCCACGGAAGTTGGCCATAAAGCCGTCGGTCTCTACCAAAAGGCGATAGATGGCTGCTGGAGAGGACGAGTTTATCCGACTGGGATTGTCGACAGAGTTGAACTCCGGGGCCCGCTCGTCCGCAACATCGCCGAGTCTGATGGGGTCGTTTTCTCCTCGTTTCTTGTCTTGCACAATAGCAAACACCGGATAAACACGGGGCAAGGTGTAGTTGAACTATTTACCAGCGATCTTATTAGTTACGATCAGTGAATAATCATCACCGTGAGACAAGACATGATAGAATGCCACAGTGACTCAGGGGGATTACAAAGCACGCACGATAATGAAGAGAGGCAAGAGAACTGCTAGGTCAACCAGCAAAACAACGCGCGACCACCAGGGTGCTTCATAAGCAAAATGGACGTTATCGTCATGATAAATAGCCCATTGCATCGGCTGTGTATGTGCTGCGGCAGACATTGTAACGGCGCGCTTGTCAATGAATCATTGAAGAAACAATGTGGAAAGGAGGAAAGAAAGTGTAAGATTTTGAGATTGACACGGGATGAGACAGGCGGATGTCTCGTGCGTTCTTACTTGTTTAAATCCGCGACTTTACAGGGCTTAAGGGTGGGGGGTTTTCCGGCTTGTTACCTGTTCAGAAGTGCAATTCCAGTTGGCAATTTCCACTTTTGGAGAGGCGCAGCCATAAGTTGACTCACTAAACCAGTCAAATACGAGGTGTGAAACCGCGAACACGATTATTACGTGGCCTACATCCGTTGTGCGTAAGACAATGGTTGTAAACACTTGTCAACATAGTCACGATAGAGGCCAATTGTGAAAACAACATTGAAGAGAAGAAGACACGACATGTGAAAATGCCATGACAGAGAAACTTTCCGGTAATTCCGATGGCAGCCAACTCAAAATTAAGAATTCAGAAAAACATAGCGTGCCAAATAAACATGGCTCGGTTATAGTACCCGGACTGGTGTTATGGTGGCTAATAGTTGCAAAAATAGCGAAGCTAACGCGGAATAGAAATCAGCTCCCGGACAAGGAAACAGATGCCGAGTAGCACCACAAATTTTCCTTCTTTACTTCTTCTTATATGTGTGACTTTCTTTCGATCTAGACATTTTTAAGCTTATAATTTGAGTTACCGCTTTAGCTGTCTTGGCAATCTGAATCAGTCGATCGCAGAATATACGAACAACGTAGAACCGTGCAGTGAATGCTGGAGCTTGGTTTCTTCAACTTGAAATCGGCTGTCGCGGGGCCTTTGAGCTTTAGTCTTCACCTTTGTGGCGCATCCAGTTTCCATATTAAACCTTCATTTGATAGATGTATATAGCAGTCTCAATCAAAGGTTTAATTTTTGCTCTGAGTCCTTTCAGAGTTCTGGTGGCATTTCCTTAGTGAAGTTTGTCGAAAGCACGTAGGCCTACCCTAAGGCCGTAGAGATACTTCCAAAATAAAAGGCGTCGGCAGAACTCCTAATTTCGACGTCAGTCGATCAAGGAAATATCTATGCTCTGAATATAATATTCGAAGAAGTTATGATGTCTCAATTATGTGGCAATTATGTTCCGTAATCCACAGAAATCCAGCACCATCACCATAAGCCTAACTCTTTTTCACAAGCTGGTACTCTGTAGACTAATAAATCATCTCCGTCTCAAGTCCGGTAGCCAACACCCGCTTGATGACATGGGCAAGGCTGGGTTTGGGGGCAGTCCTTTTCGTAAGTTTGTGCAAAAAAAACCAAAAAAAAAAAAAAGCGTATTAAAGAGCGTATAAGAACCTCGACCATATTTATTCTTCAAGCACCACATAAGCAGGTTCAGCGAGGTCGATAAACTTTTGGCATTTTACCTACGGAGTACACGGTATGGTTCCAAAGGACCAATGTCATTTTAGACGGCCTGCTCGGTAGAGAGAAAACCCGCAGGTGAGCGCTCGCCTATCTTTACATTAGCCGCTCCAGTGATCTCCGAGGAATTCGGAGTACATTTAGCGATTTTGCCGATGCTGTATCACCTAGGGTAGCACAACTACATGTAATTAACAGACTACAGTACCCGCAACAGGTTGGACAAAGGGCGCCCTCTCTTTCTTTAGTCTGGGGTACTTGTGGATTTAACGGACATTTGAGTGGCGGGGTGCAGCACAACGGGAACAGAACTCTTTCGTCATAGGACAGCCGCGTGCGGAACTGCTCCTCTTCGGAAGCCAAGTGCCGGTCTTGACTGTTGAGGCGTCTACAAAGGGAATCATCAACAGCAGGTCGCAGGGATCGGCTGCCACATCCCGGAGATAGAATGGAGTCACCAGTTCAAGACAAGAAAGTCAATGTGGTCCCCTGGTTTTGTCTTAGACATAACCCCGCAAAAGATCATTTCCCATAAAATCTGGGGTTCTCGCGAAGCGTTCGCGACGCACTGTTTGCATCAACACTGCTGGGAGATCATAGATCAGACAATGCAGCTTTTCCAGTCAAAGAAAACGGCAGAGGCGCAGCCAGACATGGATTTGGCCATGCAAACAGGCAATGTTGAAAAGGAGCCTGTGTCTGTCCAGAACGAGAATGCAGCTGTGCAGCAGCCCTCCATCGACCCTGAACTGGAGCGGCGAGTCGTCAGAAAAACAGACATGAACCTTGTGCCATTGGTCATGGCTCTATGTACGTTGCATTGTACCTATTCTACCGCCTGCAGCTAATATCTCTGTATGTAGATCTTCTTGCTTTCCTTGATCGGTCAAACATTGGGTATGTATGCATCCTATCACACAAAATTGCGACGTTGGTTTCTAAAAGTAGTCACATGCAGGAATGCGCGCATTGCCGGAATGAGTACTGATCTTAATCTGATCGGAGATCGTTACGATTGGCTACTCACAATATTCTATATCCCTTACATCATATTTGAGTTCCTTGGGATAATGTGGAAGGTCGTGCCACCACACATCTGGGCGACCATTGTTGTTTTCATATGGTAAGAGCCTAACCCAAACAACACCTGAGTTGCTCAGGGAACTAACAGTAGTAACTATAGGGGACTGGTATCAACTCTTCAAGCCGTCACCCATTCATGGGGAGCGGAAATGGCACTGAGATTCCTTATGGGAGCCGCCGAAGCTGGCTACGGACCAGGAATCCCGTTTCTGCTTTCCTTCTTCTATCTCCGACATGAGGTAGGCTTTCGCTGTGGAGTCTTTCTCTCCGCTGCTCCTCTTGCGAATACTTTTGCAGGAGCCCTTGCATATGGTATCACATCAGGTAACCCTTCCATTGCGAAATGGAGGGTATTGTTCCTCGTAGAAGGACTGCCTACAATTGTCATGGCAGCAGTGGCCTATTTCTATCTCCCTGATTCTCCCGAAAAGGCCAAGTTCTTTGATGAAGATGAGAGAAGAGTGGCCATTGCAAGAAGTGTCCGCCAAGCAGGCTCTTCTGCTAGAATAGGCGGAGTCGACTGGATGGACTTTTTGAGAGGGCTGACTGACATCAAAGCTTGGTTCACAGGTGTAAGATGATACAATTTTATTCCATGATGTTCAGCGCTGACAATTATTCTAGCTCATGTATTTCAGCTGCAATGTCAGCTTTGCTTCTCTTCCGGTTTTTCTGCCTACGATTCTCTCAGAGATGGGATTTTCCGACGTTACAGCCCAAGGCTTAACCGCCCCTCCATTCTTTCTGTCTTTTCTCATTACTCTCATCACGCCTTACATTGCAGATAGAACTCAGCAGCGTGCGTTCATGCTCATCATTCTAACCATTATCGGCGGCGTGGGCTATGTTATCTTGGCATCTGCCAAATCTGTTGGAGCCCGTTATTTTGGAGTATTCATGGCGGCCGGAGGCATTTTCCCTTCCATTGCTAATATTCTTCCTTGGGTATTGAGTAAGTGCGAAATAAGAACATCATGCTAAATTCACCTCTAACTCACTCATCTTTCCAGATAACCAAGGTAGCGACACTCGCCGAGGAGCCGGAATCGTCCTCCTCAACGTCATCGGGCAATGCGGTCCCCTGCTGGGCACTCGACTGTATCCTTCCAATGAGGGCCCCTTCTACGTAAAGGGTCAGTCAGTTTGTGCGGCGTTTATGTTCTTTACCACGCTATTGGTCATTGGTTTGCGAATTCTGCTCGCCTGGGAGAATAAGAAGCTAGATCAGAAATATGGGACTATCGAAGAACAGAAAGCGCGAATTGCTGAGGCACAGGCGCAAGGTCAAGTTGCCACTCAGGCTGTGGCGGTAGAGAATTACGGGCCTATGTTTAGATATGTGCTATAGAGGGCGTTGTACATCTAGACTACACCTAGTATATATTGTCCATAAAGGATTGTTGCTTATTTGCCCTTTCTTTGTACCCTTGTGATTTTTTGGGATGCCCTAGTATTTAAAGTGAAGTATCTTTTTACAAAGCGAAAGGACGTATCGCAACGTTCTTGTAGTCTATCCAAATACGTATACCACTACAGTACAATTCAGTAAAGGCTAGCAAGAGGATATCCATGGTCATTTTTTAAGCAACGTTTATTCAAACACATGTATTCTCTAGAAATCTATAAGAGGTTCTACATCCACCCATTCATTCTCTAGAAACTCCTTGTCAGGCGGAGAAGCTGTGAAGCACCCTCCGTGAGGGAAACAGAGTAAGATCCAGTCACTCTGGTTGACTTGCCCGTCCAGATGTCAGTAAAGATCCATGTCGAGCCGGAAATACCAAGATCCTTCAATGACACGGTCACCTTCTGCGAACCATACAGCTGCGTTCCAAAGCCTCCGTTGCCCAGATCCGGTCCGTAGTTGACGAGAAGAACGTAAGCCTCGTGGGTGTTTGAAGGGCCACCAATCCATGCCTGCAGCTGCTTGGCAGCGTTGCTTCCAGTTCCGGGGTTACGAGGCTGCATGGGATATTGCGCAAAGAAGTCGGCAGCAGCAATAGACTGCTTGCTGGTGGTCAACTTAATGCCCAGTGCATCGATTTGCTGCATGTCACCACCAATGACCAAGTTGGCGGCAGCTCCGAGCCAGTGGTTCTGGACAGTGGTTCTAATAGAATCATTGACACCCGCAAGGTGCTCCGGGTTGACCGTGAATAGAGCATCCATATCGGGGTAAATAGTAATTGGAACATTACGCTGTGCCTGTAGACCGATGTACTGGCGGTAGTTCTCAATAGCACGCTGGCCGACCTGCCACGCCATCAATGTGTTGGTGCCGTAGTTGTCCAAATCTTGGTCGGTTCTCATCGATTCAGCAAGCTCGCTCCACACAGGCAACCAAGTCTCATTGCGGCAGAGTTTCCATGAAATATCAAGTCGAATCTTCCTGCCCGACTTCGCGATGGCCTTCTGGTAAGCCTTTACGGCAGCAGAGCTGTCACAAGCGAGATTGGCACCGTTTGAGGGGCTACCGGGAGTCACAAAGTCCAGCTTGAGCATATCCACGCCCCAAGAAGCCCACTGCGCGACAACTGAGTCATGCCATTGTTGAACACCATTCTTGCTGAAATCAAAGTCGCAGTTGATCTGGTCGTTGTTGCCGTTCAAGATATCACCAACCTTGATCTTGGTACCGACAATAGTCTGGTTGTGTGCGACACAAGGAACACCGGGCGTGATGTAGACTCCCAACTTCAGGTCTCTGCTGTGCAACCAAGAAGCCAGTTGAGGGAGGTTGAAACGCGTGGTGTTATAGATAATACGGCCATGCTCATCAACTTCGTTAAATGCTTGCCAGCCAGAATCAAGACTGCAGAGATCGTAGCCAGCGGCTTTGAACTCGGGCCGAGCAAGCACTCCACATTGAGTCTCGACGAATTTCTGGGTGTAGTAGAGACCGGATTGTCCAGCGAAGGATGGCACAACCTGGGAACCGTTCTGCAGAGCCTGAACGCCGTAGGTATTCCAGCCTCGTGCAGAGGACTTGAATCCGTTTCGTGTCTTGGCAGTCTTGAGAACTTTTAGAGGGCCACCGGGAGTGGCGTCTGGCTGCGGATAACATTCAGGTAGTCCGGAATCGCGGTTCTGGATGCAAAATGGTGCCGGGTGAGTCTTGACAACATCCGTTCTGGAGGGGTCGTTGGTGTAGCACGCATCCTCGGCAGCTGCCCAGTACCATTGGTTGTCGCTATAGCCCCAGGTTGCAGTTGTGGAACCGCTAAGGAGGCAGAGATCGCGAATATCTTGGAAGGCGATGACGGCATCGTTGTTTTGACTTCCCGGGTTGGCTCCCAAGTTGGACTGCTGTTGCATGAACAGGTTTCCCTTGCCGTCGTCACAGTTGACCAGGCTTGCATTGGCCTCGAACTGGGCAGCACAGTCCATGAACGCATTGTAACACTCAGTCGTAAAGTTGAGAGTTCCAGGAGTGTAAAGATTGCCACCACATTGAGTCTGCGCGGCCACAGGGCGAAGCAGGAGTGTCCCTGCGAGGGAGACGAGAAATACAACAGTTGGCGCCATTGTGCTGAGATGAAGACTAAACACCTTGGGCTATTGCTTCCCTGCTGTTCAGAAGAAATATCCTTACCATCGTGACGGCGCCAAGGGCCTATTTATATGTCTTCATTTACGTTCTCGGAGTCGGCTTCTGCGAAAGTCGATATTCATGTTCGGCAGCTCGGCAGGACTTGCCGCTCGTGCGGTGAAATTCCCGGGGCCTGGATCCTGGAGCTGTTCTGTAGTCAGCTATCCCCAGAGACTGGTTTTTA
Source organism: Trichoderma simmonsii (assembly GCA_019565615.1). NCBI lineage: Eukaryota > Fungi > Ascomycota > Sordariomycetes > Hypocreales > Hypocreaceae > Trichoderma > Trichoderma simmonsii. Next base: position 4,040,284 of record CP075870.1, on the reverse strand, counting down.
TCCGAGGGTTAATTACTTCTTCAATAGTCGCTTTTTCTAACCCGATGGATGTATAGAGTATCTAAGTGCAGCATATTTTGTCACGAGTCTCATATCGTTTCCGGGGTTGGATGTAATGTGGAGTTTCTCCGCAAAGCCATCAATTACGCCTTGTACGGAATCTGGGGAAATGTCCAACTTGTGGAGAGAAGCCGCGGACGATTGTTCGGCGTATACTTCGGGGCGCCAATAGCTAATGAACTGAATTCACCCCGCAAAAGCATCAATAGGCTGAACGTGCTAAAGAAATAGGCCCAAAACGTACGATGTGGTTCTCTCAGATGGCGAGATGGGTGAAAGGCTAATGGGCTTCTTACGAAGGGAGGAGTTAGTTGATATGTGCCTATATCCACTAACACGACGCGTGAAATAAGTACCCGTACTCGGCCGCATCCCTATATCAACGGCACTGCTCTGGTACACCAGGATCCTTCGGAAAGGTAATGCTTCAAAGTAGGTAGTGATTTGGCTCCCATTATCCATATACTGGTTTAGAAAACTAGGAGAAAAACAAACATACTGAAAGGGCATGTCTATGAAATCGCCGCGGCGCGTATAGCTCGTGCAGTAAATTGCAATAGTGAGAAATCGAGAGTAAGACCTAGTGACGTGCTTTTGGCGCGTCAAAATGAATGAAGTAAAGCTCGCGCTGTATCTAGATCTCAATTGAAGCATAGTCTCTCCATGACTGTCTCAGAAATCCCTCCCAATAGAGACTAGAATGGCCGTTTCCACTATTTCAAAGAGACATGCAATAGATTCTGCAAATACAAAAAAGTGCCTGAGCATTTCTCGTTGCTAATCTCGGCTTGAGGCGGAGTCTGTCAACAAAACTGTTTCATAAGACTTGGCTACTTCGCATCCGCCGTATGAGGCGCTCTTTTTAATTTTGTGCAATTTATACGAGCCAATTAACAATTTGCTTACTTCCTGTAAAAAAATTTTTTTTTTAATGAGTAACGCGTAGTATATCACTTCCAGAGCTTTTTATATACCTGCATTGTTTATCAGCCGAATAAGCTTATGGGGACTGAGTCGTCGGAGAATATACCCTATAATATGCCAACAGTTGCTCACACCCAGATAGTTAAAATAGACAGTGTCTTGCCCAAGGAAATCGATTTGCGGCTCTGCATATGAACTTCCGCACCATACATCCAGGCGCTAAACAGTATTGCTTCAACAATCGCCCGTGCGAACCACGTCGTTCCGACGTTACTTTGGGGCAACTGGCCGGCCACATAATCTTTGCGGCTGGACACATGGGGCATCCACTCTATAAGTCAACATTTAATCTTTTGTATCGCAGTACACTTCAGTGTGCTCGCCATAAGACATGGCATTGGGCATTTGGTGAGCAGAGAAGAAGAGATTTGAGTAGGACTGGAAACGATCTAATAGTCTCTCGAGAACTCATGCGGCATTGACCCCATGATTACCCGGAACACGGACAACATAAAAAAAATATATATAAACAAGACTGTTTAATTATACAACGAGCATTAACTAAATGAACATAGCTACTGCATTTGCATAGAGATATAGGAAAACCTTGTATAAAAAAACCCATATCATAGCCAAACTTATCAAAAATTAAAACACATCTTCTTAGAGTGCCTCGCAGCCAAGGCTCCATGATTTAATGCTTTTCCCACCATTGCTTGCGCAGAAGTTTCCATTAGATCCCGCGTATACCCTTGTCGCTGTTGCAAAATCACCGCAGTAGAAACCGTTGTGAAACATATAAAGAGTAGCCGTATTACCATTGCATACATTTTAGTCACTCCCTAATATAAACACTTTTTAGTTTTCTTTTTCTCACAGTCACTATACAGCTGTTAGAGGCATAACTTACAAGCCAACCTGAGGGAGTATACATCAGTGTTTCCATTATAAGAATAGCACGGACCGCCATTATGAGATACATCCCATGTGAATGTAGATCCTGTGCTTGCATCACAGTTACTCGAGTATGGATATGCCTCGACGGTTGATGAGCTGCGTGCAAAAAGTTTATTGCTATTGACTATTAGTATTGGATCTTGAATGGCAGACAGTCGCTTACTCTGATATTTCTGTAATATTAGGTTCAGCAATCGGAGTAGAGAGTACTCCTACAAGTTGAATGGCAATAAGTAGGAATTTCGTTACAGCCATGGTTGCAATGTAGTAAATAGTGCTCTACTGATTGGGATATTAGATGCTTCAATGTGTAGGTAATGTTTTGTAAAATTGATAAAGTGGTAGTTTTGCAAGATTTATATAGAAATTCAGACACTATATGTGTATATTTAGACATAGCTTACTATACAAGTACATAGATTAATAACAATTGTCCAAAGCCAAGTGCTTATAGAATGATATGATTTTCCCAGGGCCTTCCCGTAGTTACCTAGTTCAGTCAGGACAATTGTAAAATAAAATCTTGACAAGTAATAGAAGACAAAGAATAAGAATGACTAAGTGAAAATAAAAAAAGAAATGAATGTACTGGTGTACCCAGACCCAAAAACTACCTGTTTCCAGTTAAGTCTAACTACTCTTAATCAGTCATAGTATACGACGTATGTCAAGTGCCTCGTACTAACAGGTACTTACGTACAACATCATGAGTTCCAAGGGGACTTTATGGTGTTGCCTAATTTTGTAATGATGATGGTATCAACTAAAACAGCATAAAAACAAGGTTAAAAATCGGGTCAAAGAGCTGGGGTTCAATTGCAGCGCCAGTAGAGCCAAGGTATCCTCTACGGAACAACGTAAACGTCACCCTGCGACTCATATACTTGTACGTGGAGTCTTGTCAGCAAGCGGTCTACCAGCGGGTATTTACCGCGGGATCCAAGCCATGTTCGACGTGGGTCAACCTTGAGCTTGACATTCACTACGCGTCAAGCGTTTATGCTACTAGGTACATTGATTCTCACTAAGTTGAGGTCTAGTGGCCTCATATTCGAACCAGCGACCCTCTTGACAGGCACGAATCGTCTGGCAACTACAATGAAACAAACAAAGTACTGAGTATACTTAGCCAATCTTAAGCAACAGGCATCTTCTGATTAAATGGATAGAAAGCGCCAGAAAACTATCTATTTGCGGGATTTTATCTGCCGTGTTTAGAGTGCAGAAAGAGACAGCCTTGTATCTCAGGTGATACAGAGAGATTGGTAGACGAAATGAAGTCAATGCACTCATTAAAATTGATGATGTAACGAGTTTCAGTGTAATTTTACACGTCTATATCATCTTTGGAGCAATTGGCCTGATGATAATCGGGGTTGATTCACCGGTGAGACGAACTCGTATTTTCAACGTCTTTAAACACGCAGTCAGCAGAGCCGTAATACGGCAATGGTCATCAGAACGCTATTGAGAGATACCTCGGAATGAACAGGCCAAAAAATCGCGATTGATTTCCTATTCAGGCGTATCTTGATATGTGACGAAAAAATTCTAATGGCTGGCTGACTCGCCTGACTCAAAGCCCAGCCGACGCCTCGGCCAAGTACGAGGTCCGAAGTGCGAACTCAAAAGACTCAAAACGGCCCAAGCTACATACTAAAAACGTTCAAGATACATTCGCACTCGGGAACGATCAGGTTCCCGATAGTCCATGGAATAGAGTCTCTAATTTAAGAATTGCTTACAGCGTAACGTCTCATCCACTCGTATCATTTTTGAAGCCTTATAACAGTGCTAATTAAGACATGATTATGACTCTGAATAATGTCGCTAATATTGCCTGGGCCAACCATCTAAGACTCCTGTTGGCTTCAAATCAAAGCAAATGGCATTTTCAATAGCCATATCTTGTACGCCCTGTAATTTATGAGCAATTCTCATATGAATTTGATCGTATTTCAGTCAATCGGCGGTAACGGAATTATATACCTATTCAGATGAGTTGTAGTGCTGCCGTATTCCCTCGGAAATATCCCAAATGTGGATCAAGTAAATCCGTCGCCAGTGTATCAGATTGGATCCAGTTTAGGAGGTGGTATGGTGAAAATTATCACCAGTACGAAAAAGATTCGGACTAAAATTAGACCAGTAATACTTGGCACTAGACTATGGTCTTATAAAGGGCAGGCCATGCTACTCGTAGGAGAGCTCAAACAACTCTTCCATCATTCAATAATATTTGTTCCACCCTGAAATCTATTTCTACAGTAACTATGACCTCCAAGCCTACTCTTATTTTTGTATCTGGAGCATGGCATAGCCCTGATACATGGAACACGCTTACTGCTGAGTTGGAGCCGCAGGGCTATAAAACAGTCTGTACCTCTCATCCTTCAACCCGATCTGATCCCACGAAGGGTATATTTGACGACATTCAAGAGGTTAGGAATGCTATCTTGGCTGAGGTTACCAAAGGCCAAGATGTTGTGGTCGTAGTTCACTCATACGGCGGAATGGTTGGCCCCAGCGCTATCAAGGGCTTGACTGAAGCCACAAGTGAGCGACCTGGACGTGTCATTGGCATTGCCATGATGGCAACGGGCTATTGTGTTACGGGCGTTGGCTTCCTCGAAGGAATTGGTGGCAATCCGCCTCCATTTTGGAGGGCAGATACCGATACAGGATTTGCTACGCTGATCGTTGATACGAGGGAGCTGTTCTATCACGATCTCCCAGAAGAAGAAGGCAAATACTGGGTCAGCCGACTGCTACCGCATTCTTTGAAGTCCCTTACAGATAATGGGGAGCATGTTTACTCGGGCTGGAAAGATGTTCCAACTCGATACTTGATCACGACTGACGATAGAACTTTCCCGACGGAGGTTCAGTTGGGCATTGCCGAGAATGCCAAGCAACAAGGAGGTGATATTATTGTTGAGCAAATCCACACGAGTCATTCGCCAATGCTCAGCAAGCCAAAAGAGACGGCTGACTTTATCGTAAGGGCCGTTGAGACTTTTATCAAATGAGAAAACCTGTATCTCGGGAAACACAAGTCTATTTCCGCATCAACTTGTACAATATTGTATATAGACCTTCGTAATCGTTCGTCATATCCAATCAAATTGCTATTCAACAGTAACATAATACTTTCGTGAAATACAATTGGTTAGATCACTGGGACTTGAATAAATGGTTGGGACGATTTTCCGTCTTTGTATTTTTCCGTCAATTGCTGTGACGCTTTTCCGTCTAAGGGGCCGAAGCTTATGCTGGAGTGAGATTTGTACAGGCTATTTAGCTATCAATCGTGTTGCCTCGAAACTTGGGCAGTGGATATCTCCAGAATTAAACCTAGCTTTTCACAGGATAAGGAGCTGGCTAACTTTATCAAGTTAGCGTACTGTCTTAAAAGTAACGGCCTTATGGGAAATTCGGGGGGGGGGTTTCTTTTCTTTCTTTTACGCTCTAGAGCTCTACCCTAATAGGAAAGCGCGCGCCCTCCCTTTCTATTATTATTATGGCTTTCATAGTTTGGCACGCCGCCTGTATCATTCAAAGAGTTGAGGGCTCTTGTAAGTCTATTTAAGTTGAAGCTGGCTGTCAATTTGTTACAACATGTAACTTGTACGATGGTGGGCGCGCTTTGATCAACTATCACGGCCGTCCTGGTAATGGGCGCTACGGTAGTGTGGCATATACAATATGTATTAAACATATAAGCAACATAATTAACAGATCACTTGGTTGACATTATATGGAATATTAATTTCGTTCAAAGAGACTTTGATAAATGAATTTTCGGTAAAATATTTCTGAGAGAAACTTTTAAGAGACGCCGAATGGCTATATCTGCGTATTCACAGAACATACCGACTACATTCAATTAGCTTCCAATATAATTCATGTCACAATATTTATTCACTTACAATTTCAGATTCTCTCTATCCGTCAAGTCCAGCTGGTTAGTGTCCACGACGCGAACATCTTTAGTTCCATCGGCATTTGTCGTTTCGACGAGACCGTTGTTGGCTACAACATTATCTGCCTCGAGTTTGTCGCGTCGCTTATTTTCGCGGCTGAGATATATGCGAAGAGTAATGATGATGATGGAAGGGAGAATAGCAGCAACCTGTCGTCTGTTAGCCGATTTGAACCACAAATCTTGCTTCCCTTACATACAACGAGCAAAATGATCCAGGTGGGCTTGTATCGAGGCTTCCATCTGGGCTCAAAAAGTTGGGGTGAAATAATGTTTCCCAATCCATATCCAATATGGTAGAGAGCAATAACTGTTGTCTTTTTGGTGTGTCCAGCAGATGCGTTTGCTGCCCATATCATTACAACAGCATAGGGTACACCAGTTGTGTATCGTAGCCAGACACCCACAATGAGGCCCCAGCGATTAGACCATGGGAGTGCTATTTAATTTGAGGATTAGAATCACATATACCATTCGCAGAAACCTTTGAGAAATACCTAACAATAGTATGCTGGATATGACAGCAGGTACGTATGCGATGAGTGATATCCATGCTCGGGAGTTCTGACGACTTAATTAATACGTATGCGTAGGAAATCAGAGCCCACGACTTACCCGGGTGAAGTGCAGCGTAATTGCGGCTGCAGAGAGTGTAAAGAACGCTATAACTCCGCTCACAGTACTAAGCAACGTAGTTTGGAAAACTGTGAAGCCAAATGAGTTGATGATCAATGAAGTCTGATTGTTAATGCCATTGCCCATCTCCTGAGACCAAGCATGTAGAGCAAACAACCATGTTTTCGGGTCCTTGATGGCTTCAATAAATCTGTAACGCCAATATTAGATGATGAAAAGTTAGTCTGCGGATTTAATTCCTCATACTGATGTTTCTTGAATTGCTTCTGTTCGATACCAGAATTGTTGCCCTTTATTCTCAAGATTGCTTGAGCCCGTTCCTCATAAGTCAAAAAGTCGGCGTGCAGGGGGCTATCAGGAAAGAACAACCATACTAAACCCCCGAAGATGATGGTAATTACACCAGTGATGACTGTAGAGAATTTATTAGCCACTAGATCATTTGTCAACGAATGAGAGCGAGAGGACATGCCCATCAACCATTTCCAAGGGTGAAATGATCCTGTTTTAATCCACAGCACACCGTATGAGAGGAAGCCTGAAGTGATGGGGCTAGAGTTGCCAATGGACCACATAACCGACATCATTACAGCCTGCTCTTGATACGTGAAGAACATGGACATGGAGAGGAGAAACGCGGGTACAATGCAGGCTTCGCTTAGCCCGAGGAGGAATCGGACAACAAAAAGAGACGCAAAGTTATTGCATGGAATATGCAGCAGCGTTATGCCACCCCTGTGAATACCGTAAATGATTAGCCAATCGGGTCAATACCAATGATGATGGGTGTTTAATAACGTTAATTTGGACCTACGCACCAAACAATAAGATTGCCGGCAAGCCATTTCCCAACAGGAAAGCGTTGCAGAGCCCAATTTTGAGGCCACTCGGCCACCATGTAACCGAAGTAAAATATAGATGAGAGCCAGTTGTATTGGTTTGAATTCAACTTTGCATCCTCTAGAATGCCAAGGATTGCCGAGCTTCCTAGCTATACCGAGATCAACGACTACTTGTTAACAACAGCAATACGAAACCAGCATTCAAGCATCTGCGACCAACGTACTGTCTGCTTATCCACATACATCAGATGATATCCGATGCATAGGAAAGGAAGGATCCTCCAGAGACATTTGTTGCGGATTATTCGAGCTTCTTCCGGTGTCGGATCAGATACCTGGACCTTGGAGAAGAGCTTGTAGCTCTCGTCGGCCGAACGATCAGATAATTTGAGCGTGGCTCTCACAGACTCATTTTCCTCTTGGGAATCTTGCTGCGAGTGTGTCGTTTCCTCGTACGCAATTTTTGACGACATGGTTGTAACACGGAAATTACTGACCAAAAGGTAACGAAGGCCTGTCCCAAACTTCTACATGATACATTTTTCACGTCTGCTCTTTTATCCAAATATGAAGCTCTACACGTATCTAATATGGCGCCATTGATCTAGTATCGATCGTCATCGCTAATAATCATCTTGTTACGTTTCCCCAATGAGCATAGATAGGTAGTAGTGCCGATGTGCGGAGTCAATATGCCAGGGAGCAAATTTATAAGTTTTGTTATCAAGCAAGAGACAAAATAAGAGAGATTGCCGCGGGAATGCATCCGATGGTAGGTAATATTCCCGGAGTTGTGATATCCGGCGTAGTGGTCTTGCGTCATGGTCGTGGAGTTGACGTGCTTTTTTATAGGCCTATCATAGGTCTCAGTATGGGCATATCAGCCCGCATCCGGTTAAAGTCTTACATATCTTTCTGCCATTACACCCATAGTTCAGTATCAAATTCAATCTATCTGAACGCTTCTTCATCTCAAGATTAGAAATTTCCATTAATTAGCGCGATGGGCGCTCAGATTCGGCCAACTTTCAAGCGGATATAAAAGAATGTTACAGTTTGCATTTCGCTGACTGTGACGCCGCCAATCAGGAAACTTCATCATTAAAAAAAGACAGGCACACTCTACAAGGATGGCTAGCAACTCAAAGCCACTTCGAGTCATAATCGCCGGTGCTGGCATCGCTGGCTTGGCAACTGCAATCTCACTTACACGGATCTCTGGCATACCTGATCTAGATATCCAGCTGTATGAGCAGGCCCCGGAACTCAGGGAAATCGGAGCTAGCATTGCCCTCAGTCCCAATGTAAGATCTACAATTAAGATACGAAAAACGTTGATGAGACTTTACATTGCCAGCTGCTAACAGTCAGATCACAGGGCCTACGAACACTTGAAAAATTGGGAGTAGATTCTGCTCTGAGTGACGAAATTGGTTTCCGCGGTCCGAGTGGAATACCGCACTTCTACAGGTATAATATCTCTATCTAATTACAGGATTTTTGTAAATTCCTCTAATCGTGTGATGAATAAGGCATTGGAAAACGAATGAAGTGGTATCAGTCGATACCTTCGCCAATGTGCCTGATCGACGCCATCAGACGACACGATTCCACAGAGGACACATTCATGCGGCCCTGCAGGAGCATGTACCAAAGGAATGGATTCATCTGAATAAGAAGATATCTCACGCTGAAGCCAATGATGAGGGTGTTACTCTCTTCTTCGAAGACGGCACCAGCGCCCATGGAGATATTTTGATAGGAGCAGATGGAATTCGATCAGTAAGCTATTGGTTTGATGCTGTCTAGTCATTCTGCATGCTAATACTTCCAATAGAAAGTTAGAGCTGCATTCTACCCCGATTACAAACTGAGGTTCAGCGGCAAAGTATTCATGAGATCTACGTTTGACGCATCACTGGTCGAGGGCAAAGTGCCCGATTTGCCAGCTGACGCTGCTCACTGGGTAGGTTATAACATTTTCCCATTATCGACGATGAACTCTGCTGACTATTCACCAGTGGGGAACTAAAGACACATTCTTTTCCTCAAGGCTCGGTAATAATATTGACTCAGCCGTTTTCGATTAATAGAATGCATGGCTGACCCTATATAAGGCAAGGGTTTATACACCGTTGTTGGTGCTTACGATGATGGGCGTAGTGCCGAAGAATTAGAAAAGTCAATTACATGGGACCAGGCCGGCAATGTCCAATTCTTGAGAGAGAAATACAAGGTTAGAGCTTGATTAGAGCACGTCACCTGCATCGTGGAAACTAACAGCTGCGATAGGATTGGCACCCCGTCATCAAAGCTCTTACGGAGCTGACACCACACGCTCGTCTTTATCCCAACTACGCCGGCGATGCGCTACCATCTTGGATCCCCAATTCGCGTGTCACTCTAGTAGGTGATGCAGCTCACACTCATGGAGGCTCTTTCGCTGCAGGTGGCTCGTTGGCTCTCGACGATTCCCTCGCACTTGGACTGGCTTTCAAGCAGGTCTTTTCAGCCGGCGCATCAGACGTTTCATTTTCCCAAGAAAACATTCGCCGAGCATTTAGCTTATATGACCAAACAAGAAGACCACATACGGCTCGCCTATTAAGCATCGTCCATGGCTTGATAAGTCGCAAGGCACCGACTTATGAGACACCTGAAGAAGCAGATGAGGCGCTTCGAGCCAGAATGAGAAGCCGACCAGATCTGCAGTGGCTCTCTGAACATGATGTAGAAAAGGCTTTTCAGCAAGTGGTTAAGAGCTCCGGGGAAAACACTGCAAGCACAGAAGAAGCGTCAAAGGTTTCGAGGTCAGACCCTCTTCAAGACAATGCGATTGCTTTGCGTGCTAGTAAGTTATAAACATCTGCACAATCAGAGATGTTAGACCAATAGAACGTACGGAAGTTTGTTCCATGGATTCAAGAGCCAGCTACAAATAAAAATAGCTATAGTAGCATAGAATACAAAATGTTCGTGTCATGATGATACATTATCCTTTTCCATTACCTGCACTAACCGTTATGATGGTCTCCTTCTAGACTTGCAAAGTCCAACATACTAACTCCAACAGTAGGAAATAGCGTACCGTTGTCATACGCGTCAAACCAAAGTGTTCTCGGGGATAGAAAGTTCCCGATGTCGCTTACCATGCTCTGATTTTGAAGTGACGGATCATCGCAGTCGTATCTGATTTCTCCCAAAGTTTCATTTTCTGTGTGGCTATTAACCATGGCGCTGGTTTCCGTTGCCGGTGGAGTCGGTTGACTGAGCGCTACAGGTTCTCCTTCCCAGACTCTGTGCCACTGAGTCACATCTCCAGAGTTCCCGTTGGTAGTCTTTGCGTCTTTCATTGTGATCTCTTCATCGAGGCGACCAAATAGCCTTCCGATTAGATCGTTATTGTATACCATCCTCTTTTGCTGCTGTAGTTCCAAAAAGGTATCGCAAGCACTGATCAGCTTCTCTATGATCCCCAAATAGCGCTTTGTGACTGGATCGTGGACACTGAATTTTTCCAACACCTTACAAGCATCTCCCAATCGTTTCCTTCGTAAGGGCACGGATCCTTCCAGATCACTGAAAAGAGCAACTCCAATGATCAGCGAGGCCGCAAATGCTGAATTAACAACAAACGGCAGCCTCTTCGGTGTCAATTTGTTGGTTAGCAGCGGCTGAAAGAGATCGATGGTACGAACGGCAGAGTCGACGCATGCTTGAGCAAGAATATTGCGTGAGGGAGACAAAGAGGATGTAGGTTGGCTTGGGGTGGAAGACGAATCTCTCTCTTCTGGCGGCGACGACGAAGAAATATAATCGATCAAAAAGGGCCGAGATAACAGCATGATAGTCCAATAATATGCCTCTTTCAGATGAATGAGCCCGAGATTGGGCCCAGTCCCTGCTTCCGTTTGTACTTCGTCGCGAGGAGGAATGTTGTCGACTCTCAGGCCTCCGCCGAATCTGGTTGCCCAGCCACGATGAAGCTCGCTGATTTTCTTCAGGCATTCTGTTGTAATCATTCTCTTTGCATAAACTTCCGTTAATATGTTCTCAAAGATGTATGACAAATCATTCATGGCTGAGTAGTGCTCCTTCGATGCAGTATCGCGAGTTTCCAGGGTGGCCGGCGGTCTGCCGAGGGATGCACTCATAAATAAATCCAGAGTTCTGATGCCCTTCCATAAACGCTCTCTTGTCATGTACTCGGTTTCATCGTACAATGCAGAAACATCTTCTCTATGAAGTCCCAGCGCATAAGCTCCACGTACAGCTATACCCAAGTACATAAAGGCGGCGTTCCTGCGTGATTGGGCCAGAAGATACATGGCGATAAGCACATGGCATTGAGTGGTTGCTATGCTTGGATCATCCATCAGAGTTGCCAATGTCACATATCTTCCATAGTTGAAATGTCGCTCTGCTCTCTCATCGTAGTCGTCGGGACACGCCTGGGCGCCAATGGCCAGTATCAACGAATAAGTGGCACTGATTGCATCGACGGGCTCTTGAGGTAGACGTAGCCAGTCAAGGATATCGTCACATATTTTGGCATCGTCGAAAAGTTGGAGAATGGAGTGCGTGGCTTGCCGGTACCAGTACACAAAAGATTTCGCCTCGTCCTCAGTTGGTCTAGGTGGTGGTTCCGTCCCATGATGGAGGATCGAATTATGACCTTTGCTTGGACATGCCTCAACCATGTAGTGCCGCATCGGGTCATCGACGAAGATACAATCTCCCACACGATCGCGAACAATGCGACGGATATTCTGGAGAAAGCTGTGGTTGGCAGAGTCGCCGATGAACATGAAGGTGCCTCTATCATCTTTGATCAACCTCGAAAGATGAGGAAACCGCAGTGCCATCTCATGCTGAAATCCGTGCGATTGCTCATTGTTATGGTCTGGCAGCGCACTGCTTCGAGTTTCGATAGTTGTACACCGTGGATCCGATAGTTCAGACAGTGGACTTGGCAGCGCTGAGGCCATGAAAGGAGATTGTCGACGAATACAAAGACTGCACTCGGAGACGACTCCCCTCTCTACACACCGTCGGCATGGTTGTCGTCCGTCGCAGCGCTCTTTGCGCCGCTTGCAGTTTGTGCATGCTCTGGCACATCGTCGCCGGTCACTATCTTTGACCTTTTTCGTAGGCATACTCGTACTGTCGCACGTATATGAGGGACCTGTCGGGTATGGACTGGTATGAAGCCGACAGTGGGTGATAAGCGACGGCCAATTGCCGACGCCAAATCGAACTGCAGTAAGAAGGGGTCGGAAAGATACCCGGTTCGGATCGTAATTGAGGATTACTTGGGTAGCCGCCTCGCTTTGGCAGGATTGTTATCTTTTAGATGATGAAGATTCCAAAGACAAAACTCCGTCCCTGTGTAGTGTTTCATTTGATTGTCAAATCCCTCGCTTGGCCACGCCCTGGCTACTCTACAGAAGCACAAGAAATGCGAAATGCGACCCGGCGGTTGCTCCGGCTGGGATACCGCGCGGGAATTGGATCCCACACAGCAATTATTGCCCAGTTTGCCCAGCTACTCCGTGCTGTAGCCACCGAAGGCTTACGCTAAGCTGACTACCATGCCATTGCCACCGACTTAGGAGTACGCCAAAAGGCCACAAGCACATACAGGCAAGACTCAAGGATGGTCCGAGCATCGGAAGCCGGGCGTACGCCATCCAACCCTTAGCCGATATCACGATCCGGTTCGCCCTAGCTCAATGGGATGAATGGTGAAGAAACGCGGGAGACGCGGGGCGGCCACTGCGGGGGAATAACGCGGGGGAGGCTCACGGCAATCCAGCACGGGTATCCAATTTGAGGCTAAAGAACAAGGCAGTTTGGACTAAGTAATGTAGAATCTGGCTAGAAACAGAAAGCTCACGGACCGGCCGACATCAAGGCGGTCCCTTGAGAGGGTTTACGACGGTTGGACGGCTACGACGGCTACGGGAGACGGTTCTCTGATTCATGGCAGTGGATCTCTTGACCCTGAGGAATCTGCTATACATTTTACCATTAAGCATAGACATATACAAAACAAACCAAACACCAATAGAGAACATTCCAATTTGGCTTATAACTCTGATTGTAGCGCTATGCGTTATTGGACTATACCAATGTCTCCCGTTGCGTTTGTTGTACTTTGCCGATTCAAAGCAAGAGACAAATCTTAGTAATCGAATACATGTAGCATTGTACTATATACTACTAGTATTCATAAAAGTCTAAGTCATTGAATGTTTTCAGACTTTGGTACCATTCGTCTGTGCCTCAACCGGCACGTGCTGTTCCTTCATAAACCCTGCAAAAAAGCTGTTGACCGCAGCTGGTTTCTCCATCGACCCAACGTAAGAAACGTACTGGTCTGGTCGAATAATAACAATGCATCCATCCTGAGGAATACCTAGGGCACCATAAATATCTCCAAAACCTTCATGATAAGAAACGTCATCCACAAATATTTTGTTGTAGTCCCAACCATCAACTTCGTCGTAATGGCGGAATACCTCTGGGAAGTCGAAAACGGTGACGCTGTGACGTGGAGCTTTGTGGATGAGAAGAACCTCGAATACTTCGTCGTATCGTGCTCCTTTGGGAGTATAGAGGTTCAAGAAAGAATCGGGGGCACTGAAAACTTCCGAGAGCTTCCAAAGCTTGTCCCGCTGCCGATCATCATTAGTGTTTCCGGCAAAGACTATTACTCGCCAGCGTCCGTTGCTAGGAAGCACTTCGTGAAGATGCCAGGGCCGGGCATCTGCTTGACTAAGAACTTTATGGCTCGGAATGCGCATGCCGACTGTTATGCCGCTGCAAAGAGATTGGTCAGAGATGACCCGATGCTTTGCATTCGCAACGGACACGTCGGTGCCGTCACCCTGCTCGGCACTACTACCTTCTTTTGCCACAATTGCGCTTGCACCGTAGTTCACAGCTACAATAGATAGCAAGTCAGCACGTATAATAGCAACATGGCAAGAGAGGTTTCCTACCAATACCACTGGCAAACATGTTGCCCTTCTCGAATGCTGCCTTGAACTCCTCCATGCTGATACCCTCTGCATCCATGACATCTTTGGCGGGCCGGCCGGAAAAGAGCCTGGAGAACTTGTGATCAAAGGCGATGAGATCTTGTGCAATGCGACGTCTTTCGGATTGATACGTCTTCAGAATTGATCGGTCGGCGTGACCCTTGACAACGCTTGCAATCTTCCAACCGAGATTGAAACCTGATGAGTGTTAGTATTTCGTTATCGTGTCGGTGGCTCCGATCTTCTCTTTCTGGATGACGTACTGTCTTGCATACTAACATTCATTCCCTGTCCTGCTTTGGGACTGTGAGAGAGTTAGCTACTCGTTTGCGTTTCTTTTTACCTGTCATAGGACTGAATAATCTTACCTATGAGTGTGAACTGCATCACCAGCCAGGAAGACGCGCTCGTGTACAGAGAAAGAAGTTCCAACCCGCTGACCTATCTGGTATGCAGTCCACCAGTCAAGCTTACGGTAGGTAATCTTGTATGGCGCCAGAATCCTTTGTGCAGACTCCAGAATCATCTGAGGATTGATCTTAGATCGATCAGCCCTACCCGAGTTGTCTCCGTTTTTTTGAGTGGTGGTTAGCTGGATGTAAAGTCGGACGAGCTTATTTTCCCTCGGGATGACCATGATACTCCCGCAGTCGGCAGAGTGAATCGCGCATCTCATTCGGATATCCGGAAAGTCCGTAATTGGTACAATGTCCAAAACTCCCCAGATATAGTCGGTGGAATCGCCTTCAAGTTTGAGGCCAATCTGGTTGCGCGTCCACGAGTGTGCGCCATCAGCACCGATCATGTACTTTGCATGAATAACTTCTTCGCTATTTGCCTTTGCATTGATCTTTGAAGCATCAAGCAAATCTTGGGTGTCGTCCTTGGCAAGGTTGCTGCGAAAAAGTCCGTCTTGTACACTTTGGCCGTTGGCAGATGTTGAAGATTGCTTCGGAGTGGCTTCTTCTTCCGTAAGATGCCTCAGAGTCACAGTGATTGGATAAGCGGCATCATCCTCTACCGCAGATTCGTCGATTTTGAGACTTGACGGCATCACTCCTCTCTCCACCCGAATGTCACTCGCCTCTGCGATTGAATCGAGGAAAAATCTCTCGATCCGGCCCTGGTGCAAAACAACTTGCTGGAAACGGCTGATGCCAGGGATTGTGTCCGGAATGCGATCACTGCGTCTGATGATTCCATTCTCGTCTGGGTTCCAAAGACAGATTTCAAGCATATGGTTTGCTTCGCGCCATGCCCTATGCCCAAACCCCAGCGAATCAAGGATCTCAAGAGTACGACACTGGAGACCATCTGCTTGTCCGTTGAAGATTTTGGTTCCTCTTTTGTCGACTATGCGCGCGTTGATGCCGCACTTGGCCATCCATGTCGCCATCATCAGGCCCGCCGGCCCTGCTCCAACAATGAGAACATCCACATTGCTTTCCGGAATAACGCTCATTGTGTTTACGTTGAGCTGTAAAATTGAAAATTTATTGTGTTGATGATAACTTATTTGTGGAAGAGGTAAATCGAGACTATTAATAAAGGTTGATCGGCGTCAGAATCCTTCCCTTGTGTCACCCTCCAATATCATCGTCGTTTATTCGCCCGACCCGAAAGCTAAGAGCCGTCGCAATCCTTCTCGTGCGCAGTTACGTACTTAGCCTTTCATTTCCTTTGATACTGTCACAAACTATCACAAACTATATTCCAACTTGGCAATTTGAATACCCGAGCTTCATTATGAACCGATATAGTTCGTCCTTTGGTATTAAATGTTTCGGATCCTGGCTTATAGTCATCGGATGCTATTCCGGTGGCCCGGCTCTGCCCCGCATTCTTACCCCGCATCCGATGAGCAAGATAATCTAATGCCGAAATTTTGTTCATCTAAGTTTAGATGTCTGAACGATGAATGAGCCTCAGGCTTTATCGAATAGGCAATCCAAAATAGTAGGTTGCTTATACATCCAAATAACAAGATAGGGCGAAACTAAATGCTTGTCAATAGGGCCAGGGAATCATTTCCCGCTTAGTAAATGCCCCGTTGCCGGATCACTGCAAAGGTAAGAGGCTGAGAGACCGTTATCGTCAGGCTACAGAGAGACGTTGGTCATAAACTGCTGTCTTCAATTAAAACTAGTGTTTTCGGTTATTATACAGATCGATTATCCATTATATACGTGATGTTTTAAGTATAACGAACTAAGGTGACTTAAACTACCGCAGAGCTCAAGTTTCTGCACCAGGAAATTACATGTAGTCACTGACTGGGTACCTATCCTGTTACCAACATTTGACAAAGCTCCTCCTTGACCAACGTTGGATCGTTTATTGGTCGATTCATTTACCATCCACTCTGCTTTCCAACTTAAGTAAAAGCAAAGACGTGGCGCCCCGGACTTTGATAGTAAGGCAAGGAGATTGTCCTTATTTAGTGGCGGCAGAAATTCCGGCAGATGCCCACTTACAATGCGGGGATATTGGGGATATTGGTTGACAACAATATTTGTCACCCGAACCAGCATAAACATGTGGGCTCAATCAAGCAGAGAAAGTAGAAACGCCCGGCGCTAGTAATTAGAAAACCTGGGGGCGGATCAATAACAGGCTTGAAGTGACGCGTAACCGATGGTGTATGAGACTATCTGCGGAGCAAGGATGGTATTCTGTATGAAGCTTAGAGATGATGCCTTTTCCCGATTAACGAGGTAGGACTTTCGGAGAAGTAGGTGGGAGATGGCTTCCTGTGTGAGATAGCCATGCCGCTATGCCGCTATCCAGGGGTGGATGCAACCCCCTACCAGTATCCGAGATGTTTGATTGGGCAACAGTGCTTGCAAATCTACGAAGTTGATAATCACAATTTACTACTCTACCTATGCACAATCTTAGCTTCAAATGTACTTACTTCCATTGGCTAGTTCACTATGGGGCTATCGGCTTTCTGGAAAAAGATGTGCGTTATTCTCGGTCTTCGTCATAGCTATATAAAGAAAGGACTCCATCCCTTGTAATTTTCTTTGATTCGACACCAGGTTGTGCTTTTCATTGTTGGTCTTGTCTCTTGATCATAACAAGAGGTCGCCATCATGAACCAGGTTTCGCAACAGCGCACTCTCCAAGATATCGAGAATGAGCTCGATATCACGATCCTCCCTGGGACAGAGGTGATGGTAGATGTCGGGTCACATCACTTTATCAAGTCTGGAAATGGTGGCGGAGAGGCGCGCGTCCTTGTTCCTCAGCCTTCCGACGATCCCCTTGATCCATTGAACTGGACTTACACCTGGAAGCTCATCACCATCATTTGCGCCAGCTTTGTCTCCATAAGTCAGAATCTTGGCCCTCTAGCAAATGCACCTTTATTCGGTATGATCCTTGGAGAATTGGTATCACAGAGGCTCCAGAAGCTGATGTCCTTTGAAACAGGCCTATACATGGAAGAATGGAACGTTAGCCTAGCGGACGCCGTTCAAACGACAGGTAGGCATCAATGAAAGCTATTTTAGCATATGTGGTGCTAACTATTAGTCTAGCTGTGGCGATCCTTGTTCTCGGTTTCAGCAATTTGATATGGATTCCGATCTCAACATGTTTTGGTCGAAGACCAGCCCTCATTTTCAGTACTTTGATCTGCACAGTGTCCTCGATCTGGAGAGTTCGATCAACAAGCTACAAGTCCTTTCTCGGAGCATCTGCGTAAGAAAATCCTTCCCATATGCGTATATCAACTTGATGATATGATAGACTTAAAACTAATCAACTCTACCAAGTCTGAATGGTTTCGGTGCTGGTCCCTGCGAGAGTTTGATGCCACAAATAATTGCCGACATTATTTTCCTCCACGATCGCGGTAAATACCAGACATTATACTTTGCTATCTACTTTGGGTCTCTCTCTGTAGGTTACCAAGACAATCCACAGCCATGCATCTTCTAATGTGGTTCCTCAGATCGGCCCCATCGTTGCTGGCAGCATGGCAGAACGATTCGGATGGCGGAGCTTCTGGTGGCTAAATACAGGGTAAAGAGCAATTCTAATTGTAATCCATGGCTACAAGATATCTGAAGACACTGACACTGAAGTTGACAGGTTGCTCATCTTTACTCTATTTCTCAACATTGCGTTACTTCCAGAGACACGTTTTGCACGAAAAACAGAAAATAAGACAGTGTCAGAGCCTGCTCTTGTTGACGAACCTGAAATTAAGGGCAGTTCCGTTGTCGATCACTCAGAGGATGCCTCGGGTCAGGAACCTCAAGACAAATGGCTATCTCGCGGACATCCATCTCTGAAGCAATTCAACCTCTGGGGACCTTACCAGGGAAGTATTTTGCAAGAGTTGTGGCTTCCATGGTATCTCCATGCCTTCCCAATTGTCGAATTCGCCGCCTTTGCTGTCTCCTTCTCAGCATCCGGCTTTTTGGTGGCCAACTTGACCCAGCAGCAGTTCTTTGGAGCGCCACCTTACAACTTTTCGACTCAATCAGTGGGCTTTACCAACTTTGCTATATTCACGGGCAGCATGATTGGGCTGCTGACATCAGGCCCATTGTCAGATTGGGTTGCGAATTACTTCACCAAGCGCAACAGGGGTATCAGAGAGCCGGAAATGCGATTAATCGCAATGCTGCCTTACACTTTAATCATGATCATCGGGCTTGTTGTGGTTGGGGTTGGTTATAGCCGGCTGTGGTCGTGGAAAGTCATTGTCATTATCGGCTACACTTGCCTCGGAATGCAAGTGACAAGTTTGCCGAGTATCGCGTCCACTTACGCTATTGACAGCTACAAACCGGCCACGGGCGCTATTTTCGTAACAATTACCATGTGAGTAACATTAATCAACTCGTACCGATGTGTTCATAACTGACTTTCAACAAAGTAATAAGAATCTGTGGGGCTATGGTTTTGGCAAGTTCATCACACCTTGGACAGAGCAGATTGGGTACCTTGCACCACTCATGACACTCATGACCTTGATCACATTCTTCTGCAGCTTCGGCATTCTATTTTGGTTTTGTGGTAAATACTTCCGAGGCTTGACGAAGAATTCGTTCCTACACAAACTAGACAGTTAAAGCCTAGGTTTGCAGCAGATTAATAATTTCATCGATACTTGAAGTCTTCAACTTGTTCCGCTGCACATCGTGACATTTATGAAAAATGACCTCAGTAGTAGATACAGCACCCTAGTATCTACTACCATCACCATTTTTCCTGCTACAACTATATTCTTCTAGTACTTAATACTATAGCTATATTCTTCTAGTATCTATTACTAGAGGCTATATTCTTCTAACATCTACGACTATGTCTATAATCCTATAGTTACTACTGTTAGATGCTATAATCTCCTATCCCCTACTACTGGAGGCTATATTTAACTAGCAGTTGCTACTATAGCGATATTCTTGCGTTATGTGATATTATCAGTACCACACAATTTGCGACATAGAGAGCTAGCTAGCAAGATGAGAGAGCTTAATAGACATTCTTTTCAACTATGAAGTTACGCAATACCTAATCTTCCAAGACCTCACCCATATGCCAAAGCTTCGTAAGTTCACTTTTAGTTACATCCCAGTCCACATCAGACCATCGTGCTTCCAATACCTGTCGATTCTCCTTCAATTTTCCAACCAGTTGATCCCAGTCCACTCTGAGCAATTTGCCGTCTCGCTTTACAATTTCGCCATTGATCATCACAGTACTCACATCAGTTGGGTGGCAATGCATGACCATGGCGGGGCCGTAATTGACCGACGAGACCATGGAGGGAGAGTCTGTTCGGATCAGTACAATATCTGCCAGTTTGCCAACTTCCAGGCTTCCAATCTCTTTTTCACGGTGTATTGCATGTGCACCACCCAAAGTGGCCATGTATAAGACTTCATCCACTCGAGATTTGACTTCTTTTGGTAGCTTGTTTCTGGCGTGGTATGCCGCATTTTCCCGTGCCCTTTGGCTCTGCAGGGCTATTCTCATGCAGAAAAACATATCCCCACCGCAAATTGCCGGGGAATCTATGCCGAGGCCTATACGGCAACCTGATCGAAGGAATTCGAAAGCAGACGGAACGCCGTGGCTCATCGCCAGCTCGGATTCCGGAGTAGATATAATTCCAATATCATTGCGCCTCACGAAATCAATTCTGCTTTGGTCAGGTTCGCAGGTATGGGACAAGGTGATGGGAGGTAAAGGCAGGGCATTCTTTCTCAGGAATTCAAGCGATGGAAGATTAAATCGGTCGACATCGTGGCATGTGACATGAATGCCGTTATCCTTTGCATATTGAAGGACTTCACGCGACTCGTCCACAGGTCGATGGTTCATAGTATCGAAACCTAGACCAAGCATCACTCGGCCATCATTCTTGGGCCCGCCCAGCGGAGTTTGCCGAGATAGAGACTTGAAGAGCTCTATCTGCTCAGGATGCTTCACATCCATATCGGGCAGAACCATTGGGTTTAATGACTGAGGGTTGGCGAAGGGTGCAACACAATATATACTTCGAATACCGGATTCCACTGTCGCATCGATGCACTTTGTTGCATAATCCCTCGACATGATAACGTGTGAATGGTCCATGACTGTGGTGACGCCACACCATATGGCTTCTGACGCGCCAGATAGTTGCGCAAGATACATATCATCGGCTTCAAGAAATGTCATACGGCCTTGCAAAAGGTGGGCACAGTAGTCGAGGAAGATGTGATCACCGACCGTAGTCCTGAGCTGAGACTGGAATACATGTCGGTGGCCATCAATGAAGCCGGGAGATACAATATGGTCCGTCGCATCAATGATCTCGAGAGTTGGATCTTTAAAGTCTAGATCCGGTCCAATTTTGGAGATGACATTGTCCTCAACAAGGATATCGAGCTTTGGAAATGATGTCCTCTTTTCCTCATTAAAGAGGAGGACATTGCCACCCTTGATAAGATATTTCGGCATGATCCAATAACGCAGGCAATAAATGCGAAGAGAAGAAAACCTGTGGCAAATTCTGGTACAGAGTGAAAAACTTCCGAAGCACTCCAGCTCCAGCTCAATATATATAACAGTTTTAAAAACGTATTTACTATGTCATGGTACATTCTCGGTCAATTATCGCTCTGGTTGATGATGCCAATGATCCGGGGGTGGCTTGAAAGGCGCCCGCCATTTTCGGGTTATTTTCGCCACAACGATGCTACGGAATATTAGTTGGGGTAGCACTCGGGTATTATCCCATTGGTGCCTGACTTTCCAATATATGGTCTCATGTTTGAAGTTTGTCGTATTTCCTTAAGCAAAATATTCGATAATATTCGAACAAGAGCGGTGCTCAGTTGTCACTTACGTTCATTTCTGGTCCATTTGCACTGATATGGCTTCTTCTCCGGTCTATGTGCCCCCAAGGGGATTACACACTTATATGGACGATTTTCGAGAGTACATTTCGAGAAAACATCTTCTTAATATTTGTGAGTACTATTGGCCAGATATATGGTTGGCCAGGTATTGCTCGCTAGCAGAATAATAACAGCCTCCCATCGACAGCTTCTTACAACGAGCTCCATCAATTCTCTGTTGAAAGAGCGAATGACTTTTGGTTATCCTTATGGCAGTACTTGCAAGTTAAAGCGTCTGTGCATCCCGTAACGGTAATGCGACTTACTATCCTTTTTGGGGGGCAAATTGTAATTCGAGGTTGCTTAGGCAGTAGATGAGAAGCTTCGTATAGACCAATTTCCGCAATTCTACCAAGAGGCACGACTCAACTATGCAGAAAATATCTTGGCAAACAAATCCAATGGAGTTGCTATCAAATACATGCACGAGTCAACTATACAGACGCCTCGCTCCGTCACCTGGAGGGAGCTCAACGAAATGGTGCGACAGGTAGCAGATGCTATGCAGTCAACTGGGCTGTGTGTGGGGGATACTGTAGTTGGTAAGTTTTGGTTCTGATCAACTTAATATTATAGCTGACGTTTATAATTACAGTGATTGGAGGTAACTCGATCAAGTCTCTGACTTTACTTTTAGCAGCTGCATCGCTAGGAGCACTGTTCTGCTCATTCAATACTGATCTTGGAGAAAAGGTATATCTCTGAGTGTTTCAAAAAGACTAAGTGGCATGGCTTTATTACCAAAATTGGCTAATGGTTTTGAAGGCGCTGAAAGATCGACTCGGCCAGCTGTATCCTAGATTGTTGTTCGTACAGACGGAATATTCGTACAACGGCAAACCTCACAGCATTGCGCAACGAATTTCCAAGCTTTTCTCGGCGATCGAAAAGTCCAATCTAGCAGAAATGATATGCTACGAAGATGCTTTTAATGATTCATCATTGAGCTCTGATGCTGGCCTCGCTTTGGTCAATTGGAGCGACTTCGTTAATCGAGGAATAGGACGGCCGTTGATGTTTAAGCAAGTCCCATTCAATCATCCTCTGGTGGCCATGTTTTCATCGGGAACGACAGGCAGTCCGAAAGGAATTGTTCATTCACATGGGGTATGGATATAATGACAATTCATTCCCTGGCGAGATATGTAACTGATCTCAACAGGGTCTTGTGATAAACGGACTGAAGGAAAATCGCCTCCATAACAATTTCAGTAGTCGAGACACCTATTTTCACTATACAAATGTTTGTGCAAACCCTTGAATCTCGATTTAATTGAAACTAAGTGGCTTTAGATTGGATGGACATTGTGGAATATTTCTTTAGGTGCATTGTTCTGCGGCAGCACGCTCGTCTTGTATGACGGCTCTCCATTCTATCCGAGCCCTTCAAAATTTCTCCAGTCAATATCCAATACAGGGTTAGTCTCAAATTCTCCATAACGAAGTAGTTCTTAGCTAACTTGTACCAGAGTTACAGCATTTGGTGCAGGCCCACGATATTTTGAAGAGCTGCGGAACGCCTCGATTGATTCGGGTATTTCTCGATTTGATCCTCTACGAGCCCTCAGATGCTAAATGCTGCTATAGATCCGTTCAATGGTAGATTGGATTTAATAATATCCACTGGAGCTATCCTGACGACATCTCTTTCCCTTTGGATCGCGAAGTTCTTTGGACCTGTCTGTCAGGTGTCCATGTCTGGAGGGACAGAGCTTTGTGGATCTTGTAAGATATCGATATCGCAGATTAGTATTTGCGTGTTCACTAACTAAGCCCGCTAGTTGTACATGGAACTAAAGCTTTACCAACCTGGCCGGGCCAGATTACCGTCAAGGCTCTTGGACTTGATGTTGATGTATATTCACCGGATGGTCACGCGCTAGAAGCAGGGCAGATGGGAGAACTGGTCTGTAAAAAGCCATTTCCTAACATGCCTGTCTCCTTCCTACATGATGCAGATAAAAAGAGATACTTCAATGCATATTTCTCTCAGATACCCGGTATGTTTTACATCTGTATCTTCCCTATCATGCCGCAATCATGTACTAATTCAGTCAGGTGTTTGGACACATGGGGACCTCATCAAGATTGATCCCCGCACAAATGGCTTAATTATTCTCGGTAGAAGGTAAGAGTTTCTTATTGCAATGTTCAAATTCTCTACCTAATACTTCATTCAAGTGACGGGGTTCTCAATCCAAATGGTGTCCGTTTCGGGTCGTCTGAGATCTACGCAGTCCTTGAACAGCATTTCTCAGCTTCTGTGAAGGACTCCCTTTGTGTCGGCCAGCAGAGACAAGAAAGAGATCTCCACGAAAGAGTCATTTTATTCGTCAAATTCTCGTCATCTCAATCGGAACAATCTCGTTCCCAGCTGAAGGACAGAATTCGCCAAAAGATCGCTGAAGATCTCAGTCGCCGCCACGTGCCACACTTCATTTTTGAAGTGGACTCGATTCCATACAATGCAAATGGGAAAAAGATGGAGACCCAAGTTAAAAGTATTCTCAACCGGGGAAAAGATGCACTGCTATCGATGAAGGTCTCCGATGCAGAGAAGGCATCACTGGAATATTTTGTCAAGTTCTTCAATATTGAGGGCCTGTCGTCCAAGTCAGAGAAGAGCACAAACAACAGCAAGTCATCAGTGGCAAAATTGTAGACTCGACTTGTTTATTTCGACTATCTATGGAAGGTTGGATAAAAATCTGAGCAAAAGTAGTTTGCTTCTCCCTTGATGAAGAGTCCACTTCATCCATCTCCTGAAGGGAGTAACTATCCAAGATCCCAATTTGGCTATCCACCATCCCATTCATTGCGTGGAATTCGAGTACTGGAACAGGATGCGAAGGAGAGCTCGCTATTTACTTATCTAGGTAGACAGGTAGTGGATAACATGGATAACCGGATTCTTGAGTATCTGCTACTGTTAATTATTTTTGCTACTATTGCTATTTCTCTCTAGCATCTTCTATTGTAACTGTATTCGAAACGTATATGTTATTATAACTGACTGTTGGTTACAGACACGGGATAATAGATAGCACACTTATGGTACTAGTTAACCACGCCTCTATAAGAGCCCTACCACCTAATGTCTAAGTACGTTAAATCGGTACTTCAATTAATCACATCTATACGGGTATTACAACTTCCTTGGTTATGAATTAATATCGACATACTAACTATGAGCTTAGCCATATATGAAAACTCTCTGCTCAAAAGGTGTACAGTTCTTTTCTTGAGGCTTCACCATGGGCTTGCCAAAGACCAATTGCGCTATCAGTTGCCAATTCGAATCAATGTTCCATTTTGCCGCCACCTGTTGATCGACTAAAGGATTGTAATGCTGAAGGGCTACTCCGAGACCCTGCGCACAAAGTGCCGCCCAGACTAAGAACGGTGAGATTAGAATGACGCCCAGTAAGTGATCATAGGCGTAATAAACTTACCAACATACTGATGAATCGCATTTGTTTGTTCGGACCAGCTATCGAAATACGTTTGATACCGGCTATACCGTGGAATCTCTCTCAAATGAGATATCGCTGAACGGTCTTCAAAGAATAGTATCTAGTATCAAGTATCAGTTGGCAATGTTGTGCCAGGAGATGAAGGAATAGCTTACTGTTCCGTTAGCTTGCTTGAACCCATTGAGCTTTTCTATCGTATCCAGCCCCAAGGATTTCTCTTTGCTGTGCTGCTCTAGACATTCCTTTACCAGCTCCCATAATTTCTCATTTTCATCATCTAATAGCAATACCACTCGGGTGGTTTGAGCGTTGAAAAAGGAAGGGGATACTAGCAAGGCCTCTCGCAATATTTTAATAACGACTTGTTTGTCAAGTTCTGTGTCTTTTCCCAAATAATGCGTAGTTCTTCGCTTAAGGAGCAATTTGAAAAGGTCAGAGGAATCCATGATAAATCTATGAAGATGTTTCGTATCTCTTGTCATTACAAAGCATACACTTAAGTCGACTAGGGCTTTATACTTACCAATCCCACTGACACCCATAGAGTAATCATTCTAGCAACGGGAAGAAGTGAAGAATATAGAGAAGATCTACCGAAATGCAGTTTCTCATCCGACCGAAATCTCCCCGAAACCGGGTATCATACGGTATGTGTCCATTTATCTAGGATCGCTCTCTGCTTTTAAGCTTCAGATAACACCATATGATTGAGCTACTCCAGCCTCTCTACTGCTTATCCCCAACCAAATAAGCTTTTGAATTCAGAAACCCACTCACAGATAACGAAGATGTTGGTCCTCATCGTTGGAATCACCGGCAATATCGGCCTCAAGCTTGCTAGTGCTCTGATATTTCGGGGACATAGCGTCCGTGGGGCCTCCAGGTCGATAGCAACGCTTCCAGACAATATCCGAGGAAAATTAGAAAGCTTATTTGAAACCAAATCTTGGTATGATGCTGAAACCCTCCGAAAGGCAATGAAGGGTGTGGATGCTGTAGTGTGTGCCTACAGCCCTATTCCAGCTTTAGCATTAGAAGCGGAGCTTCTTCTGGTCCGGATTATGGAGGAAGAAGGTATCAAGGTAAAATTCTCATAGCTCATCTTGATTACTCAAAAGCTGACACACATGATCCAGCGATTTATCCCGTCCATCTGGAATCTCGACTGGTCCCAGTTGCAATGGGGCGACGTGCCATACTACGATTTGTTTCTCGCGCTACAGAGACAACTTGCCTTATCGTCCACTGTCGACGTGCTGTACATATTCACAGGAATCTTGGCAGAAGTGTTTTTCTCCGTTCCTGGACATGGTGGATTTGCACCTTCAAACCATGGAGTATGGGATCCCGAGTCATCTCCCAAGAGGGCAGAGGTGTGGGGATCTGGCGAAGAGAAGTGGCAAATTACGACTGAACTAGACTGTGCGGACTTCACTGCAGAACTCATTGTAGACTTGACAAAGAGGGGGGGCTCGTATCGTGTCTGCAGCTTTGAGCACAGCATTCGAGAAATCGCCAGCATCTATCAGGACGTTAGAGGAGTTTCTGTGCAGCTCGATTACATGGGAAGTATTGAAGACCTAAGAGTAACGGCTAACACGGCAGTGCGTGAAATTGGTCTCAAGCGCTTTTGGGATTGGATGGGGTATTTCTATCAGCTGTATCAGTTGAACGGCACGTGCCATATGAAACAGTTGGATAGCAAGCAGTATTCCTCGCTACGTCTAACATCACTGGCAGAGTTCTTAAAGGACAACATGTATATTTAGAATACAAATTCCATCCGCGTGTTGTCGAGATAACTCGTCCTCATATAGCTCGCAAGACCAATTATAGTTTCAGCTGAGGCTGTTTTCATTCTCTCTTTATATGAGCCTCGCTTGTATGCCAGCCATTATCCCCAAAATGTGAAAATCATCCGTCCGATTGCATCATAAATAACACTTTATTAAGCTATTCATCGAGTATTGATCATGTGAGTTCAAAGTATGAAAACATGGATTAAACAGTCAGTCGCTCCATTCGGGCTTTCCTAATTCCTTGCAATTCTCTTCAAACGTGTATCACTGTTCTGTTGGAATGCTTTGGGCTTGATGAACTATGGTTTTTGACAGTAAAATATTTTAAAAGACATAACACTAAAGTATTTGGTGCTTAGGTGAGAAAATCTAGCGGTACATCTGGACCCCATACAGAAAGGCCCTCTTTGCCAAGCTTACTCTTTGCCACAGGAGTATCACAGTTCACTAAATCGCCATCTATATAGTGCTCCATGATGAATCTGGCGGAGTCATACCTGTGTCTTGTAGTAAGCGACTGTCTCTTAGCTCTTAATTAAGACATGCGAACCTACCAGTAGTCAAATATTTGGCTTCCTAGGACGTGTCTACCAACACCCCAGCATATCTCATGTCCTTGCTCTATGAGCCAATCGTGACCCAGTGCTTGTGTATCAAAGTCATGGACCTCAAAAGAAGAATGGTGAACATGTGGCTTGGGTCCTTCATAGAAGAAGAAGCTGTGGTGGTCTACCATTTCCTTACCGCGATCGAGGTGAAGGAAGGTCGCAACATCTCTTCCTGTCTCATCGTGTACAAGCTATAAAAAAATCAGTCATAAGTCAGATCAAGAAATGACGAGATTATGATATAAGTACATCACTTGGCACGAAGTTAAAATTCTCCGTGAAAAACTTGAAGGTCTCCTCGAAATCTGTAGTGCAGATGCCAAAATGGCCGAGCTTGTGGACAATGGCCGGACCTGAGTATAATCTCAATCAACCGGCCCTAGAACTCGGAAACACTCAATCATACCCTTTTCAAACCTTTGAAACGTGCCGGCATCTCGATTCTTAGTCATTGGCTATGAATTCCAATTATTGTCAATTGATATCGCCTCAATGGAGCTGTAGGGTCATTTTCCATCATTCACATACATAGTTGAATGGTCGCGTTCCGCGATCTTCTTTCTTAGCATCGTATGAAGTGTGACTCTGCCCATGGGTGAAATGAAATGGAATTTTATTGGTAGGATCTTGCAGAGAAACGATCTTTCCACCTCCCGGGGCATCGAGGTCTCGAATTGTAGACCCAGAGCAGAGGCTAGCGGCGAGTTCCAAGTCCTCAAATGAATCTACTGCAAACGCAGCTCCGGCGAATTCGTCTTCATCAGCCTTTTCGGCGCAAAAGACAAATGGCTCGGTGCCATATCCCCTGTAGTAAATACGGTCTTGTCTGCGATCGACTTGAATTAACCCAAAGTCCAACAAAAAGCTGTGGGCTTTGTCAAGGTCTCGGTATCTGTAATAGACATGAGCGATTCTAGTAATGCTGACTTTAGTCATGTTTAACAGTTATGAAGTAGAGTTCAAAGATCAATAATGTTCAAATTTGTAATAGAAAATTCACGTTCGTTTAGGTAGTCTTATACACCGTCATCAAGTATTCTCTCAATTACCTTCATCTACATCCTGCCCATCTTGTCAGCTTACAGTTCGTTTCTCAGTGTAAGTTAATAACTTCGGTCTGTTTGATGGCCTCGGTCCAATTTCGGTGCGTTTCTAGGCTTTGTCTATAGAAAGCAAAAAAGACAGCTGAGCCAATCGCATTTAGCAAATATCCTAGCCGGCTTCGGCGCGTGATGCCAGTGTGGATTAAGAGGCGCTAGACATAACGGAGCTTAGCAAAGTATGGGGTCTCCACGATTCAATGCCGGCTGTGGAGAGTGATCTCAGCAAAAGTTATCGCGAATGCACGAGATGATGCTTTCCATCACACACACACACCTCTCTCTTACCCTCTTTTCCGTATCCTGAAACAACTACGGTTCTTGAAAAGCTTGAGCATTGTTGCCATCATTCGAGATGGCATCAGAGAAAGATACTACAGTCGAGCCGCTTTACCCGGAAGGTCGGAGAAAACAATATCAGAGCACAGGTATCTCAGCATGGGCCTGCTACCAGTGCAAAAGGTAAGTCTATATCTCTCTCCTATCAGCAGGTGGTTTCTGTGTCCTGATTGCGCCCAAATGCCTACAATGTACTCCCTTGGCAATGTGTTTTCTGACTTGGGCACAGGAGAAAGGTTAAATGGTATGAGCGCCTTGTATCAACAAGGATATCAACGTCACTGACCCATGGTGTGGCATTGTCTCGCCACTATAAACAGCGATAAAACAACTCCGTCTTGTGAGATCTGTATTCGAAACGAACAGGACTGCCGCTATCCATCGACAGCTCAAAAGCCTGGCCCGAAACTTGGTGATTGTTATCCTCTCTGAGCGGCACATGTATAAAAATTCTCACAGTTGGTGTTATAGGGAGCTTCCATAAACGCAAGGCCAGATCTTCTCATCGTCGACACAACGACCCGAGTATACCTGTTCCGCAGCTCCCCAATAGACGTTTAGACGATGATTCGGGTAAAGGGTTGGACGCCGAAGATATCCCCTTACACCATCTTTTAGCACACAAAGCAAAGTCAAATAGTATATCAAGCTGGATATTACATCATTTCCATGAGAAACAAGCTTATTACGAGGAATCCGAGGAAAGTCGTAAGAGTTCCTGCTCTCCTCAGGCACACTTCATCCCAACCCCACCAAAGACAGTACAGCATGACAATACCGCGCATGTCTGCGCTGCGTTGGGCATTTGTGAAGATGAGTATCTTCAATTGTAAGTTCTAAGGTCAAAGTATTGTATTACGAACGGCACGCTGACTACAGGCGTTTCGCAGAATAGACTTATACTTCTCCGATCTCACTTCAGTTTCACTATTCCATCGACCAACCTTTCAACAGCGCATTAATAGCGAGCTTGACCCTGAACAAGCCACTGCTTTACTTGCTTCCATGTTCTCACTATCTGCTAAGCACCTTTGTAACGACAGAGATGACACTCGGAAAGAGGTGCTGAATCCGGCCAAGTTCTACGAAATCGCGTCGAACTTGGTTCACAAGCAGTTGCGAAATTGCGGCGATAAATCCCCTCCTTTGTTCCTCCTTCAGACTTTCATCATGACAACATACTACGAACTGGTCAGTGGTGTTCGGGGAGTCGCATGGCGATCCCTGGGAGCGGTTATTAGGATTGCATACGAACTTCGACTTCATCTTGTGGATCTACCTCTGAAACTGTCTTCCACCAAAGCGGACATGGATCCTATAGAGGTATGGATGGCTAAAGAAGAAAGACGTAGAGCTTGGTGGACTATTTGGGAATTTGAAGTTTTCGCGACTACCATACGCAAGTGCCCGCTCGGCATGGATCCAGAACAACATGCCACGCTTCTGCCTGTTGACGACAAATTCTGGTTCAATGGCGAGAAAAGGCCAAGTTGCTTCTTTGAGAAAGATCCAGTACTTCGATGGAAGGAACTGAAAAATAGCGACAATGAAAGTGGCAGAGCCTGGTTCATAGTCATCAACTCTTTCATGCGAGACGCGC
This sequence comes from Trichoderma simmonsii, assembly GCA_019565615.1. Classification (NCBI taxonomy): domain Eukaryota; kingdom Fungi; phylum Ascomycota; class Sordariomycetes; order Hypocreales; family Hypocreaceae; genus Trichoderma; species Trichoderma simmonsii. The sequence continues at coordinate 4,009,518 of CP075870.1, read as the reverse complement.
ACTCTCTATCGAATGCATCCGTCCCTGTGGAATCTTCTAGCGATGAAGATACTGGATCTTACGGGGGTAACCGTTTGACCTCAAACCAGAGAAATGGCCAAGATTTTGAGAGGGCATCGAAACTCGCCGTGCTAGACAACTGCGTCTCTTGCTTTACGCTGTCGTTACCTCAAGAGCTTCGTTATCGTTCAGAGCATTTATTTTCCTCCCCATCAAGTCAGGATCAAATGTATGCGCGACGGAGAGACAGCGAAAAGCAGACGATTCATGCAATGATTCAACTTGCCAAGATAATGATACTTCACAAAGATTGCTTCCGTAACGACTACCGAGCAGTCGAGAGAGAAGACGACGCAAACGTATTCAGCAACACAACATCCTCGTCATGGCCAGGCGAATCCAGCTCACATCCAAATTCTGTATGGTCGAGATACCTTGATGCCGCAGATAATGTGGTTAGTATCGTCCGAAACGCGTCGATCGACCACATTCGCTATGGAGACCCTCTTTTAGTAAACACTTTCTGGATAATAGCTGCAATACAGCTTGTACAAAGAACGTTTGCGAAAACAAGATCCGAGAAAGTCATGGCGCAGTCCAGTTTTGATCTACTGCGCTTGACGTTGATACAACATGAGCAATATTGGAATACCTCGCCTGTACTTTTACAGAACTTGGATAAGCTGCAAAGTACTTTGAGCAGCATAAGGGCTCATGTTGTCTCAAGGTCTTCTGCCGTGAATCAGTCTAGTGCAGCTCCTCGCTCGCCAGAAGCGTTTACTCCTCATGTCGTAAGTATAACCCGCCTTATCGTGGAGGCAGCAGTACTGACAGGCGCTTAGCATGGTGATACCAGTCTGAAGAACAATAGCTCTTCAGTTTGTAATGATCTGGAAGCAAGTGGGAGCAATGCAACGGACTGCGTGCAACAGATTGACATGCTAGATTGTGAAGGCACTTTCGCACTTGATAGCGGCGATTATGTTTGTGATGCCAGCCTCGATGGTTCCAATCTGGACTTTGCCTTGGATTTGCCAATTGACACCATTTTTTCCGAGATTTGGCAAAATTCACAGCAGAATGATTTATGTACTGTTGATGACATTCTGGGGCCTTATATATATCCGGACAACTTGCTATAAGATTATAAGATATAGATAGCACACTTTGCCAAGGAAGAGCAAAAAAGGCCATGTGCGGAGAATTGATGATGTAACTTCTGTTATCGCCTCTGATCCCTAGATATTTTCTGATTGGAAATCGATTGTGAGAGTCCAGACGTGTATTTGGCCGATCGACTGATCGGTGGGTTTCGGTCGATTCTTCGGGCTAACCGCTGGTTGATGTATCTCGGGCGAAATTTCGGGCCACATCAGATAAGAGATCTCTCATTTTATAACAATCATAAGAACTTAGGGTCAACACTTATCAATCCTTCTATATAATCATGAGGCTATCTGTGTCTCTAAAGCTCCTGAGTGAGATGCTTCCAGTTCCCAACGCACACTTCTTAATCGACCATGGCACGCAACTGGACACACCTGATACGCTTCATAGCAGATGAAGATAATCAAATTCATCTGGGTGAAATTGATCCATCCGTCAATGCAGACGTCGGATTGGACACCTACAACGGAAAGCGTGTTCAAGCCCGTCTAATACTTGGATCAGCCTTTGACGGTACTGTAACAGACAAAATCATGACGGTAAAGCAGGTGCGCTTATTACGATCCCCCATTACAATAACATGGTCAAATAATACTTTATAGCTTCTATCGCCTTTAGATTATCACGATGTTCCTTTGGTTCGCTGCCTTGGACTCAATTACTACGACCATGCAATCGAGGCAAAAATGCACATCCCCAAGGAACCAGTACTTTTCATCAAGCCTCGAACTGCTATTAGTTCACCTCATCCGACCACCATCAATATTTCAAGAATAGGACAAGATGATTCCAGCGATTACGAAGCCGAGCTTGCGTTTATAATTGCAAAGGACGGAAGGGATATACCAGAAGAGAAGGCTGGAGAATACGTTCTTGGATATACATGTAGTAACGACGTATCTGTCAGGAGTCAGCAGTTTAAGAATAGCCAGTGGTGCTTTTCCAAAGGATTTGACGGATCAGCTCCCATAGGACCCGTTCTGGTCAGTCCAGATGCTATTGGGGACCCAGGCAACCTTGCAATTCAGGCAATATACAACGGAGATACAGTGCAGGATTCAAATACTAGGTTTGTTCCTAAAGCTCTACAAGTATCCTACCATCTTAACTTACAAACTACTATAGGGAACTTATCTTTAACGTCAACAAGATAATATCCTTTTTATCGCAAGGTACAACACTTGAACGAGGAACCGTGGTCATGACTGGCACTGGTCCAGGGATAGGATCTCTGAGGAATCCGAAAATATTTCTGCGAGATGGAGATGACATAAGAGTATATATCGAAAGAATTGGGACACTTATCAATAGGACATACTATGAATAGAACATGAAACATATCTATATAACCATATCACTCCAATAAACGGAATACAAGTACATCAAGCTGGTGCTGTAAGGTATCATACAGCTCGCATGTAGCTCATCAGGCACTAACTCCAACATCTCCTTCCCAATGAATCTTTCTTTCCAAGAAAATGTCTGACCTGGCGGAAGGTATCTCGTCGAACAGTGATGCTTTAACGAAATATTTGCCAGGCAGCTTTTCGGGTTGGCTAAAAAGAGGACTATCAAACAGCATTCCAGTCAGCTTTGTCCACCCATTAACAGTGTTATGATCATGAAAGAAGCCTAGCAGACCTTCCACATGTTTGACAAAATGTGCGCTAATTGACGAAGAACATGAGTCAGTATTAGTCATAGCGGTATTAATATTCATAGAACACACCGTTACTGAAGCTTTGGATGCAGTGTTGGAATCCAGGTATTGCTTTGCGGAACTCTTAGGATCACTAACTGTGAAGTCTTTTTCCTCTAGAAGATAGTTGATCGAGAATGCTATTTCCTAGTTAGACAAGTGGGACGAAGTTTGAGGTAAGAGTAAACGGACGTCCACCTGAGCGACGACAATTCGAGCTACCAGACTCATCGTATCAGCATACAACGTGGAAGTTACTATCAATTGGTGGCGTACCAATGACACGCCAAGGTTGCGGAAGGAGCCGCGTTAAGCGTGACGGTAATAGAGCCACAATTGCAAGTACCGCTGTAAGACGACATGGCTAAGATCGCGTTAACCACACTGGATATCGGCTGAATCAGAATAAGTGAATGAAACGACAAGGGAAGAGTATTAATCAGATAAAAGGTATATATAGCTCACTCAAACATTAAGTGTTGAATTTCAGCAATTACGCCTACTTATTATGTTCCATCCTGCCGAACATCAAGGATACGAGCTCCGTATTTACCGAGGTTTCGGTACATGAGACCGTAGGATTCTGACGACGCGGTTCAATTATCGGAGATAATTTGAGCGTTCCACTGGTCTGGTGATCGATCATTATGGCCATCAATACGACTCTCAATGCGACCTTGAGTAGTATTGTATATCCATCCACTATTTTTCTCTTTCAGCCGAAACTATATCGGAGATAGGACCTAGCGACTCATGTCGCAGGCTCTTACAAATCCCGCCACACCCTATTTTCTGAATCACATCTAGTGTATGGAAAAGACTATTTCTTTTGTATCAATGCCCTATATTGATGAGCAAGCTATTAACTACATAGGTTGATACAAACAAGCTGATTATCTGATGTCTCCCTAAACAGTTTACTAGCACCCACAACCTCCAGACTATCACCCTTCAACTCAATAGCTTATGCTCTCGCTGAAGTAAAAAGGAATGTGGTAGAAGTTCCCGGTTAGCTAATTATACCGAGGTATTTTCCCCAGTTAGCTAATCACGCCGAGTCATTGTATAGGGTTGTAGTTTGCAGTTTTCCACGATCGGGGCAATTAAATCATCTTATTGTCTATACGTGCAGCTTTCAACCAGTTCTTAAAAGATCAACGTCCCTCTTTCTGACTGAAAACTGAACTGGAAGCTCGTGGTACCTGTAACGATGCCCATTGTGTTGCGAATTTTAGGATGATGATATGTCTCCAGACTCTGTATGTCTTCTCGACTACAAACCTTCAGCTGTTCCAAAATTTCTGCCACGGCGGCATAAAGTATATCCAAGTTTCCATCTTCAATCTTGACTGCAATGCCAATCGCGCCCACAGCCCCAAGGCTTTCGGTGCGCTCGGACTCACGCAGTCCGATCCCATAGCAGCCATCGGCCCCGACTTTTCCGATAATAGCGCCATTAAAAGCACGCATAAGGAGCGTATCAAATCGGCCCTCGCCGCCAACCATCTCAGGGTTTCGAGACATGGCGTTAAATATCCGTCCCATATGTTGTACTCTTTTGGCGCTTTGATCGCCGCTTGCTAATGCATCTGATGCTTGAGCAAATGAAGCATAAATCTTAGCAAGGTACAAGAGGGGTAGCGCAGGAGCTGGCATATTGCAACCGTCAAGCCCCCACCGAACATCTTGTTCATCCAGACCTGCCAATTCCTCCACCACCTGCCTAACTCTAGTCTGAATCGGATGTGTGAGAAGATGATAGTCGTCTGAGGTAGCGGCAATAGCTTTAGCACCGGCTAGCATACCCGCGTGTTTTCCGGAGCAATTGTTATAAACTCCGGTTGGCTCGAAACCACGCCTTATCCATTCTCGGGCGATAGCTAAATTGATTGAAGGATGACCACCACAGCGCAACTGATCCTCAACATGCTGTGATTTCGCGAGCATTTGCTGAGCCCGTGCAACATGCCGTTCTTCGCTGCTGTGTGAGGCACACATAAGTGCCAGATCAACATCATCAAACCCAAACTGTTCAAGGGCACCAGTTTCCACAACCGCCAGCGCTTGAGCCGGCTTGGCTGCAGAGCGAAGCAATGTTATGCGCGAGGGATCTCCAAGAGATAATAGAAGCTGCCCAGTAGAGTCCACGACGACAGCATGGACCAAGTGCTTGTTTTCGACAATACCGTTTCTGTCGATGACGACATAACTATCGTCACGAGATGGTATCGTCATTCTTTGACACCGATGTAAGAGTCACCAGTGTATTTTTGTTAATGTCTTGCGGCGGATGAGTCAATGTAATGTCAAAGAGCACTCAGAAGAGAAATTTGAGAAGCTAAATTGATGCAGCTATTATCTCCAACAAAAAGGCCCACATGTGTGGAGGGCGCAACAGTTGGAGCCAATAGTGTATTAACCAAGTCGCAGAACCACAAAGTTTCTAAATGAAGTCCTTGAGGATATAACCCCACTATTCTTCTTTGCTGTTCGAGTTTCTACTTCATATAAAGATTGTGATTCGACTTTATTCAACTACAACTCATGCGATAAAAGAAATGCTCACAAGCTCAAGCCTTGTGGTCCGGCTTAATGACCAGTCGTGTTCCATGATTTTCTCCATGCTTCAGAATCCTCCACGCTTCTCCTGTTTTGTCCAGCCCTCCAATAATGGTGAGAGGGAGCGAAGTGAGCTGCTTCTTGGCCAAAGCATTCTCCATAAAGTTCCACCAGAACCACTCTGTGAACTCACTGTTCTTCTCATCCAAATAGTCATCAATATACTGTGCAAAATGTCCCGTAACGCCTGCGGGCAGTTCAACTCCTGCTCGAACACCCATCGTGGACAAAAATGAGCCGCCACCCAGAGCTGCCAGTATCGCTCCGATTTTGACTTGGTCCTTGGCATCATCGGCAGCAGCAAAAACAGCCTTGAATGGGCCCAGTGCGGACGCTGCAGAGACGACATCTTCCGAGGTGCGGTCTATGAAATGCGTTACACCAAATCGCTCTGCAAGCTCCTTGTGGCGACCAGAAGCGACACCGACAACCTCGTACCCAGCCAGCCTAGCCAGTTGAGTTGCAAAACTTCCTAGTGATGATGATACTCCCCAAATGAGAATCTTTTCGCCAGTGGCAGGTGCACTGGGTATCTGTGGCCTGTTCAAGCCAAGATGAAGGACTAGAGCACTCATCGCCGTATAGGTTGTAGCGATGTTGGCGGCTTCGTCAAATGATACATCACTTATCTGTGTATCATGGCAATTAGAGACACGTTTATCGCACCATTGTTTAAAAGAAGAGTTACCTTTGATGCTAATTTTTGAGGAACAAGACAGTATCTCTGATAAGCGCCAAAACGAGAGTCATTTCGAAGAACCCCAGAAGTATTGAACAAAATGCGGTCTTCTGGCTGGAAACGAGTAACTCCAGGGCCAGTCTTTTGAACAATTCCAGACGCGCAAACTATTGGCCTTATTAGGAAATGATAACAATACTGCGGGCTCAGATGGAAACCTACGGCCAATAACAGTTGGATATTTAAGCTTAATAGGAATGAGGCCCTCTTGCATTTTCCATTCTCCAGGCTGAACTGCTATAGCTTCAACCTTTGCATCTCAATTAGTGAACCTCTGGGGGGCTATTTTTGGAGAACGATGTCGAGATTAAACGAACCTGTATCAACATCTCACCTTCTCCAGGCTCGTGTATATCTGCCAATCCAATCTTTGGCTGCTCGCCAACTCCAGTTAGCCATAATGCCTCATTCGCCATTGTGTGTATAGTAACTTTTTTTTCTTGCAAGAAGATTAAATTCGAAGTGTTAGGAGTGCATGAAACTTCTTAAGACAATGAACTATATTTAATGCATAGTGAAGCTCGACTATTAGATCTTAAATAATTCATCTTGAGATATTAGCATGTCTATACGTTGCAATCCAATTAATCCCATTTGTCATTCCTTACTCAAGTCTATCCGACCCTGAAGTTTCACAGCTATCTTTCAACAAGAAGTGATAAATCGCGGTGTTTAGCTGCATCTCAATCTGTGTAATTCCGATCGTAGCGTGGTTTTCGGATTTGTAATCGGCGTGCGCAGCACCATCCAAATGCAGCCTCACGAAATGGGAAATTTGATTGGAGCAATTATGGAAGTGTTTCCACTAAAGGCTATGGAATCAATTCATTTTCCTGATCTGCTAATGATGAGAAAGCAGATTAGCTAACAAGCGCTCGCTTGATTGTCTATTGAACAGGGGTTTAAAGAGTTGGGAGACCATGAAAACAGAAAGGGGCCGCGTTTACCCAAACTAGCCATTCAGCCCTCTAGCAACCTTGAGTTACCATTCAAAGCACCTTATGCCTTTTACCAGTAACTAGGCGGTTATGAAAAGAAGATTGGTGAGCTAAATATCCCACGCATTCAACCACTTAAGCTTTACAAAGTTACTCCACATATTTACTTATAGCAGTCTAACTACTACACATTGTTTTGTCTGTTCATTTGAGTTGACGCCTACGGACGATTATCGTCTGCATGTCGGGCAACGAATAAGGCCAAGGGGCACCCTGGGTTGGTGAAGGCTTTGGCAACGCAAAAAGCCAATGGATACCCTGCGTTGGCGAAGGATCGGGCAACGGAAAAGGCCAATGGACACCCTGCGTTGGTGAAGGCTCGCGAAGTCCAGCGCGCGACTAACTATGCCTGCCGAAAGGAATCGTACCTGCGAAAGGCTGCAGTGTCCCAAGATGTCCGGAAAAGTAAATTGAGCGGCCGCGTGTACCCAAATTAGCCATTCAGCCCTCTAGCAACCTCGAGTTACTATTCAAAGTATGCTTTTTATCAGTAACTAGGTAGCTACGGAAGGACGATTGGTGAGCTAAATATCCCACGTATTTAACCACCTACGCTTTATGGGGTTGATCCACGTATTTAGTTATAGTGGTCCAACTGCTGCACATTGTGATAACAAGTTGTATTCTATCTATTCAGTTTTGAGTTGATGACTACGGATGAACTGCAGGAAAGAAAAGCGCGGTCGGCAATTAGGACAAAGTACATATATATTATCTCCCCACTTGGTTACCGTCTGTATCTACTTCCTATTTCTACAGTCTTCTTCTTCTCGTTTCTCATCTCATGTGGGCTGCTACGCGTCATTTGCAGGCAAGCGAAAGTCAGAAAAAGCGAGACCGTAGAATGAATACGTACATACATTCAGTAATATAAGCACTTCACCAACTCGTAGAACGTCTATTTCAGCCAGTACTCAAACTTTATTATATAAATATAGTAACAATTCCTAGAAATACGTAGACAGAGTAGCAGTTAGTAGAAAAATATAGATATAGTATTAAAAATGTAGAGAAATGTAGATATAATAGAAGTTACTGGAGAAATATAAATATAGTAGGGAAATATAAGTTATGCCTGTTTCTGTAAGAAGAAGCATCCAGACATATGTATATGACCTTGGCTTTTCTGGAACCTGGTTTAAAGTCACCACCACGTCCAAAACATTGAGAACAATGATATCTTATTCAGGTGCGACTTATAACAGCACTAGAATGCCTTTTGGCAGCTCATGATTACTTCAAGCCTCTTCCGGAAAGAATCGCCTCATTAATTAACATTTAGCAATACATTCATCATTAAGAAGCAAACAATAGTTCATCATCATCATGTATGATATTCCTCGTAACGCGAGACGCGCCGACTATTTTTTAAACTAGGTATTTCCCCTCCATCGCTGAAATTAAATTAAGTACAGAGCAATCATAAATATGTATGCAGGATATCAATATTTTGTAATAAACACAGTTCTATCCACAACCTTGACCACATCCCCAGAATAACTTTTTTTTCATGTGCGTAGATGAGCTGCTTAAGCAGAAGCAGCGGCAGGGAGGAAGTGAGGAGCGTTGAGGAACAGGCCCATTATCACACCACCGAGGGTACCGGCAACGGGGATGGTCATGATCCAGGAGAACAACAAAAGTCCAACTCGCTGGAAGTTGACGGCCTTGAAGGTACCGTTGCAAAGACCAACACCAACGGTGGCACCAGTGATGCACATGGATGTGGAAACGGGCAGAGAGTACTGAGAGAAGACGAGAACGGTAATGGCAGCACCCATCTCCATGGAGCAACCACGAGAAGGAGAGTGGTAGGTGATCTTGTTACCCATGACTATTCGGCGATTTAGTGAATCAGACTCAAACTAGGAGACGGAACTTAGAATGAAACTTACCCTTCATGATGTTGTAGCCGTAGGTGCAGAGACCGATGGAGATCATGGCAGACAGAACAGCCAACTGCCAGACGGGAACGGGGGCCTTGGCGGCGGCAGCGTTGCCAGTCTTCCAGGCAGAGTAGATGACGGCCCAGGGGCCAACAGAGTTACCGATATCGTTGGCACCGTGGGCGAAAGAGGCAGTGCAAGCAGTCAAAACCTGGATGAAAGAATAGGTGTGCTCGACCTCGTTAGGGAACTTCTGGGCAGCGGCGTAGACACGCTTCATGCGTTCACCATCGGGAGTGCCCTCAGTACCGGTCTGGGCAGCGTGGATATCGTAGTAGAGACCATAGAGAAGACCGGCAGTGATCATAGCGGGGATACGGATAGCAAGGATCTTGATGTTCTTGAGCTCATAGATCTCACCAGCGCCCATGGGGTTGTCACGGAGAGTGCGCATGGCCCAGCCAATAGGTCCACGCTTCTTGTCTAATTACGAGTTAGTACGGCTTGCTTGTGTCTCCTTTGATCTCTAAACTTACATAGTCTAGCATTGAGGCGGTTCTGGTTCTCAGCCATGAGCTCGGCGTAGGTGGGCCTAGCGGCCTCAACAGCAGAAATGTTCTTCTCAGCATCGGCGGGGGTTGTCGTGGCATCCACGTCATTCTTGAGGGCCTCGCCGTCGAAAGACTCATCAACAGAGTTGCCGGAAGAGTGCTCGTCATCCTTGTGGTGCTGAACAACAGCGTAGTCGGGAACAGCAGCGGTCTCAGCATCGGCGGGAGCAGGGCGGTTCCACAGGAGAGGTCCGAGGATGAACATCCACCACTTGACGGTGTAATCCTTCTTCAGGATCTTGGCGCGAGCAAAAGGAACAAAGAAGATGGCAGACAGAAGCGCAACACCACCGCCAGTGCCCATGGTGACAGCGGCAATGTACCACGCAGGCTTCTTACCAAGACCCAAGTTGGGAGAACCCTTGTAGACAATGGACAGAGTGCAGATGGTGGCGGCAACTAGGAAGAAGAAGGGAGAGGAGTAGACGGCCCAGGGGGCAGGGTTCTTCCTGACGTGAACGACGAAGCGAATCAGGAGGAAGATGGCGGCAGCGAAACCACCAGAAATGGCCGGAGCCATACCCAGGCCAGCGAAGATGGCACCAAGACCCTTGCCATCATTCCATCCCCATTGAACCTTGGAAGCACCAACAGTAGCAACACCGACACCAGCGACAGCAGAGATGAGGGAGTAGGTGGAAGAAACGTGAGCGGAGTGACGAGTGCACCACATGACCCAAGAGGAAGCGGCGGCGAGGGCGCAGGTGAAGGCGAGCATCTGGACACCGGCGTTGCCCTGGAAGGCAGAGTTGGGGATGATGCCGTTCTTGATGGTATCGGCCGTTCGGGCACCGACAGTGATGGCACCGAGCATTTCGAAGACGGTACCGAAGATCATGGCCTGTCGGTAGGAGATGGACCTAGATGAGACACTGGTGGCCCAAGAGTTGGCAACATCGTCTATAAGAAAGCAGATGAGTTAGATACTTTGTGATTGTGAAATTTTTAAGCCTTGTAAAGAGGCTACTTACTGGCACCGTTGTTGTAGGCATCCAGCATGGCAAACAGAGTGCCAATGGCAAAGATGTAGTCATACTGATGCAGCGTCATTTTGGCGGATGTGCGTTTCAGCAACCCCAAACTGTAGAAAGGGTGATCCTACAAAGATTGGAATGGGGATGGTAAAGAGACAAGCCAGAAGAGAAGTCCAAGGGCAGTCGCACAGGATGCTTCTTAAATATTATATCCCCAGGTCTACTCGTACGTGTACTACATGTACTACATGTAACCTGCACCCAGCACCAGGTCCCCTGGGTACCAGCCCAAGAGTGCATATTCTCCTCGGTCCAGGTTCCATCGTTATCCGCATGCCATGCTCCATAGCCACTATCGTATTGTGCGTCCCACGCACGACAAGAAGGAAGACAAGAGGCAAGATGGAGTAGAAACATCGTGGTCCTTTCCCCGTTGGGACACCGACGTCGTTAATGCACACTTTTGGGCAAAGAATAGATCAGCATGTGGCAACGGATATTGGCCTTAGTCCTGAAGCAACAGCTGTCTGATGGAAAGTGTTCGTGGAACCTTGCAAAGTTCCAAGCTCTAACGCAGACAGCATCAGGCACGACGTTGTTGGTGGCAGGGTAAGCCTCGCGCAGTCCGTCTCCCTATCACGTCCCCCAGAAAATACACGTGGGTTCGTCGACAGCTCTCAGCGGTAGATCGATGCGGCCCCCAGACTCTTGTTCGTCGAGATGGATCCACCGGCTGAGCAGACTTGCTGCGGCCAAGAGATTCCCGAACCGGCCATGAAGGCCGCCATCTTCTCAAAGCTGGACCGAGTGTCGCGTGAACGCCCTGAAATGCAAATAATGCGGCCGGGAAGCGGACAAACAGATGAATCTCCCCATCCATCTGGCTACGGTCGAGACTTCTGTCTCTCTTGAGTCTTTATTCATCTTCCGTCTGTCCTTATCTCCGTGCCTGCTTCGTCAAAGAGGAGGGCCAACACCACCACCACCACCGCTATCGAAAAAAAGATAGCCAGGGTCGAATCAGACAGGCTATCCCAAAACCAGCTCAAGTCCCTCGATCACGACAGAGCACGTGCCTCGGCCTCGAAGGAACAAAGCCTTCGTCTGCGGCCTTGCCAAGACTGGCAACGACCCAAGTTAAACCGCAATAAGGTTGACCACTTACATTCAGTGTGGATAAAGTTAGCATTTAAGCTTGGCATCCAGTCCAGCGCTAGCTCGTTGGAGCCGTTCAGGGGTGTGTCACTTCCCACGGGGTGACAATGGTGGCCTGGTTTGCTGCCCAGAAGCCTCTCAGCGGAACGATTCAAGGCTTCCAACTACTAGCTGCTCGGCATAACGTCTACTCCCATCCAATTCAATACAGTCTCGGGCTGCTGATGGCCAGTCATGATCAGATTTCCTCACCACCCTGGCACACGTGCGGCGCTTCGGTGACCGGAAAGCGATCAACGGCGCAGCCAAGACTCGATTCATTGCTCCATAGCGCCACGGCCAAGGCGGCGAGGTCCAGTATTTAGAGATTTCACACCTCATTCGCCCACTGCTTCGGTGTCTCTGACCTGACTTCGGTTCATTCTGCTGGCTTGGCAACTCTCAGCCGCCTGCGGGAGGCAAAAGAGAAAAAAAGAACTGGAGCAGAAGGGAAAAAGTGTAAAAAAAGAGGCATCCAATTCAACTAGCCAACCACTAAAATGACACGCTCCAAAGGCCAATGATCGACCCACTCTAAGCATTGCGGTTTAACCATTCCTTCTTGTAAGCCCGCGTTTTGTCCATGTAAGCTTATCGCAGTCCTCCCTTCGAGCACGTGTCTCTTCATGAAAGAGTCGGGGTCTTTGTGGATCTGCGCTGTGTCAATAAAAACTTTATCTCTTCACCTTATTACGCACATGGAAATCTTCAACTCCACGCCTCACAAGCTGATTTGCCACCGTATCGCGTGGCCGAATTACGACGTCAAGATCAACCATTGACGGTCTAGTTGTTTGCCAACACAAAGCAAAAAGATGATGAACTTTTGATACACGAATCATGATGACCCTAGTAACAGATTTCTCAACTGGGTCGTATCGCTAGATTGCTGCAATCTCCCAATTCCATCGAAATGGGAGAAGAAAGGAAAGAATTAGAGGAAACCAATGAGAAAGGAATTACTATCCCTGATATCAAATCTTGATATTTACCGTCTTTTATTATGCCGTGGTGGGATAATTGCAGTGGCGCGCGTCTAGAGCTGGGCACTAGAGGTAGGTACAGTGCCAGGTTTCAATTATCGACAGCTTCATCTCGAGACATGGCGCTACCCTGTACTACTCGGAATTTTGCAGCTCAGCGATATTACGTCTGCATCTCGAATCCAGTGAAGAAAAATTATTGCTTGATTAGATGAAGTGTTATATAAATAAACAAATTTTGGTTCTGTAGCTTCATGTTTACTCTATACCGTTCTCTAACTCTATATACGCGGTTAATACGCCATTCAATTTTACTTCCGTGTTAAATGAATCAGGTTGCTATCATAACCTCTGCGAGTTTGCAGATACAGTTTCCTGTTGGTTAGAATCAGCCCCCCATTGTGCATACCTCTCCAAGCCAAACGATATTATTACAATAGTCTGGGAAAACTCATCCACCTTGGAGCGATCTGTCTGATCTACCAAGGTTTCCATTTCTGTATGCCGCACGGGCAAAAACCCCGACGAAGAAACACGTTTCATCCATATATGCGGATCTGATGCGTCCCACAGCCCGTTCGATGCTGTAAAGATGATACCACCAGGACAATCGGACCACCCTTTCTGTAAAACCCCAAATACGAAGCGGGTGATGCCAGCAGTGAGGCAGGTCCTGCGTATCGACTCGGCAAATGCCCACGATTGCCAAGCAGAGTAGACAGTTCCGTCCATGAGGAGCCCCATGTAGTCATACTTGGTGGTGCTAATCGTCCGATCCATTGACAGAGGTGCAGTGGCACCCATGACCCCTTGTGTCGTTCCAGGTCTCTTGCAACTCTCCGTAGCCGGAGGGTCATTGATGCCAGTGCTAGGGTTGTCTTCAGCCACACGACCTTGAGATATATCCAGCACGGTCCGTTCCCAGAGCTCGCTTGCCCACGACGTAAGGACATCGAGGTTACTTTCAGCTTGGCCCCTTGCACGGATATCACCGTCGAAAAGTCCTACTATAGTATATACTAGAAGAGCTTGGAGGCGGGATAGCGCCGTCATGGGACCAAATACAAGATCCTCCAGGGATCCTGCATCTTTGAAGTTGCTGACGAGCTGTGCGGCGCGACTTTGAAGAATACGCAAGGCCAATTGTTTTGTTGCTGGTGTGGAGTTTGTGTATGTGGCGGTAACGGTATAAGCATCCTGCAGACAGTCTGGGAAGCCGTTGAACGTCTTCTGTTGGTTCAAGTGAATGAAAGGGCAATGACCATTTACAGACCATTGTTTGAGCCAAGCCATAGCATGCTCCGGGAACTGTCGAAGTGCCTCTTCGTTGAAACAACCGCGAGGTCGGACGGAGTCTGCATTGTCTGTAATAATCCAGGAGCTTGGCGATAGAAACCACGGGTTAGACAATTGAGGAGCCAATATAGGTTCACTTCCAGTGGTAGCAGAGCGAGATTCAGTCAAGAAGGAAGTGGAGTCCTGGGCGAGATGGTTCCTATTTTCGTTAGTAGTATCTACGAGGAGTTCCTCATGGAAATTGCCGATTGTCGTAGCACTTGAAGTACTGGAACCGGCAGAGTTGCCGGCGGACCCGCGTTGGGCCTGATACACCGTCGGTGGGCCATCAGAAGAGTAGACGAATTCGATGGAAGGAACGTAGGAGATGCGAGGAGCAGGATATCGACAGACAAGGCCCTTCTCGGCACAACGGGTACAGGTTGGGATCTGGCGGGAGCATCTCCGCTTGCCCTTGGCACAGATAATGCAGGAGACTCGCCTTGCATGCCGAGGGTCCGCCCGGGATGTGTTGTGCGGTTCCATTACGCACGTGCTTTGCACACACGCGAAACGATACGGTATGCTTCATCAGTCCATTGATTGAAGAAAGAAGCCATAAGGAATGACGACAGAGGTCAAGTTGGTAATAGGTTGCGGTGTCGGAATCCGTGGGAGGCGTTTGTCATCATCCGTAGTGGGGCCTTGCGGACAAGAATCCCGCAAGGCAAATGTGCCCATTAGTAACAAATGCAACAATTATCGACAAAGGGTATCTTCCTAGCGTGAAGAAAAATGACGAACTAGCTATTGTAGATCAGATACTTCCATGATTCATTCTTACGCCGTAGTCTTTATAGTGGTTAGGCAAGCTATGTTGGGTGAGTGTTGTGAAGTGTGTTCTCAACCCAGTTTCAAGTGCTTTCCCTAGCAGTCAACAAAATACTATGTAGACTAATTGCTATTAGACAATAACTCATATTTTTGTTTTCTGCTTTTACTTACTCTCCGAATATGTCATTGCTACTATAATTTATCAATGACTAAGTATTCATTAATGTTAGTTGACTTTCTTGAGTGACGCCTGCGGATATTTTGTCCGCCATGAGCGGCCCCGCACTAGGACTGCTCGAAAGATCCAAGATGCTTGTAAGCAAAGACACCTAAACTAAGGATGAAAAGAGAGGCTGTATATTACAAATGGTGTAAATAGATGTAAACAGACAGTATTATTTGCAAGTATCGTCATAACTTCTATTGTATATAAGACATAGAAACTTGTCAATCAAGTCAAGTAGAAACAGAATAATCAAGTCAACATTGAACTACTAGCATCTCCTTTATCCAATTGGATATCTCATTATACCTTATAAACTGAAGCATTTAGAACAAAGCATTTCTGCAACAATGGGTCTACCATCCATCAAGAACATCCGCAAGGCAGCCTACCCAACCATCGACCCTAAGCGGCCAGAGAACAGCCAGGCCGGCCGAACTGTCCTCATCACCGGCGGCCACTCGGGTATTGGATATGCCATTAGCAAAGCCTTCATTTCCGCAAATGCCAAGAGAATTATCATCTTCGGCCGCAGGGCCGATGTTTTGGAATCAGCCGGTGAACAGCTCACTGCAGAGGCCAAAGAACTCGGATCATCCACTATTGTAGATACTCGCAGTGGTGACATTGCCGATCCCGCTTCTGTCAAAAAGTTGTTCTCTGGCTTGAAAGAAGATGGCATCATCCTGGACGTCTTGGTCCTCAATGCGGCAACGGGAGGAACGTCAAAAAAGATGGTCGACATGCCCTTGGAGGAATTTTGGGGTGACTATCATATCAACGTCCGCTCTACCTTTGACCTGATTCAACACTTCTTTCATCAGAAGTCTGGAGGTCCAAAATATGTTGTCAATCTCTCCACTCTAATCGCATATGTCTGGCACTTGTCAGGGAAACCGTCGTACGGATTGACCAAAAACGCCAGTTTGGGTATCGCCCAGCAATTCGCCCAAGAACACACGGCGGAAGAAATGCAAATCATTAGCTTTCACCCAGGTGCTGTTCTCACGCCTATGAGCCGCGCAGATGGGTTCGACGAGAGCTCTCCGATTAACTGGGATAATGGTGAGTCAACTTTTTCAACATAGTCTTTTGATCCAAGAAGATTGTCTCGTTTCTCTGCGTCACAATAAAATGTCAGCTGCTAACTCGCAGAGAAGAAAACTTGCCTGCTGCCCTAAGTGTCTGGGCCGCCACTCCTGCCGCTGCCTTCCTGCATGGCCGCTTCATCTGGAGTAACTGGGATGTTGATGAGCTTAGAAGCGGCGAGGCAGCTAAATTGATTGACAGCGATCCCAATTATTTGAGGATTGGTGTTAGTGGCCTCGCCGAGAAGGATGCGGTTGCCACTCTTATGAAGAAGCCTTAAAAATAGTCTGGCATATGCTAGAACAACTCTCGGCCAGGTGGTTGCCAGGTCTGACAGCAGATTTATGGCAAACCTTACCTTTCATATGTTTCCTCTATAGCTATCTACTCAAATTCGTCTGACTAAAAATCGCTTCTGAATATGTGGTCCGGATTTCGTCAATGTGATATCGCCAAGACCCACTTCTTCAGGAGTGTGGTGAAGTTCAGAAGAAGTTCTCATAGAATCTTCCAGTTCCTCTTTCTGTTGACTCCAGACAGCCATATGGTATAATATTTCCTAAGTCTCTTTGATATCCCTGTAAATGTACTCGAAAACTTTTGCCCAACAGGAGTGAGAGTGGTGCCGTCCTGCCCAATTAACCTGCACGGGCTTCAACACAATTACGTTGTGGAACTCGGCCGGCTTATGAATGATGCTGAAGGAGTTGATATGTCAAAGTTTGTTAAGGGTGCCTCTAACTCCATCTGTCTCTGAAGACACTGTCAAACTCCACGGCAACGCTTCGAAGTATGGCGATTCAGGGACACTTCGTCTCCCGCAAAATCATACTGTCGTTTTTGAACTTGAACAGGCTCCTACGCGCTCTCATGGACCTTTCGATTGCTTTTTGGATACATGGAGAGAAAGAAAAAAAGGGTTTGAGAAGTTTGAATCCTCATTTTTGTTTCTTGATATTAGTTCAACCAGTGGAATGCCTTCAGTTCCCTGCTTTGTTTTCTGTCTGAGCATGTGTAGTAGTCTTCGAGACGAGTCCTGACTTCATCATTGTAAGCCATGAAGCTGAGTGATGATTAGATACAAATGCCATCATAACAACAACGGAGACGGATGAATTGTAATCACTGCCAATCACGACTGATGGCGAATCGGCTCCCTTTATAAACATTCCGACTAAATAATGGAAGAGGCGCCCAAAAAATCTCCGAGCCGAGCGTCGGTTTCTGACCCATCAAAGCTGCAAACCTGATTGGCAAGCAAGGAGAAAAGTCTCCGCTTTGACCATTACTAACATGACTAAAAGAGGCTATTCCAAAGACGGTAGCACGTACCCTGGCCATAAAAGCGGGGCATCTCCGATGCTGCAAGTAGCGATACTTTGACTCTGGTGGTATCTATCATAGACACAGAGTAACTCTACTTTGACGTTGATTCTAGAATCTCCACATTTATAATCCAATCCGATTACCCAGCAGAATCCGTGACGATTTTCTGGCGGCTAAAGTCTCACAGTTTTGAGACTCTCGCCTATCGCTGACATATCCGGGAACATACTCATACAGATTGCAGCACTAGAGAAGGGATGCAATGATTTAATCCTGCTTGCGTTTTGCTGCGTTGCATTATCTGACCAAAAGTATCATTTTTTGTTTTGATGCGCCAGTTTCATGAATCCAAATCTTAGTAATTGAGTGGCATCATCATTGCCTTTGACCCCGAAAATTTACAATGTCCGCGGCGTCTCGCTTTACCCCAAGAAGTATAATGACATATCTAAGTAGGGGGCATCCAATTACATCTCTTGCCTTTGGGCTGCCCTTTACAAATCTGGCAATTGCCTAGCTAGAAATACGGTGGGATCAGTAATCGTGGTTACAGAGCTTCATTGCGCTCGCAACACTTTCTGCCTGTCGGACTTGTGACCTCATGAGAGTCTAAATACTATGAGGCATGATTAGTGAACGGTGTAAAGGAGATCGAGAAGATTTACAATGCAACAGAATATATAAAGAGTTGACAAAGTCTCCCTCTCAGATTATTCCATCATTCAAATCAGCAATTCACACAACCACCTAGGCTGGTTAGCACACATATCACAATACAACCAACATCATCAAGACAACTCAATAATCCACCATGTCTAAAGTCATCCTCATCTTGGGCGGAGCCGGAGCTCAGAACTCGGCCGTAGCCCGCGAGCTGGTCAAGAACGAGGACTTTTCCGTCAGAATCCTGTCTCGAAATGCAAAGTCCGAGGAGAGCGTCTCTCTTGCGGCCATCCCCCGCATCACTGTGGTTGAAGGCGACACTTATGACGAAGACAATCTCGTTGCTGCATTTGAGGGAGTCTACGCCGTTTTCGTCAACACCAACGGTTTCGCAATTGGTGAGAAGGCCGAGATCTTCTGGGGCATTCGCATCTATGAGATTGCCTACTGGGCCGGTGTTAAGCACTTCGTCTACAGCTCTCTACCGTTTGTGTCTAAGAAGTCTGGATTCAACCCCAAGTATCGTGTTCCTTTCGTCGACGGCAAGGCAAAGGTTGTCGGTAAGAAACTTATAACCCTCTACATCCCATGGAGAAGTACTAACTTTATCGCCCTTTTAGACTTCTTGAAGGCTCAACCAACCGATAAGATGAACTGGAGTGCCATTGAAAGCGGCCCCTATCCCGAGTCACACCTTGCTACATGGTCTCCCGCCAAGGGAGATGATGGCGTCTATGTCTTCCGCATGCCCATCGAGGCTGATGGTGCTATGGCAATGGTAGGATTGGTCGACTTCGCGTGGTTTGCTCGTTACATGTTTGAGCATCCCAAAGAATTCGAAGCCGACTTGCTCAGCGTTGGCATTGACCACGTAAATGGCAAGACTATTGCCGAAGCCTTTACCGCGGTGACTGGAGAGCCTGCTCGCTTCGAGCCTCTGCCTCTCTCCGCAGTGGCCGATTCGTGGCCAGATACCAAGATTGGTCTTGCTGGATCTCCAGGCTATGAAGACCCAACACTCAAGACCATGGCCGAGATGTTTGTTCCTTGGTTCACAATCTGGCAAGAGAGTGGTGGTAACAAGGGCCTTTGGACCAAGGACTATGCTCGCTTGGACAAGATTCACCCCAACCGCATCAAGACTATTGAGGAGTGGATGCGTTCAGTCGGCTACTCAACTGAAAAATATCAGACAGCTTTAAAATCCGGGATCTTTGGCCAGGCATGAAATTAAAAAGCAGAATTAGACAGAGCATCATATAGACAAGAAGCGAAAGTAGTTATTGTTTCAGTAGAGGAATTTATTTACGCTACAACCATCAGATTTGACGTCTCTTTTCACGTGTCATGAGTACCCACAATAATTTACTTTACATTCTGGTCAATATGATGTAGATCTATTGTTGACATTGCTCATAGTCACCTATACTATACTAAACTTTAACATCAGGATACTCCTCCTCCCTTTATGACAATGCAATTTGCTGATCAACAAAGGCAGTGATAGTCTCTTCCGGTGAAGTCCAGTTTACCTTGAGGTACTTATCTGTAACATCCCTATCCATAGTCATAGTTGGCTCCTCCTGAGGCGCAAATTTGATGGCCAGAGAAGGATATTTCGAGCTAATAAAGCTAGCATACTGCTTCCAGGTGTAAAGAGGGCCAGTAATGGGCAGTTCAGTCCCAGAGGGAACATCGGCATCAATGATTCGTGCCAGCGCGACTGAGACGTCCCGAACATCCACCATCAGGTAAGGCGTCAATGGAGCATCCGACTGGAGAGTCATCCACGCAAGGAAGTTCACTCCGCTGAGCTCGCTTGAGGACTTTTGAACCAGGCTAGGTCCAAAGACCTGAGAAGGATGAACGCTCACAACAGTAAACTTGGGGTTCTCCTTCTGGATCCAGTCGCGGTAAGCTTGGTGGGCAACGATTTTGCCTGTCTGGTACTTGAGAAGCTGGCCAGGTAAGCCTTCGGGGAAAGCCATTTTGTAATCGACGGCGAACTTCTCGCCAGTGTTGGCTACCAAAATATTAGCTTATTTGGCTGGTTCACGATATCATTCCCGATTAACATACCCTTGATGTGGAAAGGATTGCGCATAACACCATCCATAGGCATTAAAGACAAAAAGGACGACACAATGGCGACTTTCTTAATGCTGGGCTCCTTTTTGGCCGACTCAAGAATTGACAAAGTTCCATTGACCGCAGGATCAACAAAGTCTCTTTCCAGCTCTACTCCCTTGTCGACCATTGCTCCAGCCAGGTGAAAAACATAGCTGACCCCCTTCAAGGCATCTTGATAAGCAGAGGGTTGTGACATATCCGGTACGACGGCATATTCGATCTTATCCGCAGCAGAAGGATACAGCTCCTTGATCAACTGAGACTTTTCCTGGCTCCTCACCGCGACACGAACACGGTGGCCGGCTTTGAGGACATCGCCAACCAGGTGAGTTCCAATGTAGCCAGTGGCTCCGGTAATAAAAACAAGGTTGTCGGACATTTTCAGGTGCGATTAATGGTAAAAAGTTATTTGCTGGCGACGATAGAAGTGCTTGATGAAGATGTGATGTATTAAGCAGAAGTCCAGTAGCAAGAATGAGCACTGCTTTTATATTCGCAAACAGCGTTTCTATTGACTCTATAGACTCTGAAAGCATACTCCTCAGTATCATCACTTCCCGCTTACTCTTCGCACATAACGGATTGCAGTTGTCCATGAATTGGCAAGAACGTCCGGATTCCACGTCAAAAGCTGTATGAGGTACGTTAAGCGCTCACTCATCTGCTCGAAGATTATTATTCACAACTTCTCTTTGTTCCTCATTGCAACTATGCTGTAGGGTTCAATGGATAGGGTCGGATTAGTGAACGTGGTGCTAGGTTCGGAGATACTAGTCTGTGAAATATCCGCCTAGAGGCAACTCTCTCCGGAAGCACCGCTTCAAGGAGATACGAAGATATAATTGGTCTAATAGAGTTCAATAGTGGATTTCTTTTTATCTGCGCTTTATTTGACTTGAGCAGCTCCTTGCAAGCAAGTCTCTCCGTGGCAAGTCTCTCCGTGGTAACGAGCCGGTGTCACCTTGCACCTTGCACTTTCAGATATTTGTAAAGTAATCATTCGCGTAAGTTTATTTACACTCCCCGATAGTTCATTGATCTAACTCTTGAGGGAAATTTACCAATTGGCCCTATTGCGTTCCGATACATACATGTAATCTTTGCTGTCACGAAATCTTCTCGGGTATTTATTTGCACGATCTAAGAGAATTATCCATTCTAAAACCCATTCTTTAACGCCATCTACCACGTAAAACTCTCTTCATAATAGTCTATATTGTGATTTCCATTCTTTAATGCATCAACCACCGCCAGCCGTGAATCGTCGGCCATTTTGGCCGGTCCACATGCCACGACAGCCAAATTGCTGCCCTGAGCACCGCGCGCTGCCGACATGACGACCGAGTGAATATTTGGTCGGCCATCATGCTTCTCAACCTTGCTTGGCAAACCATTCATGCTAAAGTCATTCACTGAAGACATGTAGAGATGCAGCGATAACATGCCTGTGTCAAGAGCACTTTTGGCCTCTTTGGAAAGAACATCTCGTACGAATGCAGGCTCTCGGACAGCCCAGTGTAGCTCAATTGTGGTAGGCTCTTTCAACCCGTCGCAAAGAGAGTTCAAGTATGAGAGAGCAACGACAACTCCGGATCCGCCAGCGATGAATACGATATGCTGTTGAAGCTGCTGTGTATGGCCATATGGCCCGTCTACCAGTACCTTAAGAGGCCTCGAGCTCGATTGTTCGTCTGCCAACATATCTCTGAGGCGCTCAGTGAAGCCATTGTATGGCCGAATGAGAAATGTCATGTATTGTTTCTTTGGTTCAGAGGCCATGCGCTCAAGTTGGATCTCTGCAGCAGTTGTCGGTGAAGTCAACAGTGGCTCTTCTTCATCCGAGTATTCCGATGCCTGTGAAAGCTCGCCCGAGGTCGACGCAACAGTAAATGGATGGCTCTCCCAGAATCGCGTGTCGTTCAAGACCGTCAAATAGAAGAAATTGCCGGGTCGGATCTTGTAGAGAGCATTATCGGTGGGTATGGTCAAACGGATGATGTTCGCGGAGTCGCTGTAGCTGGCCAGTGCAGTGGTTGACCAACGTCCGGGATTGTATATGATGATTCGTAGGAGCCTCATTACTCGATCAAAAACCCAAATGAACGCAGGGACCCAGAACAAGGCATCGTATTCGCCATTAAATATTGAAACATGTCTGTAGTTGCGTTAGTTCTATCGAGAGTGTCATCATACAATGGGAGTAGCAGGCTTACCCGAGCATTGTGAAGAGGATAAGGATAGAGAGTCCGATATGTATGATGAGGAATGCTTCATAGAAGCGACGCCGTATCCAATAAACGGAAAGTATTAATAGTGCACACATAGCAATAGTGGCCTATTGATGAGTTAGAACATTCTTCAAGCATGGGCACTTGGCTTTCATACGATTTGACCCGCGTTCCAAAACCACATGGTAAACCACGATGCATAATAATTCCAACCTCCGTCTAGGTAAACATTAGTATTTACAGATCTATGTTAGTCATATGATGGAAGTTCCATCAACTCACTCATAAAGATAAGAACAGTGTAGAGAATGGAATGAACAACGGCTTCAAGGGTCGAAACTCGGGCACACCATCGGTGGAAGTTGTTGTATGTTCCAAAATCCCAGCCAGTGAGCCACATGGCAACATTGTTTCTCATTCCAAACAACCAAATAAAAGGAAAATTGGCGAAGGATATTATTCCTGTCCGATCTGACACGTAGCGCAACACCTGTCTAGTTGGCCCGTCAAAACTGTGTAGATGATGAGTATAAACGCCTAGAAACATTAGTGAAGAAGGGATGAGCCTACTAGAGATTTTCATCAATGATTCTATAGCCATGTATGCAGAACACAATGTTCATTAGAAGAAACAGTGTAATTGTAAGTGACTGGATGCGCGGTGGAATCGTGGCCCACCACACGTTTTGCGCACATCTGTATCCAAATGTTGCGGGAATGGTGATGTTGCGTTTGAACCACGATCCTGTTTCTGTCCAGATTCCGACAGAGTCAAAGTTGTGCTGTCTGCCATAAAACTGGGAGATCGCAAGATGCACCTTGTACGCGAGGCCTACAAATACCACCGCAGTCCAGAATACCATTACTCCGATGCTAAGGTTACGTTAGCCAAGCCTCGTTACCATTAGATCATAATAAGAATTACCCATAGAAGTAATGATGTCTCTGGGCGTATTTCACGGCATCCTAAGAATAGTTAATATTGCATGAGAAGAGACACAAGCGCCAAAGGGTAAGTCTACATACCAGGGTATCGAACCAAGAGCTGAACCACTCAGATGACGGGATTACTACCTCTTGCGATGTGTTTCCAGCGTCAAACGAATCATTCTTACCGACTCTCGTTAATCTGGCTATTTCTTTATCGGTGAAATCTGTCTTAAAGGCCGGGATGGGGCTCCCAAAAGAGGCATAACAAGTAGCATTGCGATGTTGCAGCGCAGAGTCGCGCGTCTCCGC
The DNA here is from genome assembly GCA_019565615.1 of Trichoderma simmonsii. Taxonomy (NCBI): domain Eukaryota; kingdom Fungi; phylum Ascomycota; class Sordariomycetes; order Hypocreales; family Hypocreaceae; genus Trichoderma; species Trichoderma simmonsii. The sequence continues at coordinate 3,985,641 of CP075870.1, read as the reverse complement.
TCCACAGTTTAGGTCGAGGCACAGATACTCTGATGATAACGCGAGGCGGCTTTGACACGCCTGTCGTTTGGGTGATGCTGTTGAATCGACATCGCTATATCGCACAGACTTGAGTGAATTCTCGCAGCTCTTCACGCACAATTTAGGCGACTCTTTTGGAGAAAGGGGTTGAGCGTTGGAGAGATGAGCATGCAGCGATAAATAATACAGGATTGCTTGTGTGAAACGTCTCATCGCGTGGCTTTCGATGCAGCATGTTGGTGCCAGTAGGCGATGCTGTCGTGAATCTCCAAACCGACCGTGATGATGCGATATTTTAGGTCGTGGATCACAAGCCGAAAATTGGAAACATCAGCTGATTCGGTGCCTCTGCACTCCCTACGGCACACATTAATTCGCTCCGACCCATGATCAACTGATGGCTTATCTGATTGATAAGATCCACCGACAGCCGAAGTTTGCTCGACAAATCACGTCTCTGTTCCTGGTTGACAAAGACTGGTGCTCGTATAAAGTCTAGCGCTCTTAGTAACGTATGTAAGAGCCGGATCAGCCGATGTCGGCTGTTGTTATAGAGGCCGGAGTCTCTGTGAGCTGATCGTGCTCAAGGTGAAGCTTACAGCTCTACACCATATTACTATATATATTTCTTTGTTGTAGTTTAAACCTGACCCTTTCATACCCCTTTTTTATTTCCACATTTGAAGCATCAAGAAGCTTAACCTGTTTTCCGATAATGCGGTGTTTGCCAAGCTACCGACCGACTTCACTAGTAATTATTTGCCATGTCGCTGAAATTAGAATGTCATTTCAATTCCAACCGACGGAACTTGAGTAGTTTCGCTGTTGAACTTGAAAATAGTGATTCTCTTGCGAGCAAAGTCATCTATCGGATGATTGATGGTCACGAAAAGGAGATGTCAAAGTAAATAAGCGCTTATCCGTACCGTATCCGCACCGTATCCCGGATCGCATTCTCGTGTACGGAGTAATTTGGAGAGAAACGAATTGCTATGCGTAATTGCGATATCCGATAGCGTTGAAGACGATCTTTTGTTTAGAGCACCGTCTATTTATGAAAAGGGATGACACGCTTGGTCAGCAGTAGAAGTGCATTGCCCAGAAGAGGTTACTGCATTGTGTTAACTGATCTATGAAACAAAACGTTTCGCATAATTACAGGTCATCTGCCACTAAAACCTCGCTCAAATTACTTAAAATAGGACAACACAACTGCTATAAGCATAGGTATCTTCTGGGGGATGATGCCATTGTAGTTGTCATAATAGAACAGTTGCCCCAAAAAGTGTTCTTTAAAGAGAGACTGGTCTCACTACTCAGCTCATATCTCACCTCTTCAATTACGAAACTTGACCAAGTTAATATCCGCAATTTGACGGTTTCTCCGTTTCCCAAAACACAGCTAAGACGAATCTTCCAACAGGCCGAGGCTAGCACTGCTGCCGTCGGCAAGTAGCATTTCCCCACGATTGGCCCCTGTCGATTACCGGCGCCGCGAGATCAGTGCAACTGACCTACTTTCTGCATTTCAATTAGCATATGGTTTGCAAGACATCCCAAAGCCGCAAACCTGATGCCATGAATGGTATGGCGTTTCTCTCACTCACACCCGTCGGGTCTAATGAGACAACACCCTACGGGACGGTTAATTCCCCTCCACGATGCGACACGATGAAAAGCTCGACGACTTCTCCAATATCGTCGTGTTCATGTAGTAAACTATGCTACTATGGGGATTGCTGTTAGACGTTTAGGCTTCCAACCCCGCATTATCTTGAGATCGTTATGGATCACGATGGTTCACACGATGATGGGGTAACTCAATCGTAACTATTTAAGAAGGTGGTATGGCCCATTGAGTTGTTCTAAGACACAACAGTTGTTTCACTCTCAACGCCGTTGCATCCAAAGTAGCATTGGCCGACAATGTTGCGGACGGGGCTCATCGCTCTCGCTGTTTGCGCCCAAGGGGCAAGCAGCCGGAAACTATGGGCAACTGAACCAGCGGACCCAGACAACATTATCATGACAGCGTATCCTCTGGGAAATGGAAAGCTTGGAGGTTGGTGTGGAAATCGATTTCACTTCAAGACAAGACGACTAATGTTGATCAATTTAGCGATGCCCCTTGGGTTGGTAGGAGAGGACATTGTGATTCTAAATGAACACAGTCTTTGGTCTGGAGGGCCTTTCGAAAGCCCTGTAAGCAGTTAAATCCTTGCTTCCGCTACCGACTTCGGTTTGTGCAAGTCTTATTGACTTTGCCACAGGACTACACTGGTGCCAATCCACCGGCTCCAGTCTACACTGCCCTGCCGGGCATTAGACAGACGATTTGGGACACTCAAATCAACAACGGTTCGTTGCGCTCGACTCAATTACGCATGTCGTGACTCGCTAATGCATCTCTTTCTAAACAGACATCAGTGCGTTATATGGAGATCCAAACAACTACCATTATGGCAACTATGAGACTCTGGGAAATCTCACAGTCAAGATTGCGGGAGTCAGCAAATACAGCTCTTACAATCGCGCACTGGATCTTGAGACTGGTATTCATACAACCGCCTTTACCTCGAACGGTGCCAAGTTTACTATGTACGTATTTCTTGAAACGGTGCTACCTGAGGCATCATCAGCTTTTTGTGAAGAAGCAATTGTTCCAGAAACTGACAAACCATGTAGAACTACTTTCTGCACCTTCCCTGACCAAGTGTGCGCTTATAACGTCCAGTCCAACAAGCCGCTACCAGACGTGACCATTGGACTACAGGACAACCAACGAAGCAACCCAACATCCAACTCTTCATGCGACGCCAATGGAGTTCGTTTGAGAGGACAGACTGCACAGGACATTGGCATGATCTTTGACGCTCGTGCCCAAGTTCTTAATCGTCCTAGAGGAGCGACATGCACATCGGCCCACGAACTCCTTGTTCCTTCAGATCGCAGAACCACCTCTGTAACAGTGGTATACGCAGCCGGAACAAACTATGATCAAAAGAAGGGAACCAGGGCTAGTAACTACTCCTTCAAGGGTGTCGATCCCGCAGCGGCTGTCGTCTCTAGCATTAAGGCCGTCGAGAAGAAAAGCTTCACCAGCATGTACAACTCCCATGTCAAGGATCACAATACGCTTTTCAGCCAATTCACTCTGAGTCTGCCAGATTCTGAGCACTCGGCTTCCGTGCCTACAGCAACGCTGATGGAAAATTACGACTATAACGTTGGTGACCCATTCGTGGAGAACCTCCTCTTTGATTACGGCAGATACCTTTTCATCGGTTCCTGCAGAGATGGATCTTTGCCACCCAATTTGCAGGGCATGTGGACAGAGAACCAATTCCCGGCTTGGAGTTCAGATTATCACGTTGACGTCAACGTTCAGATGTAAGCTAAGCTTGTCTGTACGCCGACCTTAACTAACCATCATGCCATAGGAATCACTGGCACACTGAACAAACTGGTCTCGGCGATATCCAGGGGCCTTTGTGGGATTTCATCATCGATACATGGGTGCCGCGTGGAACGGAGACAGCAGAATTGCTGTATGACGCGCCTGGATTTGTGGGATTCAGCAATCTCAACACATTCGGGTTTACTGGGTAAGGTTTCAGCAAATTAGAATTCTGACCATACTTATTGATGAACGTGCTGACCGATTTGAAGACAAATGAACTCCGCTGTGTGGTCCAACTACCCAGCATCCGCCGCCTGGCTTAGTGAGTGCATCCAGGTGATGTTTAACTACCATTCGCTTACCCTTTGACAGTGCAAAACGTCTGGAACCGATATGACTACGGCCGCGACACGCACTGGTGGAAGACTGTTGGGTATCCGCTCATGAAGTCGGTTGCCGAGTACTGGATTCATGAGATGGTGCCTGATCTCTATTCGAACGATGGAACCCTCGTTGCTGCTCCTTGCAACTCGCCTGAGCATGGTTGGACGGTAAGCATAATGTTCACCTAGACAATCCATGACAACTTACTAACTTGATTAGACGTTTGGCTGCACACACTACCAGCAGCTAGTTTGGGAAATATTTGACCACATCATCGACAGTTGGGAAGATTCTGGTGATAAAAACACCACCTTCCTCGAGACTGTAAAGGAGACACAGTCCAAGCTCTCTCCGGGTATTATTATTGGCTGGTTCGGTCAAATCCAAGGTACGCACATCCATAATAACACTACATCTTTAAGAAAATCGTTGCTAAGACCAAACAGAATGGAAGATCGGTTGGGATCAGCCCGATGATGAGCACCGTCATCTTTCCCACCTCGTGGGCTGGTATCCTGGCTACAGCATCGGCACACACATGTGGAACAAGACCATCACAGACGCCGTCAATGTCAGTCTTACAGCTAGAGGCAACGGTACGGCTGATTCGAACACTGGCTGGGAGAAGGTCTGGCGAGTCGCATGCTGGGCCCAGCTCAACAACACCGACATTGCGTAAGTTTCTACCTCTTTGATGTTCCATATTCCACTTCGATTCAACATTCTTACTTGTATTTATCTGCAGATACACCTACCTGAAATATGCCATCGATATGAACTACGCGAACAACGGCTTTTCCGTGTACACCTCTGGCAGCTGGCCATACGAGCTCGCAGCGCCGTTCCAGATCGACGCCAATTTCGGATACAGCGCCGCCGTCTTGGCCATGTTGATCACTGATCTGCCAATTCCATCCGCGTCTAATGCCATCCATACGGTTATCCTGGGTCCAGCTATTCCATCGGAATGGAAGGGCGGCTCTGTTCAAGGCATGCGCATTAGAGGCGGCGGATCTGTGGACTTTTCGTGGGATAATAATGGCTTGGTGAACAAGGTGACCCTGCATAACCACAAGGCGCCGATTAAGATTGTCGATGTGAATAGCAAGGTTTTGCTTCACAAGTAGAGGAGCGAAGAGAATTGTTTTGTATTAGTTATGTAAGCTCAGTAGAAATGCTGCGAATGATGAGATTCCTTTAAAAGCTGTCTCTTAATGTTTCGAGTGAGATTGAAACATGTTGGTATCGGCAGCCCCGGACAACTACTCAATGCTGTGATAGGATTTTTGTGTCTAGAAATCTTTGAACAAGTCAATGAAACCATGCGGATGACTTGTGAAGAATGATCAGCTACCTACCCCGCCTTCATACAAGGATGAACAAGCTACCATGATCTTAGGTATGCATTCACACGCTAATCTGACGCGTAAGGTATAATAGCTTGGGTCAGATGCTTTTTTCAATTGACTATCTACCTGGGTAGATATCCCTGGTTCAATATATTCATCAGCCTCTGTCATAATGTGTATGCTTTTGGCTGAAGCATCTACACCAAGAATAGATAAAGGGGCGGCTTGACAGGAGCTCAACTCATTACTCCTCTGCATGATCTACGCGGGCTACGTAATGTTGTGAGCATCCATATTACTTGGCTTGGCCGTAGCGGGGATGCCGCGATGTGGCTTATGTGCCATAGGTGCCACGAAATTAGCTGAATACTGAACAGTCTGTTCTCGCGGGTATGACGGTGGGGTTTTTGGCTGCTTCTAGCAAACAAGCCAACAGTTCATTCAATTCCCAGGCTGAATCACATTTCTCAATCTAGTTACTATACCAGTCTAGAGCTATAGATGTTCAAGATACACAAAAGAAAGAGTCTCTAGACTGGTTAATTCACTCGTCGTGGCGAAATTTGGCAGCGGGTGGAGCAGCTGGCTATAAGACAGGCTGTCAATTACTTGATTCCCCTGCTATTTTACCCCCTAAGCTAAGCGTGAATCAGTCCTTTCAGCACCGGCACCCAGAGCCGAGAAAGCTAAGATGGGCAGCCAATGAAGCATCTCGATTCTGACGGATTCCTTGCAGCCCTACCCACTGTACACATGTCCCGCGGTCAAAGCTCTTGACACCTCTGGGACAGGAGCTTCATCTTTCTTTGCGTTCTTTGCCTCTGTATCTGCTTCTTGTGTGACTGTTTTGCCCGTCGGCTAGTTTTCCTGGAGTCAAATATCGCATTTCACTGTTCACAGGCCTCCGTTCTCTTTCAACCACTCGGAGGACAGCCTTCGGTTCTATCTAAACAAAAATTCCCGGAGCTTCGGCCCCTCCTAATATCGCGTCCGCGGACAGATAGTCGGACAGTTTGGCCTCCAATAGCAGGCACACCAGAACTATCGCCGAGAGTGCTCCGAGGCTCCCCCATTTCGAGCAGGTAGAGGAAAAGGCTGGTCATTTGTATATGCCGGCACCACTCTGTCGCGATGCCTCGTCATTTGGAAGTACCGCCGGTCAAAGATCCGGAGCTTCGCCGGTCACCCTCACCACCTCCATCACGCGCTCATGTAACATACAACGATAAATACGTTGTCGTTTATGACTTTAGTGATACAGGTATTTCTTGCTATGATCATCGTCATCTACAAACGAGCTGCATCTAAAAATCACGTTAGACTACGAGACAGCCACAGATGAGTTCACTGCCCTGCTCAAGAACTTGGAGGCTACTGGCCTCCATGTTGAAGTAAGACCGGGATATGAACAAACAATCCTCCTCTTTGTAAAAGCACCAAGCGCGCTTCTCGGAAACAGAGTTTACAAATTGAGGTAAGTACTTTCGCACGAATTTTCTTTTTTTGTCTCTCTTTATACAAAGCTTTGCTTTGTCAAAAGAATGAAGCTAATATGGTGTGAGGCAGAGTGAGGGATTGGCTTTATGGCGTCACTCAAACGCGGCCACCGGGCAATAAGTATACCATTGTGCGAGCATGGTACGAGGCTGAAGATATTCTGTCCATGGACCATTTGGTGAACTGGCCACAATCCATGGGAGGAGCGGGCATCACTCCAGGCATCGGTCAATGGAAGAATGTCAAGGCTATTTACCCTATGCACAATGATAAAGTCAACCAGGCACTCCTACGGGGTCTCAGTAAGAAGCTGCTCCTTGGTATCGAAGACCTAGACAAGATTCGAGACCTTTTCGGTTCAAAAGTATGTGAATTCAAAGCAGCTGTACAGCTATTTCTAGAAATATTTGCTAATTATCTGCTTTCACGTCATAGGTATCATTTTACTTTGCATTTGGTCAATCATATTCGGCTTTTCTCATCTTCCCCGCCATTACCGGCCTCTTCACCTGGCTATGGCTTCCCAAGTACTCCATCGTCTATACAATCCTAACTGTTGTTTGGTGCACCGTCTTCCTAGAGTACTGGAAAGTCCGAGAAGTCGACCTGAGCGTTCGTTGGCAGGTGAGAGGCGTAAATAAAACAAAGACAAATCGACCAGAATACAAATATGAGAAGGTCATTGTGGACCAATACGGCCGAACTATTCACTACAGTCCCAAGTGGAAGCAGATTTCACGGCAGCTTCTCCAGGTGCCTTTTATGGCCATCGCTACTGTAGCGCTCGGCCTTTTGATCAGTGCAGTATTTGCTGTCGAGATTCTGATATCCGATTCTTATGATGGTCCAAATAACTTCTATCTTGTGAGTCGCCTTTCAGCTTGTTATATGGAGCAGGACAATGAAAGAGCGCATGGCTAATGCGAGAGCACAGGATTACTTGCCCACGGTGTTGCTGGCTGTTCTGATTCCCTACATCAGTTCATATCTTGAAACAGTGGCCAAGTGGTTAACAAACTTTGAGAACCACCGAACAGCAGATAACCACGAAATGTCTCTCACGCAAAAGATTTTCGTTCTCAGCATCATCACAAACTATTTACCTATCCTCCTCACTGCCTTTGTCTATGTGCCCTTTGGCGACCAAATATTCCCTTGGCTTGAAGGTCACATTGTTCGGTTCGCGCCCAGTATCGGCCACCATCTCACTGAGATACCTTTCCGACTGGACTCTGACCGTCTGCGTCACGAAGTCATTACATTGACTGTTACGGGACAATTGTCGAGCTTTTTCGAGGAAAACATCTTGCCCTTGATCAAGCACAAGATGAGCGGCTGGTATCGGGAATACCGCCGCGCTTATACAAAGGATACGATTCTCATCTCCATGGTCACCGACGACCAGGACGAGGCCGAGTTCTTGGAAAAGCGCCGCAACGAGGCCACATTAGAGCACTATAATGTCCAGGATGACATTGCAGAGCTGGTTCTTCAGTTTGGGTACTTGGCCCTATTTTCGTCTGCCTGGCCTCTTATTCCACTGGGCTTCCTCATTAACAACTGGGTCGAGCTTCGGTCCGATTTTGCAAAGATTAGCATTGAGCACCAAAGACCTGCACCAGTCCGGGCAGATGGCATTGGGCCTTGGATCGTGTCTCTGGAAATTCTCGTGTGGCTAGGGAGTATCACATCTGCATCAATTGTTCATTTGTTCAGCACTGATGGAGTTTTGAGCGGGGGCTGGTCAACTCTGCCGTTGACGATATTCATCAGCGAGCATATTCTCCTAGCTTTAACGGCAGTGGCCCGTGTCATTTTTCAGCGGTTTGGCTCCAAGGAACTACGCAGGGAGAGAAGCGAGCAATACGCAAGAAGGTTGTCCATCTTGGAAGAGATTGAGGAGCATAAGCGTGATGGAGAGCACATTAATCCAAAAGAGCGAGAACGCAGGAAATCGCTGCTGATTGCCGGCAATGAGAGCTTTTGGACAAAGCAGTTGGAAGACGGGGCGAGCGCGGCAGCTGGGATGAAGTTGATTACGCTGGCGAGAAAATGGACAGAGTCGAATGGAGAACTCAAGAAAAAACAGTAGACTTGACTACTACTAATGGCTAGGAAGTTGGTATGCAGACTTGAGGGCGATATGTTTCGAATCGTCGAGGAAGAGATCGATATCTTTTGGGGAGCAATTGTAACATTGTGCTGCATTTTTGGATCATCACATAGGACATATATGAATCATCACGCAATAGCCATGCGACGCATATATAAAAGTAATCTACTTATAAGATTTCGCTAGTTACATGGGCAACTAGAGGAGGTTTGATGCATCCAAAGGCTCTTCCACCAATGTGCATTATTTTACACAATTACCTACCCGACGATATAACCACCTCAGTAAAAGCTGCATTACACTGGTAGGTGCCTAAGTGCATGCCAGAGCCAATGGGTATGTACCTAGCTGGCCGACCAAAATACTGAGTAATGTGCAGGTATAGGGAAGTCTGTCTTTGCGGCGGGAAATGTTATCCAGCATCCCAAATTCAGTGTCCAACACCCTAGCGACTGCGTGGAATTTAGATATTAGAAAGGGATGCAAAAAGAATATAAATAGAAGCCACCTTTATACTACCTACCATTACTACATTCTGCTACTATCACTACTTTCTGCTACTATTACTACTTTCTGCTACTATTACTACTTTCTGCTACTATCACTACTTTCTACTACTATTTACTACTATAAATATATTCTTTTAGTATTTAAGGTTATTCTTTAGTCCGTATAGCTTTTATGTAATACATGGGATGCTGGATAATAAACTTAGGTAGCTGAATAACCGCTCCCCTTTGCGGCCATCGTGCCTTCCTCAGTAAGTAGAGGCGGGGAAATGAGAATATATCATGTAGTCAATTCAAGAGATTGTAAAAGTGCCATGAACAGCGTCCAATTGGTTCCAGAACATTGTCAAATTCTTTCCAAACCGAGGAACATGGCTCCGACTCGCCGCAGCGCGAGACTGAACCCAGTCGTTCAGCCATTGGTCGACATTCGAGACGATCGCATATTGTGCCGGCTATTCCAGATCGTGAGATACAAGATGACAGTGGAATTGCCCTCTCTCCACCCCGATACCGACGTCGCGGCGCGAGATTAAACCCTATAAACCAGCCATTAGTCGACGTCCGAGACAGCGGTATAACCGCCAGATCCAAACCAGTTCGATCCAAGCGAGAACAGATTACTCCAGATATTTCACGAGTAATCCCTGATAGCGATGCAGAAGATGACGACGGAATTGTTTTCTCTCCACCCCGAAAGCGACGTCGCAACGAGAGACTGAACCCTATCGATCAGCGATTGATCGATACCCGAGACGATGGCAGAACCGGGCAACCACCCCACGGAAGCAGCAATCGATTGCCCAAGTTGTTACACCGCCAGATGATATATTGAATGATCCGAGCCATATTGAGGGCGGCGAAGAGCATAAAGACGACGGCGAAACTGTACCACCGCCACTACGTAAACGACGTCGAAGTGCTCGACTGGATCTCGTTGTTGAACCGTCAATTAACGATGAACACGGTAACATTACCGCTGATACCGACCGACAACTATTGGACGAAGACGCGGCAACTCCAGGCTTTTTATAATCCTACAGGTGCGGAGGATAGTAACGACATTCATTATCCGCTCTGAGACAGTTTCTACTCCAAACGTTTTTAGTCAGATGGCTAAGGATCTAGGGGTATCTGAAGATAATCTGATAAAATTTCTCCCATGACAGCCGAAATAAGAGAAGATGTGGAAGGTTTTCTTTTGAAGTGACAAGAAAAGACTTGGCCGGAGTCTGCAATTAGTCCTACTGCGTTTAGGGATCACGCTTCACCCATAATCTCATTTATTACAACCAATTTGGCCCCAAAGACTCCGCAATAGTCTATCGGCTCCCATCGGCGAATCCGGCGGCCGCCGTGCTCCGCAAGACAAAAATCTCCATCCATCTCATTAGTGCGTCCGCTTTTAAGCTTGAAAATTGGCATCAAGCCGCGGCTTACTACTGTTCTTGGCCGTTAAAAATTATACATTCATTTCACGTTGGTCGACATCTTCTCCCCTCAATTCACTCTTTTTCTATCCAAAAACAAAAAAGGGTAGTATAACAAAGTTCAAAATGTTGCGCTGGGGAATTCTTGGTACCAGCTTCATCTCTGACACGGTGGTCAAGTCGATCCTCGCCAGCCCTGGTTCACGCATCACGGCCGTCTTTGGTCGCAATGAGGCCCGGCTCGACGCTTTTGCTGCAAAGTACAACATCGCCACCAAGTACCAGGACCTAGAAGCTCTGATTGACGATGCCGAGGTCGATGTCGTCTATGTCGGCTTGCCTAGTCATATGCACTCTTCCGCAGTAATTGCTGCCGCGAAGAGGGGTAAGGCCATTCTCTCGGAGAAGTCTCTCGCAACAACGATGGAAGACTCGCATGCTATGATTGCAGCTGTCAAGGAGGCAAACGTTTTCTTCCTCGAGGGACTCATGTATCTTTCACACCCCTTGATGGAGAAGGTTGCGTCCATTGTGCGATCTGGTGTTCTCGGTACGATCAAGGGCATGTCAGGCTACTACGCCGCCAATATCTGGAAAAAGGCCAACCCTCTGGGTATGGGCACCATTTACAACCTGGGATGCTACCCAGTTTCCCTTGTACACTTTATCATGGAGACGGCGTTTGGACCCGAGGCATTTGAGAAGAGACAGCTTACTGGCATGGGCAACTTGTCCAACGAGGGCAGTCTGCATGCCCGTGACGCCTCTCTCAATGTTCGGTTTGACAATGGCGTCTTGGCCACAATCCAGTCAACTGATAGCTTCGGCAACGACTTCTCCTTTTCTATCCAGGGCGACAAGGGTGTTTTGCGATTCAAGACAAACCCATGGCTCCCACTGGCGGGCGACAACATTATCGAGATTAAGACCTATGGTGGAGCGACAGAAGAGATTATTGTTTCAGCCCAGATGGATGCTTTCGGACACCAGGTGAAGCGTGTGGAGGACTGCATCGCACAGGGTCTCAAGGAGGCCCCAAGACCATCACCGAGCTGGACCAACTCTGTTTCAATCATGGATTTGCTCACATCGTGGGAGAATGACATTAAAAAGCGAGCGAACTAAATTTTTTGAAATGTGCTGAGAGTTGGCTTGAGTGCGCGAAAGCTGAGCATTGGTGACGACTTACAATTGTGATACGCAGTAAGTCGCTACACGTAGGACTACATTGTCTACAATATATCAATAAAGAAATATTTACAACGAATGCGAGGTGCGTTTTTAGCAAATATTGAACTCGATAAATCTGGGGCGTTTCTGCCAGTGATGAGGAGAAGGTAATGCCCCTTTCACCCTATACATCGTCATCAGCAACCAGTGCTATAATATTAGGAGTGATCAACCGTTTCTAGGATGAAGGAAGTGGTCTCTTTTTGAAAGAGTATATGTAGTATCTCTAATATTATGTATTCGGGGAGATAACTGTGGTCCTGCTAGGCCTCTCTCTCCATGCTAACCCGTGAAATATACATAGCTCATTAACTTGCACTTAAATAGCAAATCCACCAGAAGTCACCTGTCTAGGTTCTCCAGCTGCCTCAAATGTACCATTCGGCAGCAGTCTTACAGCTTGTGCGGCACTTTGTCCCGGTGCAACCCAAGTAACATTGTGACCAAGCGACTTCATGAAAGCCACCGTGCGATTATCGTATGCATACTCAAAGCTGGTCTGATCTGGAACAAGCTGATCATGCAAACGCGGGCTTGCTAATGCTTCAGCGGTAGTCATATTGGAATCGAGAACGTGAATCGTGTTCTGAATGTTAGCCGTGATAATACGGCTACCACCCGCAGCACCAAGAGCGAGATAAAGCTTCCCGTCCGCCGTCTCCGCTATAATAGGAGAAATGGAAGATAAGGGACGCTTTCCTGGGCGGATATAGTTGGCCGGGCTAGGAATGTAGCCAAAACTGTTGCTAACTCCTGGGATACTAAAGTCGTTCATTTCGTTGTTCATGATGACTCCCGTCTCTGGAACAATCAGCGTTGATCCAAAGAGCAAGTTAATCGTTGTAGTCATCGAGACAGCCATTCCACTAGCATCTGCGGCAACAATGTGCGATGTTCCAGGAGTCTCAAGAGATTCCAAGCCTTTGGGGTCATAGTACGAGACGTTTTGAGTCTTAAAGTCAGAGATTTTGGAGCGAATCTCAGCTCCAGTGGCAGGAGCAATCATTTCTTTCGAGTACTTGTCAAGGCCTTCAACAAAAGATGGGTCTCCAAGCTCAGTGCGCTGGCCGTATGCAAATCGGATGGCTTCATCCAGTCGATGCGTCGTCAAATTCACCTGGTCAGGATGGCCAAAATTCTCATAGCCACTAACAGTGTTGAGAGCGCTGAGTACAACGGCACCACTTGACGGAGCACTTGTGCTCGTGAGTTTGTAACCGCGATAGTTGATCTGCAAGGGTTCTCTGATAGCAACGGTGTAGTTCTTCAGATCCTCCAGCGTCATGATTCCGCCCGCTGCTTTCAAGGCGCGAATTGTGGCATTTGCGATGGGGCCAGTATAAAACGCGTCAGCACCGTGACGAGCTATTGATTCGAGGGTATCAGCATAACGCTTTCGAGTCATGGTCTCGCCCAGCCGGACAAGGCGTCCCTTGGGAGCAAAATCGATAGCCCATGCTGGGTCTTCTGTGAGAAAGTTGTTAGGAGATGTCGACTTGATAGTGCTGATCAAGTCCTCCGTCACTTTAAATCCGTTTCTGGCAACTTCGATTGAGGGCTTGATGACATGAGCCCATGGCAGAGCTCCGTATTTGTTGTGGATATATTCTGTCCCTCGAAGCTCACCAGGAACGCCGCTATAGAGATGTTAGTTGGTCATTCATATGACTCTTCGAGAACATGCCGCTTTATTGCGAGATTACCTTGCAAGGCCACTGTAAATACTCAGATTCTCGTCGTCGTTGTACATATCTTGAGTTGCTGCAGCTGGGGCTGTCTCACGCAGATCGACAAACTCGTATTTGCCATCACTCGTCCTCAGCAACAAGAAGCCACCACCACCAATGCCACTGTGATACATTCCAATGACGCCGACACAGAAGACTGTGCCCACGAGAGCGTCAACAGCATTTCCTCCGTCTTTTAGCAGCTGAATACCAATCTCACTGCACACCGTGCTCTGAGAAGCTACGGCACCCTGCTTGGGAATGTGAACACCGGGCGGTGTACTGCATGGTGGTGTTGGAGACGCTTTGCTGTAAGGCAGCACCGACAGGAGGAGAATGAGTGGCTTCATAGCCGATCTTAGACGGAGTTGGGTCATTTTGCGTCAAAGTTCAAAGGCCCCAGGTATGCCTCTTGAAAGAAAATGCTCGTCAATTCTTCCAAGAAGAGAATCAAGCCAGCCTTATATACTCTGACTTCTGCCAACCCCTCTTCATCCTTCTCTTCCGTGCAACACACCACATCCTTCAGAGTCAATGCCGAATTGCTGTTGGTCAACTCGCCGATTCACTAGATAGACACTATTAGCCCAGACGTGTAATGGGATAACGGTGGAGGCGTGACTAAAGATGCCTATCAATTGTTGCAAGGGGCACCGACAAACGGCGCTCGAAACATGTCGAATCTGCGGGGGAATTGAAGCAAGGATGTTTCCGAGATTAGAAAATGCGCACTCTGTTCCTTCAAATGGAGGAGAAATATAGTCCCCATGAAGGCTAGAGCCCATGGAAGCCGCGAGTCAAGAAGAGCCGTTTGTTCATGACGTCTGGATCATCCGTATGCATTCTTATCTTGGCCTTCCTGTCTGAGCTAGAGCAGATAAAGCTCGGGTGGTCGGGGTTACAATCCGATTGCCAATGAGATCGGCTCGAGGAAATTACCCAACTCATCTTCACACTCCAGTCACCAGTTTGACTATCTGTAGAAACTTTTGACATGTTCCATACATTGTTCCTGCAGCTCATCTATCGTTTAGCAAACATCAGCATATAGACTCAACTTCACTTCTTACCACCGGGCCTCATCTACCGTAAGCCACACCTTAACTGCCGCCCTTGTCTCTGTTTCCCACACCTTGAAGCTTACAGAGGGCGCGAGTTACGGGTCTTGATTTGACATCCCCACTTTCCCCTCACAGAAGTTCACGGCTTGCAAATCCACTATACCAAAACAGCCTGTTCTTTATCATGACTTACATTTTTCGAGAGAATGGTTACCAAATGTGACCCGGCTCAAGCTAAACTGACCAGAGTCGGCCGACCATGGGGCACAAGGATCATAATCAAAAGCCAAAGTGCAACTTGTTGGCCAATCCATGATGCCGAAATCGGTGATTTCACACAGATAGTCACGGATTAATTGAGGAATAGGTTCGAATGAAGTCCCACACAATGTGTCACTCAAAAACATTATTCATTAACCCCTTTCGCTGCTTGTAAGTTTCCTAAAGCCCATATTCACCACTGGAACCAATCATAGCTCAGCTAGCGCTTTGCTTACTCTCTTCAAGCCTTCTTGCAGATAGTATCCCGGATGCGAAAACACAATTCGGAACCAGCCGGGTTCTTCTGAGCCAAACGCTGTCCCAGACGCCAGAAATATTTTGTGCTTGAGCAGTGCAGTGGCTATGGTCTTGTTCAAGTCGTCCGTCTCAGCGTTGGGATGTAATGACTTAAATTTACTTCCCAGGTCCACCCACAGGAAGAAAGCAGCGTTAACACCGGGTCGATAGGTGATATTGTTCTCCTTAGCCCACGATGTCACTGCCCTGTACTGCTCCGCAAGCCTTCTCCTGTTCTCATCAATGTAAGCCTCAACCCAAGCATCATCCTCAAGAATGTTAGCCGTGACATGATCCGAGACGGATGATACAGAGCTATAGAGGTTGACGGGTATCAGCGCAGCGTGCAATGACGGGTTGGCCTGTGAGATGAGGGCGCCCACTCGAATACCGTTGGCACCGAAGTCCTTGGACATGCCCCAGATGACATGCACCCGAGAAGGATCGATAATACCGGCGGGATCGATGCTGAGACAAGATGTAAACGGCTGAACCGGAACGTCGGTATCGACTGTGTTTTCCCAAACGGACAAGGCATAAATCTCATCGCTGATGAAGTGGATCTGGTATTTCTCGCAGAGCTTCAAAAGCCCGACGATGGTATCTCGGCTATAGCAGCGTCCAAGAGGGTTGTGAGGGTTGCAAAGGACTAATCCAGCCACTTTCGTTCCGCTTGCCTCTGCTTGCTTCAGCGCCTCTTCATACTTGGCGACTGCGTTCTCGCCCAAAGGATCGACGTCGTGAAAAGGCACTCGGACAACCTTTGCACCTGTTCGTGCTGACAGATCCTCGATGAAGGTACCGTAATATGGCTGTCCTAGCAGAAATCCATCGCCAGGATTGGCAAATGCCCATGAAAGATGCTCAATCACGGAGCTGCATCCATTGGTGACAGAGATGTGAGCGGGAACAATTGGCGTTACAGGCTTGAGGTACTTGGTGAGGAATCGAGACATGGCCTTCTTTATATGGTTGGACCCTCCCGCGCCATCGCCATAAGTAAATGCATGGTTAGACAGCGTCAGATTGTCGTGGATGTGCTTCGAGAGAGTGTCATGCATCAGCCTGTTTTCGGCAACGCCCAAGCTAACAATTCCAGAAGGATTGGTCTCTTGATCCCATAAATCCAGTAAAACCTTCCATATCAGCAAATCTTGGCCGTGCTTTTCAGACTTTGTGGCTCGATCTGAGAGAGACATGGTGTTGAGTTGAGTTGTGAAAGTGGAGATGATGTAACAATTCTAGTGGGAAGACAAATAGACTTTGAAACAGCGTTTCAGACACAAGAGAAATCTGATTATAAAAAGTTAGAGAGAACTGAAGAATAATCACTGATGAAGAAACAGTTTAAATACTTTTTTCCTTCAAAGTTATCAATGCTCTAGATCACAGAGTTGTCAGAGGGCGCATTTCTTCACGCCCTTACTCTACAACTCAACAACGTCATTAAGCGAAGATAGAGCTTTACTAACAAACGAGACAAGCGAGGTCCCCAATAAGCGCACAGGATCCGCGAGGCAATGCAAGCGACCGGTTTTTTAGACGACGCGGGTATGACTCAGACATTAATCACGGTGTCACGTGCGGCTGCCTGCGCTTGAGTTGCTTGTTTGGGAGTTTTCTTCTCATTTCTCGGGACGGTTGCCATTTCGTTGTAGTTGTAATCAACCTTCATTGTCCTCTCATTCTCCCTCCTATTAGTTGTGCAGGTCAACAAATGAGTAGTTCTCTTAAAAGGGGATATTTTGGGCATACTATAGATCCAAAACTACTAATTAAATTTCATCCTGCAAAAGCATCAGGGTAATCACTTATTCTTCTAGGCATACCTAAGTTCATACCGTTGTAGAATACCTTAGGCATTCGAGCCGACTTATCTGTGAAGGTGCAAACCTCACCTTCCGTGACCTGGTGAATTAATTTGTCTGATGAACGAATTAATTTGTCAAACGCCCTACCAAAACATCTAACTATTGAGCTAATTGCGCACAAACGTCGTCATTGAAGTAGACATGAGTAACAAAAATTCTTTGCGATTAGATGCAGGGTAGCGTGTGTGAGTGAGCTCCAGTTGCAACCTGGATTTGAGATACGCGAAAGCTGGAGCTGCTCAGTGTTATATCTCGCCATAATTCGTACGACTACGGCTTTGGGCTGTCGGACCAGTTCATATACCGGAATTAAAGAGCCAGTCGTGCAGCCAATATCCGTTTGTATGTGCGTGTGTCCGGCATTTCGGCTTGGGCGGACGGTCTATTCCAGGAACGGCAACGCTAGTCTCCGGAGCATCTCTCATTACTGACCACTGAATAGCTGAGAGGTCGCGGAGAGAAGCGGACAATGAATTACTGAATTTGGTAATCTGGGATTTTCGAGCTTCGGCGGCTTCAGGTCTTGTCTCCGAAAAGCGCCAAGGTCGTCACGGAGAGGCGATTTCAGAAATGTCATCATTAAAATGCTTGCAAAAGACATAGGCATACAGGAATATATATATATCGTCTTTGACTCCAACTCTTCAAGATGGTTCCGATCACTCTCATCAAAAAGAAACAAGCAACAGCAAAATACATCAACTTACAACCCAACACGATCTCTTCGATCACATCTCACTTATATACTACCTTTAAAAGAAACATCCAATCAAAATGACCAAAGTCCTCATCCTTGGCGCTACTGGTTATGTCGGCAAGCGACTAGCCGAGACTCTAGTTCGAAGCGGCCAGCATCAGGTATACGGCATTGCTCGATCTGAGGCCAAGGCCAAGACGTTGGCTCTCGCAGAGGTCACGCCCATAATCTGCGCTGATCCAGTAAATGATCCTGAAGCCTATATGAAGGCTGTTCGCGACTACCACATCGACGTTATCGTTGACGTTGCCGGTGCACATCAAGAGTCGGCTAAGTTCCTCAGCCATGCCAAGGAGATCAGCCAAGAGCGACTGAACAGCTATGCCGCTTCTGGCATCAAGGGCCCCAAGCTTGGATTCGTCTATTGCTCGGGCACTTGGGTCCATGGATCTAGTGATAAAGCAGTCAACGATCTCAATATTGCTGGCCCTAGCGGTGTCACTCCTCCAAGAGCACTTGTCGCGTGGAGAGTTGGCCTTGAGAATTCCATCTTGGCATCTTCCGATGTCTTGGACGTTGCTGTCCTGAGACCAGCATTGATCTATGGCTACGAAAACACTATTTGGACCTCTTTTATCCTCCCACTCCTTCAGGCAGCTCGAAGTGGCTCCTCGGAACCTGTCAACGTTCCTCTGCAAGCTGACGCCAGGCCGGCGCTCATTCACGTCGACGATGTGGCTACCGGCTTCCAAAAGGCGATTGAGAACCTGTCCCTGATCAACAGCGGCTCTGTGTACCCGGTATTTGATCTTCTCACTAGCCAAGAGTCCATGTCTGAGATCTTCAACGCCATGGCCTCTGCTTGGGGTTACAAGGGAGAATGCAAGCTGGTTGGATCTGGCGATAATTTGTTTGCCGAGGCCATGAGCACAACCCTGCGAGGATCTTCATCGCGCGCCAAACAGTTGCTTGGATGGGAGCCGACACGAACCAATGGGTTTGTTGCTAACGTGGATTTGTATGCGGCTGCTTTTGCCTCTCAGCATTGATGATTTATGTGGTTATGGGTATGGATATACTAAAGTGATTACTATTTGTACTTATTAAATAGCTTTAGCATCAGATCTGATGAAATTTGAGATAATAGAGAGAAAAGAGAAATTTCTCAAAGTATCCTGTACAGTATACTATATCTGAACTCGGAGTAAAGCAAAACTGTTGTAAATACAGGTAGATGGCACTTACAAGCGCATTTGAGCTGTCTTGATGCCGCAGAGAGGACGATTTGAAGCTCCCTTTTACTACCTGTGTATATAGGATACATCTGATTACGTATATTCTGAAATTTTTTTAATCAATACAATTCAATTTATTTATCTCTTGAACAGTGTTTATAAAAATTTTTATTGATTGTAAAGTCTAACTCGACTCTTCATTACCTCGACATCTTCTCGCCCAATTACCTCATAGAGCATAGCGCCGATAGAGTTTAGCGTTGAGGTTCCCACAACGCAGACTATGGGTGAGGCGGTACCTCTTCATCTAACGTTGGCTAGCCCCACAGCCAATTCTCTACCTCTTATCGGAAATTTCTTATCGCTCTGAAAAACTTCTG
Organism: Trichoderma simmonsii; assembly: GCA_019565615.1. Lineage (NCBI taxonomy): Eukaryota > Fungi > Ascomycota > Sordariomycetes > Hypocreales > Hypocreaceae > Trichoderma > Trichoderma simmonsii. Next base: position 3,966,179 of record CP075870.1, on the reverse strand, counting down.
GAGCCAAACATTTTGTTCCTGGATCTAGCCTACAAATCTTTGCCATTGATCCAACTTTACCAATCCTCGTCTCCCATATCTCGAAACCCCAAATTAATACACAATGCGCCCTCTCACCGAAGAAGAGACGCAGGCCGTCTTCAAGAAGCTCGCTGAATACACCGGCGCATCGCTCAAGAACATCATCGCGCCTCAAGAGGATGGCGATCGAAACGTCTTTCGCCTGTCGCAGAACCGAGTCTATCTTGTCCGCCTCTCCATGGCCAATCTGGCAACTTCAATCTCTCGTGACAATCTCCTCTCTCTAGGAACTTGCTTGGGTATGTGCTGTTCTTCCTGTAACCCGTGCGTGGGCGCAATTAACGTAGAGTTCTATGAATAGGCAAATTCACAAAGTCTGGCAAATTCCGAATCCACATCACGGCCCTCCCCATTCTCGCCGAGCACGCGCGACACAAACTCTGGATTCGCCCCAACGGAGTCATGCCATTCCTCTACGGCGGAAACGTTGTCAAGGCGCACGTCGGTCGTTACTCAGAAGATTGCCCCGAGCACCAGGGCCTGGTTGTCTACACTATGGACGATGTTCCTCTGGGATTCGGAGTCAGCGCTCGCAGCACTGCGGAGAGCAGGAGACTCGACCCCACTGGAGTCGTTTGCTTCAGACAAGCCGACTGCGGCGAGTACCTGCGTGACGAAGATACCCTGTTCCAGTCTGGTTAGAGGAGAGTCAGAAAGGTCGAGAAGTGGAAAAAGCTGGGTCCATGGCATGACCTTTTTGCGGGCGTCGATCACAGTACATTTCGGAGTTCAAGGGCGTTGGTGGCAGTGATACTTTACGATTTGGCATGGCGTTATAAAGAATGGGGAATGTTTGAAGAAGGATTCCTAGAGAAGGAGAGAAAAGTAGGCGAGGGTATATGCACAGAGTTGGCTATCTATCAGGCGAAGCAGCGCATCATCTCAAGGTGCTCCATCCCGTGAGAAACAGGCATGTACTTGCTCTCTGGTTCAATATGAGAGATGAAGCGAGTCAGTCTTGTATCATGAAGCATCAAGGTATACATCATCTAACCAAATAATATCATTTCTTCCCCAGCTCTCTCCACCAAATCTCTGTGACTGTATGAGTAAACCTATATTTCTGCATCATCAATCTTGCTTCTTTCTATTCTTGTCCATCCATCTTGTTGCATACTCGACTGCCTCTTTCAACGAAAACAGCCGGCAGTCAGCTGCTCCAACAGTTCCACGTATGACCCTGCAGTCTCTCTCAAAATCAGCCCCAAGCCGCTCAAAGTCTTCATCAGTAATCGCCACGTCTTGCACCGTAATCCATTGTCGTTGGCCGTCTATATTTATTGCAAATGAGTTGTCTTCTAGACGAGGATTCTGGATACGATATTCAGCAAGATGGAAAGCTGTGCATTTGTTCCAACCAACTCCGAGAAGCAAAACCCAAGCATCCACAGCTTCAAGCTTGGCCAGTGGACTTGATTCACCTAAGCGACAGTTTGGTGCATGTCCCTCTGTGATGCGCTCTGCTTGAGGACCCAATGCCGCAAAGGATGTCTGTGGATGAGCGGAACGTAGGGCGCCGGGCCATGTTCGCAGCGTCTCGGGAACTACACCAACGACCCTGGTGATAGTTGTAGCTGGGTCGTAGGCCGGTATGGAGTCTCTAATTGGCTGCCACCATGATTCTGGCACTGGGGGTGCCTGCCATGCAGCAGGATCCGAATTATCGCCTGTATGAGTTGGAACGACAATGGTGCCAGAAGGACCAACGGCGGCGAGAAGAGACTGGACAACTGAAGGAGAGAACCCAGGAATGAAGCCAACGGATCGAAGAGAGGAATGCACGAGAATGGTTGGATTTGATGAGGGAATGTTGGAGAAGAGATGTTTGAAAGAGGTGGTAAGCTGAGATGGAGTGACTATGGTGGCGAAGTTGGAGTCGCTAGACATGATGAATAAGAATCAGATTTATCACTATTGACTGAGACGTTGGTGATGATGATGGTTGCGAATCTTGCTCGATGTTTCCTGCTGCAGTAGAGAGATGTCACTTCTATATGTCAATAACTTTACCGAGTGACTCACTTACTCCAAATTTCTCCGCGTCGCAAAAGTTCCGCATTGGCAAATGAATACACGGGAGTGCTTTATGCATGTAATTCTAGCAGTTTAATTCCTTCTCGAGGACTGTCGCCATATTTTATAGTTTAACAGCTCAATTCTTTCTACATTACCGAGCTCAGTTTTATAGCCTTGCATTACCACAATCTTTTGAGTCATGTATACTCTTCATAAATAAAATCTTCGTCTTCTAGCGTCTTAGTAATTGATATTATACACATTCCGAGTCGCTGTAGTAGCTATTCCTCCTCTTCTCAAACCTGAAATGCAGCCTTCATTGCCACCTTGTCTTGGTTGACATTTCCGACTGTGCCCGCAAACCCCTTCTCCCGAACCTCAGCCAACACTCGCTCCTTGTTTAAAACTCCAGCCTCTGTGTTTGATGCCTGACCAACTGCAATCTTCAAGATTCCTTCCACATCTCCGTCAAATGCCGCCTCATCTATGGGCGATCTCCATGCGACATGATCGTCAGGCCGGATCAGGACTGCGGTCCGCTCCCAGATTTTGTGCACGTGCTTCTCTTCTGGTAAATGAACTGCCTTGACAGGAATCCCAAGGCGTTTCGCAGCCTCAGTAAAAGATTGCGCCCATTTGCCCTCTTCGGAAAAGTCGACAATTGTGTAGTCCTGCCCAAACAAGTCAAACACGCTTGTCTCCCCATCAGAGAGGAAAACGTGTGGCGCTCTGGCTCCTGGCCAGGTCGATGGGATGTAATGCAAAATGTTCCATTCAGGCTCCGTAGCCTCTGCATCTGGAACGACAACCGGTGATGCGTTGTATCGATAGCCAAGCTCGATGCCATAGCTTTTATTCTCAGCATCATTGGTGATAAAGAACTCTGCTGTATTGGCTTTGATAGCTTTCAATTCTTCGGGTTTGGATAGAAGAGTATCAGTTCTTATTTCAGCAACACGAGACCAGATAGTAGCCCAAACTTTCCAAAAGGTGCCTGATTGGTTAATGTTCCGTACCGCAATGGGCAGTCGTTCCAGCTCATACGATTTCAAGAGATCTTTACCGCCGTACTGTTTCAAAGTAGCCGCAAGTTTCCAGCCAATATCGAAGCTATCGCCAACGGCAGTGTTCATTCCATAACCACCCGTAGGAATATTCTGATGCGCTGAATCACCCGCGAGGAAGACTCGTCCGCCTGGAGAAGTGTAGCTCTCTGCGATGCAAATGTTTGGTCGCCAGGTGCTTTTGACTAGAATTTCGTCAATCTTGATTGGGAATGGCGCTAATGGACCTCCAAACGCATTATAGATGGTCTCTTCGGGATCCATCTTCTCCCAATCAGTGTCGATTGGAATCTTGGTGTGTAGAGTCCAAGTGTCGACCTCATCTTGAGCAATGATGAAAGCGCCAGACGCGAACGAAATGTGCCAAAATTGACCCTGCTTCTGCAACCTTGAGAGATCTTGTGATTTGAAATGGATTAACATCATTGCCGCAGGGCTGTATTCGTTTTAAAAGGCTATCAGTAAGAAGAACTAGTAGCAAGGGATGAAGGATTTTTGCAACTTACACAGGCCCACCAAGGAGATCAATCCCAATCGACTTGCGGACACGACTACCAGCTCCATCACATCCCACAACGTATTTGCTCCGGATAATGTGTTGTTCGCCGGTGACTACATCTGTAAGTTTAGATTCCACTCCCTCGTCCGTCTCTGTAAGAGACTCAAACTTGAGACCAAAATGGCCATCAATGAGCTTTTCAGCTTGAATTCGGGGCTTGAGCCATGCCTCTAGGACAGCTTGGGAACAGCGCTGGTAGGGCTCTCGGGGAAGGGACCCATCATTCTGAGATTTAATACGCTGCCACCAAGCATCGACAGAATCAAGCTTCTACACGATCGGTCCAAATTAGTTCAAGCCTTGACCCTTGAATTTCCCGGATTCTTGACTCTTAACTCACCCATCTAGCTATCTCCTCTTCGCCTTCTGAATAACCGGTGCTTAAAAGCACATCAAACGAGTATTGCGGTGGGACACCTGGGATCGGTAAGGATTTTCAAGGCTGCGGGGTGATAGTTGGAAAAACTCACCAATCTCTCGCAACCCTTCAGATATCCCAATTCGGCGAAATAGTTCCATGGTACGGCAGTTGGTGAGATCCATCTTCGGCCATTTTGTGGTATCCAGGTTGCGCTCAACCAGCATGCAGTTTATATCATGACGGGCGAGTTGGAGGGCCACAATCAAGCCAGCAGGGCCTCCGCCAACTACCAACACTGGCGTTTCTTGATAAATAACCTGGTTATTCTATATGTTAGAATATTTCTTTTAGTCAGTACCTAGTCAAGACTTGCTGTTTTGCTAATCATTTTTGCAGCTGAGAAATATTTTGTGGGCGAAATTTGATAGTCGTGATGGTATGTTAAGATCCGGCGTGAATGAAACGCATGAGCTGCAATCAAATATTTTTGAAGATATACCGAAGAGTTTATATACATAATGTCTACCATACAAGATATTTGTAGCATTTCATGTAACTCTCGCTTCACCCGATTCACAGACATCGCTGTCGAAAGGGCATGCTCGTTTCGAAAGGCTGTTCTGAACCAATAATCGAATGTCCCGTATATCCGAAGGGTTACACACAGTCCCAGTCACCTCCATCCACAAGGTAACCATGCTTGGAGCCGTCCGTATCACTTAGCATCAGTCATCATATGTTAATCATCGCGTAAGAACCCTTTCGAACCCGAGAACAAGGGTAATAAGAAGGCTTTGGGAAAGATTTCATCTAATGTTGTTTACAGGGATGTTATATCAAGATATGGGAATACAAGGGACTTGGATGCGATAAATTGCGGAGCTCAAGGGAAAATAGTGTGAATGGTCTCCAATCTCTAATCTCAACCTTGAAAAGTCGAATATTTCCTCATTTGATCAGTTTCAACAGCTACCTAGAAGCTAAGAGTCATTAATTTATGTCAAAATAGATGTGATCATGGTAATGAACTTTCATTGAAAACCACTATCAAATGATAGAATAACAGGCACCATTGCTAGACAAAGGCCACAACAGAAGTTTATGGTTCATGGACGTTCTTGGTGATCATCTTTACCCATATTCTCGCGTTTAAAACCAAGACCGGTGATGATGGCGCAGATAAATTCTCGGACTTCTGTATTTGCTCAATAATTCGTCCACTATAACAAACCCAAACGTATTTTCGATTAGAAGTGGTTGGTCATGGGAATCGGAATTAAAAACTTAAAAACTTGGAAGGCTACACAGGTATCCAAACCTCGTAATTATATCCCGTATAAGGCAATAAGCCACCGGACCTTTGCGTGGGTCAGTTCGCTCTTAACTCGCTTTAAACTCGCTCTTCATGCATGACCCGCACAAATGCAACCTCGTGTTCAAGGAGGTTCTTTCAATCGATTACCAAAGCGGCGAAAAAAGATCAGATGAAAGAAAAGTCGTGGAGCCATTGTATAGATATCCAGTCGTCGTTCTATGCTTAAGCCATAGCACGACATGTTCAAGCTTCCTTGGCCCTCTTGCATCTGCTCCTTGATCTTATTCGGCCGTGGGTAATAATGTTGGTTGACGTTACATTGGTTATAAAACTGCCAAGGCTCCAGACTCAGTGAATGCGTGTCAAAGGACCGAGCTGCCTTCAAGAAAACTTCCGCTTACCAATACGGAACGTATCTCAAGTGAGGCGATTCGATCCGAAATGAGTCCGCTTGAGTCCGCCCGGCATCCCGAGAACGGATGATCGACGTGAATATATTTCCGACAAACTAAATCCCGGCTATAGCCGTTGATCATCAGGGGTCCCTACACTACAACAAGAGAAGCTGGTTGGCCCTTTGTCTCTTTCTAGACACCACTCAAAATCCACTAGAAGGTTAGAAAACATAATTCACGTTTCTACTTGGGTAAGTAAAGCTATATAGTCATAGCCCGCGCAGACGGTTTCATTTAGCAAGATGATCTACCCAGTAAGAAAGCGCGTAAGCCGTCTTCCCATCAGTGATATCCAAACGTCAGGTAGAGATAAAAGAAACTGGCCAAGGACTCATGATGCCATGCCTTCATAGATCACCATAGATAATGATATACCTCACCTTTCAGATTAGAGCTCTCTTGTTACATGCGCCTTACGTTGCCAAAGTTATTCATGGATCTTTAGAAAGATTCTTTACTTCACTGGGGCAAAAGGCGAGTCATCGTTGATGAAACATGAAGATAGTTTGGAATAGGGCTAACCATCATGTCTCCCGGCACGCCCCGTATGAGCTCATACTTGTCGTATAACTTTGTCCAGCTTGGCCTTATACTTAGGCACATTCCTTGGTCCTTGCTCTTACGCAGCAACTGACAGCGTGCTATTGTTCGAAGGCCATGATTCATTAGTGCAGATAGACATCAATATCAATTGCCAACATTTGCCTGCCTCGATTTATTTTGTAAGTCCATAGGTACATGTATGCAATAGCATTGGTGCACATTAGCTTTCCCGAAATTGTATAACGCATGCATAGATATTGCTGCCAGATGTAAGTAAATATTTCCACCAATGCATCGAAGTTATACGGCGTAGCTGCTGTGAACCGGATCTTGCACCCCGTGGATGGGCTGGATTGGTTCGCTTCCGCCGCATTAATGCCCAAGGCTGGCTTCGATTCGGTGCAGCCTAATCAGTATATATAGTCTCTGATACCCAAAAAAGGTAGATATATATGCCGTTTTAATAAGTTTACTACCAGTTAATTTATATATATAATGTACCTCAGAGAACCAAGTCACATCGCAACATGCACACTTCTATCCAATTACTCGACGACAAACTCCTCCATCGGGAATATGGAAATCTTGATTGGACTCAGAGTCTCTGCGCAGCGCCAGATTGCATTGGAATTCTTGGGCAATGTCTTCTTATCTCTTTTAGGCCGGACTTGTTAAGCGTGAAGCTTGAGGCAGATGGTCTGCGGTAAGTCAATTTACACTCATCTTCGAAAAGAGATGCCAATATCCGATTTCTAAGGTATAAAACCCTTTTTGGCAATATTGGCGACATTGTGCAGTGTGGTACGGAAGCATTCAGGGAGACGGGCGACAAAATGCGATCTATTGCGTTTTCGTCCCATGAACTTTCCAAGTCCGGCAGAATTGTAAGTCATTGTACCTGCGACAAATATTTCTGCTTTGCTAACATTTCTCCACTAATGTAGATTGAAAGAATGTATGAGTTTTGCCAACCAGAGCAAGATATTGGACAAGACAGGCAGCTCAGACGATATATACAACAGAGCAAGAAAGCTATCGGCGAGTGTACCGCAGCCATCGAGGAAATAAACAATCGATTTGACAAATGGTCTGATATGACAAAATGTTTACATCTAGCTCTACTTGAAGCTATTGGTGAGTATTTGTTCAAAAATAAAGTTATACTTATTACTAATCTAAACTAGCAAATGAGGCTTCTGAGGCAGAAATCATCGAGTCCAAGATTACGGGTACCGAAAGCAACTTGAGAATGACCGAGCGAGAGCAAAGACGACAAGAAATACGTCTTTTGGAAACTCGATATCGCTTGGAAGATACCCAACAGAGGCAGGCAAAGTATATAGAACACGCGGGTATGTCGCACTGCCTTCAAATCGCGTGTGTCTGTTTTAACTGGGACTGACTTCTGCGCAGTGGCTCAGGGAGTTTTCCTAGCTAGCAGTGGTATATTTTCAGCAGCAACAGCGACAATGTCTACTATTGGTATTCTTCTAGGTGTAGCAGCAACAATGTTTAATTATTCGGTATTACAGACGAATATGTCAAACTTGTGAAACGACCAAGCTGAGCGACAAACTAGAATCGATCTTATGGTGGAAGGAACTACATTGCTAAACACGAATCTCTCCAGACTCTTCTCAAAGAAAACTTCTATTGTGAGTCAATGCTCAATACATCTCTTATATGTTGCCTTGCATTCGTGCTCTAATTCTTACTGCCCCTCCCAGGCCGACGTCATGAAGGCTATCAACGACGCATTGTATCATGTGAAGCAGCTCCAGAGGCAAGTTCGCATCTTTATGCAGTTTCTGAAGCAGATATCTACCCTCATAAGTCATAACGTCGACAAAAGCGAATCTATCTATAATACTTTAGAACATATAGAGGATTTGGTAAAACCATCGATTAAGGAGGTAAATCAATTCTCTTCTCTCCCGTGACTGTCTGAACTACAACTAAGACATGTTCTCCAGATTCTATTCAATGACAACTTTGAGATGAGGGCAAGATTCGTGTTCGCTTCCAGAGCCTCTGGAGTGTACAACAATATTTCTACACAGTACATTCTACCAATCATCGACCGCGTTGATAGCCTCTGTCTATTCCATTCTGAGACAAACGATGAAATAGATGGCAAACTAGCAGAATTGGAAGCCCTGAGGAAGAAGATGGTATCTGCAACAGAAGAATGTGTGATAGACGTGCGTGTGAAGTCTAATCATCCGTCACATAACTCTGCTGACTCCGGAAAACAGATGCAGGAAGATCTTAGGAATGATTTCGACAACATGACTCGAACCGCTGCATCGCGATTTGATCCCATGGTAGAGATGGATGGAGAAGATGTCGCGTACAGCAATGATGAAAGTGATTCTGAATATGTATGTCACTAATTAATTACCTTGCATTTTGCTGGACAAAAAAGTCACTGACACCAATAGGCAGACGCGAACCAGGAGTTATAGGGGACCCCAAAGCCCAGTTTCTATTGCTCTCTTAGGTACTTAGCGATAGGTGCTTCGCATCTTCTCCATTCACTAGATATATTGACTCATCTAACCTAGGTCATGGTTCAAATTGAAGAGGTCAACGAGTACACGTTAGTATCAGGCAAGTAAAGTATACAATCAAGAATATCCGCTGCAGCTGCATATTAGGACGGAGAAGCCTGCCATGGTATCTGTTGGCTTTCAGAGCTTTATGAGTGGATGGTCTCAATCATCTGTCCCATGCCTTCGTTAGATCAATGTGGCGAATACGGCGCCTTTCCTTCTTTCTCCTTTTCCCTCGGTTCAGCGCCAGGCGTGGATTTGAGCTTTTTTCTTGCGAAAAATGCCTGGCTTGCTCCATTGCTTATCCTGTTTGTCACAATATGACTACCTCTGCCCGTTTCAGTATTAAAGATACGAGGCCGGGTTGTGTGCGGAATGTAATGAAGTACATCCGGAACGCGTATATCGTTGCAATAGCAGACCCTTTGTGCAAACGTTGTGCAACATGTAAGTTCGAGAGTTTGCTGTACATGGCATTCAAGCAGAAAGGCTGCCCAAGTGGTGAAAATTTGGTCGTTGTCCGAATCGTCGACTCTGTTCAAGCCTAACTTTGTGGGCAGCTGCAGTTTGCGCGCCGCAGTGGCAACGGCGACTTTTCCTTCATAATTGTGTTTCGTTATCCTCGGTTTGGAGGCAGTGCTGTGAGGCTGGTTTTGGCCTACTGTCTCATCGAACAATTCCTGTCGGATCGTAGGATGTTTGTGTGGGAAAGGTAAGGAACTATTGAAGTTATGAGAGATCGGATCCACACAAAAGCGCAAACAACAAAGACAGTCGCAGTTACGTGATGCGATTGCTGGGGAATTCCAACTACAAAAAACAAGGTAATTTCCCGCATAATCGGTTCGGTAAATGTATATCCGTACTTTAGACTAGGTAAGATAGTCTAAGTACTAAGAGAGAAATTATACGTCGGCCAAGATGCCAAGTTTCGCGTCCCAAGGCTGGACGCCCGTGTGAAGCAGTGAAAAATGCCGCTATAGCGATACAGGAAGCTGAAACTAATTCTTCCGCCAAGATGCGAACCAAAAGAGAAAATGCCCCAGCAATGTCGTCATCTTGATGAAGCTGTGACCGGAAAAAGAATCCGCGCAAATGGATTAATAGATGGAATTCCCTTTATATCATCACATTTCTCCGTTTCTGTAATATGGGGTACTCCGCATTTGCATGGGCTGCGTTCGCGACTAGCCACGATTTGCAAAGCGTCCGTCAAAGAACGCCCACGAGGTGGAAGAGCCGCCCCGTTACCAGGATATTGGCATTGCCGCAACTGGAAGAACTGTGTCGATCCGTCCGTCTGGATTGGACCGGAAACACTCTCGGGGGTTACCTGCGGGGAGACGGCCTGAATTCGTGTTGAGACAGGGCTTACAAAAGCTGGGCAATATTACGTGGACCGCGCAATTGAAGCAACTCGCGGTTGAGCGGCAACAAGTTTGATGCCCGCAGCCTCTCATATGATTATCAGGAGGAGATGAACACCTTGGCAATATCCCGAAAGACTTTCCACTACCATTAACCCGCCGGAAAGGCATAGGCGCGTATGGATATGGATATCAACATATGTATATATAGACTTGCTGTATCCCATCATGATAGCTACATGTTCCTCTTCATTCCTCTGCCATCAAATTAGTCATGCCTCGTCTTGAGCTCGTCTATCTTGGACTCGGCATTGCCGGTGTCACAGCAGCCCCAACTGCTCCCGCTGCAACGCCTCTCAAAGTCATCAGCTTTGCCCAGACTCCAAATGGCTTCCAGGGCCCAGCGAGAGGCTGGAATTCTTTTGCTCTGCAGGCAAACCCCAGCACGGCTCCTGACTTCCAGTTCGATCAATCACATGTTTTGACTCAATGCAGTGTGTTGGCGTCGGGATCGTTCAAAGGCCAATACGATACCTGTAGCTTGGATTCTGGCTGGTCAGTGGGTGACCACGGCGACGACAACGGTAGACTGATCTATGATGACTCTATCTTCGACATTCCCTCCTTGGCTAGTTCATTACACAGCCAAGGCCTCAAGATGGGAGTCTACGTCGTTCCGGGCGCCTTCATTAGTGACGCGAATAAGACAATCCTTGGAACTGAAACTACCATCGGTGAAGTGTGCACTGGAAATGAGGGTTTACTTCGCTGCATCTTCGACTATACGCGGTCGGAGACACAAACCTGGCACAACTCTGTAGTTGACCAATTCGCGTCATGGTATGTTTATTCCATATAAGAGAGAAGCAAGAGCAATCATCACGAACATGTACTAACAGCGCCTCAAAGGGGTGTTGACTTTGTCAAACTGGACTTTGTCACGCCAGGCTCTCCCGATAACGGTCAGAGCCTGCCTGCCGACCAGAGCGGCTCTGTCATTGCCTGGCACAACGCCATTAAGAACAGCGGCAGACAGATGCGCTTGGACATCTCCTGGAAGCTGGACCGCACTCAAACCTACTTTGACATTTGGAACAGCAACGCCGACTCTATGCGGACTGACCAGGATCTCAACAACTCTGGAGCAAGTACTCTGGTAAGCTGGGGTACTGTGCAGCGCGCCATTGACAACTATCGCCAGTGGATTATTGCTGGTCTACAGTTCTTTGACGAGTTGAACATTTACCCAGATATGGATAACTTGGCAGTGGGCAGTCCAGAGAGCATTTCTGGACTGAGCGATGGACAACGTACCACCGTCATGACACACTGGATTGGAGCTGGTGCCAACCTCATTACCGGCAATGATATGACTCAGTTGGATGATCTCGGGACAAATCTTCTCACCAATGCCCAAGCACTGCAAGTCGCGGCATTTACAGCCCAATACCCCATGCAGCCTCGCAATCCCGGCTCAGGAGGCCAAGATGCGACACAGCTCCAGGCGTGGATTGCCGGCCCATCTCCATCTGGCGAAGCCGTCGTCGTTCTCGTGAATCTTGGTCCGGATAACGGCCAAGGTGGCTTCGAGACGCAAACCAGCGGAGTTCAGACCGTAACCGCAACGTGGCAGGATTTGGGACTCTCTGGACAGTTCAACGTGCAGGATATCTGGAACAATAAGAGCTTGGGTGTCGTTGGCGATCAAGTTTCCGCGCAGCTCGACGAGGGTGCCAGCGTGTTGTTACATCTTACATCAGCGTAAATATGCGAAACATTGATATGAGTGGGGGTAGTATTGTATTTGTGATTTTTATCTAGATATACCATGATAATAGCTCCGATTTACAGCATTAGTGTGATCAAGAGATGGTGATTAAAGAATCACGCATACCCATTTCACCGTCTAGCTGCTTCCTGACTGTATAAAGTCCCGTGGGTTGCGACCCGACAAGCGCGGCTTAAATCCATGCTCGTTAAGAACATCGCAAAGAAGCTTATAACCCTGCGGCTCTGTCTCAGGCCCTTCCCCCTTTAAAAAATCCACTTCAAAACATATATCCATCAGTTCTCTAACATTGTATCCTTGACCAAGGCCCTTCAGAATCTCCACGAGTTCTAATTGTTTATGTTTTGTGCCGCTGATTATCTTGCAGCTCCAATTGCTGTAACGGTCGTGTAACTTCTCATACATTGGTTGACCCAAACCCGAACGAGTCATCACAAATCCACGCTCAACAAGAAACTCGTGAAGATCCAAGTACTGTTGCGGCACCATCTTTCCATCGTCCGACTCTACCGAAGTCGAATCCTCATTGTCTGACTTGGCAAAAATCGTGTCAATCATTTCCTCCTCCCACCGAAATTTATATCCTTCAAAAGTCTCAGCTCATTGAGAATCTCCTTTGCTTCGTGCTTCGTGCTGCAGTGAATGAAGCAGTCAAATGGGCTAATGCGCCGAGGATCCATGATCTGGTATTTTGCTTCTTCAGGTCAGAACGTCTTCCAGATGGCAGTACATCATATTAAGAAAAAATGTTCTAGGGATGAATGCACTTACGAATATTTTTTTTTTGTGCTTTAGTATTGGATTGATGAAATTGCAAAACGAAGCCATTGTAGAGAGAAAGAGGCTGGACTTTATACTTGTTGGGTGTCCACTTCACAAGTGAACAGTACTCAATCGGCTGCAGCCGCCCAGTTTTGTGAATGAACGTTCAGCGAATGAACGTTCAGTGAATGACTGAAAGCTTTGATCCCCGGCGGCTCCTTGACCTTGGCATTCGCATCTGCATCAAAGAAAAGAAAACCAGCCAAAGGTTGAAATATGATACAAGGAAGAAGCGTGGATGATGCGACAGAACTGGAAGCTTCTTGATTGCGCCACGACATGCACTTTGTTAATTGCACACAGGAGAAGTAGGCCAAAGTTTAATTGGTCTAGAATCAATAGGGGAATCACGCGTGCTTGTCGAGGAATCCATATTGAACAGCAAAAAGAAAATGTCTTGTTGAAACTGGGTGTCTCGGCGAGTGCTTCTTCCTTGAAGCATTCATATGAAAAGGTGCAGCATTGCATTTGTGTTCCATACATAGGTAGTTAGAAGAAGGCTGTCTGCTCTAAACTAAAATGTTCCCGCGATCTAATGATGAAACATCATCATGAGCGTCAATACCAAAACCATCACGGTTGTTGTTATCGCTTGGGCATTCCATCCTGGCTCATATCATTTTAGCGACTTGACATATTGTCCCGAAGAGTCGTTGAGAAATCCACGGTTTATAAGAAAATTATGAAACGATGTGTACTCTTTTAGTTGTGTCTGCATATCATCCAACTTGGTAAAGGCCATATCAATCCATTCTTCTTTCTCCTCCCGAATTTCGTATCCTTCAAACCACTTTAGCTTTTTCATGACCTGTAGCGTTTTCAGGAGCTTTTCTTGTTTATCTTTTGTATTGCATATGATGAAGAAGTCAAAAATTTTGACGCTTTCGATATCCATTGCCTGGCGTAATGCTTCTTGTCGTAGTCAATGCGCGAACTGGAAGATACTATATAGCATATATACGGCTTGGAATAATAATACCAAAAGCGATGTAGCTCACCAACTGGCGATATATAGAGTAAACGATAGTCTAGAGACAAGAATTCACCAAATCGTTGGCTGTGTTTAGGAGCTGGATTGGAGAGCTCGCAATAAGGTGGAATTGTAGAAAGAGGGACTGATACATGCATTTATAGTTGTCGATGGCTACTTCATGGGTGAGCAAACCGATTACCGCAATCTAATCAGGTGCCCTTGGATCACATAATATCACACAGTTTTATAAATGAACAGTCAGTGAATGGTACAAACAAACCGTCTTGTTCAACCTGAGGGTCTCAGCAGATGTTTTGTCCTTAGCAGATAATGTTGAGACAACATTGTCAAAGAATCCGACCAACGATTGGCCGATGATTGAACAAGAGGAAAAGAGGCATTTGTCAACGCGCCATGCTCATGCATCCTGCAAAGCCGTGTGCAGCAGCCATTAAAACAGCGTAAATTGCTTACTTTTACTGATTTACTGATTTACTGATTCTCTTGGTATTGAACCCACAAATGCAAAATTTTTACTACAACTCATAGAGCTGCAGGGTAGATGTACATGGACAGGAACACCACTTTGAGACTACTCGTGCCGCTTCTAGTGGCATTCATCCTCCTTTGTGAATATCTATTGCCGAGAATACCACTTTTTGAAAGATTGAAAGAGGTGTAGTAGGCTAATTATACTACAGATGGACAGAGGAGCGGCTTCACCAAAGCACAGTAGACGAAAGGGGAAGGGAGCTTGGCTCCACGGTAAGCAGCTTGTTTAGCTGATTGGCTATTGTTTGCCCAAACACATATACATGCATGATGATGCAGTCCATATATATGCAAACAGTAGTCCGATGCAGAACGGCGCTTGAGAGCGACAAAGCGTCCCGTGTCTGACTGAGTGAAAGACGGACACTTGTCTCTTCTATACCTCAATACTAGTATCCATTGAACGGAATTTACGAAGCGGAATTGTCAGAATTAGTCAAGATCCCAACAAGGTTAGCGTTCCGGACTGCGTCGAGTAATCAACGATTAGGAGGCAAATGCCGAGCAAATCAACCAGCAAAGCCCGCCATGTGAAACCTTCCATGGCGTCTACCGGAGTTTCGCATTCCAGCTCCGAGAATAGGGCTTGAAAAAGTACGCACAAGTACTTTATAGTCGCAGCCTATGTCGAGGATAATGCAGTGGATGGTGGGGAAATGCGGGCGGGGTTAACGAGGCGATAGCAGATTTCGCTGTGGGAAAGGGAGCAGCCAGGCTGTCGTATACTACTAGCATAATTTATTCTCCCTTGCGTAACCATCTCTCGAAGCATCATCGACTCATCTCAACTCACGGGCCTCGGGGTTAGCTGGTATACCGATAAAAGTAAACTCCGGTAGTCGTCTCCGTGGGGGAATTACACTAACAGCAGACAGGAGGCCGATCAAAGATATAAGAGTCGTGGGGATTCCGTTGCAAAATCGTGCTGTCTTGAATCACTGCAATTTAATACTCGCAACAGCAACAACAACAGCAATCGCCTTCTCCCAGATCATCGCATACTCCAACACCATGGTTAAGTTCCTCGACAAAGAAATTGGCCCCATTGGCTTTGGCCTCATGGGTGAGTATACACACATATCAAATGGCCGCCGCTTTCGTCATCTCTAGTAGCTAATCAGACCCAAGGCCTGACATGGCGTCAGGATCCTCCTCCTTTGGAAGATGCGCTCGCCGTCATGAAAGCCGCCGTCGACAATGGTCTCACCATGTGGAACGGCGGCGAGTTCTATGGAACTCCCGAGTACAACTCCATGACCATCATCAAGGCCTACTTCACAAAGTATCCCGAAGATGCTGAAAAGGTCGTCTTGGTGATGAAGGGTGGTATTAATTACGAAGCTCGCAAGCCTGATGGATCGCCCGAAGGTATTCGCCGGTCGCTCGATAACATCCTGAAGCAGATTGGCGGCGTCAAGAAAGTCGACGCCTTCAACTGTGCTAGACGAGACCCGGAGTATCCTCTCTCTGTTACTTTTGGAGTGATTCAGAAGGAGTATATCGACACTGGCAAGATTGGTGCTATTGCATTATCCGAGTGTGGTGTTGACACCATTAATGAAGCTGCCGCGGTAGCCAAGATTGCTGCCGCCGAAATTGAGCTCAGCATGTTTTCGCCCGATGTCTTGAATAACGGGATTGCGGCTGCTTGCAAAAAGCACAACATTCCCATCATTGCATATTCGCCCATCGGCAAGGGTGTAAGTAATATGAAAAGACACCATGCTCTAGCTATAAGCTGACGAAATAATGTAGTTGCTCACCGGCGGGTATAAAAACGTCGAGGACGTCAAGAAGCTCGGAGCAGTTGCTTCTTTCCCTCGCTTCCAACAGGAGCAGCTCGAGCACAACCTCAAGCTGGTTGAACAAGTCGAGCAGTTTGCCCGCCAAAAGTCGTGTACTCCCGCACAGGTGGCCATCAACTGGGTGAGGAACATGTCTAACAACCCGGAGTTGCCTCTTGTGATCCCGATTCCCGGTTCTTCAACGGTCCCGCGTGTAGAAGAGAATGCAAGGGTTGTTGAGTTTACCAAGGAGGAGATTGAGACTCTGACTAATCTTGTTACGGGCTTTGAGACCGCTGGCACCAGATACCCGGAACATGCACCAGTCAACACCTGAGGCTGTGGCAAAGAGATTTGAGATGTCATCTAAGCTTTATATAGGAGACTTGCTTGTTTCAGCAATTGGCGCTGCTTTACTATTTAAAGAAATAGAACAATGAAAATGTTCTTGCGAAACTACAGTTGATCGCGATAATGCCAAGCAAAACGTTACTTGATCAGGAAATCCCTAAGAATCCTTTGACACAATCGAGCTGCTTACTATGCGCTAAGATCTATGCTGAGATATCGGGGATTGAAAGTGCGATTTTGCCGCTCCCACTCGGATCCTCCCGAAGCTATCTGCAAGAGAAGCCAAATCCTGCATAGATGGACTCTGATCGGGCTATTACAGTCACACCATATATGCAGATACAGAGTAGTTTCCACAAGTAGTATATCCTTTGCTTACAGGATATAGGCCTATAAAAGCCGAGATCTCCAAACTCGTGCCATCGCCAAGTCGTCGTAGCCTGTGTTGCTTATCAATCCAAAATATCTCCGCCCAACTCCACACTCTATAACGCCGATTTGACACAGTTTATTGCGAAGCTGATAGCAAATGTCATTTCTTTCATTCATCGAGATGCCTTCATTTATCTGAGAGGCGGTGTTTAAGATATAATGAACCTTGAACTCCACAGAGTTCCTCGTGCAATGCAATGCATCAATGTCTGGCAGAACTCAAATAGTCCCCGTCTGCTTCCACCTTCCACATCCATAGCAGTAGAAGAATATGAATCATCTTGACAACATTCTCATACGCGGCTGCTCGCATTCGCTTGCTCGATAATACAACCTTTTTGCTTATACCAGACCCGGAAAATGCTGATAAGCCGGTTGATCCGCACCCCCGCATCTCGTCGATGTCGTGATTCCAAGCGCCAAGCACACTCACCTGCTTACACATAAATCCTACCATATCATCGATAATGCCCACATGTCCCTCATATTTTTCATATATAGCCGTAGTCACCAGTATAGAAACTAAGAAGCTCTTGAGATAGTAGCCGTAAAATAAATCGTTACATCTGCTCATAACCAAGTAATTCACAATGTCGAATCCCAAACAACTCCATCTTACCGCATTTATGCGGCCCGTCAGTCTTCACACTGGAGCCTGGCGGTACCCTGGATCATATGCCGATGCCAACTTCAACTTGACCCATCTCAAGTCCTTTATTCAGAAGCTCGAGGCTGCCAAGTTCGATGCCTTCTTCATGGCCGACCACCTGGCGGTCCTCAACATGCCCATAGAAGCCCTCAGACGCAGCCAGACTGTCACATCATTCGAGCCCTTTACACTACTCTCAGCTCTGTCCCAGGTAACAGAGAAGATTGGCCTAGCCGCTACTGCATCTACAACATATGATGAGCCCTACCACATCGCCCGGCGCTTTGCTTCTTTGGACCATCTCAGCGGTGGTCGTGCAGCGTGGAACATTGTGACGACGGCCAACCCGGATAGCGCAAAGAACTTTGGCAGAGACGAACACATGGATCACTCAGATCGGTATAAGCGCGCCAGAGAATTTTACGATGTCGTGACGGGACTGTGGGACAGCTTTGCGGATGACGCCTTTATCCGGAACCAAGAGACGGGCATCTTCTTGGACCCCGAGAAGATGCATACGCTCAACCACGAGGGAGACGAGCTCAAGGTCAAGGGACCCTTGAATATTGCCCGACCCGTCCAGGGCTGGCCCGTTATTGTGCAAGCCGGACAATCGGATCCAGGACGACAGCTGGCTGGAGAAACAGCCGAAGTAGTCTTTTGCTCGCCAGGAAACATTGACGCCGCCAAGGCCCTTTATGCCGACATCAAGGGACGAGCCGTTGCGGCTGGTAGAAAAAAGGAGCACATCAACATCCTCCCTGCAGCCCTGGTGATTGTTGGCGACACCATTCAGGAAGCCAAGGAGAAGCGGCTCAAGCTCGACAGCCTCGTCAACTACGAGAGCTCCATTGCAAGCTTGTCAATCGCTCTCGGCGCAGATGCCTCGAAGTTTGACCCAGACGGCCCCCTGCCCACTGATTTACCAGAGACCAACGCCAGCAAGACGAGCCGAGAGGGCGTCCTGAGGCTCGCAAGAGAAGAAGGCCTGACCGTGAGACAGCTTGCACAGCGTTTCGGAGGATACGCCGGCTTTGGCTTTGTAGGCACGGTGGAGAGCATCGCAGACGAGTGGGAGAAGTGGCTCAAAGAGGAGGCTTCTGATGGTTTCACCGTTTGTTTCCCCTTTTTGCCGCAGGGACTCGACGATGTTGTAGAGAAGCTGGTGCCGGAGCTGCAGCGTCGTGGAATCTTCAGGACGGAGTACACGGGAAGCACCCTGCGTGAGCACTTTGGCCTGCCGAGACCGGAGAATCGGTTCTTTCCAAAGGCTTAGAAACGTGTATGATATAAGTGATTCGTAATGAGAGGTAGATAGAATACTCGACAACGAATACAAATACTGTACATGTATAGTTACTCAGAGGGGGCGTGTCTAATGTAAAACGTACGTACATGTAGAAAGTGCTTCCACTAAACACATAATGAGACGTCTATAGAGATACATGATATAGAGGCCGCAGCCTCTGCTCAATTGGTATACACGATATAAGAGTTCAATCATGTAGTTACTTGCACTGTTCGAGCTTTCAAAGAGTACCAGTTATACATGTATATTCATTTAAACAGTTACATGTACTCAAGTTGTCTATATACAGACGAAGCTAGGTAGATATATACAATACTTCCACCACCCATCCCATCTTCATTTCCCATTCATCATTTCATCACATACCATTTTCTCTTAACGCTTAAGCCTTGGGCAAGATCCAAGTAGTCACAGCCCGGGCAGGAACACGAGCGTTCCAAGTCTGGCTCTCCGACTCCGTAGCCAAACGAACCCAGATATCATTGTTGTACCGGTTCTGAATGACGACCGTGCGGGTGCCATCAGGGTTAACAGTAGCAACACTCTCAACACCAGTGTTAGGATCAAACAACCAGCTACCAGTACCATCAACAACAACAGCGCCCTTAGGAATGTAGCGCGAGAACTGGCCCAGCATGTAGTAGTCAATCTCCTTCTTGTACCCGCTACCATCAGCGCTGACGGTAACAAGACCAGTGCAGCTGTGGCAGTTACCGCCACCAGAAAGCGCAGGGCCACCGCCGGTGAAGGTACCCAGAGTCCAGGCGATGATGCCGTTGGCCCAGTTCTGGAGGGGGAACAGCGCGAAGCTGGAGCTGTGGACCCAGTCGGTGCCGCCGGAGAGGACGGAGGTCCAGCACTCGGTCATGTACTGCTCCTTGCCGGGGAACTCGTTGTGGAACTGAGTCAGGGGAGTCCAGTTCTCAGGGGCGTTGCCGGCATAACAGTGCCAAGCAGCGGCCTGGACGTACTGGCTGGCCGTGTTCATGACAGTCTGGGGGTAAGAGTAGACGTCTAAAGAGCAGCGCGTGTTAGTCAATAAGTCAGCACATGAAAAGTATCAAACAAACTCACCCTGGTTGTGATCCCAAGCCCAGATCTGGGTGTTGAGGCCGGCATTGCGCAGGGCAGGGCCAACCTTGTCGCGGATCAGAGCACCAGACTCCGCCGCCTCGATCTGCATGGTGGGCATATCGTCCTTGTTGTTCAGGGGCTCGTTCTGCAGGGTGATGGCGTCAATGTGAGCGCCACCAGCCTCGTACGCCTGGAGGTACTTGACAAAGTACTGGGCGTAGGCGTTCTCGTAGGCGTGGTTGAGCTTGTTGTTGCCGGTACCGCCGCCAATCAGCTTGCCCTTGACCTTCATCCATCCCGGTGCAGACCAGGGCGAACCGACAATGGTCAGCTGGGGCTGCAAGCGGCGGAAGTTAGCCAGCATGCTGATCATGGCGTTACCACGATCACCCAGGCCAAAGCTGTTGAGGCCAGTGTCGACATTGCCGCCGGCGTCGTCGTAAGTATAAGCCGGATCAGCAGAGAGATCCGAGCTGGCGACAGTGTGACGCAGCAGGTTGAAGTTGAGGCCCGAAGGGGTCATCAGGTCGTTGAACAGCTGCGTGCGAGAGTTTGCGTTGAGCTTGTTGAAGGCAGCGACGGTGGCATCGGTGATGGCAGCACCGAAACCCTTGACGGTCTGCTTGCGTCCGGACTTCTCCTTGATGAACAACTGCCAGTCTTGGATGCCAGGGTTGCCGGCACCCAGGACAGGAGCCTGGGCGGCAGTGAACTGGTAGCGGCCGTCTTGCGAGGAAGCAAACGACGAGGCAGCATTGACGCCGCCAACGGCCGCAACGGTGGTGAGAACGGAGATCAGCAACATGTTGATGGAAGAGGGATTGAGTTGTCAAACACTGAGGAGAGAGCTGGGGAAGAAAGTCCAGTTGCAAAGAGGGATCGTCGTCTCCTTATATTCATCCGGATCAAGAGTCCTTGTGTCTCTCTCAACCAGTTTCCGGAACTTGATAACTGAACCCACTCAATGGGACACGAACATCCATCACTTCATTCCCGATTCATCCATCCCCATCACTTCATGCCTTTCCCCCCTTAGGCAGCAAGCTAGCAAGACAAAATCACACCTTACTTAACGTTCTCAATAAGCTTAGTTGCATTAGTCCTAGCCGTCCTGCTCAGCTCTGGCCATTGGCAAGCGGGAGAGCCTGACATCCAGGCCTCGAACCGTATCCAGGTACAAAGCACGAGTTTACCAGGACAGGCCAAGCAGTTCAATCGGCCCTATCTCAGCACTCCGGCTCCCGCTGCCGTTCTGGAGGCCGGCCGAACCATACCGTAACCGGGTAGCCCGTGACGATCTCCAGAGGCCATGCGGAGGCAAGCGTCAAGCTTTCAACACCGCCAATTCTTAGAGTATCTCCTCTACGTCAACTCTTTGACATGTACATGTAGTCATCGTCATAGTCTCTCTGCTTTTTCCTCAAATCAAACCATAGCAACACAAACTACAAAGCCAAGCAACTAATTCCCGTCACTCTCATAAACAAGGAAATCTACTCTTGCCTAAACAGTAACCCAGCAAAAAACAAAGCCAGTAAGACGGCCCCAAAATCATGCTCCCTCCTCTCATAGCCCATCACGTGTATCATCAACAACGCCCATAAGCGACATTCCAGTGAAGGCGAATCACATCTTCGGAGGCGGTGTTGCCAAGAGTCCATGAAGTCTTTCACAGCTGCCGTTTCAAACAACTTGCCTATTTGGGCCCGTGGAGAGCAGTGCATCAAAGCGGAGTCTATTCGAAGGGCCTAGATGGATGGCACCATGTGGTGCTGACAAGCATCTACTCTTTGGGGCAGTTTCTACGAGTGCAAGAGTACGTACGCATTGGTTTTGGGCTTTTGTTCTGGCGTGTTGGAAATCACATTGTTACGGTATGCTTACCTCAATGTTATGAGAGAGGACATGTACAAGCTCCTCTCTCGGTCAGTAAAAATAACCCAAAAACACCACACCACCTATCCCAGAGTTACACCTTCAACCCAGATCCAAAGACTCAAGAAATCTCCAGTAAAGGAAAAACAAGCGGAACTGTCCGCCCCGAAACCATCTCCACCTCCGCTCTCTCTTCCCCACGTATGCGTAGGCCTTTCATCATAGTTCGTGTCCCCTGATGGGCACATCCGCCCAGATATCCGACTCCATCTCGCCATCATCCGACAAGGTGTCCAAGTATCGAAAATGGAAAATGGAACCATACGCCGGCAGCGGTCTTCGGATGCGACGATTCCGCCACACCGATCCGCCAGACGGGAAGCTCCCAAAAGCCACACGACTCTTGCACTCTCACTCCGAAGTGAACTGAAGCTAAAAGCTAGCCCTGTCTAGCGTTGAATTAAGCGTCCAAACAAGCATAGAACAAAGCATACGAGTATAATCCATCACTCTTTACTGCCCACCCTTGCCCCCCAAGACTTTCCAGCAGAACCTATCAACGGAATGCAACCTTTCGAACAATTGTTTACCCGTTCTAGGCCCTCAATACTACTCCGTATCCCTTCCCATACTCCCTGCAACTCCTATCAAATCAAGTACTCGTACAGAGCCCTCGTATAAGTCGCTTTTCAAATACAGCAACTCGTACAACTTACAGTACATTCAAAAACAACTCCAAAATCTCAGCAATCAAAACAGCGACCAGCCCTGCATTTCCCCCATCCAGAAAACCTTTCTTCTTCACCTTCTTGTTTCGGCAAAACGATCCCCACAAATCCACACTCGACACTCGTCCATGGAAAAACATTGCCCTTCTCCAAGCGCGAATTGCCGAGACTCCCCTAGTCTGAGGGAACCTCGGTGATGGGCTTGGAAATACTAGCCGGCGAAGATCTATTCCTGGCCGGGCCGGCAACATGTTGTAAAAGACTTTGTCAAACAAGCCAATGCCGCTTACAACATCTGACATGTATCGTACGGAAACCTACGAGTACAAGACTCTCTTCACAACCACAGATGCCGAACTCAACTCCCACTGGCGGACAAACTTGCCTGCCGAACAATCTATTCGATACCTGCCACGCCTTCTAGTCTTCTTTTTCCCCACGGTTTCCTCGGTCAAGCTTACCATTAGCAGCTAGAGAGCTAAGTGGAAAACCACATTTCCATGCAACCACCAGACGCCACACTTCCGGGGATCACGGCTGGCACCGACGCCCTGGATTGAGAGTTTCTATAACTGACCGTCTCTTTGTAAGCTTCTCTACTTGCAGTCCACTTTGTCCTCCATCCACAAAAGCGGTCAATTAGCAATCCAGGCTGTGCCGCGATTTGTCCGCCGAGCGCCCGCCTCGTATAGAATCGCTCCATCAATATGGCCGTATGCCCAACAATTATGATCTGATGAAGTGAGAAATCTGCCAAGAGCGAATTGCCGCTCGTACAGACGCGTTGTGTGGCGTGTGCCGTTAATCCTCCGAATGTGTCGGAATATTACTCTCTACCCTCTTCAACACTCCCCTCGCCCTCCACCTGATTGTTCTAATAGCTCGAGCAAGCGGGATTGGTGATTCATGACGCAGCCTAGGCTCCCAAGATATCAAGCTCGCTTTAGATTCGAGCTTGTAAGAGAAAGGCCCGAATTCCAAAGAGTTGTTGATTACTTATACGATTCTTACACCACGATGCCAGCACCAAGACACGCCATGGCAGACAGTCTTGCGGTGCTGAGACCAGATCCGGGTTGGCTCGCATTGATGATGCTCAAAGTTGGCCAGGTCGTTGCCCATCTGATAATTCAAGCTGCATGCTGAGCTGCATGCTAAACGCGGCGTCACGGATGGTATGCCAGGATTCCATTTTCCGTGTCAACACTGCCAGCTTTCCGTCGTGCGGCTCCAGCTTTGACAACGCATCTGGGGTGCATCTCAACCCTCCGACAAAGTGGAACGTTGCGCACTAACAAGGGCACCATCCTCATTAGACTTGCATAAATTACATTTTGGGAGGAGAGATGCTACCCATCATTGCCAAGCGTGATTGTGGCCTGGGTAGCTCTCCACCATTTTCCTTTTCCTTTTCTGTTTCGAACAGCGTGCTAGGATTTGGGACCTACCTCGCATTGATGCAAAGGGTGCTCCTGGCAGTGTCGCAAGTATTGCATATCGTAGATATCCAGTCTGATGCTGCTCATAGCGCAGGGCCAAACAGGTCGTTGGCAGCCTCCAACTTTCTCCGCTTCGGGTCTCTTGCTTCGGCAGCATCACCAAAGACTGCTCCGTCGCTTTGTGGTGTCGGCTTCTTGACTTTTGTTGTGGCTTGTTCGCGTCTTGCTCGCTGGAGCGCTACTAGATCTGCTCTGTCGGTATCTCTGCACTTTTGTAGCTTCTTCCGAAGGGGCTTCATAGACTTGACGAGTTCGGGCTGTTTAACTTGTTAGATTGCTGCAAGGTGACAAAAGGAGGGTAATCAGATCAGCACTTACCGTTTCCCAGTGGTCCTTCATTCTCTGTGGAGGTTCCTTTTCCAGCATGGAGCGACAACTCTCAATTGTCTTGAAAATCTTTTCTCGCATTTCCGCATGTGACGCCTCATGCTGGCCATCGTCTCCAGGCGGAGTAACGGGAATCAGCAGGTCAACTAGCTCCTTGTCCACCATCAGAAGAGCTGCCATCATGATTTGACTTGGCGTGTAGTGGAAATAGGCGTCGGTAAGCAGGGGGCTGAACTTGAGAATATCTCGAGCCATCGCGTGGGCTTTAGCCACCCTGCCCTCTTCCTCCGGGAGACGCTTCCTCAGCTCCAGTATAGCTCCCTCTAGCGCCCTAAACGGATGCCGCACGTCAAATGCGAACCGAATGCCCTGGCAGAGCAAGAACTCGCCCGCCAGAATCTGCTCGCTCGTCGTATTGGGAAACATCTCGGCCAGCTTGGCCAGCCTAATGTAGTATCCCTCCGCCTTGCACCCGAAAAACAGCGACGTCTTGAGCAGCTCCGTGGGAGGGTACGTCATGACGGAGTTTGTAATGTAGAACCTGCGAAAGAAGACGGCGGCCGTGGATCGAATCTCGGTCGGGAGCTCGCAGAACTGGGCGGCGCGGATCAGCTCCGTGGTGAAGAATTGCACGAGCATTGTTTCTTCGGCAGGCGTCAGGAACTCGGGCTGGGCGTCTGCTGCGAATCGCGGCGAGATTTGCTGCTTGGCGAGGTCGTTTGTCTTGACGCGAAGCTCTCGCAGGCTGGTTGGCGAAAAGGACCAGAGGCGGAACTGGCTCGACTGCCGGTATCTCTCGTCTTCGGTCGCCATGTTGGTGAGGAGACGAATAGAGTATGCGCAATAGTATCAAAAGAAATGAAAAGAAAAGGAGCCTCCTGTCTGGACGGACGTGTGATGCCCAAACTCGGATGTGGCCTGTGAATTGTGACTAGCAAAAGGTTCAATTACTATCACGAAGCTACAGATTAGAGATAAAGCTTAGGCAGGCTGCAGCACGTGCAATACGGTGTGCATTGAGTCTATTCATACTGTATGAACAGCTATCTCGAGCTTCAACTGCATTCACCCGGTCTTTACACAAATCTCATGATAGCAATCTACATAAATTCATGGCAATCGACTCTTATTGCTGTCAATTTCTGTATGCCCAAACAACACTTTGGCCTGTGCATCGCTCCTTGGCTGTGAATGCGTATATATACACCAAAACGCAATGCATCACCACCCCAGTCTAGGTTTTCCTTCTTTTTCATCCTACTTTCCCAAGCCAATTTGAGGGCATCTCCAAACAATGACGCTACCAATGAAACCTAGCCCGTATCAAGCCAAGAAAATAATAAAATCCTCACTTCCGTCATTTCGTTTCGTTACAAGGTTGCTTCGAGCAAAAACACCAACGCCAGTTGTCCCAAATCCGGAATGAATACAAAAAAAAAAGCATCGCTTATGGTTGCTCAGCCCGCCCTCAATATCCCGGGGTGGACATCTTCCTGGGGATAGGGGGAGGCGGAGGCTTCTTGGCTCGGTTAACAGGAGG
Organism: Trichoderma simmonsii; assembly: GCA_019565615.1. Classification (NCBI taxonomy): domain Eukaryota; kingdom Fungi; phylum Ascomycota; class Sordariomycetes; order Hypocreales; family Hypocreaceae; genus Trichoderma; species Trichoderma simmonsii. The sequence goes on along the minus strand of CP075870.1, from coordinate 3,940,162 downwards.
AGGCGGTGCTTTCTTGGACTCTATCGGCATCTGGTTCACATTGAAGCTGCCATAGCTCGTTGCCGGGCTGACGCTGCGCTCTCCCCAGCTCGGGGTGTTATTCCCGCTGTAGATGGAGTTGTCGTCAAAGATGTCCTCGCTTCTGCTTTCAGGGACGCTAGGCGCCGGCTGTCTAGAGAATGAAGTCGATGCAGCTCTGGCGCGGATCACGGGCGGCTGTCTGGAATCAAAGGTGGCCGATCTCAGCATTGGGGGTCTGCTTGATGCCGGGGGAGGCGGAGGAGGAGGAGGCTCTCGCGAAGTCATGGTGCGAGTGAGTCTGGCAACAGGCTGTGGGGGAGCGCCCTCGTATGCCTCGTTGATGACGCTGTGTCGGACAGACTGAGACCGGACAGGCATGTTGGTGTAGAGGCGGTCCAGATCAGGTCCTCCTCTCTGTGTAGGCGAATAGCTGGGCTCGGAACCGCCAGCCGCCCACGCCTTTCGGATGCGGCGCAGCTCGTTGGCAGCTCGTTCGTGATATTCCAGCTCGGCATCGAGAAACGATGTCAGGGCACCGATTGTGTCTTGCTCGGCCTCTCGGATGTCCGACATGCGCTGGAAAACGTCTTCGGTGCTGTCGTCAAACTTGGTCTTGTTGACGCGCAGCTCTTCTTCAAGGCGAACATCGTCCTTCTTGGCCTTTTGTATCTTGCCCATGGTGGCATCGTAGGCGAGTCGGCGGCTTTCAAGCTTCTTGCGAGCAGCCTATTGGAGAGGTAATGTAAGTAATTTTGCCCAAAATGACTAGTGACTCGAATCTCTTACCTGATATTCCTTCATCATGCTCAGGTTCTGCTCAATGTGCGTCTGCCAAGTAGCATTGGCACAGTCCAGATATGTGGTTTGAAGCTCGGCGAGCTGCTCGTTGGCATTGCCCATGGAGGCGAGACGGCGACTGTACTCGGTGTCCGGCAGCTCAGCCGCGTGAGCAGACATGGTCCGGCCAAGGTGAGCAAGCGGCATGCTGCGGTTTCTGTCCTCGAGGGCGTCGCAATGGCGCGAGAGCCACCGGGTGTAGATGTTCATGGATTTGAGGAGACGCTCCATGCCTGCGAGGTGGTTAGGGAAGCCAATTGAGTCGCTGGAAACGAGGACAAGACAAACCTTCGTGTCGAATGTCCATCTCGGACTCGAGCTCTTTGAACTCGTCGGTGTGAGTGGCCTTTGCCTCGGCGCCCATCTTTTCGCCAGCCCACTGCATGGCGCGGTCGATTTTGCGCGTAAAGTTCATGGTTGTTGTCGTGTCGGATTTGACAACTTGGTTCTACCTAATGCGTCCAAAAAATTGAGGATATTCGCAATGCTCGGTCACAAGAGACAGCAACAGCGAATGAGTAAAATAGCCAGGTAGGCAAAATGAGTCGAGAATCGAATGCAACACGTGAGCTTTAGATGCGCTGCTTATACGAATCACTTGTGCCAACAGCAGCGGGATGGATTGGACCGGCCCCTGGCTAAATGGCAGCACCTATTCCGAAGATAGATGGTAAAAGTCGCTAGGTCCTGGTCCTGGTCCTAGTCCTGGATCTAGTTGCAGTAGTTGCGAGAACGGAGCGCGTTCGAATGTGGAGGGTTCCAATACTAGATGGATATTTTCGAAATCGCCGAATGGGGGATCCAAATCTGTAAGTCGAGGCGGGAAAAACGAGAGACTTGCAATGTTCAATGTTTGGAGCAGGGCCAGCCCAAAGTGACAAAAAAACGAGTGATGTATAGTTCCAAAAAAGAACAGCGCGATACGATGGCAAAGATCAATATCAGATGGAAACGACAGAAAAGCTGGGGAGCAGGGAATGAGAAGCTTTTTGAAAGAAAACAAAGGATTCAGACACACCAAAGACAAAAAAAGACTGGAACTTTGTTGAGGTGGCGGGAAAAGCGTGCACTTTTGCATTCAATCATACTGGCAGTGACCTCCAGCTCCCACAAAAAGCGTGATGCCGCCCGTTTAGGCGCGAAACTTGAGCCAGGGGTCGCCGGTTCCAGGTTCCATCCAGTCTCTGGCGTCGTACCGCCCCTTGCGCCACTGCCAATTGGCGGGCCGGGTTCAGTTCAGTGCGGAGAGTCGCTCGTTCAGGGGCTGTTGGGGCTGTTGGGGCTTTCTGGGCCGCTCTGGGGCTCCAGCTGCCCTACCACCTTCAGGGCTACCTGGGGGGCCCGCTAAGAAAGGGCACTAATGGATGGATTGGATTGGATCAGGCACTATAAAAAGATGCTGGAACTGGACTGGAGTGGCAAACGGAATGGATGGATGGATGGAGGGTCCAGTGTGTTGCGCGTCTTTTTTGCTTTCCATGCTTTGATACGAATCGCGGACAAGAATACGAGGGTTGAAACATGACGTCTGGGGGCCACCGATCAGGGATTTCGATTCGCCCATCAGGAGTATCTTTTGAAACCAATGACGGGACGAGCGTGCCATTGGAGTGTTTTTATACTTTTTATACTTTTTGTTCGCATCAAATCATGTCCATATGATCTCTAGTGCATGTACTGATACACAACAGTTGGACAAAGAATGGCCTTTGTTTTCAATGCTTGAATCACTATTCCGTAATTCAAGATGCAAAGCATCAATAGATCATTGAAAACCCTCGTATTGCAGATCGTCAGCGATCATCCCCCCATCCTCCTCCACCTTCCCCTCTCGTCGCTCCAGTCTTCCTTGCCTCCTCATGGCATTTGATGGACATTGACTGACTGACTGGCACTCAAGCACTCTCTAGGCTGGCTGGCTGGGGCTCTCCTTTTTTCTTGCCCTTCAATCTTCAGCCCGTCGCGTCTTGGCGATCTCGATTTGATCTGCAGACGAGATACTGTGCTGTACATACATACCTGTAACTCATATCGTACCGTCCTACTCCTCTATTGTACTGCCCGGCGCAATCTCGCTGCCCGGCGCAAAGGGCAGATACCAAGTGCTTCAGGTGTGGCGGCAAGATTTGATGAGTGCAACCCCGTACATGTACGTGTCTGTGAGGCTGCCGCAGACCCGTGCCGGGCCGGTAAGCTTGTCATAAATAGAGTGTTTAACTGGAAGCTGTTGAATTAGAATTAATATCGTACGGTAAGGTAACTCGTAAAATCTTACGTGTCTTGACCAAATATATCTGCGTACATGTACAGTTCAGGCAGTGCAGGTCATTTATTCTGCAGCAACATCAACCAACATACCAATTTAGATGTAATCAAATGCACATGCAACACAGCCACAGTGCAGCTCTTCATCATCACGAGTCAATCAATCGTCGTCAGCTTCTAGAATTTCCTTTTTTTTACTTTTTCCCGCCATGGATCCCTTTTTTCTTTCTTTACCCAGCCTGTTGGCGCCAGAACTGGGGCAGCGCCCCCCAAATGCGGGTACCAGGAGAAGGAGAGCGTGTTTCAAGTATTCTCCAGAAACGGCCCTCAGACCGGCCGGAAAAGCCGTCAGTCAGCAACCCAGAGATTGATATGAATTGAAGGGTTTCAGTCTCCTTGTGACAGACAGCATTACTCAGCCGCAGAGATACATGTACTTGGTAGCGTGCAATGCGTGAACAGGTACGGAGTAGGGCTGTCGCTACTACTCAAAGTACATGTATTCAAGCAAGCCGACGAGCCAGCAACCTGAATCTTTATACTCGACGCAGAGACATGAGAGGATCGCATTTATATAAACCCTGCCAATTATATTCTCTAGGTAACAAAGGGCCTTTCGTAAATGTCCTCATGATGCATACGCCCCGCGTGCACGAGGGAGTGCGCAACATTTGATACAAAATAACTCTTTGAACTCTTGCGCACTCGATCGAGATCCGCGCTCATCAAAGACGTGCTGGACTTCTAACTCACTGTCTTCATCGGCGATTCGAACCGAAGCATCCATCGTCATTGTTGGTGATTGATACGGTTCAAGTTGTATTGATGACTCCCCAGAAGACGAGGTTGCACTTCCTGGCATGGGTTCTGACAGTAAAGAGTGTGTGGGGCAAACACATGCTACTGTCATCAAGATGCATTTTTTGCTCCAAATTCCATTATCGTAGGTAAACTCAGCGAGTCCAGAACGCTCAATAGAAAACACGCAGGGACGTGTAGTCTCAGAGGCCCATCGAACGGCCGTTATGCAACCATCTCTCCCCTCAGCTTCTAAAGAAAGATCGAAATACGTCCAGTCGCCGCCGCCGCTATATCTCCACTCGTGCAGGATATCTCTCGATGCAATGTAGAGGTATTTTTCAGGTAACTCGCCACTCCATACGTTTGCCGAAACTGACGAATTCGGTGGAGATTCGAAGTAACAGTCGCCAAAGTAATATTTTGCCGGTGCTCTGACGTCGTCCCGAACTTCATCCCAGCATGCCTCTCGAATGAGTCCATCTAACTTAAAATACAACCTTGCTGAACGAAACCCGAGATGTTCAAAGTTTATGACGGACAGGGGCGAGTCAGAGTCTGCTTGTTCTAAAGTCGTGCCTCTTTTCCAGACAGCATCATGTGCCCAGCCGTCAAGGATGTGAATCGAATTATCGCTGCCTTGATAGCAAAGCATTATGTTACCATCTCCCCAAGATGTCGCTGATAGCTGGCTAGAGGGCGCTATTTCAACCTTTAAAGCGTTCAATGCACCGTCAGTCCAGTTTGATATTGGATCCCAGACTCGCTCTTGTAGCAAATTTTCTTCATTAATGAAGTAGACATGAACCTTTACTATTGTTAGTGTATTCCCATCTGGGAACATATATATCTTGAAACGGTGATATCTTACTCTTGTCTGCCTATGCCCAGCAAACTCTTGCCATGCTGTGGCGGCAAGTGGGCTATACCGCTTGGCGCGGGCTATTTTATCCTCCGGTTGTCTCTGTTGCCACTCTTGTCCTCCATCAAAACAGATGGCCTCACAAACTATCCCGTCAATATCTATGTATGCATCGTTAGTCATATGAAGTAGGAATTGCCGGAACTGACTGTCCCAATGATCATGGGCCAATTACCTTGAAAGTAGACTCTCTGAGGACCGTCAAAACCAGTTCAGATGTTAGCATGTACAAACTTGTGAAATATCTAAATGATATACGCCGACAGTTATTACTTACACATTCTCCTAGCCAAGCAACTGCAGCAATCTTGCTATGTTGCTCAATAGGCACTTCTGCATCATCTCTTTCCGGCTGCCCTGCGCTACTTCTCTCAACTTGGACTCTAGTCAAGCGCTCCGCTCGACAACAATTCCCGAAATATGATTTTTCAGCAATTGAGAGGGCGCTTAATTCTTTCCACAGAGAAAAAGTATTTGGTCGTAAACTGGGATTTTCTTCAAGCATTAAAGCAAGCCACTCGAGTGCTGGAACAGACTCCTCAAGTTTCTTAATCCATTGTTGAATGGCTCTTGGATTTTTGTTGTAAGTCTGATTTATTGGATTCTGGTCCTTCAGGAACTGCTTTATATCATCTTCTTTTTGACCAATGAAAACGGAGATAATTTCCAGGAAGACACAGCCAAGAGACCAGATGTCTGAGCTTGGATCCTGTAACCGGATCTCATTGGTAATCTCTGGTGCACAGTACATTGGGATTCTCGCAGCTGGACCAAACATTGTTGTTCTGAGACTCTCACTCCAATATAGAGAGATACCAAAGTCCGTAAACAATACGTTTTCGTTATGTATAAGAATATTTCCGGGTTTGATATTCTTGTGTGTCATATGGGATACGTAGTGTAAATGATGGAGCGCGCTGATTAAACAGCCACAAAAGCTAGGAAGTTTAGATCTTTTTTCTGAATCGTAACATGCTGCAGTTAGATATGCTTCCAGGTTAAATTCAGCAACTGGAACCATTAGAAGGCCAAAATATCGCGGTGATGTGAAGCTTTCCACAAATGATACGATGTGAGTATGGCGTACGCGCTTTAGCAGTTTTAGCTTCTCAGCGACCTCTCTCGCGATATCTCTTCCCGTGCGAGTGATAAGCTTGACGGCATAAATATCGCCAGCATCTTCGTGACTAACTTTCATGACTTTGCTGGAGCCTGCTCCACCAAGATACCCTTTGTTTTCAAGGTACATGTAGCGATTCCAATAATCCGTTTCAAGATTGTAGTGCTTTTCCCTTTCTTCGAATTGAAATATTCGAATGAGAGCCTTCTCTTGTTCAAATTGAAATCTTTCGCAAAGCGAAGGAGACAAGACTTTTCTCAAATCAATTTCTCTGATTGGTAGGTGATAATCTGCAAGACTTTGATCTTCAAATTTTCGTAGAATATCTGGCAGAGCTTCTTTGCGAATTTGCATATTGAGCAGGATCATGCAAATCCTCGCAAGTTGTGGCCAGTTACTATGAAATCCCAAAAGCTTCATCTTTATTTTTTGTACGTCAGCGTCGACGTACTGGCCAGGATGCTCAATTTCTTGAAGCAGTGTATCTACCATCTGGTTGGTATCAGGTGCTGAATCTGCGATCAGCTGTGCGCCTGGCTCTCGTGGTCCTCTCTTCTCAGCATTTAATAGGACAGCAATTCTTTCCTCGTCTTGGTATTTGCGTGCATGATTTATCGCTGTTTTGTGGCCTGAACCACCACGAATGTTTACATCGGCGCCTCTTTCCATTAACATTTTCATGATTTTGATATAACCGCCATTTCGCTGCCTCCCAATGGTGGCCCAGTGAAGTGCAGTCATATTATTTTCATCAAGGGAGTTGATGACGCCTTTGTCTGTAACAGCGTCTAGGAGCAGCCGTACCCCCGCTTCGGATCCGTATCTAGCTGCCAAGTGAAGAGCCGTCCGTTGTCCGGCATCTGTTTTCATGACCGAGTTGTTGTCCATTTTTGCAATTAGAATACGTACGACATCCGTAAAGCCCCTTTTAGCCGCACAGTGAAGCGGTATCTGTCCATAATAATCCTCACTCAACAAGGTAGCGCCGGTTATATCATGCTCCAAAAGTATCTCGACCACCTTGAGTTGTCCTTGACCAGATGCACAATGAAGTGGGAGCTGTTCTTCTTCATCTCTAATGTCAATCTTGGCACCATGCACAAGGAGAAGTTGAGTGATATCAGCGTGGCCATATGCAGCTGCGCAGTGGAGCGCTGTCTGGTCACAGTGATCAAGCTGATCAACATCTGCCCCTCGATCTAGAAATTGCTGCACAGTATCCAAGCAGCCATGTGATGCTGCCTGCTGTATCGCCCCTTTGATATGCAAGTTGTCTTCATTCCCGAGAAAAGATGCGACCTCATCATACCCATTTGGTCTCTGGCAAGCCTTGATCAACCTTCGGCTCTCCGTCTGGACACTAGCCATTTCACAGTTGCAATTTAAGCTTGCTTCCCTTTTCAACGATTCTGATCCCGATATAATAGAGTACACTTCTTCGGCTGATGGACGCGCCTCTCTAATTTCGCTCGTCATTTTGAGACAAAGATTAAGAATGGTGCGATGCCAATGTTCTTCGTCGCAGTTCAGATCTCCTTGTATCTCATTAATCCAATCATGCATCTCCAGTAAAGAAGCGGCATATGCTTGACCCAGGGCACAGCCCAAACGTGATTTGCGTGACTTGATTTTCTTCAACAATGTCGGACGCAGATGCTCAAATGAATGAGCGATCAGCATTTCGAAAAAGATTGCTCCCAAAGAGAAGATATCAGCCTGACGACCGCGGGCACCTCCCTCGCCAACCTCAGGTGCAGCATATCTCAGCGTATCAGCCCCGGGGCCCTCTGGCAAGATCGTTGATAACGTCTTCCCAAGACCCATCTTAGAGACACCAAAATCGGCGAGCAATACGGTTCCATCTCCTCGTATAAGAATATTGCTTGGCTTGATATCTCGGTGCTTGATTCCAATGCTATGAATGTAAGCTGTAGCATTTGCAAGACACCGAAACCATGTCAAGATCCGCTCCATTTCAGCAGCTGGTCTTTGGCATGATAGATGCTCGGTAATGTTACCCTGTTCGGCAAGCTCCATGATGATTCCAAAATATGTCCCCTCTCCATCATCAGTTTCACCACTTTCGAAGATAAATGCCATAGCAACCTCAATGACGTGTTGATGGCGGGCATGCCAGATTGCCATAACCTCTTTACGGCAAAGTCTTTTCGTCCTCTCGTCTACACTCTCTCCGGGCTCTAGATGGAGATAGAACTTCTTCATGACAGATTGGCGTCCACTGTTTTGGGATTTCGCCTGAACACGCAATATAGTTGGATTTCCATCCGTTATATTCTGTTGGTGGATCTCAAAAGGAAGCTCGGTAATGTTTTTGACCTCGCGATACTCCAATTCTTCGATATTAGAGGCCCTAGACCATAGGTCGCCGCCTTCTCTCGAAATGCGATTATCTGGAAACAATCTTTCCCATTCCTCATCGGAGATATTTGGCTCAATGGCCCCATAATCATCAATCTGGTCGAAATGCGAGTTACGTTGCTCGTCGGATCTCAAGTAAAAGTCCAGCAAATTTTTAAATTCGAACTGATGGCCGTCCGAATTTTGACCTGATAGTACATCGGGGCCCTGTTGGTCGTCATCATCATCATCGATAAGATGGGCCGAAAAAATGAGAGCTAATTCTCTCAGATGCTCAGCAATGCAATTTTCGACTCTGTGGTCATCTGTTGCTCGGGTTGAGCGCCGGTTCGACGGTTTTAATGATGAGCCCTCTAGTGAGAACTTTTTGTTTTCATCATCCCGTGGTTGGTGAAGAATTCCACAAATTGGGCAAGATTCCGACGACCGAGGTTGAGGCACCACACTATTACTGATCAAGTATTGCCGCTCCATTTTTTCAATGCAAGGGTGTGACTGCTGAAGATGCTCGATGAAACTTGCTTTCACCTCTTCTTCGGAAACGAATACTGCGGCAGAGTCCAAATCACAGAGCGAGCAGTTCCACCTTAATAGGTTGTGCAGATACCGAATCCAAAGAGGCGTGTGAACCCTGTGCATATGGTCGATCCAATGCCTACGACGCTCGAAGAACTGAATGTTTGACATGCAGTCTTTAGATATGCAGACATATGGCTTGATATCCTTAGTAGCGTGAACTCTGTTGGAGTTAGCATATTTACGACCGCTGATCTCCGCTAGGTAGGGACTCACATCCAGTTGGCGTTCTTCAACTCTTCTGCGGGAAACACCTGTCTGCATATTGTACAAATGCCTTCTTTCTGCCCGTAAGGTATCTTGGGTGCTCTAGGATATGACACCACACTAGCCTCAGCGATAGGCGGAACGGATTTCTCGTGGGCACTAGTACTGGCAGACTCAAGCCTAGCAATTCTTGTAATGTAACTATCCATATCAATCGACAGCGCAGTTGGCTGGTTCTCCGACCGTGTCTCATTCTCTCGTTCGGCGGTCTGGTTTGCCCCATGGGGTACCAATTTATCCGACTGGGAGGGGCCGTACTGCCTCTGGATAGTATCACCATCAGCTAGATTGGAACCTTGTGATTTCGATGCTTTCATAGCTGGCGCTGCTAGAAGTTTCTTCTCTCTGTCTATTCTGCCGCGCTCGTATAGTATCCTAAAATGTCGGACAATGGAAGTCTTCATGAGGGCTAGAAACAGGCCCTCCGGACGTTGTGCGAGAACCTTCTCTTTGGTAGGTATGAGGTCTGCTATTTCCAGGGGCATATTCTCCGGTTGATCTTCCGGCCGTAGTCCACGATATCGCGAGAGGATTACCTTGGAAAAGGTTCTGGAGAGCCTCTGAAAGTCGTCTTGCTTCTCCGCGAAGACGATCGTTCTCTTGATCAAGCTACTTTGAGACCCTTGAAGGATGACGGCAGCGGCCCTATCCAAACGTTTTAAAGACTCGTTAATGCCGAAAAGAGGGATTTCAAGGAAGCATTTTTGCTGGTCGGAAGAGATTAATCTGAGTACTATCCACAGGTAAGATCAGCTGAGGCCAACGCAAGACTGCGTAACAAAAAGCTGCATACCTAGAGATAGGTGCTCGTTCAAGACGTTCAGAAGAAGTACAACCATCTGTCGGATCTGCCCATATTTCTCTTCGCGCAGCTGCGTATCTAGGCTGGCACTCTGGCTGAATACGTTCACATTATTTGTCCAAGCTCTGAACAGCCGCTCTGCCGCTTCGAGCTCTGCAACGGCATTTGGATTGCCCAAGAGACATGACCGAAACAAATCCAAGCATTTCTGCGAAGCATCTAAGATGCTTTGTAAGGGCGTTTCTGAGCCTAGGTCCATGTCAGGCAAGCATAGGATGATTGAAGGTTGATGTCTCGAATAAAGCCTTGGCTGCTGATGTTGCCAGGTTTTGTCGTCCGGCTGCCTTCTGTCCAATCGCGCGGGGCTGGCCTATACTGCCATTACCTCGCTTAATTTTGATTCCAATTTGATTGGTCACTGCCTGATTGCATAGGAAATCTACCTATATTACGATTAAATGTTCACAATCTCACTTGCTTCTATACGGGAGGCCAATTTTTATAATGGGGAGCGCCTCTAGCTTGGAGGAAATTATTATGTTCCGAAACCCCTTGAAAGCTATTTAATCTCCTTAAATACCGCAATAGTTCAACTACTTTCAATAATAGATTCCAAGACGAAACAGATATTCTCTTGATTTTTGGGCCGTAGCCTCCGCCCTTCCCAAACGCAGCCGCGAATCACTTCTTCCCAGAAAGCCAACGGATGCACAAAGTCATACTCTCCCCTGCGACGGGACATTGCCTTAAGAACCTTCGTCATACCAGGGTGCGAGTAAATGACATCTTTCTTCCAGTCATTCAGTTGCAACCTATGTCTCGCAAACTCAAGGACATTTGCAGCAATCCCGGCTACAATTGGTGTTGCAAATGACGAGCCAGATATGTAGGTGTCTTTCATTTCACCAGGGTTGTCGGGATCCGGCCATCGCATCTTGATGTTTTGGCCAAGAGTCGAGAAATTTAGTTTACTCTCGGGGTTCGGGTTGAACTTCGCCCCCTCGCCGCTCCCATCTGAGGCATGAACGGCGATGACTCCTTCTTTTCTGGCCGGAAATGCTCGTTTTTTATAAAGCCCCCAGTTCCCAGCAGCAGCGAAGACGAGCTTGCGCTTCGCATCCTGAGATGAAGGTGAAAGTGCCTCAGTGATCTCCTCATTAATGTCATAATGCTCCTCAGAGAGTGCTAGAGATATTGAGATGATATCGACGTCCCATTCCAGTACGGCCCATTTGATGGCCTGCTTCTTCGTTAGCAAACTGCCCACAAGGGATTTAAAATTGCCTGTTAATGAATGGCCAGTATTATCCCACCATCCCACCGACACGGGTTCAAAGCTTTCTTTTTTCTTTTTTTTTTTTTTTTTTTTTTGTGTGTGTGGAAGGAGGGTGCCTACAGGAGGCTCGTTGAACAGGAGAATCTTTGACATAAAACAAAAAGTGCGTAGTCTTACCTCAGCAATGCGATGTAACTGATTCTTCGGTATTATCTTCTGATCTGTTACCTTTGCAATGAAGAGCTCGGCTTCCGGTGCCACGTTAAGCAAGAGGCGGGCGACCATAGTCCCGTGTCCGATTTGATCTTCGTAGTCGTTCAGATTCGAAGAGGTAAAGTTCCGATAGCCCCGAATTCTTTGAGTCTCCTCTGCTGCCGCGATCTCTGCGTCTTCTTCTCTAACGCCGCTATCAATAATTGCTATCCGGATTTTCTCTCTAGGCCATGTACCTGAGAGTGTGGAAAGAGGGCTGATGTATGTCTCAGTGAATTTGTCCATACTAGTCCAAAATTCCTTCTCAAATGAGCTAATTAGGTGTCAGTAACTCAACAAAACTCCTTGTTTACTATTGGGGAATTAACAACTAAAAGACTAACCTTTCCTCCCTGGGCCTTCCGTCGTAACATGAGTCGTACATAGACAGGGCATTTTCTGACTGATGTGAGCCGTCCAGCGAAGCTTCATTGGACGAGGGCATTTCCATTGATATAGAGTTAGACAGCTCGGGATTACCAAGATACCTGTGCAATGGTTTTACTATTTTTTCCAAAACATACGCCTGGATTCCTCTTGGTTCACCCCTGGTAGCGGCTTCGATATAGCTCGTGCGATCTAGGCAGGCTTTCAACGCTGAAATGAATTCATAGTCATTTAGCCTGAAGTTGACGTCAATATACGACAGGAGGCTTGAGCGGAGTTGTTTTTCAGTCCTAGGTTTAGGCGTAAGATCAAGCCTTTTCCACGTGTGTATCTCAATCAATAGCCTAGCGAAGCTCAAAAGCTGGGTAACGTAACGAGGCTCCCCCGTAGGGTTTTGAACCTCAGACTCATCTTGGAGGCGCCATGACATATATGGATGTGTTTTATCCACAATCTCCTGAGTACTAGGATCCCTGAGAAAGAATATCCCAGTATCTGCCCTGGGATTATCAGAGTACCATATCGCCCTGTTCCAGTCGTGACCAGACATATGAAGCAACGACAGAGCCAAATTCAGGCAAAGCCAGTCCCTATCTTTGGGAAAGAACGTATTTGCATTTGAGATGCTTTGAGTATGGTAGGAAGAGGAAAACTCATCCTGTTTAATAAGGCTTGCTAGCGATACTATCGGCGTGACCAAGGAATTGGACTCCCCAGAAAGGTCAAGTTGTATGGGGCGCAAGCTGTCTTGAGTACGTTCCATTGCTGAAGTATTATACGTCTCGAGATCTTGATTATAGGTCTCTTTAAGCAAAAGACTCAATTTTTTCTTACCAAGTAAGGAATTCTTGATAAAAGTACAGCCATTTTCTTCTCGCTGTGTTAGTTCCCTTTCCAATCTGTCAGCCAAAGACCACATTACCGGCACAGTAAACACCAACCTTATAAATGTACATTTGCTTTCTGCCCAGTAAGATCGCGTACAATCATGTCCACTTGACAAGAACAGATCAAAGAATGGCCGCATTTTATGATCAATCGGATTCAGAAACCCTGTCAATTTTAACCGCATGAAATGTTTCTTGTTGCAACAGCTTAGCTGTAAAGTGAGAGCCGTGAACATGGCCTGTAGGCACATTTGAATCCTTTGTGTTAACAATTCGCCGGCGTGTAGCCTAGACTCAACCTCGACGGTGGTTAAAAGCTCTGACTCTGACAAAGCCCCTATCTCGGTTTGCAGTACACTTCTGATGAGATTTTCAAATTCTTTTAAAGTCTCAAGAACGTCCTGGGGTTGTGTATAGCCGCCCTCTTCTAGCATCATTTCAATATGTTCAGCGAAATGTGTCATTCGTTCCTGGGACTCCTCAGAGACATTTCCATCGCTGAGGTTTCCGAAAAGGGCTCCGACGAATTGAATATCCGACCTCAAAAATTCAGTGATTGTTCTACGAAGTAAAGTAGCCTGATCTGGATCGCTGGGGGAATTTTGGCCTTCCTGGTGGTCTGGTTGAACATCACCCATGCCACTGCCCGAAGCTTCGGTATCCATATTGAGTCCGTCTGCTGCTGAACTTAGGACAACCTCGCCTGAAGCATCATCCAAAGCCTCACCGTCCACATCAAGGCCGTCTGCCTCTGGGCTTGGGATGACCTCGTTTATAGCATCGTCCGTAGCCTCGTCGTTCATATCAAGTCCATCCGCTTCTGGGCTTGGGATGATCTCGCCATTTAGCGTCGAGTCGCAACTCTGTCGATCTCTTCTCAGAGCTGAGATCGCATTGAGGAGACATATCCAAAGGCTAGTGAAGCACCCTACATCCTTGGTCATGGTGAAAAGCATTAATGGTAATGCACGGTTGCGAATGGTTCGGGTTTTTGGATAGAGTTGAGACTCAATCACTGTACTGATTCAACCGCCTTGGGCGGGGCAATGCTGGGCGTTGGGAGCGGTAGCCTTTTGGAGGTGGGATCTCAGCGCAGTTATGTGACATAGTGTAGAGTGTAGAGTGCAGAGAAGCCAATCATGAGTCGGTAATAAGCATACGACGAAACCTTTGCTGCAATGCAATAGTGCCTGACCAAGTCAGGCTGCACCATACACCATACATTATGAAGGTACATACAGCATACCTACCCTATGCTTCCTTAGCCCATGCTACTTTGAGAACTCCAATAAAAGAAAAGCCCTACCCGTAATGTTGACCGAGAGGCCAAAGCTATTGTTCACCCTCAGGAACAATACCCCATATTCACCATATTCATACCATGGTTGCAAGCACTCCCGAGTACCACATCCTCGGGAAACGCGTTCCCGTCAATCGATTACGGCTCGGGACGATCATCACCAGCATCCAAGGGTTGACCAGGCTCAATTCTGGAAAAGAACCTACGATTGACGAGAAACGTCTCGATAACTGGCATGATACCGACTTCAAAGCTACAAGGGGTGTCGCGCTGAAAGGTGATGTCGGAATCGAATTCAAGATGGCTGCCCTTGGAGGCATTGGGAGCGAAGGTAAAGTCGACGGCGAGCGTGGCAATGTCGAGAAATACAACTTTGGCGCCATTGATACTCTCGAATTCGAATCCACACTTAAGGACTACAACGATGCCGGCCAAGCTGAAGAAGTACAGACCTTCTTAAAGAAGTCAAAGTACCGCCCTGTGTTCTACATTACAGGCATTAAGGTTGGCAGATTTCTAACTGACGAAGATTCCGAGCCAACATTTGAGGCAACGAGGGTGAAAAATATTGGAGGAGCTGTGAGCTTGGGGGGCAATATCCCACCTACTGCCTCAATTGGGCCGAAGATAGCTGGGTCCAAGAACTCGACAATTACTCAACAATACAAAGAGCACAATGACCGCATCTTTGCGATCAGGGTTAGAAAGCTGCAGTACAAGAAAAAGAGATTCTTTGGTAATAGATCATGGGTCAACGAGTCATATAACGACGGTGCTGAAATGGTTGGTGTGCACAGCGAAGAGCAAGAGGAAGAAGAATCGGAGATTGCTTTTGACGAAGTGGAAGAGGTTGATCTTGAGGGAAATGAGATGAAGGGCTACGAGAAGATCACGCAGATTGACAAAAGAGGTCACCAAGTTACCTACGTGGCTCCCAAGGCGTGGTGATTTTTTACGTTTTGCGTAGGAGGCATTGGTACCATTACAAAGTGGCCTGAGTTATCTAGAACTGTGTGGTTCCGACTACCACTCTCATTTTTACTCAGCTACCTCAATATGAGGCTTCATTAGGCCATCACTCTTTGCCTGCTTGCTGCTCTGTATGCATCACTACCACCTTTTGATATTATAGCCGTAATTTACGCACAATGGCCTAGTGTTATCTGTAGCTATGCAAGCTATCCGAGACCACGTATTTCCAACCCTGCATACCGGTGGGAACTCTAAAAGCCAAGCAACAAGGCGACCAAGGAATTTCCAAGGGGACAATTACACAGGTTATAGCTGCCACATTCACCAGACACCCTAGTCAAGTGGATTGGTGAGTACGCTCTCATCATGCTCACCAGATATGCACAATTGAGACCCACGCAACGCTTGATTGACGTGGCAAAGTATTATTCTTTTGTTCTTCATGCTGAATGGTCAGATTGTCACCGAAATTTGAGCTATTAATTTACAACACGGATACGGGCAGCCCACATGCTCTTCAGAATAAAGGCAAGCAACACTTTCATGGTCTGAAATGCATCCAACAGACGCGCGCCTTGCGCTCATGCTTGCAACATCGTATCCCTAGAATAGCAACAAGAAAGCGCTTTCAAATTTCACTTGACACCCTCTCTTATTAGAAGAACGTTTATATAGCACTGCCAATCGTCATTCAACAGATAAATCATTAGACGACGTCTCCCAGGAGGCGAGGAGTCATCGTGGACATCTTCAGCCAAACCATGTCTGCAGGGAGCCCTATCGTCAAGCTCCTAGCGGCTTATAGCCCCTTCTCCAGTGATACAAAGTCATTAAGGGACCGCTTGGGGTGGGATTTGATAGTATAAGCAAAAGTCTAAGAATATTTCAGCTTACTAAAAGTAATAATGGAGATACGGCTGAGTATTACCAACTACTATTGGACCGAATCCCCAGCTCCATCGGTAGCTTCGCACTTTATGCGCTTGAGAGCCTTAAAAAGAAGGAGCAATAGAAATGGTATTCTGACCTCTACGCTTAATAGCGCCTTGTGAATATCTAGAAGATGTGACATACAGACACTGGAAAGGGATTTTTTTTTATATATTGGGTAGAGTGATTCAGAGTGTAATATCTGGACGTTCCCAAAGAGGCGATGCCACTCATTCAGGCGGAGCCTGAGCAGACCCAGGGAGGACGCCTCCGGTATTCGAATCCAATAATAGACTCCAGAGCTTTCTGGCACCAAATTCGACTACCAAAGGGATTCGAGCTGGTCAGATGCTGCTTGAGTCTCCGGATGATCCTCTCTATAGATTGAAGCAGCAGAAGATGTGTCTACTCTACCTCTGCAGCATGATGTCGAAAGGGTTATCTTTTCAAGCAGAAAAGCTCCCGGCGAGATTTTTGCAGGATCACCGGGATTTGAAGCCATGCAGACTGATATGGGCGAGCTGTCTGCTGCGTTAAGCCGCCTACCTAATTCCCGCGACCAGCGACATTTCTCTTCTAGGTGTAAGATACTACTTCTACGATCCAAAATTCCATCAGTTCCTGTTTGCACATGCGTCACCAAATTACATCTTCTCGGTGATGACACTGGCAAAGTCAATCCAGCTGAACCCTTTCCCCGCCATGTCTTGTTACATCCACAATATTTAGGTATATTTTAGCCACTACTTCAAAGCCAGCTATAAACTTGAAGAAGCGGTCTTTTTTGGGTGCACGGTTCGCCATTTGAGCGTAGATTCGAAACATACTTTGCAAATAAGCCAAAATGAGCGGGGAAAGGCTCGATGGCCTTTCATGTTGGTAGCTGGCAGCTGCCGTCGTCCGGTACATGTACATACATGTTGTATGCATGTACGCTTTCACAACACCACGACCAAGTCGAGCCAAATGATGGGCAGTGCTAGCAGTAAATCAGTCCCGTGATGCGTCTAGTCCTACAGAGACTTAAACGTGTCATTTTAATAGAATATGCATGTATTCGAAGCCATGGCGCCAGAAGGTCTTCGTATATCTGAATAAATCCTTTCGTGCAGTTCGCCAGATCCCTCTCAACAAAGGCAGCAATATCAGGGATAAACGCCAGCTAGCAGGCGCCTAATAACAGATGGCTTTGTTTTGGTGGGCGCTTCGATATCACTGGATGCCTTGAGACAAGCTCAATTGCTTTGTTCAAACCTTTGTTGAGACCTTTTGATCACATCTAACAAAGATGCTACGCTCAAATCGCGGCGCCTTCCCAATTGCACTGCCGTATGAAAGTCCCTAGGCTGACCCTGATGGTCTACAAAGCTGCTCTTCTGTCTTCTGTTCAATAACATATTGAATGTATATAAAGATCAAGTGTAGCCCGACAATTTCGATCATGTAGCGAGAGCAATTACAATACTTCAAGCCTTGAATTCCCAGACTTGCCCCTTCACAGAACACAGTAACGACTTCTTCATCAGTCACCAAGTTCATTGATCCATCTGCAATGAACTACAATACCGGACAATTTGATCAAACAACTGGTCACCAGAGCCAGGAGTGGCCAAACAGCCCACTAATTCCGAACCCAAATCCGACACCAGGACTAGATCCATTCTACTATGGCTCCGAGCCTCTTCCACCTGCAGGCCAACATCAACCTCCTCACCCTTTCTCATCAGCTAGTCCGTTATACCAGTATCCAACCCATATAACTCCTAATGATGGTTCAATACCGCCTAGTCAATATGCCCAATACGCTCCACAGCCTCCATATGGACAACAACTTGTAGGCATCCAGCAATATCTACAACAATATTCGCAGCAATATACTCAGCAGCAACCCATAGATACACCACAGGCAGGCGTTGCTTCGGTAAGATGGACCACGCTTCTCCAAGTATCACCATTTCTAAGCCGACACGTATTCTAACTTTGCAATATGATCTATAACAGCCGCAACCTAATTTACAATGGCAGCTACAGCAATGGCCTAGATACGCTCCAATTTTGGATGAGCGACAATTCAAGATCTATATCCTTCCAACGCCGCCTTCTCCAGGATATGATGAAAGTCAAAACGTCTGTATGCAGCACATCGATACCACTGCCGACATCAAGAAACTCCAAGCAGCAATGGAAGAAGAGGTCTGCGGCAATACTGCACTTATCCAGGTCTTGACCGATCCCAAATACCAGGACCCGCGGGCTCTTCATCAGCTGAAAACCGACTACGAGAGGAAAACCAATAACATTCTAGCCGAACAAATCGCGAGCAAAACTGATGGCGATTTCAAGGTCGCCCTATTGGCTCTCCTTGGGGGGCCCCTCGACTATGATGTTTATACTCTGCAAAGAGCCCTCTTTAGTGAAGGTATAGAGGCATTGAATGACGTTCTCCTCTGCCGATCCAACGCCGACATTGGTGCCATCTTAAATAAGTACGAGAGTACATATACAGACAGTGACTTGGTCCAGCTCATCGCAAGCAAGGTCGACAACAGTCTCTTCCGCCTCTACAACCTAATCTTGTCCGGTACTAGAGCCGAAGATGAAGCCCCCGCCATATACGCTGAGATTGAAGAGGAAGCCGCAACGATTTATCGCCTAACTAATGGTTCTCCCGACATGCCTACCACTCCCATCGTGAACATGTTGGCGAGTGCCAATATCGGCCAGTTGCGAGCCATGAGCATTATTTACGACAGGAATTATGGAAAGCAAAAGCTAGACAAGGACATCTCAGAAAAGTTCTCCGGCTGCATGAAAGAGACCCTGCTGCGGATCCTCCATTTCGCAGTGGATAGCGGGGATTCGGACCTAACCGGCTTGTGCAATGCGCTGACATCGCAGAGAAGGGATATCTTCATATACAGGGCTCTTCGATTGTACTGGAGTGGCGCTAGGAGGCTCCAGGAACTTCACACCCCGAGCATGAGGAATCGCAGGCCGATGGAAACTCAGCTCATATATAGGCTCCCGAATGGAGACTTCAGGGAGTTGATGATCGCACTGATTGGGGAAAAGTCCACGTCTACCTAGATGTACAGGTAGTTAGAGTACAGATGACAGGAATCGTAGTGCTATGTAATGGATCGCTAGTATTAGATTATCTATGCTATAATATCTTCTTTATAAGTAACATTTCGCTCAATGTTAGCCAAGTATGAGCATCGCTGAACAAAATCCAAAGATCAGCCTATGCTACCAGGCATATATAGTCAAACCCACCGACTCATATGAGATTTCAAGTCTGCGAGAAATGAATTGACTGAGTTGCTGCGCGTACTTGAACTCTCGCTACAGACGCGGCTTTCAACATGTCTAAAAAGAGGACTCAAAGCGTGATCCTTGTAGCCACAAGTTGGACACATATACGTCTGGTCCCTTTCGATATAGATGCCATATCCAGGCCTTGACTTGCTCCAGCACCTTGCGTAAAGCTCGACCATTTGGTGATAGTCTCCGGATCGACATCTCCCGATATGTAGGTGCATCATCATCCTGGAGACGCTGGGAAATTTATCGGAACATCCAAAGCAGGGGACCGTTTTCTCTTTGTATATCTCTGTGCACCAGTGCTAGATCACAGACAAGTCAGTTATATGTGTCTACACATTTCCACTTCTCACTCTCACAGCACACATCTTCCTGGGGTCAACGCACATTTCTCAGAAGCTTAGCACTCTTATGACATTCTTCGCAATCGAAACACTTGTGATGCTCTTCCAATTTATGTCTTTTCAGAACACCTTGATTCGGAAAATAACTCCCGCAATGGAAACAGCAGTTGTGCTCGAACCCCTAGAGCATGCGCGTCCTGCAGGTGTTGCAAAAGTGATGCGCGTCCGATAAATGACGATCCCACAAATCGGGCGACTGCAAATCGGCCGTACGTCCAGCCATAGCACAAGGCTTGCACACAAAGTGCACCCTTGACATCCAAACATGGTGTGTCAGCTTTTCTCCAGAAGGGAAGTTTATTTGACAGCGTTCGCAACGATAGCTGTTTTCGTTTCGTGGTTGTCTTTGCCTTACGGTAGGCACTTGACTTTGTTCCTCGTTTGTTGGCTGGCTTTGTTCTACGGTTGGCGGTTGACTTTCTTCCACGTTGACCAGCTGACTTTGGTCTGCGTTTATTGTCTGACTCTCTTCTGTGTCTGTTGTCTGACTCTCTTCTGTGTCTGTTGTCTGACTCTCTTCTGTGTTTGTTGTCTGACTCTCTTCTGTGTCTGTTGTCTGACTCTCTTCTGTGTCTGTTGCCTGACTCTCTTCTGTGTCTGTTGCCTGACTCTCTTCTGCGCTTGTCGGGAGGCTTTCTTGCAAGAAGTCTAGCAATTGATCCTGGTCCACATATAGTGGTTGACTTTGTTCCACACTCGCCGGCTGTCGTTGTCTTATGGCTAGTTTCTGTCGTCGCTGTTGTTGTTGCTGAGCCACCGGTGGCTGCCTATGTGCCATGCTGTAAAGGATCTGTTCACCTTGTTCCATGTTTGGCTGTTGTGGTTGTTGTTGCTGAGCCGTCAACGGCCTATGTGCCATGCTGTAAAGGACCAGTCCATTTTGTTCCATGTTTGGTGGTTGTGTTAGTTGTGTCATTGTTGGTTGTCTACGTGTCGTGCTATAAAGGGTCGTCGAGGAGTAAAGCTATCTATTCGGACGGGAGAGATAGGCAATGTTCAAGTCGGATAGGATCGCTAAAGTCGGGTACATGTAACGAGTGGCGACGAAATAATCATGATGCATGCAAGGATCAAAAACGTACGTGTCATTATGATGAATGCCTACAAATATGCAATTGGCGCACTTGCATGGTTTACGGCAAACGTAGAAAGAGGCGTGTGCTATATTTATGTTTACCACAGATGAAGCAAGTGTGACTGTACAAGGTCGTAATGAAGTCTCGAGTAGGAGCACTGGATACATGTGCATATTCGACCGGAGAAACACGCTTTTATTTTTGTGCTTACATTGGATGCCGACAATGAAAGAGAATTTCCCACAATCTCGCTATTCAAAGGTCTCTTTGTTATTATTGACCTTTGGTGTCTGCGCAATGCCAAATAGTATGATAACTTATTCTCTCCATAGTCATGTTGGCTGCCAATAAGTAACCTATTCAGTTTTCGGAGCGTCGTAGAGCAATGCGCTCCTGGTTAAGAATATTAATGAGCCCTCTCCTCATGAAGCAAAGAAACATAGCCAAAGGCCTCTCCTCGTCGTCCAAGTCCTCCGCACACTCGTCGCCCTCCACGTGCTCCAAAAGAGTCCCCATGGTTTGGAACTCCCAGTCGCAAGTGGGACATTTGTAGCTGAATTGTTTGCCAAGGTATGCCTCGGATTGGTCGCAGTCTTTTGCCCACCCGTTGACGTTTCCGCGGTTAATGCCTGACGGACACTGACGGCGCTCTAGATGCAGCACCCAGGCGGAGTTTGTGGTAAACTCGCAATTGCACAAGACGCAATCGCAGGATGGCTCGGCATGTATGACCTGATGCTACTCGATGTCAGTCCTTTTCATCCGGGTAACGAGTTTTGTTCGGGGGGGTGGAACAGACGTTCAACAGATCCAAATTACAGTTAAAGAGTTGGCCACATTCCAAACACTTGTTATGGACGTATACTTCATGCTTTTCGAGGTCTTCGCGATTTATGAAGCCTACATGGCATAACGAGCACGTGGCATGGTTATGTTCCAAGTGAGCCTGGAGTTGATTGTGCGTAAGAAAGGCGCCTGAAGGAGCGCAAGAAATGCAGCTAAAGTGAGAATGAGGAAATTCAGAGATATGCCACTTGTAGTCTTCTTCAGAATCGAAAGATATGCGACAAGTATAACAGAACTAGAATTGGGAGCCAGACATCTTTGCGATTGTGATTTGTTGTGTTCTGTCTTGCGTCTATGGTGAGGCAAAACACATGACGTGGACAGATTCTAGATGAGGGAATTGCGATGCTGCAAGATGGCATGTAGCAACAGACAGGAGTTACGTGTGTCACTCTGAGTTTAAATTGCAAGCGCCATTGAAGAGTATTACAGCCCATGTCAAGTACACATGTATGCACTTCTCAAGCGACATCAAAGGGTATATTCATCAACAGCCTTGGTGATGCATCAAAAAAGGGAAAACTCGAAGAAAAGAAACTGAGATATACTGGTGGTATTAATCTACATATAATTTGCCTCTACACGTACATGCGTTTAAACATCAACCTTGTTAATCTTGCCCGTCTTGACATCAAAGATGTACCCCGAAATGGGCACATCCTTGATCGCAGCATTCTTCCTCAAAAGCTCGACATCAGTCTTGACGCTCTTCTGCAGGTCCTGGATGGTCAGGAATGCAATGTGGCTGACATCCTCGCCAGTGTTCTTCTTGACAGTGTTGCGGAATTCCTCCTCGTGGATGAGAAGCATACCGCAGTCGGTCTTATAAATAACTTGTCAGCTAGCCAATTCTATCTGCATCGAAGCTTCTAGGGAGACAATTCATACGTGATGGATAACAACGACTTCTTCGGTTCCCAGAGCTTGCTGAGAAATGATCAAGGAGCGCAGCGCCTCGGCAGCTCGTCCTCCAGCATTGCGGTAGACGTGGGCGTGGCCCTCTTCAAGGCCGAGGAACTTGGCTGGGTCCAGACGAGCGTCCATGCAAGTCAGAACAAAAACCTTTCTAAATATCTCATCTCATGTTAGAAATCATGAGAATCCTCAAGTTACTGTGTAGAAAAGATGAAACGCACCGGCCGGGAGGCATAGGCAGATCGGCCTTGTCGAACGTAGCAACATATTGCTGGTTGGCAACTTCAAACTCGCTAGCGACGGTCATTTTCGATAGTGTGCTTTTGCTTAATAAGGTGATGGAAAGAGAAATGCAATGTCTTGAAGATTGTCTTGATATGGCTTGTAGATGAAGAGAACCTCACTTGGAGCAAACGGTTCCCTTTTATACATGTATTCTCCCAGCAGATAAGATACTCACATTGCAGCCCCCATGACGTCTCGAAATAGGTAGATCTAAACAAGGCGCATCTCCAGCATCATCTCGGCGTGGCCTGCCTACCCCCACGCACGATATACATCTCACAACATTGGAGCTTCAACAAGGGCACTATTATCCTCATCAAGTTAAAAATTTCGCAATCCATCCAAAATGTGTCGCAATGCAGCCTCACTGCGGGGAAGCTCGTCCCGTCTACAGCCACTGAAATGGAGCGCTACGGTCAAAAGAGGTCAACGGGTGCAGTAGTCAGCGGGATGATTAGAAACCCGAACAGCGTCAAAGAAAAACGCCGCGATTCTCAGCCGTGGAAGAGATGCGACAGCCCGTGAAGGAGTCAACAAGTTGCCTGTTTCGAGAGCCGAGGGCCCGTGGGTTTAGATCGGTGTCAACGTTGACAAGGGAGTAATTTGGGGGTTTGAGATGGAGCAATTGAGAAAAGTATCCAATGACAATGTTTGAAGAGTCGCAAAGTGTTGCTGGTTGAGAGATATTGATGGCGGTGATGGATTTGCAAGACAATTGCTTTCTAAGCAGAGCTATTGATGAGAAATGAATTCCATGTTTGGAGGAAACGAGAATGAAATTGGATCATGTTGATGCTTCATGTTGGAGATGCGCGCAAAATACTGCTGTCAGGAGAGTCAGTTGGCTCAACTAACTAGGTTGGGGCCAGGGGTTAGTAGATTCGGCAAGTCTATGCTGGTTAATACAAGGTTGATTCAAGGTTGAAGAGGCTAGTTGGTTGAGGCTCCAAGCTGTGAAGCGGGTTCGCAGACTCTTTCCGTAGCTGTAACGCTCGGTGTTGAGAATTGCAGGGTAAATCAATGCGAGGTGGAAGAGGATTCAGTTGATTTGTAAACTAACAGCGCGGTCACAAGTTCAGATATTTGCGGCTTGTGCAGTATGTATGAAAACTCCTTTTAAAAGATCCATTATGTTCGACTTAATCAGCAGATGCTAGATGATATAAAACCTAAAGTCAGCTCATTTACATCTTTGATGCTTTTTTCATCCCAACACCATTTCGGCAGCTGATTGCGAGACAGTAAGCTTTGCCTGATGAACTAAGCAGCAGATTCTGATGACATAACAAGCATCTATCAGAAAATGTGGCGGTGCAAGGAGCTTCTCTTCTTCTCCATCTTCTCCTCTTTCTTAGGCAAAAGGCAGCACGAGCCACAGATCGAGCCACATGACGTCAGCGCCAGATTCCAAATCAGCCACAAAAGATCCTGATGTTTCCAGCGACTTCGGGCGGTCAGACAGGCGGTGTTACAGCGGCTGCATGGATCTGATGTACTCTTCCATAGTAAAATACTAGCAGCGGTACATGTTGCGGCACGGGGATCCCGCTTACCTCGCTGTAAATTTCTCAATTTGTCGCACCTGTAATACAGAATTACAGAGTATTCCACACCAGCTCGCTCGTACTCGCACGTATTCGCACGTAAATTGTCATTCGGGTGCCCGAATTATTACAGAGCATTACAGATCCGTCGAGGCATCTTCTAGGCCTCATTCCATCTATATATTTGCATCCATCTGCCTCTATTCGGTTGTTCTCATCTCCATTCAATCCAAACAAACAAACAACAATACAATAATACAACAACTCCAACAACAATAGTAACAAACAGCAAACAACTCAACTCACCAACACTCTAAATACACAACAAGGCAAACAAGTAACACAAAAAATCCCCATTTGCGGCATATTGCGGATAATTGCGGCCCGCTCTTTGAACCCCGCCACACCTCATTAATTGTGCCCCTCATCAGCATTGCACCATCCGGGTAATCGCTGACAAAAACAACTCCAACTTTTAAAGTCGCCTCTGCCCTCTTCATCTTCATCACCTTGACCTGATCTTTCTATATAAAATCAGCCTACATCAAGAGTCTTTGAATAGACTTGATAAGTCGTTAAGACAACACAAACAATAACCTCACAAACACATAAACAACAACCACACAACAACTTCACAATGGGTGCTGAGAACCTCCACCACATCGAGTCCTCCGAGCAGCTCGACTCTCTCCTCGCCTCAAACACTTACGTCGCCCTCGACTTCTACGCCGACTGGTGTCCTCCTTGCAAGGCCATCGCCCCCATCTACCAGACCCTTGCCGACAAGCACACTGCCGAGAATTACCTCGCTTTCGGAAAGGTCAATGTTGACCACGTCCAAGACGTCGCTGCTCGATATGGCATCACCGCCATGCCCACATTCTTGTTCTTCAAGGACGGCCAGCAGGTTGCTGTTAACGGCAAGGCCATGATCCAGGGCGCTGACCCCAGGAGCTTGGGTGCCGCTGCTGAGAAGCTGGGTGGATTGGCTCAGAAGAGAATCGAGGAGGCTGCATCTGCTTAAAGAAAATCCCTATTCATTGGAGACTAGAATAGAAGGCATGCAGGATTGAAGGTAGACTTGGTTGGCAAAACAGCAATGAGGATGCAGAAAGGGGAGCGTACATGGAACTCTGGGCGCACAGCGGGGAATTATATCATGGGAAAAGGCACAGCGGGTTCGATAGCATTTTAGAGTCATATGGTATTCATTTACAAGACTTTTTCTTTTACATCTTCATTCTCCAGAGTGATTACTCCTAGTATCTTGCGGTGATGCTTCATGTCACAACAGTATTACAATACGATAGCTAAGCCAAATATAAACCAGAAAGCGTTTTCGCGCATACAGAAGACGCCCGTCAATGTCATTATAGTCAATTTATGTAATTAAAAACTAGATTATTTCGTCATATGATCCTCATAAAGATGTACTTTTCTCCCAAAATGCTCCCGTATCTTAATGTTCATAACTATCCCAATCATTTCACGCCATTCAACATCGCTTCTCCTCACGTATCCCGTTAAAGCTGTCCGGTTTCCAACGCCTTAAGCCACGACCGCAGCTCTCGGTTCACTTTGGGAGCATCTTCTCTCCAAGGCCAGTGTCCAGCCTGCGGCAGCGTAACCACTCGAACCGATTGATCAAACCATTTATAGAATCCATCTAGCATCTTGTCCGAAAAGTACGGCTCATGCATGCCCCAGATGACCACACAGGGCATCTTGTAGTGCATGCCCGAAGTATCGATGTTTTGACCATATGGCGGCGCAGGAAAGTTCTTGCGGAAAAAGTAAAACATGCCGCCCTCTGGAGAATTCTTAAGATACTCTTTAATCTCGGCGCGGTACTCGAGATCCGTAATCGTGCGAACGACGTGATCCAGATCATACTCGTCGCCGGGATTGTGCTTGATGTACTTGATTGAATACTTGGACAGTTCCTGTTGTTCTTTGTCGTGGTGGATGAGATGCATCATGGTGCCGAGAATTGGCGTGTTGAAGATGACCAGACCCAATAACCTCTCAGGGTGTAGAAAAGCAAGTTTTTGCACAGTAATGCCTCCAACATCTCCTCCTGCAAAGATTGCCTTTTCAATCTTCAAGTGGTCCAAAAGGGCCACCAAGTCACCGGCCATAACATTGCCATCGTAGGCGTCTGGGTCCAGCGGCACATCGCTTGGGGGATATCCCCGAAGTGTAGGAAGAATGACAGTGTGATCTTTGGAGAACTCGTTGATTTGCTTGGAAAAGGTCATTTCGTTGTCTGGATGGCCATGGACGAAGACCAAGGCTGGGCCTTGTCCGTAAAGGTGGTAATGGATCTTGACGTCTCCGTTAGAAAAGAAGTGAGAATACTCATCAATAGGCATTTTGATTAGGTATAATGGTTCAATTGGTAATAGGGAAGATGTAATAAGGTGCTCTCGATTGTTCCAATGTGCCGTGATTCAATGACTTGAGGGACGTATAGCATCCACTCTGGAAGATATTTAACTGATTCAAGTGATAAGAATGTGTGTCATAGATGTAAACTTCAACTCGAACATCTCCAAGTGAGAACCGGAGATGCTTCAGTCAAAACAATTACCAACCCATGACAAATGCAAAAGAGAAGCTCTGTAGAAAGAGATCTCTGTGGGGGGATCAGCCACGAGGGACGGCGAGTTATAACGGGAGCTTCATATGTTTGGCTTTCGTCGGGTGATAACCCGCGAGTTATCCTTAGCGCATCGAATGGAAAAAGTCTAATTCAGAAATAGCATCTTCAACTGACTCTTGAGGACGGAGTGTGCCGGCTCCTAGATGCAACGATCCCATGCATCTCGGTAGTGCAGAGCCAGATACTAGACCGTATCGAGTAAAACATTCCATTGACACGCTAGATGATGACGTCGGTTTACAGGGACTTTAGGATGAATTCAGTTGTTCTAATTAAGAGTATCTTGAGATGTTTGCTACTTTTGAGTGTTATAAGGACTCAAGGCACGGACATGTACATGTACCTAGTTATCTCAAATTGCCCAACAGTTGGTTTCCTTTAACTCCTTCTCATCGCCTAAATGTGATGCCGTTTCGAAAGAGAAGCATGAACCAAGATCACTGGCCCATCCGTTAGTGTGCCGCAGCTTTAACGGGTCTCGCTCGGGCCTCGCTCGCAAAGATCGCTTGACTCGCGAAACTCCGGATCGACTTTTCCTTGCAAGCCTGGGCAACGCTTTCAGCAACCTGCAACTTCCCAATCCCCATTCTTTATCGCCATTGGCTCTATAACTAACCCTGATCGAGAGCCCTCATACGCGTGAATTGCACGGCATCGTTGCCGAGTTCGTGCGAACGATACATCTCCGCGGCTGAGCTGCCTTCTTTTTCGAAAATCACGATGAGTAGAGCTTCTTCAAGGGAGGCTTACAAATGGTCTTCTCATTGATAATCCTTTTTCCTTGTTCCTTTTGTTTTTCTTTTTCTCTTTTATAGTCTAGATGGATGCTCTGAATGGCATCATTTGACCCCCATCAATGACATGGTTAGCTTTATCAGCCACGGCGATGAATCCTCCGAGATTACATGATACAACATCAAGGGGAGATGTGATTGTTCATCGCGATGCTAGAAAAACTTCAACACTAAGAATTGTGACTTAGTATGCATGTACAAGCCGGCATCATGAGGCGTAGAGAGATGTATAAAAGGGGGACATCATCGACGAGGAAGATAATTTCGTCCACACCAGCAACAACACAGTTCACAGACATCTAAACAACAGACATCACAAACAAATCACTTTTAAGTCCAACATCACAACTTTCTTCAACAAGAAATCTCATTATACACCTCATTATAGATTAAAATGGCCGCCCAAATTGTTCTCGTCACTGGCGCCTCCGGCTTCATTGCAGCCCACGTTGTGGAAGCCTTCCTCAAGAAGGGCTACAACGTTCGTGGAACCGTGCGCTCAGAGAAGACTGCTGAAGAAGTGCGCAAGACGCACTCAAAGTATGCCGAGCAGCTTAGCTTTGCCATTGTCCCCAATATTTCTGCTGCCAATGCTTTCGACGAGGCCGTCAAGGGAGTCGATGGTGTAAGTAGACACTCGGGATATCACTAAGTGGTAACATTACTAATTCGTATCAACATATAGATTATCCATACTGCGTCTCCTTTCATCCTGAATGCCACCGACTTCGAAAAGGAGCTTCTTCAGCCCGCCATCCGGGGCACCACCTCCATCCTGGAGGCCGTCCAGAAGTACAACCCTTCCGTCTCCAGAATTGTCGTCACTTCGTCTTTTGCTTCTGTTCTGGACCCGATGCAAGGCCAGCGTCCCGGATACGTCTACAAGGAGGCGGACTGGAACCCCATCACCGTCGAGCAAGCCAACAGCAACCCCGTCATGGCATATCTCGCCTCAAAGACATTCGCCGAGCGAGCCGTCTTTGACTACGTCGAGACCAACAAGCCAAGCTTCACCGTGGCCACTCTGTGCCCTCCCATGGTCTACGGACCGATTGTTCACAGTGTTAGCGATGTCAAGTCGCTCAACACTTCTTCTGGCGACATCAACCGACTCATCGACGGCTCGGAGAAGGATGTTCCTGACACTTCCTTCCACGCATTTGCCGACGTCCGCGATCGTAAGCTTTCCCAGCACCCAATATTAACATTCTTAACAATAGCTAACCGTGAAATTTTACAGTTGCCGAAGCCCACGTCTTGGCCTTTGAGAAGCCAGAGGCTGCTGGGCAGCGATACCTCGTTGCCAACTCTGCCTACAGCTACCAGCAGATTTGCGACATTATCCGCGAAAAGTTCCCCGAGCAGAAGGATTTGACACCCAAGGGCAACACTGGCGCTCCTCTTCCTCCTGCTTACCGCCTCGATACTACCAAGGCTGTTACTGAGCTGGGCCTCAAGTTCAGGCCCCTGCAGGAGACTATTGTGGACATGGTCAACAGCTTGATGAAGCTGCGCCAGTAGAGTAAAGGTCACTTATTCTGGGGTCATAGAGTTTTCTTTATGATGAGAAATTGAGATTTAGGGTACAAGAGTTATAGAATAGAGCATAGAATAGAGTAAATGAGGAGATGATGCGTTTGTCTATTGCCTTTCCTCGGCCATTTCCACTTCCATCGAGCAGTAAAAAGCTATTCCTCTATCATCAAAAGGCCGAATTCAAACTGCGTAAGGTGGGAGAAATTTGCTCCGAGCCGCAAGATCAATAACATACCTTTCAACAGTCTAGATCTCACTACCACGTATACTTACAATAGTCCCCTGAGCCCTGCATACAACAAGCACATGCGCCAACTCCCTTGCATAACTAGGCCACGCCAAGACACTCGGATCCTTCCATCCTTCCAATGACATGATATCTGACAGGCCCCATCGAATGACACTATGCAGGTCTCTGCCGTAGCTTCATTCTACCGAATAAGCTTAATATAGCGGTAGTCATATTACGTAGTTTGTATAACCCTTCACATTGGCAAACGTACGTATCAGACGTCAAGGGAGAATAGTCAGCAGAGACATCAGGCGTGGCTACGCAAGGAGAGCACCATGTTTCACAATTGGGATTCTTTTACGAGCCGCCTATTTGCCTATTCATGCGGGGGATGTGAATGATTACCCGTCGTCGTAGTCTCAGTTTTCAGCTCTGTCAAGTTTGCGGAATCTGTGTGACATCCTTGGGGCGGTGTCGTGGAATGCTGTCTCGGGTTGCCGCGGTCGACTTTATGCATAGTTCTTTCCGGATGTCGATGCGGACGATCGGCTCCGACAAGAGCATTGACGAAATAAAGATATAAGGTTGTGATTTAAGCTTCAATCCCTTCTTCTTTACAAGTTCAAACTCAACTAAACATCATTCTTACACTCTACTCTACATCAAGGACCAGCATACAAACATTCACAATGCTTCTCAAGTCCGTCCTCCTCACCCTCGCCATCTCTCTCGCCTCAGCGCAGAGCGAAGTCGGCCGCCCCTGCGGCTTCAAGATTGCTCCCTGCCCCTTCGACATGAAGTGCGTCGCCGACAACCCGTACTGCCCTGAGCTCAACAAATGCCCCGGCCACTGCGAGTTCAAGAACAAGTACGCCTCGTGCGGAGGCTTCACCCCGAGACCGCACAACTGCGACCGCAATCACGTGTGCCAGGACGACCCTCGGCTGCCGCCAAACTGCGGCATGGCTTGTGATATTCCGGGAATCTGCGTTCCAAAGACGGCTGAGTTTTGTGGAGGATTTGCGGGTTTTGCTTGTCCTGCGGGAAAGTATTGCTATGATGTGTTGGATGATTGTGATCCTGAGAACGGCGGTGCGGATTGCGGTGGTATTTGTTTGTAGAGAAAGACATCGATACTCCAGGAAATGGCAAATTGCAATACCATTTGAATCGCTCTCTTGTTATCGTGAATGACTCGAAATGAGGCTACACATGATAGCCAGGCACGTTGCTCTTCTTGATCCAAGTTGGCCTGCACCTCATGGATCTGCCTATCTTTGGCCATCATCTCTTGGTTGATTGGGACCAGTGTATAAGAGCGCTCTTCTGGAGGCAGCCGGTAATTCATAGCCAGGATTTGGACTTGGAGTGGACTTGCATTCAAAGGCCGGCGGCTTTCCTGAGTCTTATCCATAGATTTGGGAAATAACGACAGAGTACTGCTATATAGCCGCTCTTGTCGTCCCCCGGCCAATGCCCCATTGCGGCTATAGCAGCATCTCCGGAAATATCAAAATCAGGATTCACTTGAAGGAATCCTTCCAAGATGTCTGAATCATGAGATGGTATACCAGCAGCGACAGTGAGAATTTTTGATATACTCTCGTTGCTATTGTTTTCCTGCTCTAACAGATTCCTCAAGAGTTCTGCTTTTGAATAGTCAAGTTGGATATCAGCAGCGGCGGCGAGAACTTCTGATATAATCTCATTGCTTTTTTCGATATGCTGCAGAAGAATCCTGATGATCTCTTGCTGGAAACTGGAAGAGCAGATATCAGCAGCGACAGTGAGAATGCTTGCTATAGTATTATTATTGTTGTTTTCCTGTTGCCGCAGAATCCTGTGAGTCTTTCCTCTTAAATTTAAATCATGAGGTGTAATCGCAGCTACCGCCTTCGAAAGCGGTGAGCTTCCATAGACTTGGTTCTTGAGGGATAGAAGAAAGCGCATTGCTGAAGGGCCAGATTTTGGATTCTTCGCAGCGGCGATAAGATATTGCTCGGTGATGATGGGTCGAGACTGACCCTGGCGGCAGCTGAAAACCTCAAATACTGCTTCGGCGGCGTTTAGATTTGTAGCTGCGCGTACCAATACTTCGTCATCTATAGTGAACTCTTTTCCACGATATCGAGGCAATTTGCCGTTCTGTGCTGCAACTTCGATTATATCTTGGCTGGCTAGGACTTTGGTTTGTTCTGCTAGGAATCTGCAAATATCCGTCTCGAGTCGTGGCAAGTTGCTGACCACCTTTCGCATCGCATAAAAGCCCGACACCTCCTTAATTTCGTTCACATCAAATGCGTAGATATACTGGAAAACATCGTGAGCAAGCTTATCCAGCGGTTTCTCGTAATTCGGGAAAAGAGAGGAGTCGTATTTGTCCGCCAAATCGGACGACATGCCTCGTAGCGCGTAAACGAGATCTCGAGGATCTGTGGCCTCGCTATTCCCAAAGTTAAGTAGAAGTTTGTAAAAGCTTCTACTCTCACTCCACCATGTAGATTCTCTCCACGGAGAAGGCATGATGTCAAGTACAGATTGGCAATGTGCATCGGGGGTTATTCCCAAGAGCAGAGGAGTGAGACCAAAAAGCCGGGCTGACACAGTTTTTTTGCCACAAGATATAATACCGGCCCTTGCGAATGCTACCTCTTGTAGAATCCAAACCCTGCGAAACCACGGTTGTTCCAGAATTTCCTGCAGGCCTTGCCGTAATTTCGTGAGGTCGGCATCATGTTCCTCCAAAACTGGCTGGAGAGAACGTATCCAAAGGTCTTCCCAGCGGCTATCCTGGCGTGACCAGGCTCTACAAGCATGCTGTATGCTCTCTTTCTGCAGCCGCTGTAGGCTTTCCATAAAGAGATCTGTCAGAAATGACCCCCAACCTAAGCGGAAAATCACACTATCGGCTTCCTTGTAGATATTTCCCATATGTCCAACTTGGTGTCCTCTCTCTTTATCGTTTCCCTGATCAATGCATACTGCATCAATCCACAGGATACGCTGCTTTTTGGGATATCGAAGGTCAAGCAGTGCGTTGTAGAGATTGCGGGTGATTCTCAGGCAACAACCCTTTACATGAATCGTTACGGAAAGACGAGACGAGCCCCAGGTGTATGAGAGAGCTTCGTAAGAAACCGTATTCTCACGTTGGTGTAATTCGGCTTGGAAAAGCTCGCAAGATATTATGCTGCCTGTTCCTGGATGTAGGCAGAGTAGCCGTATTGCAGGCTTTTCCAGATTGAGAGGGGTGTACTGGTAGTCTTCCATGAGGGCATATAACAGTTTGATGAATACCGAAGTCGACAAGTCGGCTCTCAACGGCAGAGCTTGAGCTCCAACAAAATGGAGGCTTGAAAAGCTTGGGGCTTTATCTACCAGAAGAAAAGATTGTCCCTAAATGTAAGATATATGTTAAAGGCGATTCAGCCTTGGGCAGTACATGTGCAACTTAATCTCCGTCCAACAGCGACTCAGCCACGTTTACTTGCATGCTAGCCTATCAAGCGGTTTACAAAGAAACAAGGATCGCAAACTAAAGTATGTGTGTGCATGAGGAGAATACGGCCGCCATTCTAGATGAGTTTAGTGTGGTGGATATGTGCGTATTGTCTGTTTCTGTACATGTCATTTCTCGATTCCTTCTTTTTACACAACCCCCCAGAGAGGGCCAATCAAATCCCGATCGCACGCAGGTTAGGCAGAAATATGGCTATGCCACAGCAACGGAGGATCGAAGCGATGGGTATAACATCAAATATCAATGTGATGCCTAAGCCACCGTATAAAATGTAACATGTAAAGACAGTGTGCATGCAGCTAGTCACAACGATGGAATGATACGTATGGAACAGATATTTCTCCGAATTGACGCTCTGGGTACACGTAAACTTTTCTCTAAATATACTGGTTAACTCCTGTACAAAGATTCTTCAAATGTCGCTTAGGCTGCTGCGTAGGCTGTTCCATAAGGCTGAAGCTCAAGGCCCTCGATATAGAGAGGACCTGGCAACCCGCCTTTCTGCCTGTTCTCCCAGAATTTCTCAACTGTGCGCTGGAAGACCTTGTCATGGTCAGGTCTTCTCAGATCGAATGGTTGATGGCCAAGACCAGCTAATATCATCCTGTATCGCAACGCCAAGTCAGTATACTATATTTAGTTATTCGACCGGTAGGCAATTGATTGACTCACTGTATCGTAGCGGCGGCGTTGGTCATCATAAAGTTGTCCTCACCAATCAACTGCTTAATAGCGCCATCCGTAACACCATCGAGAATCTTCTGCGGCAAGTCGAACTCGTGAGCAGCTGGACGACCAATTCCAACTCCATCCACCTTTTCCAACGCCTTGACCATGCCAGCAGCCGTGCGAAGACCGCCAGTGATGTAAGCCTTGGTCTTCTTCAGCTCGGGCATGATCATTTCCGCAAACTCGATAAAGTAAGCCTCCCGCTTCTTGGTAGACTCTCTCTTGTGCACAAACGCCAAAGACTCGTATGTGCCCCCCGATAGCTCAACCCAGTCAAAGTTGTTCTTCTCGAGCTCTGCGCAGAGAACTTTGCAGTCTTCGACTGTGAAACCGCCCTTTTGGAACTCGGTGCTGTTGAGCTTGATGCCAATGCTGAAGGACTTGTCGGGAACGCGAGCGCGGATAGCATCTGTGATTTCAAAGATGATTCTTGCGCGGTTGGTCAGCGAGCCGCCATATTGGTCTGTCCGCAGATTGGTCGACGGTGCCAGGAATTGGGCCAAGAGATAGCCACTGCAAGCCATATGTGTTAGTATCACTCCACTGGACCCTCCTCCCCAATCGCTCAACCGCATCCTCATATGAGAAAATGCATTGGAAACGTCTCCATCTTGAGACTTACTGTGCGCCATGGAGCTCAACACCGTCAAAACCGGCCTTGTAGCAATACTCGGCTGCGTGGGCAAACGAGTTGACAACGTGATCGATATCAGCCTGCTCCATCGCCCTTGGCTTGGCGAATGATCCGAATTCAGAGCCCTTCAGCTGTACATCACTAGCAGAGATGGGGTGAGGCTGGATGTTGTCCGTAACTTGTCGACCCGGGTGACTCAGCTGTGTGTAAACGAGGCTGCCATGCGCCTTGGCTGCGGTGGCGATGTCCTTGAACCTGTCAAATCGTTCGCCAGAAAATGGTGCTTCCAAGGGAATAATGTGGTTTCCGATGCCTTCAAGCTGGTCGTACTCGATCATGGTGTTGCCGAGAAGAATGACTCCATATCCACCTGCACCCCATAGCTTGTAAAGGTTGACAAGCTCCTTTGTGGGGATTCCTCTCTTGGTCAAGTCCTTGTCATCCCAACTTGACTGTAGTTCAGACATGGCAGCCTTCATGAAGCGGTTCTTGGCCGTCTTGCCACTGAACTCAAAGGCAAGGGGCTGGCCGAGAGGCGCAGGGTCAATCTTTTCAGGAGCTTGTGTCATGATGAATCTTACTTATCTCGTGTCTTCTAACGAAAGGGTATATAAAAATGTTGTTGATTGAAGACTCTGTGTCCATCTGCTTCTGGTTGAGGGAAACGTCTTCCTTTTATACTCGGGCAGGCTACTAGGTAACACGACATGATACGAAAACTCTCATGGTGGAGATATCCATAAATGTCAACCCCTAGTCTTAGCGGGTATGCGAAAGGCGATCATAGGTTCCCGCGTGACGATCACTCATTCTCTGCTAATACGAAATTTGGATTCCAAACTCCTCAACGTCGCGGATGAGTGGAGCATGAAAATCGGAGCTTCTCACGCCATGCTTGCAAGGAAGCATCCCGTTTCAAACGTTATCAATCGCTTAGCAACTGCAAAGTCCGCTAGGGTTCGGCATACGGCATATAGACATGGTCCTTAGCTTGAGAGGGTTGTCAATGCATACAGGCACTCACTGGTATTCCCGAAACTACACAACATCTGGTCTACGGTCATATGTCATATATCGGTTATCGGTTATTGTTACGGCCATTGGCTTTCTAAACACACCCATGAGCATTTTGATCCTACATATGTCGCATTGCTCATGTCTGGTTAGGCTACCCGTACCTACATGTATGTTGAAGGTCCTCGAGATATTATGTCATGTAGTCCGATAGCAAACTGCGCAAAACATCCGCAAATTGTGGATAACGGAGGTTAAACGAGTGCGAGAAGCGGTGACTTTCCAAGGATATCTGGCCCGCTTCAAGTGTCCGCTCTCTAGTCAGGCTGTCAAATGCTAATTGGACGCTAAAACCCTTGATCTAGTCCATACTGTATGGTTCTACGGATCATGCAAGTCAATCTTCTCCCAGTTGCTAGCCCGCCACTCACGAGAGATGAGTGCTCCTATTGGGGCTTAGATTCCGCAATGTCAGGCCAAAAGCTATAGATCGAATCCGACTTAGCGGCGCAAGAACCTACCTAGGAAACTTTGTGCTCAAATCGAAAGAGGACAGCTGCGGAATTTCGAGTTATTAATAACGCAGCAGTTCCGACTCTTCGGCCCAGGGAAAGAAATTCCGTGCGCTGCCGTTAACACAACCCTCATCTCATCTCCAGGCAGCTCCTAGAAACCCTCCTGTCTGAGATGACTTGGACGACTTACACGGAATATGCCGATGAAGCACACGGAAGCGGAGCCGTTCGCTCTAACTACTGCATTGAGGAGCGGCACGGCAGGGGAGCGGCACGGGCTTAC
Organism: Trichoderma simmonsii; assembly: GCA_019565615.1. Taxonomy (NCBI): domain Eukaryota; kingdom Fungi; phylum Ascomycota; class Sordariomycetes; order Hypocreales; family Hypocreaceae; genus Trichoderma; species Trichoderma simmonsii. The sequence goes on along the minus strand of CP075870.1, from coordinate 3,903,858 downwards.
ATGACATACAGCCATGGTCTGATCGGCATTTTGTCTCTCCAAGATATGCTGGCGTTACATACAATACTTTTACTTGTAATTCTGCGGCATGTGCTTTTGTTCAAGTTAAATATGTGTTTAACGTGTCCAATTCCTTCGATATCGATGGATGTTATAGCTCCATCTCCAGTTCATCCCACTTAGACCATAGCAATAACTTGCTCACTAGCAACGGCTGGGCTGAACTAACATGTAGGGCTAAATCCCACGCTTGTATTATAAATACACGTACAAGGGAAAATTGATCCAAACCACCACGGAGAAAAATACCTGCCGAGGCAAGGTCTATATTAGGTCAGCGGCCTAAACAGTGGAGTTTTGCTTTCAAATCCAAAGCCGTGAGGGTTGCAGATTGGCTGTGGTCCGTGGAGAAGCTCCCATCGGTAGAGCAATCAGACCGTGGGGATAAAGCGTGCGAGGGGATAGGCAGGGTTAGTATAAATGGCAAGTTTTCGCGATAGATCGAGGCTCAACTCCCATCAGCTCTGCCTATCACATATCACACAACTCTCACAACCCCCTGCAACAAGTCGAGCTTTGATCTCTAAGCCTCTAAGCACTTGATAACTACGGGACATCAATTACACGAAATCACGCCAATCATGACACACTTCCGCATCGACGTCGTCTCAGACACCGTCTGCCCCTGGTGCTACGTTGGCCGCAAGCAAGTCCAGCGAGCCCAGCAAATCTGGCAACAGCGCTATCCTTCTTCCACCGACACCTTCTCGGTCAAATATGCCCCCTTCCAGCTAAACCCAGATTCCCCCCGAGGTCCTGGCAAGAGCATTGATAAGCAGGGCTACTATGTGCAGCGCTTTGGCCCCGAGCGGACAGCCATGATCCAGGATCGCCTTCGCGGAGTTGGCGAGGCCATTGGCATCAACTTTCGTTTCGGCGGCAGGGTTGGCAACTCGCGAGACTCGCACCGCCTGATTCACTTGGCCAAGAAGCACGGCGATGAGACGGAGCTCAAGGTCGTTGACGGGCTGTTCGCCGCGTACTTTGAGAATGAAAAGGACATTACCGACCACGATGTCCTCAAGGACGTTGCCGTCGGAGCGGGTATTCCTGAAGCGGAGTTTAAGAAGGCGATTGTGGAGAGTGATGAGGGGGGCGAGGAGGTTGACATGTCTGCTGGAACTGCGCGGTTCAGGGGCATCAGTGGCGTGCCGGATTACACGATTCAGGGCAAGTTCAGGTTGAGTGGTGCTCAGGACGCCATGGAGTTTGTCAACGTCTTTGAGAGAGTCAAGGCTCAAGATGTTTAATTGCATAAGCGTATTGCTGAATAATGGAAATAAAGAAGAATAAAGTAAAATAAGATAGAAATAGAGAAGCGACATGATTCTCCGTAACGAAGATGAGATTCCGGGTATTCTCCAACTACATGTTCCGCTGATATTCAACCAGAAACTCCAACAGTAGCAAACAATCAGCCTCTAACTGCGAAATACCACCTCTGCTCTCCTCTCAAGCACACTCTCCCACACTCTCCTCTCTCTAAATCCTGGCATGTAAAACAGCACGCCAATCTCCTGGCTCGTCCACCAGCTGGCCCTATCCATGTTGCCTGAACCCAGCACCAAGTACTCGCCGTCCACCATTGTCATCTTAAAATGGGCAAAGACGGGTTCGTCCTCAAGGTTCGCACTATCGCCGAGTTGCTTATAGTAGAGTATCTCCAGCTGTCCTGGTGCCACTGACTGAGCTTCTATGTCATTCCGCTGAGATCGCTTACACAGAGCTTTGTACTTTTTGACAAACCGCCGGATACACCACGATGTTGTTGTCCCAGCAGTAACGAGCTGCTCAATGACCATCATATTGCGGCCCGTACGCACATGTACGTTTACTCCGCGAGCGATTGCTTCCAGTAGAGCGTCTATCACGGGCCACGATGTGAGATTCGGCGTAACGAGATGAATGTCGTGGCGAGCATTTGCAAACAGGGTAAGCAGAGCAGCATTTAGAGGCGTCATGGGCGGGTTGGACTGAGAAAAGAAGGGAAAGGGAAAGAATCTGAATCGAGGATTTCGATGATGCGGCGATGGAAGAAAGATGGCTGGTGTTGGCGCAACGGCAGTGAAGTGAATGCACTGTGTAGCTGAACGGTCGTCGTCCTCTTCATTGAGAGGCGATGAACTTGAAGTCTCGACGTCCTCATCAACGCCGTCATCGACATCTCCGATACGAACCCCATTCGTCGCAATTCTCTGTCTCCTTGCCAGTTCGATGTTATCGTTGTTCGTTGACCTCATCTTGTCAACTCTGGCTCCCCAGACCCTGGAGTGGAATGTGAGCAGCTTGTCCACAACCTCGCCCTCCAGCTCGACACATCCCTCAAACCATCGCTCCCAGCTCACGTTGCAGCTCGGAACCCAAGCTTTGGCCTCATCCACTATGACATATTTCGGATGCATCACGCTCAGAGGTGTAAAGAAGAGGCTCTTGACCGTCATCTCGATACCCCCTTTTCTCAGCGTCTCCTCATCCGGCAAGCCCAGCTTGGCCCATTTCGACGGCGGATAGACGCATCCCTCTGGCGCAGACGTGTGAAACAGTTTCTGGAACAGTCCCCAAGATGAGAAGCCAATGCTTATGTGAAGCGTAGGCAATGGCTCTCCAGCCCTTGAGCGCGCCTCAGCTAGCTGGATGAGTGTCTGGCGGATGCCGTCGAGAGATGGAGAGGCGGCCCAGTAACATGTGACGAAATGGACTGAATGCTTAGCGGATGCAATGGCAGGCAGAATCGCGCGAGTGAATATGGAATGTCCTGTGCCAACGTAGAGCAGCTTTGGCGTGCTGGTCGTCAGGAGAGAGTCAATGGCCTCAGGATCGTGATAGTTGGGGGAGTCTTTGGAGCGCTCATGTTGGTGGGATAGGAGCAAGTCTCTCCACGGTGTCACAAAGGAAGATGGAAATTCCAACGGCTGTGACATGAGAATTGAGAAGAATAAAAATATGTTGTTAAAAGATAAATAAATGAAGAAGAAATCAATTAGCAGTGCAGGCTCAGCAATTGAGGGCGTGTGAGGTGAGAAGCAGGCGGAGGAGAGCTTGGTATCAAGGAATAGATGACGAGGTGTCTTATGGCTCCCGATAGCACAGCCACACGCGCAAACACAGCGTTTGAAGCAAACAGGTCGTGCGTATGCCTTAATTCCACGTGGAAACAGAGACCAAAAAGGTCGGAAATTGTATGTATGCTGTCGAGTGGCCAAAAAGAAGAGGGATTGTTACAGCGAAGACAATGGAATTGGTGAAAAGGGCAAAAAATAACTGTCCTCGGTGAGGCTCGAACTCACGACCTTCAGATGGCCCAAACTGATGTTTGGATCATATCGTCTAATATGAGACTGACGCGCTAGCCAACTGCGCCACGAAGACCCGTTATTGAAAGCAAGGGGCGTAGCATCAATTATCAAGCTGGCTTCACCTTGACGCTAGCACGACTATTGTAAACCTGCATCTTATCGAATCTTTGGGATAAATCGATCACTCTTTGGATTTGTCACCAGATGGGATAGAAGAGCTCCAAGCTCCAACAGGCCTAGATATACCCTTTTAGTACCTGTATACCCTGAATTACATGTCTGGTACATATATCCTCCCTCCTACCATCACAGTATAGATGTCATTTGAACGAGTATTGATCATAGCACCTATGAAACCAGACTCATTGCTGGCTCTCAAACTGCAGAGTACATCCATCGTGTTATTGATCAATTGGTAATAGATTGGCTATCCGAAGACTCCGTGATATGCCCTCTATACCAGCTAAATAGTGGTTATAGCGGGACGGTGCTATCAATTCAGGGGACTACAGTGATCAACCCCCCCTGTACCTGTTCCTCTCTGCCGCCATAGTCACGCGCCTCGGCGGGGCTCTCCAGCACGCTTTCCGCACCTGCAGCTCGATTTCATTAATCGCCCGACCTGGAGCTTGTCGCATCGCAGCCTCACCTCGACCAACTCCAACTCCAGCACGTCAAAACCTCTGTCTGCTGCTCGAGTCACGGCCTCTCCTTTTTTGCGACTCTTTTTCTTTCTTTCCCTTTTCTTCTTCTCCTCCGAAGATTATCCAAGATGCTCTCGGGCGTGCTCATCTTCAACCAAAAGGGCGAGAACCTCATCTTCCGCGCCTTTCGCAACGACTGCCGCCCTCGCCTTGCCGACGTCTTTCGCATCCAAGTCATTTCTAATGCCCAGGTCCGATCGCCCATCTTGACGCTGGGCAGCACGACTTTCAGCCATGTCAAGCACGAAAACATTTACCTCGTCGCCATCACCAAGAGCAACGCCAATGCCGCGCTGGTCTTTGAGTTCCTCTACCGGCTGATTCAGCTGGGAAAGGGGTACTTTGGCAAGTTTGACGAGGAGGCCGTCAAGAACAACTTTGTGCTGGTCTACGAGCTGCTGGATGGTAATTTCTTTGCCCTCTCTGTCTATCATCGCAGTTACTAATAGTGTGCCTTCAACCGCAGAAATCATCGACTTTGGCTATCCGCAAAACACCGAGACAGACACGCTCAAAATGTACATCACCACCGAGGGAGTCAAGTCCGAGTCGCGCCCCGAAGACACGTCCAAAATCACCATGCAGGCCACTGGCGCGCTGTCATGGCGAAAGGCAGACGTCAAGTACCGCAAGAACGAGGCCTTTGTCGATGTCATCGAGGACGTCAACCTGCTCATGTCTGCCACCGGCGCAGTTCTGCGAGCGGATGTCACGGGCCAAATCGTTATGCGCGCCTATCTCTCCGGCACCCCCGAGTGCAAGTTTGGCCTCAACGATCGACTGCTGCTGGATAACGACGGATTGCTGAGCCTGCCCAGCGGCAACAAGATGGGCACCAAGGCCACCAAGGCAGCTGCAGGAAGCGTCACGCTGGAGGACTGCCAGTTCCACCAGTGCGTCAAGCTGGGCAAATTTGACACAGACAGAATCATCAGCTTCGTTCCGCCCGACGGCGAGTTTGAGCTCATGCGCTACCGTGCCACGGAAAATGTCAACCTCCCCTTCAAGGTACACGCCATCGTCAACGAGGTCAGCCGCACAAAGGTCGAGTACAGCATTGGCGTCAAGGCCAATTTCGGTTCCAAGCTCTTCGCCACCAATGTCATCATCAAGATCCCTACTCCCCTCAACACCGCCAAGATCACCGAGCGTTGCACACAGGGCAAGGCCAAGTACGAGCCCAGCGAGAACGTCATCGTCTGGAAGATCGGCAGGTTCACGGGCCAGAGCGAATACGTCCTCACTGCCGAGGCTTCTCTGACCAGTATGACAAACCAGAAGGCGTGGAGTCGGCCACCCCTGAGCATGAACTTTAGCTTGCTCATGTTTACCAGCTCAGGCTTGCTGGTACGCTATCTAAAGGTCTTTGAGAAGAGCAACTATTCCAGTGTCAAGTGGGTGCGGTACATGACAAGAGCAGGTTCATATGAAATAAGGTGCGTCGACTTGAATCCAAAAATCTATCTATTGCGCTAACTTTTCTTTTCCCCCATCTAGATTTTGAGGCGATTTGACTGTATGATGATGGATTTATGGCATGTATGGCGTTGAAGGATACTCGGGCAAAAAGCTTTAATATCATTGCATCTTCTTAATTTCCCCTTCTCGAGCATGGCTTCCCTTCCACAACCGAGGCTGCATTCCATTCTACGAGGATATGACAGCTTCAGCAGTGGAAAGCTTGTGACACACTCACTTTGACAGCCCCCTTTCGTGCTGCATACCCCTCGGATCCGTCTGCGGATAGCTGCAGAAAATCTCAGATCTACCCCTTATCCTCGTACGGCGGCCAATTGGATTCAGCAAACCCTGTCGCTCATGTCTGTTCCTCTTTTACATCAAGAACCCAGAATATCCAGGTTCAAGGACCTTCGGGTAGACACCGTTCTACTGACATCGTCTGAAGATGATTCAGATATTCTCATTCGGTCCGAAATAGTGCATCCCGGTGAAGAACAAGCATCGAATTGGTTCATCTCCGGCCGCCAATACCAGAGATGGTGCTCAAATCCGGCGGTAGTTCCAGGCCCGTTGAAAGCTGGATGTTTGCCACAGCAGCCGCAGTTCAGTCAGCTCGCATGTGTCCTGGATATCGTCTGAAGAAGGAAGCCGGAAATAGAGCGAGAAATTACGAGGCTTCACTGATGGAGCCTCTCACTAACAGAATCGAGTCTTCAAGTGTACCCTCAGATGACGCCACGAATGTGCCTTTCCCATGGTATGACGGGATGTCCTGGATCGGCCACCCGCATGCTGTCTTATGCTCCAAACGTTGTTGTGTGACTGTTTTCTTGTCTTTTCACGTTTGCTTCCACTGTTGTGATAAATTCTAAACACAGATAATCAAGGTTCGTGAGAGCAAGCGGACGGCTCGAGTACCATTGTCCCGTTCTGGGTGAAAACGATGCTCGATATCACACAGAGACCATTTCTTAGGGTGGCAAATTAAACCGAAGGAATACATCGTGAGCCAGCTCTCTTGATTACAGCTCAGACAGAGCAATCCATGCACTGCGTAACACCAATTCATTCCCGAGGCATGTGCTTCCTCCGAGGCCGAGTCGTGGGAGCATCAGCCCCGGATTAGCCAACGTGGAAATCACGATATCCTACTAGGTTATCGCTGTTTATGCTCCTGTGAAAGCTGACCTCTCTACCTATCTGTCCTTTCCTTCTTCTTTCTCTTTCACGAGCTGCTGAAGCAATGGAGCATCTGAACTCAACCGGCCATGCTACTCCTGCGGTTGATAGCGCAATGGACCTCAATGTCTCATTCACTCATGCAAGTTTTATATCTGCGGCGCTTTTATCCATCACACATGGAACCTTATTAACCCAGACAGTATCACGATGATCCGCAGGTCCCTCTCGTATGTGGTCCGACGGCGTCGAATATCCCCTCTCCAAGAGGACACAGCTTTGGTAGCACCTGCAACTTCCCACGAGACTTTGGGCGTCACCGGCCTCTTGTAACCCGATAGAGAGCGCCAGAGGGCCTTGAACGACCTTCTAGAAGGATTTTTATCATATTTCACTCGACCACATGTTTGCCTCTCTGACGACCTCTCCCGCGCTCAGATACCTGGGAGCATATCCAGACTTGTCTGATATGTATCAAGCAAGCCACACGGCATCCTGCCGCTCAGAGACGCCTTTCACGATGCTCCAGACGGGTTTCCAGCTCATGAATAATCTTATCAGGCCACTCTTTCCCCCATCCAGCTGCTACTGCTGATACCTTCCCTCTACTGTTTTAAAGGCAATATGTCTTATTTTCTGTGCTCCCCCTTTGCGCCGAGGCATAGTGGTCCTATTTTTGTGTCAGTATTGCCTCCATCACGATCCATGTCAGAGGCATGTCTCCATAAGGACTGCAGTGAGCACATGAAAGAACCTCCCTCGTCTCTCTAGAAGCAGTCCCACAATGGCTTTACCACTGGGCGTTATTGGAATGGACAAATGTCCCAGCTGGTAAGCGAGGTCCGAGGGCAAGTCGTTGACAGTTGATCGAGCAGCAAAGGCAATGGCATACTGGGGATGAGGACGAGATTATAAATGGAATCCTATCTCTGTCTTCAACACAAACTCAGTCAGCATCAGTCAATGCACAAAGACAATCACCACAACTCTCAACATACCTCCTATCTGATATCAGCACCAACAGCATCAGCTTCAGCTCTGCACAATTTCTCCTTTTTTTCTGATACATTCATTGGCACAGCACTAGGGCCACCGAATCCGACCTGTCCAACAGCGAGACAGAGCTTCGATATCAGTTCGAATATTTCGTTGACTTGGATACCTTTCTTGCAAGCTAGAAAGTCTGCCTCGGGGCCCTTTTTCACCAAAGTTCTTTGCTGTCTCTTGATGAACTTTGACTTTTCGTGGAAGACATTTTTCCAGACTTGGCTATCTTGTTGCAGGCTTCAACAACTGTGGTGTGGAATATCCAATATTTCAAGGGGTAGGCTTTACGAGCGCGAATAGACAACACGGCCGCCTATCTTTGGCGGACGACCACTGAGTATCTGAGGACGAATTTCATACTCAACATAGCAAGGACAAGACTGGGCAGAAGGAGGATCACCAGCAGAACCGTCATCCCCCTCCATGCCGCTCAACTCTAGCTTCTGTGCCGATTTGACACCTTCACACGGAGACATTTGACAAAAGCTCAAAGAGTGCGCCGTCTTGGCTGTTCACATTTCCTCCCGTCCTTTCAACCTGCTTTCGGAATCACAAAATAAACTCAGCAGCCACATCGTCTGTGTCGTGCAGAACCACCAATCATTTCAGGTCGCGTCACCGCATTATCGTCTGCTAAAAGGGCCATCAGGGTTACGCAGCAGAAATAGGCATTCTGCCGAGACCACCACCGTATTCTCGTGTAACCTCACTTCCGAGCCATCGTCGGGCTCAGCCGTCTCAGCTGGTCTCGGCTCCCCTCCTTTCCGAAGAACCTAAGATCTTTGTACGAGACGAGACGGCCAAAAATAAACCCAGAACCAAGGCAGAAAAAGTCAAAGTCACAAGCATGTGCCAGTACTCGTTCATCCACTACCACCACCAACACCCCTGCACGCACCCGTCCAGCCTCGTCCCCCGATACTCGTATTGCCCTGCGGCTGCCATCAACCCGGCCACCAACCAATACTCGCCTTGTCCTGCCACCACCGTCTTTGCGTCTCCCGAGGCCACAGGCGAGAACCCGTGCGCGCGGGGAACTTGCCTCATCTCGCCGGCCTGCAGCTCGGGGACGTGCCGGCTGCAGGATCTCAATGGGAGATGGGTGTGCTGCAAGTGTAAGCGCGGGGGGAACATTTACCGGTCTTGCCATCATCGGAAGAAGGGGTGTCCTGATACATTTTGTTATCATGATATTTGTGAGAATTGCACTCCTGATATGTAGAGCAGATGCTTCTTTGCTCTTTTTCTCTCTCTTTTTTTTTTTCCTTTTCTATGGCTTCTTTCTATGCTCATGCGAATTCTACCTCTCAGAGAAGAAGGTCTAGGGGTAGAATTACAAGGAAACCGGGGGAATCCTTATTCAGGGCGTACAAACTTGTGTCAATCACCTCGAGAAGTCACGATCGTCCATGTCTCAGTTAGACGTGCCACATGATTTCAAAGGGTAAAAGCCGCCAGTCGTCTCTGTGAACATTTGAGGAGGAAGTCTCAGGCAGCGGATCTGTATCTTTAGGGGGTGTCTGCTTTTGTTTCTTGAGATTACTAGAAGGGGCTGTGTATGAGTAAGTTTGGTGAACCAGGGAGTTCTTTATCGTGCATATGTGTAGCTGAGACTTGTCTTTTGTTTTTAACCCAGTTTATTGACTTTGTCTCAGTTCATATTGTGCTTTCCCGCTCTTGGTTACGTTCATCTTGATACTAATTTACATTTGCACCACATCAGGAACCAATGATGTCTCACCGAGAGGCTTGTGATACACACATGACAAGGCAAGACCAATTAGCCCAACATTGGTCATTTCCAAGGGAAAGATACCTCGCCCAAGCATATCCACCCATCCATCCACTTCAAAGCCTCAAATTTTCCAACTCTCCCATTCGCCCAAGGATGCCCTTGTTAAAAACGATCGTCAATAATACGCCCCCTCCATGAACCCACCAACCGGGAATCCATTCCCCGTCCAAACTGACAGTTCCACCAGTGTCAGTGTCATATGCCACAATCCCAGCCCTTTTTCATCGATGATGGAGAGCCCTCACATGACGTAGAAGATTGGTGAGCAGCTCATCTAGCCACGGCTCTTCGATCAGCACATCTCATCGCCATCACGGTCTACCATGCGAGACATACTCAATCTACCTGTATTCTCACATGCTCTTGGTATTGCTTTTCGGACTCGGGCGAGATCCGAGACTTTTTCTCGGTGTGTTTTTCCGTTGCCATTATTGGCCTCCACATGCATTTCTTTCCTTTTACATCTTTCCGCTTCTTTTGACCGGATCATCGGATGTATAAACATCTTCATATGCCAACTCCAGTCCCCGTTAAGCGAGATCTCAATACCCTAAAAATCTTTTTATCCATATATTCTTCGCCTCGCCACGCGACATCAAAACACCAACTCTCCAAAAATAAAGCATCAAAACCCTTAGTGTATCCTCAACCCCAAAGGGTTGTTCTTTTTCCAGCTGAACAATTCATTTATTCGGTTAAGTCTCACTTTTTTGGCATCTCAACATTTAAATGACCGGTGAGAAGAAGTGATATATCCAATATTTGATCAGGGGTGTCTCTATATCTGGGAAATCTTTGACGAAAGATAGCGGGTCGAGGCCTTGTCACTCTTGAAAAGTGGAAGAGTTTAGAGTTGAATGTTCCGGGGTAAGGCGAGGTCGGCGAGTCGGTGAAGGCGCGGGAGAGCGTCATAGCGAAGCAGATGCATGATTTGAATGTCTATAAATTGCAGCTGAAGAGAAGCTGCAAAACGTAAAGGAGAGACTCATCTGTCTTTCTCCGTGATCAACAAGACACATATTCATCCGACAACTCTTTAATCTCCTCCCGGCTATATCATTGTATAAACAACTTCATACCAGAACCTCCAACAAGATCAAACAACCAACTTCCTTCACCTCTATCATCTCAGCCTCACCATCCAACATGTGTCAACTCCTGATATACGACCTCATCTGCTGCCACTCCTCCCAAAAATGGTCCTACTGCGCAGACTCCCAAACCAGCGGCCGCATCCCCTGCAAACACCAAACCTTCAAGCTCGTCTCCTACCCAACCCCCGCAGAGTTCGAGCCCGCACCCATCTGCCACCGCTCCGAATGCCACTTCAACCGGCTCGACGGCGTCTGGAACTGCTGCTGGTGCGGCAAGACGCACAACACGACCGGGCGGTGCAGCGGCGGGATGATGTATTACGAGTATACGACTTGTGATCATATCTGCTGTCCTTTTTGTAAGAGGGGGGATCAGGGGTACTAAGTGAAGAGATTTTGGGAGTTAAAAGTTTTGGTCATTGGATTGGACGAGTTTTGGAATCGGGGAGAGTAGACCATGATCCAGATCAAATTGTCACAACATTAATCTTGATGGATTCAACACCGAAAGCTGGTATCTTGTTTGCCTTCCTGTCGTGAGCTGAAACTGTCAATTTTGGGTATAATACATGTACTCTCTAATTGGATATCTCGACTCACCTACATACAATAGCAAATTCTCTTCTCGTAAACCCAGCCTTTCAGAGTCTCTCCTTGATGATGTTCCAAGTGAAGCCATGTCGAATCCTACATTACCCAGTCACGAGTCATACATAGTTTGTACAATAAGCCGCTGTAGGATTATTATTAGTATGCGCTCCAATTTTGGGTTAATTTGTTCTTTGCTATTTGTTTGTTTCATAGCCAAAGGCATAGCCACTGCCATCCATGCTCAGGCCGGAAATTTGCAACACTTTGCTTTCCCAAGATAAATCCTGCTGCCTAAATAATCTAATGCAGTAACACTCAAAATCTCAAGATCGGACGACTACCGAACCTGTCAAAGATGTCATGCGAGGCAATCTGGGGCAAATATTTCGGGAGTATGCATGATCTGTGAACCCCCAACGCTGCGATCAAATCAATAGTCGCAACTCTCTTATTTCACCTTGTTCAACTCTACTCAAAAGCATCATTTCCACTTGCGACTCTTATTTATGGTGTGATGAGAGAGGATGTTGTGTCCCAGATCCAGAAATTCGGGACGGGAACCTCCTCTTTTTGCGATACACGACGCCGGGGCAATCTCTCCAGAGTGGTACAGAGGCGCACATACCCCAGACAGACAAACAGAGAGAGCCTCACTGCTCTTGTTTCCGTCTTGCTTCACTAATAGTACGCGTTCGAGTCAGAAGAACTGCAAGTGAATCCTCTGCCGAAGCCATTGTCATCTCAGAAGCCATCAGCAAGCTCTTCCCATCGGAGAGTCCGAATATGCAGAACGTATCTCGCCACTTTGTCCATCGTCAAGCTCAAGCAATCTCACCATGTCACACATAACTCCCCACAACGTCCGAAACATTGAATCTCAAATTAGGTCACGTCGATCCGGAAACCAGGATCCCGGGATGAGAGCTAGATCTCCGCGCCTTCATCTTGCATATACTATCTGCGAGCAATGGTATGACAGCATTGGGTTCGTGTCACCAAGGGCGGAGTCTCATTATGCTGCATCACTTACAGATCATGAGGCTCGTATCCAAAAGCAGGGATGATTGCACTGGCTGTGAGATGAATGGTTCCAGTCTCGCCAGGCAGGATGGACGAAAGGATCGCACAGCAGGTGAGTGAGAGGACAGCCAGATCGAATCCGGGACCGACATGATTGCAACCTGGCACTTGCACTTCCCACGTATGACTATCGATCCCGAGGCGTCGATCCTGAGGGGAACATCTTGTCAATAGGACAAGCAGTTGAGATGTTGTATATAAAGAGGCGGTCCTGCCTCATCAAGAGAGTATCAATATCGATACCAATACCAGATCTTGCTCGCTCTGCCATCTTCAATCTGTCAACAATCACGTATTTCACTTCACCCTTTACTCTTTTACCGATTTCAAGCCCTTAGTTCCTCAAAATGTGTCACGGACATCCTAGATATCACTCGTGTGCGCATACATCACTCGTCTGGTATTACTGCCCTTCGGCACACATAGACTTGGAGACAGGCTTCGAAACACCTTGCCGCAATGTCTCGTTTGCACCAGCCCAGTCAAGTCCGCTGTCATGTCCTCTCAAGAACTGCCAGTTTGTAGACAAGGGCGGCAGCTGGATATGCTGCAAGTGCGGTCAGGGGCCCAACACCCAAGGCTGGTGCTCTACTCCCTTGGCCAACATCCAAGATGACTTGGACTCGTTGCAGCTGGAAGACGACCAAAGAACCTGTGACCACGGATGTTGTGACGACTGCAAGCGATTCGGTATGGACCACACTTGTTCCCGTCTGATGTGGATGAGAGCTAACCAGTGTTTGTTTGTATCATAGGGCCGAGCCGCAGCCCTTCTCCAGAAAAACGGGTTGTGGAGTCTCGCAAGGGACGATCGCGCAAGTATGGTTACGGAGCTTCGTCCAGATCCCATCGATGCGAGTCACCGTATGCCATGATGAAAGGGCTGTCGCTTGATAAAGGGTCTGAGTCTGGGAGCACAGCTGCCTCTTCATCGTCGAGCAGTTCATATGACTATCGGTCCAAGAAATCCAAGCCGTCCAAGAAGAGTCACAAATCCAAATCTAGAAGCTGAGAAGGGGGATCATAGGCATTGCCTGTATTGTTTCATAGCATTTATAACCAGTGTATTTTTACATGTCAATGAAGAACATCTCTTGTTTCAACTTTTGTGCACGTGTAAGACCAGAGCTCACGTCTCTGGGTTGAGCTTATTGCAGAGAGTATGTTGCCGTAATTATCAATCGGCAGTGCCCTACACGACCATGGCTGATGAAACACTGCTGAACTCATCAACGTTTGCCACTTGGCTACGCATTCAGAATAGCATGAGCTGTTGCGGAATCTGCGGTACGAGAGCAAACTGAATACGAAAACTGTGGGCTGGAAATGGAGCACAGGGAGGGACACGCCCGACTGGAGTCAGACTGCGACGTCAGAGTAGTAAGATTCGAGTCTTGCAGACTCGATCTAACAATAATGCAGTAATGAAGACGCTTCTTTTGACGGGGCTTGGAAGAAAGAAAAGGAAAAGACATACAAGTAAAGACATGCCAAACACGATACAGGCTCAACTGAAGTAGAAGCAATCCGCGTCGCAAGGCATCGTCTTGTCTGGTGAATGCTGTAAGAGCTAAGAGCTTCTTAGTCGGTTGGTTTGGAAACGGCTAGTTTTGGCTAGTGATGACGCCGGTGTGCGTTATGCGTGCTAGCAGTAGCGTCGAGACGATCTCAATGAAGAGCTTCCTCGCACGGCAGAAGCAACAAAAGAAGCCCGCAAGAAGCGCCCACGCGACAAGAAAAGAAACTTGTCCGGCAGTGGTTGTGTGGGCCAGAACTTGTCACCTCACCATCGTCATCATCACCACGGCCAAAGCGCTACAAACGAGCAAGCACAAAAAAAGGGTCGACAAGGGCCTGTGAGCCAAGCTCTTCCACTCTTCCAGGCTCCCCTGGCGAGCCACGTGCAATGGCGCAGGGATCGTTTCCCTTTTGGCCGCTGGTGTGGAATGCAAAAATGCCCTGCGCGCGAAGGGGTTTGTCATGCCGTGTTCGGGGCGGTTGGGCGGCCACGGTGTGATTGGCTCGGCGTGTGCGCTTCGGCTGAAGAGTGAGGCCCGACTCAGCGTGAAGGGCAGGGAAAACGTGGCCGGGGGGGATCTTTGTTGCTTGTTTGCAGTGCTTTTGCCGTGCTGTGCTTTGCTGGTTTGCAAGGGAGCGAAGCAGCCAGCCATGCGACGGTGCTGGGATGGACTCCGATGCGCGGCAATGGGTGCGAATAGCTGAAGCTGTCTATCGTAAGCATTAGTGTCAGCATCTACAGTAAAGCTCCATGGAGATGCGAATCCAGTAAAAGTGCATTGATGCAAGACATCCATGGAGAGAGCAAGCCAGAGCTTCCAGTGGCGGACGCCATCGAAAGAAAAGGTGGAGGTTGGTTGGCCAGAGCAAGACAAGAGAAAATCGAAGTGGTGGTCTGACCATGCGGCTGGCACATGGCATTTTTGCTTTGGGGGGGTTCGGTTAGGGGACATGGGGGGCATGTACCCGCTAACCAGGGCCTAGAAGAGCAGCAGAGCGAACAGAGCGCGGCGAATGGGAATTGAAGATGCAGATCAACTTGATAACTCAGTACTGTACGAGTACGAGTAATACAGACTGATGATCATGCCATGCATGGAAGGATCAATTTGGTCTTAGATGCTAGTTAGCAGCGAGTAGAGTAGCCTAGATGATGCCAGGGAGAGAAGCCGAGGCCGTGACGGGATCAATGTGATACGGATGATATGGATCGGCTTACAGGCTACAGCACATGGCAGCTTACAAGGAGTGCTGCCTGTAGACGACGTTGCATTTGATGGGCAGCAGTAATAGACATAAAGCATTGCGTACGTGGACGAGGAGGTATTAGTTGGTTGTAATTTACAGCACAGTAGCATCAGCAGTGAGTTGGCATCCATTTGATTACAGGTCCTCGTGCTGGATACTGCAGGTATATGAAGTCCCGGGATCTACCTATGTATCATAAGTTGTCCATGTCAAAGTATCGAAGCAATATAGAACCCAGAACACTGCAATCCAGCATCCATGATGCAATGACATTCAACTAATCACATCTCAACAAGCATTCAACAAGCATTCAAGCGCCGCTGCCATTTATTACACGTGTGATACAGGCTCCCATGCTCTGCCCAGCAAGCATCATCCATGGGTTTACGCGGTACTTGGCCCTCGTGTACCCCGCCGTCATGGTCAACCCCTAGCCGCCCTACTACGGCACCTTTAGTTGCTGCCTTTTCCTACTCCGTGCTACTAACGAACCTGGTACTACTGCATCTCCATCCGGGCTCCACCATCTTCTTGCTCATCATCTCCCATCCCCATCCCTCGCCGCGCCTCTTTTTTTTCCTCTCCTCCATTCTCTGTTGCTCATTCCAAATAGAAATCAAATCAAATCCCACTTTGGCTTTGTTTCGCCCTCTCAAGCCCATCAAATTCAAACCCATCCAACGGCAAACGCAATCTGCCGCAATCCGCAAAAACAAATAACCCCTGAACCCAGAAACATCAAATCTCCTCTCCGACGGGTATCATCGCCAGAACAGCACACCAAAAAAACCCATAGCTGTCCATCGTCTCCAATTATTTGTTTCCAATCATCGCCAGCTCCTGATCGGCCCCGTCCATCCCAAACCCGGTCAAACCTGACACCAAACTTGCGACAACCCGCCCGGCCAAGCAAGCCATAGCATCCATATTACATACTAGCATCCCATAGCATAGCAATTCTCTCGCCTTGTCTCCCCCCCTTGCCAATCACACTTCGACTTACTCGCTCCCTCTCTTGCTCTCACTCGCCCTCTTTTTTCTCCCCCCCAAGCTTTTCATCTTCTTCTCTGGATTGGACCGCGCTTTTGTGCTAGTTAGCCGCCAGTTTGATTCAAACAATCTTTCGCCTAGAAACCCCTGCAGTCCAAAACAAAAGGTCTCACTCCCACTCGGCGGGTCAACTCGCAAGACTTGATAAAAAGGCTATCAGCCCTCCAGCAAACACAAACACCACCACTATGCCCGTTTCCATGGAATCTTCTCGCCCAATCATGGCTCCCTCGGTATGTATACTTTTTGTGCTGTGTCTTTCATTCACACAATTATGCCTGTTTTTATTCCTCCCTTGAGCGGCTTGTCTCGTGAACAAAGGCTGGCTGCTCGTTTGCGGTACACACACAACGCGCCTCCATTCACTGCAGCCTCTGTTGGCGATATACCGCCTCTCTTCTCAGCTTCTTCCTCCTCTCTTACTGTTTCTTACTCAATAATCTCTCCCACCAACTAACCAAAATGTTCAAACATCTGCAGGCTCGCGCTTCCCTCCGCTACAGCACCTACAGCATGGCCGCCCCCTCGGTGGCCATGTCCGTCCAGACCACCGACTCCCAGCACGCCGAAATCCGCGAGATCGCCACCGGCCTCGACCGCATGGAGAACAAGGCCCTCTCCTCCCAGCGCGTCACCCTGTCCGAGGAAAAGTACGAGAAGATGAGCAAGCTCGCCCTCGGCGCAAAGCTCGAGCGCGCCCTCGACAGGCGCATGAGCAGCCAGGATGCCGTCATGCGACCTCGGAGGAAGACGACTTCTGCCGTCGAGAAGAGCTACAACGAAAAGGCCGCTCAGTAAAACTCCAACGGGCCAAATTGTTTTTAAAGCTTGCTCATGATTTTTTTTATCTGTCGGCGCTGTGCTGTAACTCTCCTAATGCCTCGGGTGTTTCAGAAGGGGGCGGTTTCAAGTTGTCCATCAACTGCGATTCGGACTCAGAAAACAGCGCTGGCTGTTCGTATCAAACTCGCCTCTTATTTTGCATCATCGGGGGAAAACAAGGAACAATTCGGCTGGACCTCTTTTTTTAACACATTTCGCGGAATTCATTAGACAAAAAAAGAGTCCAGTCCACCAAACGGCATTCATTCACGATACGCTCAGACGATAAGAAAGACAAATCTGAATTCACATATACCCACCCTTGCGTCACGCGATAAACTCGGCCCCATGAACTTTTCCATTTTGTTGTGGTCTCGAATCTCATATACTATCTCACTTGTTGTTGTTTGCGCGGAAAAGAGCGGGACTTTTTGCTTTGGTCTTTTCGGAAAGGGTATCAGTGGTTAAAGAAGATGACGGCGACGCGCGAAGCATGCAATATACTATCTAAACACAGCTACGGAGGAAGAGAGGGGGGAGAGTTATACTATATTGGTCTCTTTACTATCGTGATGTCTCTCTGCTAAGAAGAAGAAACTGGAGTCTGCTTATTGTTGTTTTTACCATAGCGCCCGAAGAAAACTGGTTTGCCTTTCTTTTTTGAGATTGCCAATTTGCCGTGTACTTCCCACAAAGTGACGTGTTTTTTTTTTGTGATTAGTACCTACATGTATGCAAGGGGGGATAGTGAACGGACAGATTTCCCTCGATCGGGTTGTGCGACTAGGCTCGGCTTTGAGATACTCGAACTAGGAAATTTGCCAAAGTAGGACAACCTATTACAGACTCGTACTAGATAGTAGTAGTAGCAAGACGATCGTTTGGCTTTTTTATGGACAATGTCTTACTCTTATTTCTTTCGTTGCTAATTAATGTAGCTCTTTGATATGTAACTGGACTGGTGGTGGTGGTATAGTGAAGTCTATATCAATGACAAGACTTCACAGAAAAGGCAAGTTTTTGGTAATTGGAACCCCATGTACCCAGAAACCCAATCACAAACAAACAGACGAGGCAGACAAACAGCAACAATGTGTAAAACAGATTCCAAATACCAGATACCTCGAATCACTGCGGTACCAAAAAAGGGTACTACATACAATATGCTCCCAACGCCATCTACTCCCATCCCTTGCTTCCAGACCTCACGTCTAAACGTACAACCAACCAACCCATTCTCAACACTCAACAATGACCCAAAACGTAGATCACTTCACCTCACTTCACTTCACTCCTACCCCGTCCCCGTTGACCGCGCCCCTTCTTCCCCCTCCCCTTCTTCCCCCGCGACTTCAAAGCCGGAACACTCTACGCCCGCGACTTCTCAATCCTCTCCTCAATGTCCTTGAGCAGCGTCACCAAGTCGGCCTCCTCGCCCTCCATTTCCAACGCTCTCTTCACCCACTCCCGCGCCTCATCCAACCTCCCCATCTCCGTCAAGCACCGGCCCCTACGCCACCACCCCTTCGCATTGCCCACCCTCCTTGCCTCAACACTCGCCTCCGCATCGACCGCCCCCTCAGGCCAATTCCCCATCGCCATGTGCGACTGCGCGCGGTTGGCATACAGCATGGACACTTCCTCCCTCACCAACGCCGCGGGCTCCCACAGTGGCCGCTGCAGCGCCATCTCGATGCCCTGGGTGTAAAACTTGACGGCCTCTGCGTACTTTTGCTTGCGATACTCGGTGTTGCCGCTGTCGCGCAGCTTGGAGACGTTGGCTGTGCGCTTCGGGTTGACGGGGATCGGGGGCGGGGGCACCAGCGGGATCGCGCCGGGGGGAACCTCGATGTTGAGGATGGCGCGGTGCAGGTTGTTGAGCTTCTCCAGCTCGGCGGCGAGGGCGCGGGAGGGTCTGCTGCCGGAGGGGAGGATGGCCTTGGACTGGGGGTCCATGTGGATGGGGAGCATACTGAAGTGGTCGAGGTCTGACATGGTTGCGGTTTTTGTTTTGTTCTGGTGGGAGGAATGTGGGAAGATGGCGATGTGGTTCGAGATGAGGATTCGAGGTGAAGCTGGTGTTGCGCCTCGCTGTATAATGCTTGGATTGGTTTGTAACGTGCAGTGATTGATTGTATGTCTAGATGCTAGAAATCAAAATCCAGGAGTGACTTGCGCCAACAATCTTGTAAAATGGCGGAATGGTGTTGAAGCCAAAGAGAGTGAGAGAGACAAGTTGCTTCATTAATAACACAAATGGTCATGTCAAATGTCCAGTGAGGACACCTCTCGCTGAACCACAAAAAGGTGCTTATCTTATCAACACATGACTGTGGGGGAAGTAGGCGGGCGGGCGCTAATCTGCAAGCCCGTAAACTTTACAGCTTGCTTACCCTGAAATGAATTGCCAGAAATGGTATTTTCACGATCATTAAAGTTTGACGGACATGAGGGGAGGGAGAAGAATAGTGGAAAGTTGTTCTATTTGGAAGATTACCGCCTGTCAGTGAAAGCCTGCGTGGGGTGACTGTACAGAAAGAAAATGAGACGGCGGGAAATAGGAATTATGAATGTTTGGTAGGTAGGTATAAATTTACATTTGCAAGTTAACTAAAATATATCAAGATATACAATGGAAATACACATACAATCTATCAAACAAGACAGATCCAAGCATAAAGAGAAAACACCGAATAGGTAGTACAGACTCATTGCAAATTCTCCAAGCACGCAGTGTACACAAATCACACAACACAAAGCCAATGGAAGTGGAAGCAAGATTCACATTATAAATCATTAATTGTTCAAAAGCATTTATCATTCCGTCTACTCCTAGTATTTGTGCAATGCTAGACACCTCTTTTGCTCAGAGGAAGGGTATGATCATCACTTGCCCATCCTCTCCCACGTCCCCCAATTCCTGTCGCCGACTCACTTTTTGTTCCGCAATAAGCCGGGAATAGCGTCCTTGAGCAGTGTGAGGCCATTGCGAGGCCAGAAACAAATTCCCCAAGTCCATAACCGACACTCCAAATCCCAATGTGTGCAACCGAACCGAAAGAAACGCAAAAGAACCACATTACAACGTCGCAACCAAGTCCATCCGCTGTCACCCTCACGAAGGAGAAAAACTCGATGCCAGGATCATTTTCTTTTCGTGCTGATTGTTGGGGTTTCCTTGTGCTTTATTTTTTCTGTGGGATGGATTTCTGGGTTCCGATTGACAAAGAGAATTTTCATGAAGGAAATAATTGGAGAAAAGAGTTTCCATCCGCCCCCCAAAAAAGCCGCCGCCCTCGCCATCACTCAGCAAATCAAGTGTAATTCCTTTGTGAACCGCCGCGCCAATCTAATGAAACGCACGAGAAAAAGACAATGCGAAGTACCAAGGCTCCCCCGCGAGGAGCCGAGGAATGGCCAGCTTAGTAGCCATAAGCCGCGAGGGCCTTCGCAGTCTCCTCCTTGACAGAGGCGTTCTTCTTCGCGTCGGACAGTTGTCGTGCAGCAACCTTCTTGCGCTCGTAGTAGGCAGCGCCCTTGGCCTTCCGCCTCTCCTCCAACCTGTAATTGAACTCGTCAGCCATTTCGATCCCGATATCTAGAGAAGAAAACCGTGACAATAACATACCGGGCAACAACATCCTGGTACTTCCAGCCGACCTCGTGGCTCAGACGGCCAACGGTGCAGTACTTGCGACCGGGCTGCAGTCTCAGGACACGGAGAGCCTGGGGAACGACCATCTTCTTCTTCTTGTCGTAGGGGGGAGGGACACCCTCAAAGACCTTGAGGCGCTCCAGAGCGGCGGCACCGCGGGCGGTCTTGTGGGGGATCATACCACGGACGGCCTTGTAGAAGATTCTGGAGGGAGCGCGGAAGTGGAAGGGACCTGGAGAGAAAAGACGTCGTTAATATCCTGAGAACACGACAATCGGGAGGCGTTGGAGTCGCGCAAACTCACCACCGCGAGTGGGGTTGTATCGGGTCATCTTGCGCAGGTAGGCGTGGTACTTGACTGTTCTAAATGTCAGTATATTCTCATTCTCATCTTCTTCGTCAAGTCTGGCGGTCGCTGGCTCAAGATCGAACAAGAGATGGGCTCGCAGCAGATTCGGCGGATGGCAGGGGATATGACGTACGCTTGGCGCGGAAGAACTCGCCAGAGATGTTGAGGGCCTCGCAGCGGACGATAACAATCTTCTGACCGTTGAGGAGCTGCTTGGCGACGATGGAGGCAAGACGACCAAGGAGGTGGCCCTTGCCGTCAATGACGACCTAGAAAAGCGACACTGTTAGCATCCATCTTGCACAATGTGTTCCCAGTCTGTCTGTTCCCCCCATCACCGATTGTCTGCGTCGGGTATGTGCCAGCCAAGAAAGAGAAGAGGCTCGAAAGCAGCAGCAGCATCGATTGCCGCCAGCGCATATAGCAAGAACAGCAATCATGTCCGTATCCCAACACACTCAATCCCAAGCTCCTCTCAACTGCTTTGCCATGTGCGCTGGCGTCCATGCTCTCTCGCTCTCTCTGTCCTTTGCCTCTCTCTCGACTCCCTTGTCTGGCACTCCACAAACATTCGGATCCCAGGCGAAAAGACATGTGCATGTGGTGGTTTCAATGCAATGGTGAATACTCACAACCGACTCGAACGACGACATCGTACCGGTTCTTTCGGGGGGGTGGAAAGAAAAAGGTGAAGAAGACAGACGACGAAAACACACAAACCCTCCGACCTCAGGAGAATTTGTTGCTGTGCTGGTGTGGGTTAGTCGTCCCTGTTGTTGATGAAGTGGTCGCGATACAGATTGGAACAGCGAGAAAATCGCAGTGCCGCTTGGGGCTCGTTGTGCCTTTGGAACAGCAGGGCTAGCCGGATTGGGCAAGGGTGGGTTCCGGGGCAGGCGAGGAAGGGCTCACGGGTTGGTGGTGCTTAGGGCTGCGAGACCTAGAATCTGGTCCGAATATCTGCCGGGGCTTATCGGTGGTGGGATTTTTTTCTCTCTCGCTGTGTTTTAGTTGGTGATGGAAGATGCACGTGATTTCAAGTGGGATGCAGCAGAAGAGATGATGAAAGATGGAAAGATAAGGTTAGGTACGTACCATTTGTTGTGACGGACTGTGTACCAGGTACCTTGATATTGGTGTGCACCATGTGAAGATCAAGACGGAGATGATATCAGTCATCGCTTTGCCCTAAAATATAGATCAAAAGAACTGCTACATAGAAGCTATACCTGATAAATCCTTAGAGTCAAATGTTCAAAAAACATGCATTTGGCTTTCGGTTCGTATTAATAGACAGCAACCCTTTATATCGCCATGCATCATCGTCAATCTATCAAAACACCCTTCTACTCTGTGTAGGTGTTGTGTTGTGCCATCCCAACGGCCTTATACCAGCTCCCAGCTCCGTTCCATACCATGCGACAGGAGTATGTAGCATCTCTTTTCTAGTGGTATTGTAGTAAGTGTGCAAATGCGAAAAAAGGTCTATATCGCTCATGGATCAAGCTGCTTCGTCATGGCCATCCCAGCTCTCGTTCCGCCAGCCATATCTCTTTTGTAAAAACCGTGTACCCCCCATAAGTGTCAATGCCCAATATTTTTATAAATGTGTGTTTAGAGAAACGCGCAAGGAGGGGAGTGATAGATATGCAGTGTCAAGGATAAAAGACAAAACACGGCCCAAGTAAGATGAATGAAAAGAATACTCCATTAAAGCAACAAGAGGGGAAGAAAGGAAAATTATTTGCAGCTCGCTGAATCATGATGCCTTTGCGGTATCCAGCTGCTTGAGCACCTCTTGGACTCGTCGGACAAGGTCCTTTCGTTTCTGTCGAATCTCATCAACGCCCTCGGTCTCCACGCCGTCAAGCTTCAAGATGATCTGCTGCATGACGGATTCAGACAGCTTCCTGTGCTCCTCGTCTCGTTTCTTGGCATCCTTGGGGGGCGAGTCGATATAGTTCAAGCACAGCGGCAGCCAGTTGGTATGGAAGTCGTCAGAGATGTCGCCCAGCTTCTTCAGAGCGGCATTGATCACCTCGGGCGGGACACCGTTTGTCGCGTCGGCGTTTGAGCCGCTGTCAACGGGGCTGGTTGGGGACGTGGCCTCGCTCTTGTCAGACCTCTTCTTGCTCTTCTTCTTCTTGCTCTTTGACTTTGAGGATTTGGACTCGGTTCGCGGCTCATCCACAATAATCATTTCGTCATCCGATCGGCCGCTGTTGTCGTCCTCGGCGTCGGGGATGATGGCCATGAGTTCGCTCTTGTTCTTGACTCCATATTCTCGGACGGGGTACATGGACTCCTTGAGCTGCTTGCCCTTGTAGAGCAGTTTGACTCGGCGTGTTGTGCGCGACGATAGATCCATAAGGAGGCCAATACGGTCCCGCACATCTTTGACGAACAGCTTGCCATCACCGATCGAGTAGGCAGGAAAGTGAGCCGGATAAGTCACGCCTCTGTTCTTAATCAGCAGGATGTCGTCTTCGGGCTCTGAAGGTCCTCTGGAGCGCGGTCGAGGAGGATAGTAGCGGGTGTCGGTGTATTCGACTCGAGGGTCGTCAATGTCCTGGGCGGTGATGTAGCTAAAGTCTTCGTTTGTGACATCTGGAACGCCGCCCGACATGGCGCCGAAGCTCTGCTCGCGGTTGAGCGACCATCCGTATCGCGACATGGTGATGGGTAGGGCCACAAGGGCAGCGAGGCCGCTGTAGACAAATGTGGGCGGGACGCCCAGGGTCCCCGAGATGTACTCGCTCGACTCTTGAAGGGCGGCGGAGAGATTCGTAAGAGTGCCGTTGAGGTAGTTGGTGATGATGTGTTGCAGGGCACCGGAAGATGCCACGATGGGCTGGTTGGAATCCACCTTGGCGTCTTGGGTATCAAGGTGGCCCTGGCTGAGGACACCTTACCAGGGAAGAAGAAGAAGGGAGAAGAGGAGAAAGAAGACAAGGCGGCTATTTGTCTGGGATTCTTCTCTTCCTCTCTCTCTGTCCCTCTCTTTGGATGTTCAATGCTTGTTCTGCGGAACAAAAAAGATCGCGGGGTCGTGGGGGTGAACAGCAAGGCTGAGCAAAAATCGCTTGAACCGGGGCTGGCGAATGATCTCGAGCGAGGCTTAGCGGATTGGTTGGATTTGGATTGGATGGAGAAGCAAGGCAAGTGCAGGAAATTGCCCACACAAAGCGACGATCACGGAGCTGGCCGAAGGAGCGCGAGCCTAGCAATTCTATCCTTCTATCCTGTGGATGGCTGGGGCGACAATGAACGAGTGAGGCTCAGCTGATCAAATTCGTTGTTGGCAGTTTGCGGTGAATGAGCGTGGTCTGGTTGGTTGGCTGTATTCGATTCGATTCGCACAGCACGAGGCAGCACAGCGCAGAGCAGCACAGCACAACAACGGGCTTCGCGATGGGTGGCTGGTGATGCGGCTGGATTCGGGCAAGGCCAGGCGGTTTGTGTCGAGCCAGCGATGCGGACAAGATGCAGATGGATGGACGAGAATTATGGGGATTGAGGCTCTTTGGGACTGGTGACAATGTGTCAAGTTTTTTTCATTCAATGTCTTCGGGTTCCATGTTTTTTCTCTTTAGCGGCGACTGGGGAACTGGCGGGGCCTGGGGGTCCCCTGTGTAGCGGCAATTTAGTGGGCTCGAATTAATTAGAGGCGCTGTCAGCGCTGTAACTCCGTCTGCATGCACTGGACATCTACTTGATCTCCATCCATCTGCAAGTTCTATCCATGATACTAATGTCCATGGTGTTGCCTTGAAACTGGCATCTGTTCTACAGCATCTAGGATCCGGATCGTCGTTAACAGTCGAATCTGTCCCCAATGGGTAACAGACATGTGAGCATGTTCACACCATGTTCAGACAATACATCCCCCGCTGCTGACATGTTCACGTCCTGCTGATGCCTCCAGGTCCCTTTGTTGCGAACTTGGCTGAACATCGAAAGCGAGGCATGTATGCGCCTTTAAATGCTCACAATGCAATACATTGATGGATGGATGACAAACAAAGCGCTTACATTTCCTCCGAAATGACAAACAGCGGACATTAGATGTTCGGTCGTTGTTCCGTCACTCATCTCTACACTGTTGCAAGCCTCTGCTCTACAACCGGAACTGGTGCTGTGCTGACCGGGGCCGGAAACGATACTTCGGGGTCAAATTCCGACTTCTAGTGTTCCGTGCGTCTGCTGTACCGTGTCCGACTCCTCCCAGACACTCTTCCGAACTTTCATCTTCCGTGATTCTGCCTTTAATAGATCAGGTCTGTACGAGCAGATAGGCGCACAACTTATCGCCTCGGACACCCATGGCTAATATTTGTCATCCTGGTCAACTATCCCCCAGCAGCCGAAAACCACTCCCGAATAACTGAAGCCAGACGGCCAATAACAGCATCTAGATTGCCAGCTGTTCATGTTCGAGTCGCGTTCCTGTCATCATAAGTCGGCAACATCGCCAATCTAACGGTGGCATCTAGACTCAAAAGAGGCAAACGCCCAGGTTCCCCGCGAAATAGCTGGCAAACTAGCCTCTGGACCCCAAAGCCTCCCGCGTGCATAATTCCAAACCTTTTGCATTTTGCGGAGGTCCGCTATAGTCCATTTTACATCTGCCGTACATTGTCTCCGTGTCCTCGATCCCCAGCTGCGCTTGTCTCCATGTGGCCCTAATCGACTCTCGTAACTCCAGTTAGCACCTACTAGGGATATACGAGTACCAAGTGGCTGCTTCAACGGACATTGATATCGGCAATGAAGACGGTAGCCGAATGTTGGACACTGTGTCGATGAGATGCATGTCCTCGCATTTTCGTGGGGTTGGTTGCCAGTCTCCAGGGCTATGCGAAGCGATACGACGTCTGTCTGCATGCCCCCGTAGAGTATGCAAGGTTCCAAGGTTGGGGGGCATATCCGACTCTAAATAAAGCTGTCGTTATCAAGGAGTTATCAAACGTCGGAGATGCCCCCAAACGCCCGCATCCTTGCGTCATGACTCAAGGAACTTGTGTTTGACGAGATGAAGGTTGCATTCATACTTGTGATATCTACTCGAAGTAGGTACAGGTAGTCTGGTCTGTTAGGGCTGAAATCCAGCACTGTACAGGTATGCCAAGCATGCAATAGTATGGAATGGCTGTGGTACTAACACCATGCACTAGGAGATGCTACCTCAAGACAGGGATAATGCCACAGGATCGGAGAGGAGATAGGACAAGATTCGCACACAAGCGGGCCTCGGGCTGGGGAAGATCCGTTGTTGCTCTGTTACATGTGTGTTCGGTTGCATCCCGCTAGCATGGCTGGGCAATGGCTATATAAACAGCTCATGTCGTGGCCATCGAGAAAGACTCGGGACCTAGAGTTTCATTCATCACCTAGATATCTTGCAATTGGCAGCGTTGCACAGCTCTCTCCAAGATGGCCGTCATTTCAAAACCATCCATTGACATCCAGGTGTGTTTTGTTGGACAGACAATATATCGCATCTGGATCTCCATTACCTAACTTACTGACAACTCACCTATACAGTCATACCCAGGCAACATCATCAACGGCAAATTTGTGCCAACAGCAAAGACACGGAGCACAACAGACCCAGCCACTGAAAAGCCCCTGTGGCCCGCCCCATTCGCAACCAAAGAAGACCTCGACATCGCCGTCAAGCACGCCAAGAATGCATTCAAAACCTGGTCCCAGACAACCTTCAAGGAGAGATCCGAGCTTATGCTGGCCTACGCAGATGCCATAGAGGCTAACCGTGAAGAGCTCGAGAAGCTCGACACGATGGAAACGGGAAAGCCTCTCCTCGTCTCCAAGACCGAGTTTAACAATGTGATACAATGGCTTCGGGCCTTTGCCACCATGGAGCTCAAGGACGAGATCCTGGAAGAAACCGACGAACGCACCGTATATGGCACGCACCGTCCGCTGGGCGTGTGCGGCGCCATCGTGCCTTGGAACTGGCCTGCTCTCCTCGGTTTGGGCAAGGTTGGGCCTGCGCTGATGACCGGAAACACCATCATCATGAAGCCGTCGCCGTTCAGCCCGTACACTGACCTGAAGCTGTGCGAACTCGGCATGTCCATCTTCCCACCGGGTGTCTTCCAGGCTCTTAGTGGCGACGATGCTCTCGGCCCCTGGATGACAGACCATCCTGACATCAGGCTCATCACGTTTACCGGCTCTGTTCGTACCGGCAAGCTCGTTGCTGCAAGCTGCTCCAGGACGCTCAAGCGATGCGTTCTCGAGCTCGGTGGCAACGACGCCCTCATCGTGAACGAAGACGTCGATATTGCTAAATGTCTGCCCAAGATTGCCACCATGACGTTTATCAACTCGGGGCAGATTTGCATGCTGGCGAAGCGAATCTTTGTCCACGAAAAGATATACGACCAGTTCAGAGATGCCTTGGTCTTTTTTACCAAAGAGAACATCAAGACGGGAGGCGGGTTTGAGCCGGGCGTTTTGGTTGGACCTATCCAAAACAAGATGCAGTAAGTGCCTACATGTATTCTTCCTATATATCCCCCTGTTCAAAGTTTCCAATTGCTTACCCTTTTGACTCTTTCTAGATATGACTTGGTCAAGGACATGTACCAGGACGTCAAGAAGTCGGGATACAAGGTCGCTCTCGACGGCAAGATCCTCGACTCCTCCACCGGCTACTTCGCCGAGCCCGCCATCGTCGACAACCCCCCCGACGACTCCCGCATCGTCCTCGAAGAGCCGTTCGGCCCCATCGTGCCGCTCCTCAAGTGGTCTTCAGACGAAGAAGTGATTGAGCGGGCAAACTCGCTGGACATTGGTCTCGGCGCATCGGTCTGGGGCAAGGACCTGGAGCGCGCGGAGAGGATGGCGCGACAGCTCAGTGCTGGCAGTGTTTGGGTGAATTCACACTTTGACGTTGCGCCTAATATCCCGTTTGGAGGGACCAAGGAGAGCGGATTGGGGAGGGAATGGGGGATTGAGGGCTTCAAGCAGTTTACGGACCACACGAGCTTGTGGGTGTGGAAGAAGATTTTCGAATAGGGGTGATGATTATTGGGAATGTTTAATGAATGAATGACAAATATTAGGACATTGATGTATGTGAAATCGTCGTTTTACAGATTCGGCAGCATATGAAGTCTGGTGAATAATTGGCGATGTTATCCAGGATTGGCTGACATACTTCCCCTGGGTTAGCATAATGCGATGTGCACGGTCGCGCAGTGACCAAGAATGAAACATATAAGTATGGAATATTCAATTGATTTCAGCTGAAGTAATCGATGATGGGATTATGCCGCTGTTTGTTTTGCGACAGGTCGACCGAATTCGACCGAGGCTTTGCGCACCAAAGACTAAGCCCACCAATTGCCACAGTTGGCAATATCCTATCTGGGAAATGGGCATCGAGTACACCGAACAGCCAGCGCACGAAGGATTCAACCATCTGTAGAAGCTGATGTGTAACCCCAGATCGGGTTCAGCATACAGGGGATTGAATCTAAAATTATATACAGAGCACAAGCCTTTCATACAATAATCGATATACTAATAGTTGTTGCCTTTGTACTCCGGCAGATCAAGTACAAGGCCAACGCCCGAAGAGAAGAAAAAGAGGAACCATCACCACTTCTCCTCCAATCACGCGCCCGCCCTGGCCCTTCTGCGCGCTTTGGAATCAACTCTCTAGTCCACATCCTGATTAGTATATTGACAAATACCTTTGGACCCAGGTCGTTGCCCCTCCCGGCTGACTGATGCAGTTGAGTGGCTGCTTCGGGCGGCTTCGTCATTTTGCCGGGTTGTGGTAAATCTCACCAAGTGCCCGCATAATCCAATCCAATCCCGCAACCCACGCCGCATTACATATCATATACGAGTATATAGATACAAACAGACCCTCCACCTCCGATTTTTTAGTTCCAGCATCTCAAACTATCAATATCCATGAACTTTATCCGATCCTTCTTCACATCCGCTGTTAAACTGAGTCCCGAAGCCAGAATGGCCAACGTCAAGGAAGTCCAGCGAATCATTGACAACAACAATGTTGGTGAGTTTTGCATCTCTCCCTCCCTTCAAGTCCGAATCTAACCGCTCGAAATTTATAGTCGTCTTCTCCAAGACCTGGTGCCCCTACTGCAAGGCCACCAAGGCCAAGCTGAACGAGCTCAAGGCCCAATACGAAGTCGTCGAGTTGGACAACCGAAGTACGTCTCTCTTCCTCTCTCTTCTATTCTCTATATCAAGAATCATGCTGACAACAGATACTATAGACGACGGTGACGACCTCCAAGACGCCCTCCTCGAAATCAGCGGCCAGCGCTCCGTCCCCAACATCTTCTTCGCCCAGCAGCACGTCGGCGGCAACTCTGACCTGCAGGAGCTCGACAAGCGCGGCGTGCTCAAGAGCCGCCTCGAGGAGGCCGGCGCATATGCGTAAGCGCTCCAGCATTCTTTGCGATGCGACCCTATATCGTAGGGGGAGGAAGTTATAAGAAAATGAAATAAAATAAGAGAACAATTTTGGCTGATGGGCTGTTTGCGCTTTGCTTTTTGGGGGGTGATAGAGGAGTCGATAAATCCAAGATATAATAGACGGAGAGACTCTTGCGCAAGATGAAGATGCGTAATGGTCGTGCTTCAGCGAGGCAATTCAGCGATACTTCATAGACTCGAGTAGAGTTGCCATTGTTACCTTTTCAAAAAAGAAAAAATCAAGAATATAAATGTTTCCATCACATGCAAATATGGCTTCATTGAGTTGTTTTCTTTTTGCTAAATCGGGATGCGGCGTAAATCTGTCTTCCGCTGCTTACTATTATACAAGTTATATAAGTGCTTTTACAATGGCGAGTATTGGCAATTACCAGCCGTCTATACTACACGACTTGCGTCGCAACCGTTCCCACCGGCCTCTCCACAAACTCCATGACGCCCTCGATGATGCTCTCCCGCGCCGGCTCCGACGCCACCTTGCTGCCGGCAAGATAGTTGAGCCATAGCAGTCGCGACAATCTCTCGTCCCCAACCGTGCCCATGAGCTCCCGCTTGGGATCCTTGCCTCGGCCCGAGTTGAACATGACGGACAACACGCCCTTTTCGTCGCGGCACAGGAGCAATTCCTGCTTCTTCGGTACTGAGCCTCGGTTGAAGAGCGCCTTGAAGTCCTTCATGGCGACACCAAAGGATTCGTCGTTGTAAGCTTTGTCGCGCTGAGATCGTGCGGCAATGGACCGAACGAATCCGTCGCGGAGGTGGTGGAAATCGGTATCCCGCACCGGGATGATGCGCATCACGCTGCGGCATTCGGCTTCCCTCAGGAGAGTGTCCCACGTCTCCTCGCCCTCCGTCACATCCTTGAGGGCCTTTCGCAGGGCATCCTTTTCGGCGGGTATCAGTGTCGTTGCGCTCGGGTTAATTTTCTTAACCAGGTACTTCTGCAGCTTCGCAATGTCCTGCGTCGCCACGTAGAATCCCACCATGTACACCTGGATGCCGATGAATGTCACCGTGCGCACGCCCAAGCCCACGAGAGTGTATTCGCTTCCGTGCTTATCCGAGATGCTCGCCGCAATCGAATTGTCCTCCCTCGCAGTCGGCAGCTTGACATCAATTGTCCTAGGAAACGCAGGGACGACGCTATTGCCTGTAGGAACAATGACGTTTCCGTCCTCATCATGCACAACAATTTTCCTCTTCTCTCCGGCCTCAGTCTTGAATGTTTCTGTGGGAATCGGCGGGGCGTCGCATTTCACTGCCACCTTTGCCTTTTGCTTGTCTTTCTGTTCCGCAAGGGCGTTTTTCAGCTTCCACGCAGTATAGACGAAGGAGATGATGCCGGCGGTGGCTCCGGCAGCGAGAAAGATTGTTCGATGGCGCTCATAGTCGCGACGCTGCGAATTGAGCTTGTTCAGGTCGAAATCCTGGGAGACGCGCGAGGAGCCCTTGCCGGAGAAGAGGCTTCGGCGGAGGCACTGCTGGCATTGGGGCGAGGACCGGAGTACCGGCCGGAGGGTCGTTGAACGGAGCATGACGGGAATTGTGTGAGCCTTGGAGGATTTGGTCAGTCGATTGAGGGCATTCGGGTCCAATCACCTCGTGGGGACAGCAGCGAATGAGGCTGTAGAGCTCCTCGGAGATGTGCTGCAAGTGGCATGATGCTGGTGTTGAAAGAACCAAGCGTGCCCCACGTGATGTGACATCATTCGGGTCAGAGTCATGTCCGAGGCTACCCTGGAGTGCGATACCAATTCTGAAATTTTGATACTTTTGTCACTTGATGGGACATTTTGAAAGCAATTGGCGATGGATAATATTGAAGAAAACAATTTGGATTAACTAGGTATTGATATTGATGACCAAAGTGAGTAAAGAGTTGATTGTGGTACACAATATGGCTATGAGCACTCTTTTTCTATTGACTTGACTTATAGAGACTATCAGTTCTCTAAGCTGGAGTAGCCCAAATGTTGTAGCATTAATGCTAGCTACAATGAGAGCAATAAATTCAAATTAACAGGCCTGTTCAGGGTGTCCTGATGCTGGTAGGCCATCGGTCCTAGAGGCATACATGATGATCCAACAGACTATGCTGGCCGGACTTTTGTCTAGACCTGTTAGTTCGAGATCCGCCTTGGCCAGACAAACTCTGTTGACCCAAGCGCTTATTCCAGCTAAAAAATCGCAGTGCTCACTGTAATAGCGCATATATTGTTTATTCACTGGACGAGCACTATTATATGAGTGACCCTCGCTCCTATTCATTGGTTCTCTGTCAATCATCAAACCTTTTACGCGTGTTGCATTTTGAGTTACACCGGCGGCCAGTAATACGCCAGCCTTCATGCATGCATGCATGCTTCCTACCTACATGTACATATCGCAACAATCCCCCTCGCCTTTGCACCACAGCCATAAAAACACCACCACTAAAATGCTCTCTATGGCAATACAAGCAACATCAATATCACACATACCCACAACTAATTCCCTCCAAAGCAATTCCCACAACTACTTCTCCAATATTTGTTCAGTTGGTTTTTTACGGCCCGGCCCGCATCTCTTATCGATAACGCGGCCACTTAATTGGCTAGGTCATCTTTGCGCGCTGATTGGCCCGCCGCTCTACCGCCAATTGCCTCCGCCAAAATTATCCCAAGATGCAGGCCATAATAGCACCATTTCCAATGCACTCACTTTCTCACTCTTTGCCTTTGTCATCCCCCTTCTGGCCTGCATCTCCAGCCTTGATCTCTGTGCCGCTCCTTCAACCCTCACAAGGCAGAGATCTTTCCCCCATCTGATTCTTTTCCCTGGGCCATTGCTCGGTCGCTGGGCTTCCGTTCTTTTCCTTTTGTTGCTTTCGTTTCTCCGCAGTGTCAATCGTTCATTTTGCAATGTCCACGTTGCTCCCCGGCCTTCACATCAGCAGAAAAATCCCGTGGAATGCGCCGGTAGAAACAGTCGTGAGTTTTCATCTTTTCTTTATCCTCTATATACAAAGGATCTGTCTGGCTAACTCTTCTCCTTCTTCTTGTCTTGAATAGCATTTTCGATTTCGTTCCCGCCACATCACAGCCATTGGCCAGGCAGCCGACAACTATCATCCCAATGTCCGCCGCTTAAAAATCCAGTCGACCCTGTTCGACCAAGTCATCAAAGCCATTCTCTATCTATTCCCGAAATTCGCACAAGCCTACCTGCGGCGATGGTTCCCCGAGTGGTACCTCCCGTCGGCCATCGTCCTAAAGTCCCAGAAACCCGACTGGGAAGAAGAATTTGACAACGAGCTGGCCTCGTACCGCAGCCTGCAGTCGCTCCAGGGAACCGTCATCCCGCGACATTTCGGAGTCGTCCACTTTGCCGGGGTGCGAAGCCACCTCATGGCGGACGTTGGAGGAGTGTGCATCCCTTACACGACCGAGACGGCGGAAGAAGCATATACCCTTGTCCGCAAGCTCCTGTACGAGTCGCTCACTGCGCTTGCGTCGAGGGGCTTTGTGCAGGATGACGTGAAGCTTGACAACTTCCACGTCGTTGGGAGCAGAGTCGTCGTCGTGGATTTGGAGCGAGTCGAGAGGGGCAGAAGCCCCGACGAGCTGGCCAAGTTTGTTGACTCGAGCATCCAGATTCTTATGCAGCAATACCGAAACTACCTGGAAAACTTGAGAGCTAGATACCCCTGATGCCTGTTATACGTCGAAAATGCATATACATAGAGTGGCGTTTTTTCCTTTCTTTCTACAAGGCATGCTGATGACATATCATGATATATTGGCCATTATTTATATACAGACACGCAATACATATATCCGCAGAGTAACGACAATCTCGCGGTCGCATTCACTTTAGTTTATCTGACCCCTTTCAGCATTGTATTGTGATATCCTTAAAGCAATATGTGTTTATTGAGATGTATCAACTCTTCATAGAATAGACCTCACTCTTCCACAAGTAAAAACTCTCCTTCTGTGTCGGAAAATTTAAGAGCTACACAATTGCGTACATACTTGGCATCAATAAAATCCAACGGCGTCCCTCCTTTATCTTGCACTCTTAGGGAGCTTCCATCCCCATCTTCCGCGATAGCAACCTGTCGTAGTTCATTTTGGTCAGGGTGGAACGTATGTAAGATATATCCGCCACCTTCTTGCCTAATTGGAACGAAGAATTCGTCTTCTTTACAACATATCTTCGTTGATAAAACGTTGCCTGATTCATCATGACCAAGGTATGTGCCAGAGGTTGTATTGCGAAACACGCGCCAGTGGCCTTTCCTACGACACTGCCAGTAAACGCCCCGAACAGGGTTAAGACGGTCTCGGAATTCCAATGTTCCCTGATTTAGGCTGAGGATGCGATGTGGCTTTTCCCTGGTCCGAATTATGAATGTCTTGCCCGGGATGGGATGATGCTCTATGTGGTGGGCATGATTGTCGTGTGATGGATTGATCTCTTTTGGTTTGTCAGGCTTGCTGCCAGATGAATCATTCTTATTTTCGAAGAATTCGTCCTTCTTCTCTCTAATGGGCATGTCCACAGACATGGTAGTTGAAGGCGTTAGACAGCCGTCGTCCGTAGAACTGGCAGTATCTACACAAAAAAAGTCGAGGCTCTTCTTTTCGGCGGCCATTTAAGAATTTGATGGAAACTGCTGAATACGTTCTTGGAAAATTCGAGGGATTGTGATGCTATTTATGAGTATCTCCAATCGCCTCAATTTACTGATGCCCCTCGATGATGATGACTGGCTGAATGCGGGGAAGGTTTCCCTTGCATTCCAACCCGATTATACCTACCTACGTAGTACCTTTGGCAGGCTGACTTTAGTGATTGTTAAGATTTGACATAATTAGTTGGTATTTCAACCGCAAAAGTTAAATTCCATATTCAAGCACTGTGAAAAGGGGTGATGAATTAGAGTTGAGTGACGACAGCCTGTATGGTCTGATTATAGGAGGCCGAAATTGGAGGATTGGATTAGAAGGCTCAATCCTTTGATTATTTTAATATATAGACAAATAGGGTCACTGCCTTTCTGAAATATGAAAGTAATGACTCGTGATATATCTTGGAGCTGATGACAAGGTATGTATATATATTCGCCGAGAAGCAACTTTCTCGCGACTATACTCCTTTCTTTTAACCCCATAACTGCCTAGCAGGCCTTATCGCAACTTCTGGGGTGGCATGTTGGGATACTTGAGTGACACAGGACTGTCCAAATACTTGGAATCAATGAAGTCCAAAGCCTCCCCCTCGTCCTTCTGCAATACCATAGATTTCCCATCCGCCGAGAAAGCCACTCTCAACAGCCCTCCCTCCTGGGGAACAGATAACATATATCCACCATTCTCCTTCCTCCTTTCAGTAAATCTTTGTTGTTCTTTATGTTCCTTCTGCGTGGCTACAATTTCGCCTTCTTTATTGGAGCCAAGGTATGTACCAGAGGCCATATTGCGAAAGCCTAGCCAGCCGTTCTTTTCAACACAGCCCCAGATGTGACCGCCGCTTGGAATAGGTCTATCTAGCCATACCAGCTTTCCGTATTTGAGAGCGAGGATAAGGTTGGGGCTGTTTCTGGTTTGAATCATGCACGACTTGCCTGGGATTGGATGGTTCTCTGGAGGAGTGGCAGATTGTTTTGCTTTGACAAGATCATCCTCAGGTGGCTCGCTTTCTTCTTCCTTGTCCGAATCGTCGTGAGATTGTTCCTCTTGTTTGATAGGATTGTATTGAGACAAGTTATTCTCTTCTGCTTTGGAGGAGTCGTCTTGAGGTGGGCTATCCTCGTCCGCATTGGCAGTTTCCGTGGGTGGTGGTTCGTTCTCTTCTACTTTGGCATTCTCCTCCTGGGGTGGTTCGCCCTCTTTTTCATTAGGGTTATTGCCAAATTCATCATTCTCATTCTCGATGATATCATTATTCTCTGTTGGGGGTGTCTCTTCTTCAGACATGGTTTGTAAATGTTCCCAGTCGCTGTCAGAGTTATCCTTTTCGTCGGTCATCTGGGTTGATGGAAATTGGACAAATATTTCTTGTGAATTACAAAGATTTCTGTTGTTATTTATGGTTATGCTTTATTTCATGTTACTAATGCATCTGGATGGTGGCAGAAGCGGAGAAAGTTTGACTTGCATTCCAAGCCGTTTATACTCCATATACACATTTGATGGCTTAAGCCCTCATTTATTTTGATATCTGAGTGAACGTGGCCCTTTTCTTCATTGTCTGTTAAAATAATGATTTGTGACATCATGGAGCCGATACTTCCGGTCGCCTCTTACTCCATCGTCTTGTTCATCTCCTCATGCATGGGATTATAGTGGGATTCATATTGTAGGCCTCCCGATTTATGGATGTGCTGATTGCCATATTGTTCAATAGAGATGTCTGATAGCCAATGGAAATCCAGCTGATCGTTCAGGTAGATCACTACTGCAAACAGCGTAGGACATCACCGCGAACCTCCCATCTTGCGTTGCATTGCATTTTGTTTGCATGATTGTCAAGGTACGCAGTCGAGGTGATAGGTAGATTAATCATACGAGTCATACAAGGCAGATCATTGGCAGATTGACTTTTATAGAAGTGAGAAGTCTTTTGTACAGAGCCTAGGATCTATTGAATTGCGAATCTAATGGCTGGACCTTTCGTCAATTAAACGATCATAACAACACAGCAACACGCCCTCGGGTGGGGTCCATCAGTCTGCCGACGTGTACACATTCGCATCTAAAATAGGTAGAAAATGATAATTTCTGACTGCGAATTCTTAATACAATTAATCTCCCTTCAATTCTTCTTATTGAGATGAGTGTTTGAATGCCTTTAGAACCTTTCCCTTGGGCAGCGACTTACACGAAGCATCACCGCTATGTGCTTGTAACCCCCGCAACTGCACTTCGCCAACCTCGAACCTTCAACCCACCACAACTCTCTTCTCGCAAACCTTGCCCAACAACCCAATTCCAATTCCATAGAAAGAATTTTAAAAAATCGACCGATCTTCATAACACCTTCCCGTCGGGTATTTATTCGGATTCCCCCATACAATCCTCCACCTTTGCCAATGCCAAAAACTGTCGATCGTCACCCAGATAGAGTCACATCGGCCCTCATTTTATGGGGAAGCACAACTGCAGTCCTGGAGCTCCGTCCAACGGACAGTCCCCGCATCTTGCTCGGCCGCTCCAATGACCTCATATGCAATGGATGGAGCCAAGGGGCCTTGCGGGCTCCGGAGAAGCTGGGGACGATGAGATTGGTGCGCAAAAGGGAAGCCGGAGGCCCGTTTGGTTGGCGTGTGGAGAGACAAGCATGAAAGTAGGCATTGAAAGAAGCTTGGATGAGGGTCGAATTGCATGTGGTGGAACCGAGTTGCCGGCACTCCGCTGGTGTGAATGGCCCGAAGTCCCCAGGATGAAGTATGACGAGGTACGGAGTACTAACATGAGGAGAAAGAGCGGGAGACACGAAAGCAGATCCATCGTGCCATTGACTGCGGAAGGAGTGTTGCTGATCAGTAACCGGGGGACTGGGCTGGATCAATCTCAGTTCGACGGGGTGTCACGACAACGGGGGGACGAGTATAAATAAGATGGCCGTGCCTGGTTGTCTCTCTCCTTGAGTTGAGGATCCAAGGCGGTGACCTTGTTCCAGCACAGTGACAGTTTGGCCCTGAGCTTTGGGATTGGTTGGACTGGACTTGACGATGCTTGGCTCTCATTCTCCAAGCCGGCTGGCGGCCGTTTTCGCAGTGACTGCGGGATTGGTGGCATCAGTTAGCGCAGCAAGTCGTGAGTATATCTTTACCTCAGTCTCTTTGACTTGACTTGATCTTATGCCAGTGACTTGACTAACATGAACGGATACAACATGTAGCCATCTCCGTCTCCGGTAAATCGTTTGCTCTCAACGGAGACAACGTCTCGTACCGCTTCCACGTCGACGAGGACTCCAGCGACCTCATCGGCGACCACTTCGGCGGCCCAGCCACCGAGGACGGCATCTTCCCCCCCATCATCGGCCCCATCCAGGGCTGGGTCGACCTCATCGGCCGGCAGCGCCGCGAGTTCCCGGACCTGGGCCGCGGCGACTTTCGCACTCCCGCGGTGCACATCAAGCAGGCGGCGGGCTACACGGTCAGCGAGTTCAAGTACCTGTCGCATAACGTTGTCAAGGGCAAGCCCGCGCTGCACGGCCTGCCGTCGACGTTTGGGGATGCCGGGGATGTTTCGACGCTGGTTGTGCACATGTACGACAATTACAGCTCTGTGGCGGCGGACTTGACGTACTCTATCTTTCCCAAGTACGATGCTATTGTACGCAGCGTCAATATTACGAACAAGGGCAAGGGGAACATTACTATTGAGAAGCTTGCTAGTTTGAGTGTCGACCTGCCGTACGAAGAGTTGGATATGCTGGAGTTGAAGGGAGACTGGGCTCGCGAGGGAATGCGAGTGCGTCGTAACGTCAACTATGGCACTCAGGGGTAAGATTCAAATCTACATGGTCTCATTGATGGTATTCCTGATTTTGCTGACATGGTATCTGCGCCTGCATAGCTTTGGGAGCACAACTGGCTATTCTTCCCATCTGCACAACCCATTCTTTTCGCTCATTACGCCCTCGACGACCGAGTCACAGGGCGAGGCTTGGGGCTTCTCTCTCGTTTACACTGGCTCATTCTCTGTCGAGGTTGAAAAGGCTTCTCAGGGTCTTACACGTGCTGCTCTTGGTGTCAACCCCTACCAGCTATCTTGGCCACTTGCACCAGGCGAGACATTTTCCACCCCCGAAGCCGTTGCTGTATTCTCCAACACGGGTGTTGGCGGAATGTCAAGAAAGTTCCACAGTCTCTACCGCAAGCATCTCATCAAGAGCAAGTTTGCGACTCAGATGCACCCCGTCCTGCTCAACAGCTGGGAGGGCCTCGGGTTCGATTACAACGACACTACGATTCTGCACCTGGCTCAAGAGTCTGCTGATCTGGGCGTCAAGCTGTTTGTCCTCGACGACGGCTGGTTTGGAGTCAAGTATCCTCGCATTACTGACAATGCTGGGCTCGGAGACTGGGAGGCGAATCCCAAGAGATTCCCCCAGGGGTTGCCAGACTTTATCGCCAACGTGACAAAGCTCAAGGTTGCTAATTCCTCCGATCACTTGCAGTTTGGTCTGTGGTTTGAGCCGGAAATGGTCAACCCCAACTCGAGCCTGTATCACGAACATCCCGACTGGGCGATCCACGCCGGGTCGTACCCTCGCACTTTGACGAGAAACCAGCTGGTGCTCAACGTGGCTCTCCCCGAAGTGCAGGACTTTATCATCGAGTCGCTGTCCAACATTCTCGGCAACGCCAGCATTTCCTACGTCAAGTGGGACAACAACCGCGGCATCCATGAAGCCCCTTACCCCGGGCTGGACTACGCCTACATGCTCGGCCTGTACCGCGTCTTCGATACGCTGTCGACGCGGTTCCCCAACGTGCGGTGGGAAGGATGCGCATCTGGAGGAGGCCGATTCGACCCTGGTGTGCTGCAGTATTTCCCACACATCTGGACGTCTGACGACACGGACGCCGTCGAGCGCATCTCCATCCAGTTTGGCACCTCGCTGGTGTATCCGCCCTCGGCCATGGGCGCTCACGTCTCTGCCGTGCCCAACGGCCAGACTTCACGCACAACGTCCATCGCCTTCCGCGCCCACGTCGCCATGATGGGAGGATCGTTTGGCTTCGAGCTCAACCCGGCTAAGATGCCGGACGACGACAAGGCGCAGATCCCAGACATTATTGCGCTGGCAGAGAAAGTGAATCCCATTGTGGTCAAGGGCGACATGTGGCGACTGAGCCTGCCGGAGGAGTCCAACTGGCCGGCTGCCTTGTTCATCTCGGAGGACGGCAGCCAGGCGGTCTTGTTTTACTTTCAGATCAAGGCCAATATCAATAACGCGTGGCCGGTGCTGCGGCTGCAGGGCTTGGATGCAGGAGCAAAGTATAAGATTGATGGGAATCAGACGTTTTCGGGGGCGACGTTGATGAATATTGGGCTGCAGTATCAGTTTAATGGGGACTTTGACAGCAAGGTGGTGTTTTTGGAGAAGCAGTGAAGGTGAAGCTGAAGTTTTTGCATCTGAGCATGTGTATACAACAGACCTCGACTCTCTGGTATTGTTTTCTTTATCGTTCCTAGTATTATTAGCACTTGCAATAGCAATAACTGCAGCAATAGCATCAATCAATAAAACAGAAGAAATACGATTTTGCATGCATCATCCTGATGATTGAATCAACTACACGGCGGTGGTGCTCTCAAGCCTGAATCTTTACGTATACAACAAAACTCAACTGTCTGGCACTCATGACTCTTGTTCATTCCCACTGTTCCTAATATGAGC
Organism: Trichoderma simmonsii; assembly: GCA_019565615.1. Lineage (NCBI taxonomy): Eukaryota > Fungi > Ascomycota > Sordariomycetes > Hypocreales > Hypocreaceae > Trichoderma > Trichoderma simmonsii. The sequence continues at coordinate 3,864,006 of CP075870.1, read as the reverse complement.
ACTTGTAACAGCAATAACTGCAGCAATAGCATCAGTTAATAAAACAGAGTACATAAAACACCAGAATACATGCACTATCCCAACAAGGTGATGCTTTTGGAGATGCAGGGCTAAAGTGAGGTTGAAGTGAAGCTCAAGTCTGTGTCTATATACAATAAACCTTAATGTCTGGCACTCTTGACTCTTGTTGGTTCTCATTGTCCCTAGTAATAGCACTTGCAACAGCAATAACTGCGGTAATAGCATCAGGTAATAAAACAAAGTAAGACATCACTGCGCATGTATTGTCTAGTTTGGGATCGATTCCACGCGGTGACTGATGGTGGCATTTGAGCTGTTACTGCTTTCAGCACCGAGTGAGTACGAGTACGAGTACAAGTACATCCATCCGATAAGGCCTCGATGTAAGGGGTTGCATCTTGCGCTTGGGCAGCGATCAACTGAATTATAAAGCATGTGACGATGAGGTACAGGTACATCATACTGCTGTCATTCTAGTTGTAAGACCGCAAGCATAATTATTGCCTACAGTCACGTCCTTGATGTACTCGCTGACAAAAAAGAAGCCCAGAATACAAAGGCAAATAAAGGAAGAAAGGTCATAGCCCTCACTTCTCACAAATGCTCATCACCGATTGAGCAAAAACAGATCATGTGCAATGGGCCAATGTGCATCTCGTCCTGAGGGCCGATGGATCAGCTGCAGCTTGCAATGGCTGTCACAAATCGGGCATCACGTGCGGTGCGCGGCAGCGGGCGAACCGGTGACTTACGATTTGTCGCTGCGTGCAGCTGGGCGGCAAGGTAGCGGGTACTTTGTATGTCCATCTTCTTGGTTGTTGGAAGCGCGGGGACGGCCGCTAATAAGGGAGTGGAGGAGCGGGTGATTTGATGCGACTGTGCTTTGTAAAAGGTAGCGGTACTTGGGGGGACTTGTGAGTTAAAACCTGCAGTGGGAGCAAAAGTCGCCGGGACGGGTAGCTAGGCCAGTTGTTTTGCTGTTGTTTCTTTTCTCCTTTTTTTTTCTTTTTCGGGGGTTCGTATTTAAAATAAGCCCTACTGCTATACTTTGCGGGCTGAAACGAGGGGGGAGAGGAAAAGTTGGCAGTGGAAGTTGGCAGTGGAAGTGTGAAGTGTGAAGTGAGGGGGAGCTGTGACTGTGACGGTGACATGAAGCGTGGAATATTAAAGTCTTGCAGCTGTGACATTAGTAGTGCAGTACAGTACAGTACTTGGGCGCCTCCAATGTCTCGCTGTTCAACTATTGACGCCCGTTGATTTGCAGCTACTCGTGAAGCTGTGCTGGTGTCTTACTGAATGAAATGACCGTCTGACTTGCTTGCTGCATGATCGACTCATCACTTGGCAGTATTACAGGTACAAGCCCGTCATTATTACAGGTACAGGTACAGGCACGGCGCACGCTTACCGTCACTTCAATCATTCAAAGTTTGTAAGGTTAGCAGCGCCCAACACGCCTTTGACAGCGAGCAAGCATAAATCACCTGTAGCGCTCGTTTACACAGCGCTAGCACAGCGCCTCTGGCTGCTAGCGGCATCAACTTACAGCGTCCAAAGCGCCCTTTAGCCCCCGATCCAGGTGCTTTCAAAGCCCCCACGCGGACCGTCCTGGCCTCCGCCTTGGGTTTCTGCCGCCTTCTCTGCTGACCAGGCCATCGCCAGCCTCAAACCCGCAGACCAACCATCCATCTTGCAGCAACACACGCACTGCAGCCCCTTTCATTTCGGGCCCTTGCCGTCCGTCTGCTGCTCTTCTTCTTCCTTCTTCTGTTCTTCTTCAGCCTCAGACTCTGCTTTGTTTGTAGCAGCTCTTTTCATCATCACCCGCCATCGCCAGCCTCTCCCCCGCGACTCGTTTCAGCCCTGAGCTGAATACTGAATACCACAAACCGACGTCATCCAACTTCCCACCGCTGAGCCTTTTCGGCACGCCCGCTGAGACATACAGACGCAGTCAGTGTCCCTGGTCGTGTCTCTGGTGCCAAACCAAATACAGCCCGCAAAGGCCTGAAAGCCTGGGCTCGACGGGACGGGACAGCCTCTCTGTCTCTCTTCTCCTTCTTCCCCCCCTTTAGAAGGCGTCCCTCTTTTCACCATCCGCTCACTTCCTCTTGGGCTCTCATCACGGCTGCCCTTTTTTCTTCCCATTCTCGATTTCATTTTGTCTTCGTTTCGCTTCCCATCAAGATCACGAAACCTCCCGAGCCGACGCCCGATCGATACCACCGAGAAACCCAGCAACACCGTCATCACCACGACTACGACAAGCTCTCCCTTGCAGCTGTCCTTGAGCCCGACACGTAGCGGCCGTCTGCCCGCCCAGCCCACAACATCACCATGGCTACAATAACGTCTGGTGCTGGAAGCTCTGGGCGAGAGGACTCTCGGTCCTCTTCCTCCACAAACTCTCCCGCCCCAGCCGACAACGAAGAGTCCGACTTCTTCCTCGGCGCCAACGACTCCCAGTCCTCGCTCGGCGTCCCCAACTTCCAAGACATGCAAGTCGACGACTCGTGCTGGCCGCCCGTCAACCGGCTGCCCAACGAAATCCTCATCGGCGTCTTCTCCAAGCTGAGCTCCACCTCGGACCTGTACCACTGCATGCTCGTGTCCAAGCGATGGGCTAGAAACGCTGTTGACTTGCTGTGGCATCGGCCCGCATGCTCCAACTGGAAGAACCACCACAGCATTTGTCAGACGCTCGGCCTGGAGCACCCGTATTTCCACTATCGCGACTTCATCAAGCGCCTCAACCTCGCCGCCCTGGCCGACAAGGTCAACGATGGCAGCGTCATGCCCCTCTCCGTTTGCACCAGGGTCGAGCGCCTGACGTTGACCAACTGTCGAGGTCTGACCGACACTGGTCTGATTGCCCTCGTCGAGAACAGCTCGTCTCTGCTGGCTCTCGACATTTCCAACGACAAGCACATTACCGAGCGCTCTATTAATGCCATTGCAACCCACTGCAAGCGTCTGCAGGGCCTCAACATCTCGGGCTGCGAGAACATCTCTAACGAAAGCATGCTTACCCTCGCCCAGAGCTGCAGATATATCAAGAGAGTGAGTGTTTTTTAACTTCTTCTTTGACATGTATTGTGGACTTGACACAACTTTATATCTTAATCCCCGCCACCCGTCTCCATTCAATCCACTCTCTTTGACAAGCTGGCTAACTTTGACTCTTCTCTTTAAGCTTAAATTGAACGAATGCGTTCAGCTGCGTGACAACGCGGTACTTGCCTTTGCGGAGCACTGCCCAAACATTCTGGAAATCGATCTCCACCAGTGTGTCCAGATCGGAAATGGCCCCATCACATCTCTCCTGTCCAAGGGAAACAGTCTCCGCGAGCTCAGATTGGCCAACTGCGAGCTGATTGACGACGATGCCTTTCTCTCCCTGCCGCCGACCCAGGTCTATGAGCACCTGCGGATCCTCGACTTGACGTCCTGCAGCCGCCTCACCGATGCCGCCGTTGGCAAGATTATCGACGCTGCCCCTCGCCTGCGAAACTTGCTTCTCTCCAAGTGCCGCAACATCACGGATGCCGCCATCCACTCCATTGCCAAGCTGGGCAAGAACCTCCACTACGTCCATCTCGGCCACTGCAGCCAAATTACCGATGAAGGAGTCATTCGCCTGGTGCGAAGCTGCAACCGCATCCGCTACATTGATCTGGGATGCTGCACGCTCCTCACTGATGCGTCTGTCAGGTGCCTCGCCGGGCTGCCCAAGCTCAAGCGCATTGGCCTGGTCAAGTGTAGCAGCATTACAGACGAATCCGTCTTTGCGCTTGCTGAGGCGGCATATCGTCCGCGGGTCAGGAGAGACGCCAACGGAATGTTTTTGGGCGGCGAGTATTTCGCCCCAAGCTTGGAGCGAGTCCATCTCAGCTACTGCGTAAACCTGACTCTCAAGGTATGGTTTTCCTTCCTCGGAGGGCGTGCGAACAACAAACTAACATGAGATGTAGAGCATCATGAGACTACTCAACTCTTGCCCCCGTCTTACCCACCTCAGTTTGACTGGAGTGGCGGCATTTCAACGAGACGAATTCCAGCCCTTTTGCAGAGCAGCACCGGCTGGTTAGTCCTCCCATTTCCCTCCCTTCCTTCCCTCTCTTCTCTACCTCGTTTCCGTGTGACCAATGATCGCATACTGACGTAGCAACAGAGTTTACGCAGCATCAGCGGGACGTCTTTTGTGTGTTTTCTGGAAACATGGTGTCCAAGTTCCGCGAGTACCTGAACACTGCACCACAATTCGAAGATCTCCGAGACAGTTTCTATCAACGACATGCCGGCCGCATGCTGAGAGCAGGGCAGCGCGTCCGAGCCGGTGGAATACCCCCAATCCAAACCACCGAAGGCGAGGGCTTTGACGATGACATGGCCTACGAAGATAATGACTTTGAGGGATTGGACGCGAGTGAAATGGTTGTAGACGTCCAGGCCCAGAATCTGCCTTTCCACCCTCAGCAAGCCCCTGGTGATGCCAATCAGGTGCCCCCCGTACCTCCTCCGATCGAGCCACCTACCATCAACTCGTCGTCCAACTTTCTCACCAACATGCTTACCCAGCAGTACGGGCCGGCTGCAGCAGCAGAGCTCTTTGACGAGACCACAGGCACTATCAGAACTAGGTCGTTCCCCAACTTTGTCGTTCCCTTGAGCTCCGCCAGTATGGTGGTTCCCAATGCTCAGAGTTTCCATGCTAGTATCGCAGGTCTATCACAGCCCTCTGTCTCTCGACAAGGCAACGCGGCAACGGCAGGGCCTTCTACAGGTGCCAGCACGGTGACTATGCATCAGCCAACGAGCACGACACCGGATCAGCAGACGCAGCAACAACAGCCGCCGCCGCCGCAGCCGCAAGGCGACGCCAACTGAAGATTTTGAATTATTGTCTGTACAGGCTTGCAGTATGCAATGTCTTGAAAGTCATTGGTTAACAGGCACATTCGATAGACGAGAAGATGGAATGGTGTGAAAAAGGGAGCCTCCAATAATGAGGGCAATACCATCACTCCGTCCTCCCAGGAATGAAAGCATATCTATTCACGGCACCCCTGTTTTCGCGATGCATGGGATTAGTGTTCTATATTTATAGCGCAGCCACGGAGTTTACATGTTTGGCGTGCACGGAAATGGTTACGTGGTACAAAACTGGTCATGATTCGGATTCTTTTATTATCACGCTACGAGACGCTTCTAGATGAGCATGGTCTTAACAAACGAATACGGATGTCTTTTGTCAGTGGTGATGATGCAGCGGTGTTGCATAACTAGCAAGCTGCATCACTTTGACAGACACCTATTAGTTCTGAGACGGAGGGGAAACAAACGGGTGGATTTTTCTTTTTTATTATAAGGGTTATTGTTACATGGGATGGTTGACACTGATACTGAACTCGGCTCTGCCGTATGAGAAGGGTGAGAGACTGTGCGATTAAGTTTCGGTCGGCGGCATGAAACAAAAAAAAGCTGTGAAGAGTGTCAGGAATGAGAAACGCTGTTCTATCATTGTTTTAACTCGCCTTCCTAACTTTTGTCTTTTGTGTCTTTTTGGTTCGGAATGGGGGGGATTATTAGGGAACACTGTGTATGCCATGCATGGTATGAAGCTGTGAATACGAGTCTGGGATAGGGACGATGGAAGGGTTTTTATTAGACGGGCTTTTGGGTTTGATATAGTTGGGTTGCATTAATTGATTTGAAGTCTTATTTTCGTCTTTATGATCTTCTTGTTGCGTGTTTTGATGCTTGAGCGAATATTATGAGAATGACTTAGGTTTATTGTATTGATGAAGCTTTACTCTTATTAGTGTCATGAGAAAAGATGTCGAGATACGAATATGAATGTGTAAATATGTATGATATGTGTATGTAGTATTGCATCAGACTAATACTAGAATGCTCTAACAAATGGTATCAATAAACATGCATCCCCCCCATCCCAGCAAAGCAAAAACATTATATACTCCTTAAAAATACTATTAAATACCGCCTTTCCACAACAACAACAATCACACCCAACTCATACCCTTTTTATTTCAAACAGTCTCAACAGGCGTCTTCTCAGCAGAATGCTTCTCCGCCGTAGAACTGCTACTACTCATGACCGCCGGCGTATTCAGCGCCACACCATCAGTAACATGCCTCGTCAGCTCAACATAATCGTAAGCAAACTCGCCGAGCTGGCAGTCGTCCACGCCAACCTCCTCGTCTTCGGCGCTGACGCGCAGGGATAGACCTGGGATGAGGTTCATGAGGAAGAGGATGATGCAGGAGAGTGTGAAAGACCAGCCGAAGGCGGCGCAGATGCCGGCGAGCTGGTTGCCGAGCTGGACCCAGTGGTGCTGGATCCAGCCGATGGGGGGGTAGGAGCCGCCGTCGAGGGAGGCGATGGAGGAGCTGTGAAGAAGGATGTTAGAGAAATGGGGAGAGATGATGGTTAGGATGATGAATGACTTACGTTCCAAAGATACCCGTCATGATGTTGCCGGCCATACCGCCGATGCCGTGGACGGCAAAGATGTCGAGGGCATCGTCAACGCCAATGAGGAACTTGAGCTTAGTAGCAAAGTTGCAGCAAATAGCACCAACAACGCCAATGATGAAGCCGCCCCAAGGAGTAACGAAACCAGAAGCCGGCGTAATCGCAACAAGGCCGGCAATGGCACCAGAGCAGAAGCCAATAGTGCTCCATTTCTTTTCCAGGCGGTAATCGAGCAGGATCCAAGTAACACCACCAACGGACGCAGCCAAGTTGGTGACGAAGCAGGCCATGACGGCGCGAATGTTCATGCCCAGGGCGGAACCACCGTTGAAGCCGAACCAGCCGACCCAGAGGAAGACGGTGCCGACGACGACGTTTGTGACGCTGTGGGGGCGGTAGGGCAGGCCGTTGTTCTTGTTGTAGCCGGTGCGCTTGCCGAGCATGATGCTGTAGGCGAGGGCGCAGGTGCCGGAGGCGATGTGGACGGGGCCGCCTCCGGCGAAGTCGTACGAGGGGAGCTTGAAGAGCCAGCCGTTGGAGTTCCAGGTCCAGTAGGCGATGGGGTCGTACACGACGGTGGACCAGATGAACATGAAGACGATGGCGGGGAGCATGCGGCCACGGTCGGCGACGGCACCGATGGCGAGGGCGGGACTGTGAAATCATGTTAGTTGGGGGATGAAAAACCGAGTGAGTGAGAATGAGATGAGACTAACGTAATGGCAGCAAACATGCCCTGGTAGAGACAGAAGAGAATGTCAGGCAGGTTAGCAGAGCCGTTGGGCTGAGCCAGCGTCTTCATCAGACCAAACTGCGTCAGGTCGCCGAGGAAGGCATTTCCGGTTCGCGAAAAGGTGAGCGAGTAGCCCCAGAAGAACCACTGGAAGCTGATGACGCCGACGGAGACCATGGACAGAAGGATGAGCTGGAGGGCTGACTTGCGGCGCGCGAGACCGCTGTAGAAGAAGCCCACGCCGGGAATCATGAGCAGGACGAGGGCGGAGCTGACGAGGATCCAGGCCATTTGACCGGGCTGTTTACATGGCAGAGAGTGTTAGTTGAGCTGGTTTGTTTTGTTTGCTTTGCCTCCCCCTATTCCACCAAGACAGAGTAATGGACGTACGTCGTAGAAGATGTTGAGGTCGCTGACTCCGGTCGAGTGACCGTCGTCTGCTTTCCCTGTGGTGCCATTGTAGGCAACGACCGACGACATGATGAATGATTCTTTTCCCGATTCTTTCGTATGTTCCCAAAAGGTCGTCTAATATCGCCTCGTTCCTTGGTGTCTTCGTTGTGTAGCCAAAGCTACTCCTCGAGTTCGACGATAAACCAAAAAGGTATATCGAGTAAAAACCACCAGACCGGCGAGAGAGGGGAGAGAGAGAATGGATCGGCAGGGAACAGGATGCGAGGTGAGATTGGGAGGATTGGGATGATATATATCACTCCCCCGAATAGGATTACAGGCCAATGCCGATCAAAGTCAAAGCACTCAATCCCATCAGTTCCGCATAAACTTCCTTGGACCCCCCCGACTTATCCCGCATAGGTTTTCAGCTCGGATGAACTAAAGTTATAATAAGATATCACTGGATGAATCGTATGAATGGGGCATGTGAGAAACAGTCTCATCCCACGCCCGTAGCATAAAGTGCTGCCACTTGACTAGCCTCCATGAGGCCCAATAGTCAATAGTCTCGCATAACCCAGGACAGGTACGATGTGAAATCGGGGCTGCAGGTGCACCTAGCACGCCTCTCAGATGAGCTTATCGCCCTCGAAATGGATGGCAACTTCATTGGTGCGGACACCCACTACTGTAAGTGGCCAGGGATGAAGCCACAGAGATAAGTGATGCGCCTCCCACAGGCTCTCCAGGACGTCGGTGCCATGTTGGGTCGATGCTTATCTGGGAGGCTTATCTCGTGCATATCAAGAGCATGGCCGGGCCAAAGTACGAGTAATAAAGGAAAGCTAGCCGATGACAGGAGCCATTATTCATTTGCTCGTCTGTAATCAATGCTTCGGGCATGGAGCAACATGAGGTGATGGTTTCTGTGAAGAGCAGCCCTTGAGTCGTCTTTGTCTTGTTGAACCGCTTCTCATATACGGTGTATGAGCGAGTCCTCGGAAAGGCGTCGTTATCTCTCTCCTTCGGACATCCCCCCTTCTCGGGCCGTCGCACCAGCCTCAATACGGCACCTGTGGATGCCTTTCGCCCTTTGAGAGCGTCTTCCGTGGTATTGGAAATGCGCCACCTGCAGTGCCATGTTGCATCGTTCTCCCTGCCTCATTCAGCTCTGGGGCGCGATTCCATCAAAGAAAACGCCGCCCCACCCGTATATCCATTTTGCGCCAGATCGTACTCCGTATTAAAGGGAGGCATCGCATCGCGTGTCTGGATATGCACTGGATCTGGGGCACACACCAAAGCAGCGACTTGGACCCTGCACGACTGCCCGATAGCACTCGTAAAAGCGTCTGGCTTGTGTCTGTATCTGCATGGGGCGGACAATCTCATGGCCCTTACGCGAAGCCATTTGTGCTTATCCGCCGAGGCCTTACACACCACATGGCTCTTATCAGTGGCATCTGTCTCCAAGCCTCTCATCCTTGGGGCGACGGAACCTATTCCCTGTCTGGCGTAGACGCTCCCCTTGACTCCCTTAGACGCATGGCACCCCAGGCGAGATAATGCTCAAACAGCCACAGTCCGGTGCCGCTGATTGGGCCGCCATTCCTTATCTCTGGAATGCCGCGCTTGTGGGGGGCTGGCATTAGCGTCGTGAGGTTGTGCCTGATGGCTGTCCAGCTTGTGATGCCAAGGATGCCTCCTCCACGTCTTCCCCCGGATATCTCCAGCTCGCTCCCCGTACGTCCCGGGTAAGGCGAACGTGGTCTGAGACATCGATCATGAAAAGTCGATGTATACTTTCGTATGGTGTCAGCCACGGTGGATGAATAAGAGTTTGCAAAGACATGATTCGAGTAAATCTCACTTTCACATGCATATCAAATATCCACATTATAAACAGAGTTTCGGGGTCCCGACCAAGCAGCGCATTCAAACGAGGCCGATGCCGGTGGTTCACAGGAGTGCTTGATGTAAGACACATGGCAAATTAACAAAGATTTGGAATAATAGGAGACCGTGCTGGTCTTGAGTCGAGCCTCCGATCGGACACATTCTTGCAAGACTGGCAAAACTGGCTTGTGCGTTCATTCATCACACGGCTCTAATCGCTTCCCAGTTGTTCATGTAAGATGATATCTCAAGAGGTGACATGCCTGATCAAAAGTGACATGCCTGATTAAAACATGGCCTCCGCTATTTTGTCTTTCTAAACTGCAGTGCAGCGTAATGCGGCTCTCGGGGAGATTTGACTCTATCCCGCACTTGCTGGAGCCGCACTGGGACAAGACAGGTCAAAGGGCAGAGCAGTGTCTGTTATTTGCCCCTTATCCCAGTCAAGATCCCATTTTGGTGGTGTATCTATCCTGATGAATCGTTCCTCTATTGTGAGATGACATCGAATCCAAGTCGATATCAAGTGGCCGTCCGGTTCCTCACGGACACGCTCATGCTCTAACCGCACAGCCTGCTTCCAGATGATGCTCAATGATGTCGCTCAGAGATGTGATTGCCCATCGAAAAGACGTGGAACCCATGCGTAAAACGATAAAGAACAAGAAGAGTAAAAGGCTAATCATGGCTCTGTGGTTCCTCCCGAGCCGCCCTGGACGTCAATTCTCCACTGGTTCTCCAGTTCCATGAGACACTTTGCGACATCCCAAGGCGTTTCTTCCTCTAACGTCGTTCGGTGCTCACGAGAGATTTTCTTGAGCACATAACGGCTCACTGTAGCTGCATCTCGCTCCTCAGGACGCCCGATGCCGACGGCAATGCGGGCAAAGGGTGATTCCGGATACTTTTTCTGCGATAACGAGCCTCTCACACTCTTGACGCCGTTGTGCCCACGCGGACTGCGGTCCCACGGTAGAAGCTTGACCACCCCAAAGTCCTTTTCCAGCTCATCGTGAACAATCACTAGCCCGAGTGATTCGGCACCGTATTTCCGGACGGTTTCCTGCCATGCGTTCGCCACAAAGCCTCCAGAGGTGTTCATGTAAGTTGGAGACTGCACAAGAATGTACTTTGGGCCCTGAGATACCATGCAAGACTGCCTGCCCAGCGTCACCTCGCGAAAGGCCGGCAGATGAAGCGTCTTTGCGAGGCCATTGAGGACAAAGTGGCCGGCCGAATGTAGACTCTCGTATTTTGGCAATGGATTCCCGAGGCTGACGATGAGGAATCGAGGGTTGAATTTTAACATGCTTTCCGCATCGAGCAGAAACTCAAAGAATCCCCGCCGATTCCGCTCCCGCTTGCAAATCATGAACCGGATTTGGACCTGGATGGAACAAGCAAAGAAAAGTTGATGGCTTCTCACGTGAGACGCAGTGCACAGAGTGGCGGAAGATGGATTTTCCAGGTGTGGCTGAGCTGTCCATCGCTGACGTCGATGAGCCGATTGGGCGGAGCATCGTGGCTGGGTCCCAGCTCAGTCGTCACTTTGTCCAGCTCTTAAGCCTCTCAAACTCCTTACTCCGTCATCCCGTCGCAATCGATCAAACAAGCACCAACACAAACCGGCAAAGAAATACCCTACAGTCCTCGATACCCGTGATAGAGCAAAACTACACCAGTCTTATTTACCAGCGAACAAGACAGTCAACATGTCGTGGGCGGGTACGGAGCTTGCGGATGCCCCGCTGAGAGAGAGGGAGAGGGGCTGACGGGATTCTAGGATTCAAGAAGAATGTGAACCGCGCGACGACGCAGGTGATGATGAAGACGGGTGAGCAGCACTGGTAGCCATTCGGTTGGTACAGCATTCTGATCTTGTGGTTGTAGGGCATGTGGAAAAGACAAACGATCGCGATTACGAGGTCGAAGAGAGGTTAGATATAGGGGATTCAAGCTGCTGGGCGAGGGATGGCACGTGCTGACCCAACTGCAGACGGTTCAAGACGATGGAAACAGCTGCACTGCGGCTGCAGAAAGAATCAAAGGGCTACCTGGACTCTTTGAGAGGTAGGCAGACGCCCGGCCGAACGTTCCGAGCGCCCGACTAACATGCCCGACCAAAAAACCCAGCCATGACAGCTTCACAGATGAGAATCGCCGAGACGATAGATGCGTTTTACGGCGACTCCGGTGCGAAGGATGGCGTTAGCAGGAGCTACAAGCAGGCCGTCGAAGACCTCGACGCCGAAACCATCAAAGCCCTCGACGGCCCTTACCGAATGACGGTGCTCGACCCCATTGCCCGGTTCTGCGCCTACTTCCCCGACGTCAACGAATGCATCAAGAAGCGCTCGCACAAGCTTCTCGACTACGACGCTCTGCGAGCCAAGGTGAAGAAGCTGGTCGAGAAGCCAGACAAGGATGCCACGAAGCTGCCGCGGACGGAGAAGGAGCTGGAAATGTCAAAGGCCGTGTACGAGCAGTTGAACGAGCAGCTTACCACCGAACTGCCGCAGTTGATTGACCTGCGTGTGCCCTACCTGGATCCCAGCTTTGAAGCCCTGGTCAAGATCCAGCTGCGGTTCTGCGCAGAAGCCTACTCGCGTATGGCGCAAGTACAGCAATACCTGGATGCGGACACTCGAGATTTGTATGCAGAGGGTCATCTTGATGCAAGAGTGGAGCAGGTGCTGCAGGAGATTCGGGAGCTGAGTATCAGCGGAACGGTGTAATTGAGCATGGGCCACAGTGTTTTAAAACAAGGATCAAAGAAGAGGCGACTAGGGAGCGAGGAGTTGCGAATTACAAAGCTAATCGGCGTATGGATTGTTTGTTTATTGTATCTAGATATTGGTTGCTCAGGACGAGTCTATGGATAGACTGGCACTTATGCGCCGGAAGTGTGCCTGTGGTAGGGCAGTATGTTCCGGGTAATGAGATTACAATTCCTTTGACCATGACGGATCTGGGTAGGATGGTTCGGACGACATCTTTCAGTCGCACTCTCTTTGAACGATGAACGTTTTGCAGCCAGATCCCGCCAATCTCCCTCCTTCGCAGCGAATCCCATAGTTGGATGTAATCCAAGTCTCCTATCCGTAATGATGCCCAAATTCATGTCCAGTTAAAGCTCAACTCCGTGCAATTGCCTCGCTCAACTTCCAGTAGCCTCCTTCTGTCTCCCAAACAGCTCGTTAAGCGTTAGCGGCCGTCCTATTGCCTGCATCGCCGGCCCAGCTTCTGGTCCCTCATTTGATACCGTCCCAGCAGCTCTCGCAATCTTCCAGCTCTCCTCAATAATAGCCCCATTCGTTGCCCTCGTATTTTCCTCGTCATTGTGGATCCACAATCCAAGCACCTTCTCGTCCGCTTCCCAGTCGCCCTCAACTTTCAGAATCACCAGCTCCCCCATAAGTTCCACATGACCGACCCTCGCCAGATCGACAACCACGTTATCCAGCCCTCGTCGACTCAGCACAAACACGCACGCTCTCGGCCGGTGGTCGACGTCCTCTGGCAGCGGCGTCTGCGCACAGACGAACATGGTGCCCTCGATGCCGGACTTTTCCCAGCTCTGGGCGGCGGCGTCGAAGGTGTAGACGACGGCGTTTGCGGCGATGCTGAGGATCCTGCTGATGGAGGGGAGGTAGCGCTGCAGGACGGAGAGGTTGAGCTCGGTGTTTGTTCGTGGCGGGGGAGCCTCGTAGGCGGAGGTCATGACTGCGGCGTCGGATTCGTAGTCGGAGATGGCGGGGATGCGGTTGGAGGGATGGCGGTTGTGCCGCGACTTACGGGGCGTTGGCCGACTCATGGTTGGAAGGTTCTTTGAGGGAATGAGGGTTAAGGAGTAGAAGGGGGACTGCTATTTTTGCAGTGGTTGTCAGAGAGGCAGCAATAACAACAAGGCCGAGGTGTTTGATCAAGGACGGAGAGTGTTGTATGATGCAGTCGAGGCTGTCCTGACGCAAGCAACAAGGCGAGAAGAAGAAGCTGGTATGATTTGAGAACGGTGATTGCCGTAATTATATGTAGATGGTCCGGTAATGGTGAAAATGATGATGGCGAGGATGAGTAGAGTCGTTGTTTGCAATCTGTATATGTAGATGACAGTCCAAGATTGGACGCTGAGCTGAGAGCTCAACTAGCCCAAGAGCTAACCTTAGAGGGGTGGATAGCAGCTGTAGTGCCTCAATAGCGCCAGAGCTTATCGATAGGGACCTGAGCAGCCTATTCCCGGCATTGACGCGAGCTCTAATGAATGGCCTGAGTACGAGTACGGGGAAGCTCGTCTCTACCTTACCCTGTTCACCACCACTACTACTACATTTCTTTGTCCATTTACGAGAGCTCTTCTGCCATTATTGAAGCTAATACTCCTTCTCATAAACTATTCTTTGTATCAAATCCATCCATCAATCGCTGCAGCTTTTACCGAGTACTGCGCATACCTTTACTTGTTCATCATATATGCGGCCGCCTTACGCCCATCTGCGTCGCAATCGCAACCTCAACCGCCGCATCATGATCTAGCAGCCAGGCAGCGGCAAGAAGATTCACGACCTTGAGAGGTAGCGACGTCGCATTCAACGATCTTCTTCTTCGTCGTCGCTGTCATACTACACAATGGCCGAGTCCATCAGAGAGCCGACCAGCCAGTCCATCGCCTCGGATCCGGTCGAAGTCGGAGTCCCTCAGTCTCTGGCCAGAGCTGTCCTGTCTCGCCGCTCCGAATACCTTCGCCCGAGCCAGATTCGAGTTAAAGTAGGCACTTGGAATGTAGCGGCATGTACCGGCACCGACAAGGATCTTGCCAGCTGGTTCACTGAAGATGCTGAGCTTGGCAATGGCCTCTCGGCCCTCGACATCTCCGATGCTGCACCCTCCGAGCCAAGACGACTAGGGAAAAATGTCGGATTTGATCTCTATGTGCTGGGATTGCAAGAAGTGGTGGACCTCAATCAGACAAGAGAGTACATGAACCGGATATACGCCGATAATGGGCCCATGGAGAAGTGGACGGCAGCGCTAGAAGCAGCAATACCCCAGGGGTATCAGCTTGTTGTATCCGAGCAGATGACGGGCCTATTGCTCCTGATTTACGCCTCTCCCACGATCGCCCCCTCAATAAGCAATGTTTCTACACAGCAGGTCGGAACAGGACTGCTCGGATACTTTGGAAACAAAGGCGCCGTGGCCACTCGCCTTGTGCTGGGCGAAACTACAAAGCTCCTCTTTGTCAATTGCCATCTCGCTAGCGGCGCAGACTCGGCTTCTCTCAACAGGCGGTGCTGGGATGTAGGACAGATTGTGTCAAAAACCCAGTTTGACCCAATCGTGATTAGTGGCGTATCTGATGATGATGGCGACAGGATTGGAGATGAGGACTTTGCCTTTTGGTTTGGAGACATGAACTTCCGCCTCGATGGCCTGCCGGGAGATGACATCCGAAGGCTCCTCACATTACATGCTCGGGGAGAGTACGATTTGAGCAACGATAAGCCTCCACCCATCGAGGGCGGCGATGGCATAATCGTCATGAGGTCATCAGAAAGCGACGATGAGACGACTACAATGTCGTCAATGCATTCAAGAGAGCACAGCTTTGACCAAAGCTTTGACTCGGAAAGCTCCCTGCCAGATCTGCCAGATCCAGACGATTTCCCCGAGGACCCCAGCCAGGACCCGGCTTCTCTACAGGCAACCATCGACTCGCTTCTACCACATGACCAACTGAGACGAGTAATTAAGCAACATAAACTGTTCCACGACGGTTGGAGAGAAGGTTCTATTTCATTCCTACCAACTTTCAAGTACGACGTCGGTACTTTTGGCTTATTCGACACGAGCGAGAAGCAGAGGGCACCTAGCTGGTGCGATCGGGTCCTCTACAGGACACGCAAGGACAGGGAGGCGTATGAAAAGATAGTAGAGGAGTTGAAAGAGGCCAAGATGAAAGACGACGAGATGAGAGCGAGAGGGATCGAGGAAGATGAAGATGTTCTCTTCAGCTATGATCCCGACACCGATGGAGAGGAACAGCCGCCAAAAGCAGCGTCCAGTGAGGCATACGATGAGTATGAAGAGTATGATATAAACGAAACTGGAGAGGGAGCAGACGATGGCGATCAGGATCAAATCTCTCTCGATCTTTACACCTCGCATCAGCGAATCACATCTTCGGACCACAAGCCAGTCACTTCTATATTTACTCTACGTTATGACGCCGTTGACCCGGAAAAGAAGGCCAAAATCCACTCAGAAATCGCCTTCGAGTTGGATCGGGCCGAGAATGAGGGTCGGCCTGGTGTTACTCTTATCGTAGAAGGCGGCCACGGCCATACAGATGGCGTGGTGGACTTTGGCTATGTGGGCTTCTTTGAGACGCATTCGTGCTCAATAACCATTGCCAACACTAGTAGTGCAGCTGCTAGCTTTGAGTTTCTTCACGAGACACAGACAAGCGAGGATGATATGGGCTCTTCACAGTGGTTAAAGACGTCTTTCCACCGGCCTGATGAAGATGGCAGTAAGAGCAAGCTTGGAGAGTCAGTGACGCTCGAACCTGGGGAGACGATATTGGCTTTAATTGAGGCGCGCGTCTGCGAGATTCCACATGTTCGTGCGCTCAATGATGCTAGCTGCAAGTTGGATGGAGTTTTGGTATTGCGTGTTGAGGGTGGCAAGGACCATTTTGTTCCCGTACACGGAACCTGGCTCCCGAGCTGTTTTGGTCGGTCCATTGACGAGCTGATTCGAGTACCGGAGTATGGAATCCGGAAATTCGTCAAGGAAAAGGGCATTCAAGGGACCATTACCTACGACTGGGATGTGCATTGCTCCGCCCCGCGAGAACTCTTCAAACTTACGGAAGCCATCCAGACCGCCGCTGAGCGATGTATAGCCGATGAGGCGATGCTAGAGGACTTGACTGTACCGCGAGATCCCGGCTGGCCACTGGATGCGTCGACATGGACTGTAGAAGCCGCAAAACTAGACGAGCTAAAGGCATCACTCATCTCCGCACTGGACACGAATTCACCCCTGGCGGATGCTCTACCAGTGGAGCTCTTGTCAACGCAAAAGTTGGAGGTTTACTCATCCATCTTGCTGTTGTTCCTCGAATCCCTCATGGACGGGCTCATTCCACCGCATCTTTGGGCTAAGCTCTCAATCGAACTGCCCAACCTAACTACACTGCCGGTAACATCATGGCCAGACGTGAAGAACCACATCCTCGACTTGCTCTCCATGTCTCCGAGCCATAACATTGCATTCGTCTTTTTGACGGCTACACTCTCCCGCGTGGTTGGCGAGCTGAACCCCGCAACTCAGCCCTCGCCGGCACTCGGCGCACTGACTCGACGACTAAGTTTCCGCCCTGGAGAGACGGAGGCCGCTAGGAAGAGGAGGGTGAGGGAGAGAAGATATGCGGAGATTGTGAGCCCGCTGCTGTTCCGGACGAGTGATGACAAGGATAAGACGAAAAAGGACCGGGAGCGGGTCGTCTTGGAAATGTTTTTGAAGAAGGATGATCGGAGCTAGATGCTCGTCCGGGAGGCGAGGCGGGTCAGGCCAGGTTGGAGGAAGATGCGATGGCGTTGAGCCATGAGATAAGGGGCGACGGGAGGGGAGGGGGGAGCATAGAAACATATAAAGTTATTCTGAGGGTGTTTTTGGTGCTGTGATGCTGATTCATGCTATGGATACCATGCTGGAAGTACATATATAGAATGAGTTTATGAGTAGTTGTTCTTGTTACTGTGGGCTTTTCTTCTTCTTGTTACTGTGTGGGCTTTTATGTGTGGGCTTTTCTGTTCTTTTCTGAGACGCAGCGGCTTTGATATATACTTTCTGTTCGTGTATCATAATAGGGCTGTGATGCCCTTACGGAGCTGTGATGCCTTTATGGAGCTCCAAGGCTGTGAATATGGGGCGTGTACTGGGGAGAAGGCTTTGGATAGAGTTTAGGAGAGTGCTTGCGTCTCTGTGACTCGCGTTTCATCGAGATGGTGAATGTGCCGAGGCTGGTTTTCTGGAGACCTGCCAAGGTTGTTACTGAGCCATGCTCGTCACTATGCCTTTATGTCAGGTACTATCTACTTCAAATACTATCTCTCACAATACAAATATACAATGTCCGATGCCTCTGTTCTATACAGTATCCAGCAAAAGACAGGAGGGCACGTGCCGTAGATTCCTCACCCAGTGGTATCGACTACAAACGCGGGGCCCCCGTGGGTTTGCATAGACTCCAGATCCCCCCTTTTACCTTTGAACTTTATTTATGCATCTATCGTCTTCTTTTCCCTTATCTTGCACATGACCATAGGGCAAGACAGCATTTGGGAATGGCACAGTGCAGGAAAATGTTGAGCGGCTGGGGAGGCGGTCTGGGGTTGTTCTGACTGGCAGGCACTGCTCTGAGGGGAGGCAGATTCTTGACTTTACATGCCATCTTGAACCTTTTGTTTCTCTCTCCCTAATTTTTTGTATTTTGGCTTGCTCTGGCATCTGCCATCTCTCTCTCTTCTCTCCCTCGCTTCCTCTCTAATTATCTTTCTCGCTTGCAGCGACCTCCGAGATAACCTCATCATCGGAGGCACCAGCGCTATCTCCTGGACTATTATTTTTTCCTTCCAATCCTCGACAATACTATACTTTTGCTCCGGGCAAGGTTGCTCAAGGAGCATGGCGTGCTGATAGATCTGGCAGGTGGGCACCTGGATGGTTTCTCTAGACTTGGTATCATCCACAAAGTCTTTTCGTCGCCGTCAGGTGTCAGCTCCACAGACTTTAAATCCATTACTCCAGAGAGCGGAATTGGACGATTGATTTGCCATTGCATCTCGTCCTCGAATTTATATGCTTACCTAGAGCGAGTCAGCGTTCCGTTCTTTGTCGAATATTCGTTATTTACGACAAGAGAGCGTATAAGATGGAAGAGGACCGGATACACGATGAGCCCATGGAAGAGGCACCACTACAAGAGGTAGTGGTAGAAGAGACATCCAATGGGGATATATCGGAGGAACTGCAGATACCATCGCAGCAACTGCTCGTAGAAGAGCTGACGCCAGACGAGCTGTTGGAACAGGAGATGCTGGCGTTCTTTATGTCAGAACAACCGACGCCAGAAACACCAATGGAAGTCGACTCGCTCACCGAAGCGCCAATCCCAGAGACACCAACCACAGAGTTAATGCCTGGTATAGAGACGGAGAGACCGCTCTCTAGACGACCCCCTCGTTGGCTACAATCCACAGCCACCCAGAGCAAGCTTCACCGAGCTCTCCACGCGCACCGATTGGAAAGCGAAATCGCAGACTATTCGATGAATCGCGAGGAGATTCAGGAGTATGGGCGACTCGAGATTCGGAGACTCCTGACGGGCATGGGACCCCCTCCACCAATGGATAGAGCAGCTCAGATAGAGGCGCATTTCAATGGCGACGCGGTAAGATGGTGTCAACGTGATATATATCTATTGTGCATTACTCGACTAACACGTGAGAGCAGCCCGACTCTGCCAAGGTAAATGCCTTGCTTGTGCCGAAGAACCGTCTTCAAGTGGTCCGCTGGAATGCAGCCATTAGAATGAGAGACTTTTACGAACATGCGTCACTCGAAGACTTGATTCAAGTTACGCTGCCATCAGAGTATGAGACGTGGAAAATGGAAAAGGAGTATTCGGATCTCAAGGAGGCCTTGGGAGTTATACACCAGACCCATGGCGAGGATGAGCGTGAAAGAGACCACCGTGCAAGGATGTGGGTTTATAATCGGCCTAACAATGGTAGTCGGAGAAATCTCTTTCGTTCTCGTGGCTATGGAAGCAGCTTTAGAGAAGTCATTTCCGCCGACGAGGAGTGGCCCGAGGAGGGCTGGGCCAGTGCTGGACTTGTGCAGCCGGATGCGGACTTTGTCACCAGATTCGAGGTAAAGATGAGGATGCGGCCGGTTCTGGTGCGTGAGAATAGGCGTCAACCACGTTAGTGACTGTGGTTGGCGTCTTTGATGAGCACAGTTGGGCGAGGAGACTGGAGTCTTGATGGGGGGAGTCTTGAGGAGGGGAGATGGAGCGTTGGTCGAATTGGGATTGCAGTTTAGGTCTTTACTTCTTCTCCTTTTCTTTTGATTAATTTGCTGCCTTTGGGACAATATACGGGTTTCGGGGGCTTGCTTTGTATGTTGGGTGGGTTTGAACAATCTTGGTCTTTCTTTATAATCTCGATCTCCATTTGGGACTTTTCTTGCCTTCCTTTCTAGACAATCCTTTACGTCTTTACACCTTAGTGTCAGTGATCAAGGGATTAGCTAGACAGCGGGTAGTATAAGCTGAGAGCGCAATTGGAAAGTTGTTTGGTAAAATTCGAGGTTTGCTTTGTCTTGTAGACACATGTACATGATGCATACTCATCATGACTAATACCTCGTTCTTGACACTGAAACGTGCAGCATATCACCACCAACTCACAAAGCTGCATACAAAACTACCATACGCAAGACCTACTTATCAAGATGCTGTGTTGTTAAATAACAAGCCGCTTGTAAGCTAGCTCTTGAACAAAATCGCGCCAGGTGTCCTATCCTTCACTAAGCCAGCTCTTTCCCGTCTTACATCGTTCACAAACTACTCATTCAAAGCACAATCCACAGCACCGTATGTTACGCCATTTGGCATAAAATATACCCTATAACTAGTACGATAGTATTTCCCAATTCCCATCCAACAGGCTAAGCAAAGCTCCAGTCTCTTCCCCCCTCAGTAGTCTCAACAACTAATGCACGTTTCAAAAGCACTCCGACGGGACGAGCCGCCGTCAAAAATTACTCGTACTAACAAACCAACTAACGCAGGCGGCAAAAGGTGGGAACACCAACACAAAACCCCCCCATACCATACTTAGCTATACTTAAACAAGCATACCTAGTAACTAGCACGATGAAAAAGGAAAAGAGGCCGTTGAACAAAAAAAGGGGTAACGTGTATAACGTACCTAGTATTTAGTGAGTTGCTGTTGGGACGCCCCCCCCTGGACCAACAACATAAAAACTACCTTCCCTTACTACGATCAACAGAGCTTAACCTGTACTGTCTATTCTCGTGGGTTTTTAATTACACCAGTTCAGTTTGGGGTTGGTGGCGTTTATGCGCCGGCAAAACGCTTAAGCTCGCACCCCATGTGTCTGTCTGTGTGTGGTCCAATGTACCGATACTTTGCCTACCTCCGTTGACATCTGGCAAAAGTACTGCATTGTCATTGCAACTACTTGTTGGATTCGCTTGTGCTGACTTGCATGCAGGGATTGGCTGGTATAACAACAGGGTGTGGGTTGAGATGTGACAGACGTTGCCGACATGCCTCTGTTGGTGACCGAGCCTTTCAAAAACCTGTTCACTTTATACTTGCATGTGCTTGCTTGTTCAATGCTTTTCAAAGGCAAATCAATCTTTGCCAACTGGCCTCAATTGGGCCGTGTTCAATCTTAGCCCACAGAATATCCAACCCAAATACCCAGAATCCTACAGCTCACCATGACGTGGACAACAAGAGTAAAGTATTATAGTCGTCCAGTCACAGAAGCAACCCAAATGAGCGATGATCCGAAACTATCCCTCCCAAATCCAATCCCTGAAAACCCCATAAAATAACCAATCATGGAGCCTATGATGCAATGCAGCGAATCCTTTGCATGCACCACTCGTGCTGGCCCTCGTCATCATGCTTCATTACCTGGCCAGCGGATCAACGGATTCTGCCCGGTATGTGGCATGTGGTTGCCAATTCTCCTCAAATAACTGTGAAACCCAATAGAAGGGGTGATCCCAGTCGTAAAAGACCTGGCGCCCCTCGTACGGCCTCCCTCCAACATTGCTTGGAGCAGGTTGTTTCACTGAGTCCAATTGCGTCAGTATCGTCCACTACAGTAATTTGAAAAGGCATTGGCACTCACTTTGGCCATTATCCGCTTTGTAATGTCTCCAAATATCCAGTTGTTGCTGCACTGCGGGATCGGTAAGCGCTTTCATCATAAGGTTATATTCTGCCGCTTCAATGTGGGCCAGATGAGTATTGAACCTATCAGCCGCTTCATTGGGTTTGGGCCACGACTTGGCATTATAATAGTGCCAATGCTGAAGGAGATTATTGCAGCTGTCATGTAGGCTCTCTACAAATTGCGGGATCGAATAACGAAGCTGCAAGAGTTAGAATACCGGATGGTTACCAAAGATAGATAGGGGGGTTAGAAGGAATATGCTATAAACCACATACACTCTGGCCATGGTTATTCCGTGCGTGGCGGTAGCGGTCTGCGCTTGTCCAGCTCGCCTCTCGCAAAAGGACAAACAGGCAGACATAAACCAAAAAGAAGTATTCTGGCTGGTTTCGTGACATGAGAGACTCGAGCTCAGTGAGGACAAACTTTCCGTATTTGGTGAGAATTCGGGTGTAGTTGATACTGTCAAACTGCGCAAGGATCATGCGTGGTACTGAAACTCTTTTAAACAGCGGATACGTCTCGTCCCTTATTTCGGGCTTCATTCCCAACAATTCCTTGCCCTGGATCCATGAAGACCCAGTCGAGTGACCTACGCTGCCTGTTAGTTGCATCGAGAGGCGACGACAGAAGAAAAGCATCAAGTAAGGCGCAAAGGGGGAATAAAAGGACAAATATTCTTCACTTACGCATGGCAAACCAAAGGATGAACAAATTGCCCAAGAGATTGAGTTCTCTCTCCTCCTTGCCAGGAAGTGCCGGTTTTCTCTGCCTCACTCCGTCAGCATTCTTATTGCCACCTTGGATATCAAGCTGTAGATGGAAAGTCACATACTCGGAGAAGTTGGAAACGACGAACAGCATAAGCGTACGTCGACTCGAGAATGTCTCCAGGCCCGTCACTCCCACCTGCCCTCTCATTGAATACAACTTCCACTGCATTCCTCTTGATGTAGTCTTCAAAATACGACGCCGTTTTCTGAATGTTAGCCAGGCAATAGTGCGCTAGATCCTTCTTCTTCCGCACCCCCTGCTCACCATCCATCCAGAACCTCGCAGTCACGTCCCCAGACTGCGGCCTGAACTGGACCACTTCAATCTTGACCTCCTCTTTGCATATGCCCAGAGTAAAGAGAACGGTGCGGACGTCCTTAGGGTTGACTCGGTCTCCCACATCCTTCATCTCTGTGCCTTTCCAGCGTTTAGTAAGCTCGAGCCCTCCGGCACGGAACAGGACTGCATCTGTAATCTTTCCGCGATAGCACGGCATTCGGTGGATGGTCTTCTTCGACGTCTTTGAAAAGGTCTTGCATCCTACACAGTCTCCCGATGGGTCATTCGTGTCCACTTGACACTGTTGTATCATAGGGTTTATTAGTCATTAGAACACATCGTAAAAGCACTGTTTTGGGCAACCAGGTGGGAACTCACCCGCATCTTTTGCATTCGGCATCGCGTACACGCCTTAATCTTTCTCGTCTCTGCAGTTTGCTTTCGATGAGTAGGGCTCAGTTGACCTCGCCTCGGTTTTGAAATCGAAGACGATGCAGCATCCTCCTCTTTCATAGATATAGATGGCGCCAGCTCCTGCGGTCTCTCACCTGTTCCCAGCGAGTCATCTTGTACTTCGCTGTCATCATGCACATCGCATTGGATATCCATGGTATCAGAAATTCCAGAAGCATCAGAGTTGCCGTCACCAAATTCGCCAGTTTCATGAGTCTCGCCAGTGATGTAATCCACTGGGGTTTGCCACTCAGCGGCTTCGGTCATGTGCGTGTGATGCTCATACGAGACGTCATCTTGGACGTGAACAACTTCGCTTGCCTCAGCTTCAGGCCCATGATACATGGTGCTGTCCATTGTAGGAATAATGGGGTATTGACGACTAGGCTGCTGTAACGGGTAAGCCTGTTGATGATTCTCGGGCAATTGGGATCTTTCAATCACTGATTGCACAGGCGTCAAAAGGGGAGGCCCAAGCTGTCTGGTATCCGGTGAGATGTGCGACGTATTATACTGCGGGCCGTGGTAGGGATATCCTTGTGGCGCCTGGATGGGAAGTTGCCCGGTTGCTTGGTGTGGTACGCACTGTTGAAAGTAATGGGGAGGAAGAGGATATGGCGGATACTGGAAATTATACTGGACAACAACAGAATGATTTGGAAAGGCTGGCGGAAATGAATGCCCAGTTGGATAGGGCGCTGCGAGGTTGGTAGCGATATCTTGGCTTAACTGGCCCGGTTGCTGCGGTGAGACTGGGTGCCTCGGATACACCGCGCCATTGGCTTGAGTCGATTGCAGTGACACAGGCTGGGGAGGCAAACTCAATGGTATTTGACGATTCTGAGACTGGCCGAGGGCATCGCCATGCTGGCCTTGAACAGGCCAATGGTTTTGCTGGAAATGTGGGCTAGAAGTCGCAGACGTGGTGGAGTAGTGACTGTATGCCGTAGGTTCAGTGGTATAAGCGATCGACATGGCATCGCTGTCCTGGCGAGAAATAGTCCCGGCATAGCAATCTTTGGCGAGGGAAGAGTGGCCTGACAGAGTGCTGCTATGCAGCTGAGAATCTGGATAGGCCTGGGGTTGAGGTTGCGGGATGGCTACGGACTCGCCATGTACCAGTACTCGCCCGGGGCTTGATAGGCCCGCCACCACTCCAGGTTGTTGTGTTTTGGTGGCTGCACAAGCAAAGCCTGTTGATGATGGCGCATATTCCACATCCGTGCGAAATGGACCTGCCAACCGAATGCCTACTTTGGGCTCATTGAGTTTGGCTCGGGCTCGGGGCCGGACAGCTGAGGTCGTACCATTGGAGGCCGTGTCGCCGTCGTCTGCCCACTTTCGCTTTGCTCTGGATGGGGCCTGTGAGGAAACCGGTCAAAAATCAACTTCTAATCTGGCTTGTCTCTCTGTGTCCGATATGGCATTGTCCGGTTGACCACCCAACCCCGGCGCGGCAGGAAGAAGGGGGGCCGGGCATCTGCGGCGGTAATAAGATGAGACGAGGCGCCGCTCATCCTATTCGCCGCGTACAGACAGGACAGACAGAACAGATGTACGCAGCGGTCGGTACGAGTCAAACCTTAGGTATGATACATACAGCCGGGGGTGTTGGTAGGGTGTGTGCGAGGCATTGAAAGGACGAAAAGGGCGAAGGTGACTCCGAGACAGCAGCAGCAGCAACGCACGCAACGACCCAGCAACTCAATGGATTGGCAACCCACCAGCCGGCCCCATAAGATACGCTCGCATCGTGTGCCACCCGTGGCCCGTAGGACCGGAGAGGGGGATAAGACGTCACTTACCCGTGCGGAAATGTCAGGAGAGCGTAAGCTCACAACGGCCGTCTCCATGGCTGCGGCAGCAAATCGTACTCGTACATGCAACGCTGGGCTTGCACATGTAACGCAGGAGGGTGTGTTGCACACGTCAAGGCTCGAGGACCAGCCAAAGACAGACACAGACACGCTGGACGTGTTTCCACTGGATCAATGGATCAAAGGCCCCCAGGAGCGTCTCCGAGGGGGCAGAAGCGAAAGAGCGGGCACGGGGGTGAGAGTGACGAAGGAGCCTGCAAGTACAGACAGGCAGACTGGACTCGAGGCGCAAGGGAAGAGAACCAGTCCAGGCCAGTCCAGTCCAGTTCCAGTCCAATCCAGCCCTCTCAGGTCGAGCCCAAACAAGAGGAGCAGAAAGGTGGGAAGCCGGGATGACCAGCCGCAGGGGGCCCGCCGTACTTGTACAAGAGAGTACGATGATGAGCGTCGATGGCGGCCACGGCCGGGAGCCCAGAGTATCGGGACGCAGGCGGCAGCATCAGAGACGCCAGAGACGCTGTTGCAGCGATAGTCTGTGCAAGTTTAGTACTGTACATGCAAATGGCGCCTCTCGCTGCCCGTCCGTGGTCGCTAGTCGGCCGAGCTGAAGCGTCTGGAGCAGCGCTGCCTGTTCGAGGAGCGGCCAGATGCCAGGCTTGCCAGGATTGCGAAGCTGCTGAGCCCGCTGTGTCCACAAACCGCCGGTCCGCTGCCGATCCAAAAAGGCCTCAGACCCTCAGACGCAAGGGGGCCCGACTGAGGCTGCAAGCCCGGCTGCGGTTGCAGTTCCTTTCGGGCTGTTGGCGGGCTGTTGGCTGGGGTTTTCCCCATTCTGCTAGCCCTGGAGGTATTCTGGGCTGGTGGACGTTTGGTTTGACAAGGGCTGGACAAGGTTGTGCACAAACAAGGTCGTGACATGCACGCAGGCACTTGGGCGGGCAGCATATCGGAACGAATGCCGGCCCGGCCCAGAGCGGCATCGAGGGCAGGAGCCCATATCAGAATCACAATCCGAAATCAGAATCCGGAATAGCTTCACCTGTTTGTTGTCCTTCTCTGTTTTTCTCTCTGTACTCGTACCTCTTTAAATTTCTTTTCTGGGACGAGTGCAGTGCAGTGGGAGCACAGCATCATCATCGTGATTGGATCTGATCTAATAAAAACACCATGTTGTGTGCCCCTCCCGTCCCCTCCTCTCGCTACTCGCTTCTCGCCTACTTACAGACGCACTGACGAACGCGGCTTTGTTTCTCTCTCTCTGTTCATCCAGCCATCCATCGTCTTCGCGCGCCCTCTTACAGGCTCTCGTCCTCACCGAAAGCCTTGGAAATGCAGCAACACACTCACCAAAAACAACAAGCCTCGGCCCCCATGCGTCTCTTTTTCAAAGCCATCAGAACTCGAAATGTGATAAAGTGATAGAGCCCGCCTAGGCCGCACCCTGGCTAGCTGTTCCAGACGGTCTTGATGGAGCCATCATGCGGAAAACACCTTGGCCTGGTCGCTCGTTTTCCAATGGTGGCTGCAAGCTCAACTCTGTTATCCACTTACTCTCCCGTCACGTCCCCCAGATCCAATCACAGCCTGCAGCGTTCCCGCCCGAAACCAGAGCCTTGCTGATGCTCGACTTGACAGGCCTCACCGGTTGACGTTCAGAGCCCCGTCCCTGTCACCACATGCAGCTGTGAGTGGCTGGGGCTGGCAGGGGGGGAGGGAACCAAGATACACACAACTGAGTACTCGTATCACTTGTACTTTGCGCTACGCCCGCTACGAGTTGGGGTACTGGAAGCTGAAAGCTAGAACGACATGTCGGATATTATTTTTCAACTCTCCCTTTCAGCTCCCTTCCCCTGTACTGTACCTGTACAGCCATGTATGCCACTCGCGGCTGTCATCTATGATACCCCGATGAAAGCATGACATGCTGCTGCTAGTAAGGCAACTATCTCTACCAACATGCTTCATTGCACGTGCTACAAATGCCGTCCCGTAGCTCTGTTCAGCAACATGACTAGAACAACAGCGAGAGAGAAAAGGGAACAAAGCCAAAGGAATGTTCTCCCTTTTTTCCTCGCCTGAGATGTCTATTTTCATCTCCTACAGCTATCATGCCGTGAACCACAGCATATGCGAGTTGTTGGGTTCTGAGCAAATCAGCCCATTTGTCCCATTGAAAAACTGTCTGCTCTCGCACCCTTTGACACTGCAAATTTCACATGGGCCTTCATATATGTGTGTAATCCACGTCAACAGCGCATCTACAGAGTGCTCCTGCCTGTATTGCCTTGGGGAGAAGGGATGGTGATGGGGCGAGATATATATTTTTGTGGGCTGTGTATGGATATCCGCCGTGTGCGTGACAAGGATATCAGCAAACGGCTCATTGACATACAGGGGACAGGGACTCCCAGTTCAAGTCTAGAATTGCGGCACTTCACCCGACCAAGATGAACTTTCGAATCCCAACTTGCTCATTACGACGACCAGGCCAAGATACAAAGAGGCACGGCACCAGAGAGAGGA
The DNA here is from genome assembly GCA_019565615.1 of Trichoderma simmonsii. NCBI lineage: Eukaryota > Fungi > Ascomycota > Sordariomycetes > Hypocreales > Hypocreaceae > Trichoderma > Trichoderma simmonsii. The sequence goes on along the minus strand of CP075870.1, from coordinate 3,836,612 downwards.
GTGGTGGTGTCCAGCAGCACCGCTGGGATCCCCGTTATTTGCTCGTACCGAGTGCTGCTATTATGGGAAGTGTGGTGTCGCCTCATGTGTGATCATCTGGCTCCGCATCACAACAAACAGTGACGCTTTCAGTATGGCCCCCCATCTCCCACCACATCCACATTCTCAGTACTTGTACCATCAAACTCACCAGCACCAGTGCTACTAGCTCGACTGCGCGCGTGGATGGATAGTCCGGGATGTGAACAAGTCCTTCTCATGCCCATCACTGGCCAGGCGCGGACGGGGTTGATCGGACAGCTCCACTGCTCAAACCGATTCAGTATGGCTCGATTCTTTGTTTGCTCTTGCATTCTCCCCCCGTTCATTAGCCCAAGTCACTGAGGGCAGTGAGGGCAGTAAGGGCTGAGGCTAAGCGAGTCACGCTCAAAGACTTTTTTTTTTTACTTCTTTGCATTGTCACGGTAGCTTACGTCTTATATTAGTGCCGGCAGCCTGGAATTCGATCACAGACCGGAGGAAACTTAGTTCCCTTTTGATATGGGGCTCGGATGGTTCTCTCTCCTCCCTCCTCTGCCAAACTAAACTCCCCTTGAACAGCCGCCCGGCCAAAGGTAAAAAAACAAGGCATCGTCTGCTAGTGAGGCAAACTCAGATTGTTTTGGTTTACCTTACCCAATCAGATCGCTCTCTTTTCGCCTGTCCTTTGGTCTGTTGCGGAGTATTCTTGGTCCGTCGTCATGCCCAAAGCAAAGGAACTACGGCCATATGTGCTGTATAATATCCGTTGAGCCTTTACCCACTCTGGGCTGGTCCGACGTCCAGAGGCGTGTCGTAATTGGGTTGCTATCGCGGGAACTTGGTGTGGTTTGAGAGGCTCTCTCCCACCTCAAACGCAGTGCGACGACCCAGCGGCTCCTCTTTCTGTTTCTCTCAAACGAACCGCCAATAGCCCCCTCTAGACCTATTACCGCTGCCTACCACCGTCCATGGGCCGCTGCAGACGTGTCCCGAAGGGCATTCTTGCAGTTCCAAAGTACCCCCTTTGGCCGAACAGTGCGACTACGGGTCTCGTCCACCAGATTTTCACCACCAGCTCAGCAAGCAGAATGCACTTGCTTCGTGCAGCCCCCTTAGGCACTCTGTGTCTACATGGTTGATTCCTATACGCTCTCTTCAAGTCTGATAAGCGACGTGCGTCGTGTCGTGCGCGAACAGATCATCCGCCATGGCGCACAAACGACGAGATTCATTACGGAGACTGGTGGCCCACAGCACACCTCCACTTTCTCGGAAACATCAAAGCATCGCATTGTCCTGGCGCCGATACGCTGTCCGACGTCTCTCTGCATCTGGTGGCGAACCTCGAGCTCACTGTCTGGTCCGTTTTCAACCTCGTACCACTCTCGTACCTTTGCATTCTCCTTTTTTTGCATATAAGACAGCCCAGAGCCACGGAGGCCGAGGTTGGATTTGCAAAAAGCATGCAGCATCCTCAACAAGAAATCATGATTCCGCCAAGCACGACTGGTCCCATAAATATCCTTGACGCAGCCACTGCTATACCCAAGGACATGATGGCAAAACTTCCAACAGCTATCAACGGCCCCTTAGCCTGGTCAGGGGCTGACTTCGAGGATGAAGAAACGTACACCTGGCAGCTTCGCGGAGAGGACGTCGAAGAAATCGATGCAGCCCTCCAAAGTTTCAAGTGTAAGAGACTCTTTGAATAAACCTTTGTTGAGAGTGATATACGAAGCCGGCTGACTTGGACTACAGCTCTTGGCCTCGATGGAGACCAGGTTGACCGTGACAACTTTCCCCTCCCGAATCTTGCGGCGCGGCTTTCCCAATCCGCCAGAGTTATCCATGAGCAGCGCGGCTTCTTCGTTCTCAGGGGTCTTGAAGAGTCAAGATACTCAGTTGAAGACAGCACCACGATCTATCTAGGCATATCCAGCTATATCGCTGACAAGAGGGGGTTGCAGGACCGCAAGGGGAACGTCCTCTGTAAGTTATATCTTTCTCCTATGACTTGACCCGACATGGTCTCTAATCAAAAAAGCCCACATCACCAACTCAAAACTTTGGAAAGTCCCTGTGGAGATGCGCCATGGCATTCATTCTAATCAAGCTTTGGTAAATATCAATTTGTCGTCGTCCATGCCTATTAATTGATACTAATTCAAACAGCCCTATCACAATGATATGGGGTGCGACATCCTAGCGCTCCAAGTTCGGCACAGCGCGGAAAAGGGGGGATACACGTATCTCAGTTCCGTCAGCACTGCATTTAATGAGCTGCTTGCTGAAGACCCATCAGCTGCAAAGACTCTCTTAACTGCAGATTGGCCTGTGCAAATGTAAGAGCACTGCTGTTTTTACCCCTTACTATTTGACATTGGGCGTTGGCTGAAAACTGGTGTTACCTTGCAGTTCGGGGCGTGGAGCAAAATGCTACTTAGCGCCCGCCCTTGCAATTCACGATGGCAGGTTGATGGCTAGCATAGATCCGAATCGATTTGGGCCTCATCCATCCAGTGGACCAACCAATATCCCAGCTCTAACTGCCTCACAGCAGTCTGCTCTGGAAAGAATATCAAAGGCCGCGTACCGCACGGAGCTCCGACTTCACCTAAAGACGGGAGACATGCTATTTTTCAACAATTGGGCATTGCTCCATCGACGCGATTCGTACACAGATGGTGACGAGACGTCCCGCCACATGGTAAGGCTTTGGCTTCGAAACTCAAAGCTAGGCTGGGCGGTCCCCGACTCCATGTTGCCACCTTGGTATGCTGCTTACGGGGACAATGGCGTCCGGACCAAGCTCTATCCTTTGATTCCCATGCCGGACTACAAAGTGCCAAAATATTCGGCAGGCTCGGCAGCATTCGTGATTGAGGATAGCGATGCCTCTGATGGAGAATAACACTTCATCACACGAACCCCGTGAATCTGCATGGAGGACCTTGATACGTTTTTAGGGGGGTGGGGACGAGATGGGACTATCTCAACTGCTTCTTCTTCACTAGTTGAATTTCATATACTTGATTCACTTGCTACCAGCAACCATTTCCCCCACACGAAGCCTACAATTGAACATGTCTCTCCTGACTCAACCACATGTTGACCATCTTTCCCCAGGTGGTCAACTGACCTAGACATTGAGGAATGTCGCGCCACAAAGTGAAACAATGTCTCACAGCCAGGTGGAAAGGGGTCCCTCCCTGGGCCCACACAGCGGCGCTCTATGCTTTGCTTGACTTCGCGCCGTTGCTCGTATCTAGTTACTATCCACAACTGCCGCCAGCGAGGCTTTAGCCTGGAATTGCGGCGGTTAAGACGAGCAACTCTTTCGAATAGGGAGCTCTCCCGGGCACGTTGTCCCCATTCTTCCGGTGATTCACAACAAGTTGGTAATCCAACCCAACCCAACCAGTTCAGCCCCCTCTTTGATTCTTTCATTCCTGCATTTCGCGCATCATAGACTCAGCCCAGATTTCGAGGCCGCACAATAAGCCATGTAGCTTCCCTAAACAGAATTTCTTGCAGGAAGGATTTGCAGATTTAGATGAAAGTGGTACGCCTCTTGTCAAATATCACATGCTGGATGCCCTCTCATCACAGGGAGGAGAAAAAAACCTGGACTCTGGCGGGTGACGTGGTTTCCTGCTGCCCGCTTTTGCCATGACAATCTCACCTGGCAGATTGGCCCAGTCGAATCACTTTGCTGCGGAAAAGCAGAGTCCTTGATTTTTATTGGGCTCGACGAGGGCTTGGAATCGTATATGACTGGTAGTTGGCCGGAGCGGCAGTCAGCAGACGATTGCCACGTTGTTGTCCATGTCATGGACCTCGTGGGCCACTCACTTGAGACCCGAAGTGCCCGCTTTGCTACATTTACATATTTCAGGGGGGAGAGGGGGAGGGAGCCCAAGGGCAAATGTAATGTATAGGCACGAGTCAAAACGGATTGCTCCGTTCCCGTGGGAGGGGGAGGGAGGGAAATTGCATAGACGAGTTTTTGCTTTTTTGCCAACGGGATCTCGAGAAACAGATAGATGTCGGGGGCATGTATGTATGACAGCAGCCCGCATGACCCTCTCGTATGTAGTTGTCTCGGGCCTTTTGCAAAGGGAATTGTGAGCCGATATCTGCATCCTGGAAAAGGCTCGTAGATCGTCTTTTTCCCATGGCGTAGGCGCTGATATATGCCACTTGGCAATATCCACTGTCCCACGAATCGGATTTGCCCTTGAGGCACATTAGAGGACATGGATATATATGAATAGTTCTTACCTCACAGGACGTTTGTTCTGTCGACCTGCTGTGCGGTGGATGCAATGTAATGCTACGTTGTAAAGCAGACGGAATGACGCACAAAATGCGACTCCCACATCGATTTGTTTGGTTCGCTCCCAACAAAATACGCGATTGCCGACGATGAAGCCGAGAGAACATTGCGTAGTTTGCGTCTCTCTGCGCTTCTCTTGGCGATTCTGGATGGACAGAGTGCGAAATGTAATCTGCATGTATGTGGTTGTTGTGGGGGGGAGACCGTTTCTCGAGACCATACGCATACTCTATGCCTCGATAGGTGGCTGTTGATGCCTACAAGTAGTAAAAAGGTCAGGATCCTCTTAAACTTACGAGCGCCCGTACGGTGATGTGACGGGCTGGGCGCTTCCAAGGTGACTAGGGGGGGCTTAGAGGGAGGGACCCGGAGTTCCCCGAATCCACCACAGATTTAATTTCCTGCATGAAAGCTCTAGTTCCGGCACCTCATCCTTGAACCATCTTTACGATTTTACAGATATCTAAAGAGGGGTAAGAGATACTAGAGGCGAGCGTGGAGTTCCGGGGGAGAAAAGGCCTGCCAGGGATGGTGATGTCGAACGTTGAAGCACGGCTCCTGGGGCGGTTGTAGCGCAAGATTTGTGGGATTTGAAGCCATTGAATGGTTAAGATGTAGCTCTTTTTACTCTTTGTGAGTGCTATGTAATGTTCCGTCATTTAATTCAACGTACGGAAACCAAAGCCGAGCTGGAGAGACTCCATGGGGTCACGGACAGGGTGATGGGAGCGAATCAAGTTGCCTGGACTTTGCGCCAACCCATGTAGAACAGATGTACTCGTAATACCTGCAGAAGCTACTCGGTGGTCCATCAAGGTCGGGAATCATCCCAATGAGAACTGCTTGACGAGGACGGACATGCATTGCCACCTCGGCTTGCATCCGCCGCATGCAACGCAAAGAGGAGAGGAAGATATACTGGGGCTATTCGTGCCCAAGATGGGGGTGGATATCGACCTCCCATTTCGTGTGTCTTTTTCTCATGGCATGGTGTACGATTCCTACGTACCTGTGCCATAATGAACACCCCCATGCTGCCTGCGGGGAGATGATATCAACACGTGTGTATGTATATGGGGACGAGAGATTGGCATAGCATAGGGGTCCATGACCATGTTCCACGCCCCCTCAGACACGTTTGAACGACTCCACTGGCAGATACAGGAGAGACAGAAGCAGCAGCCCGCTTTTAACAGACAATTGAGATGTTCCAGGCCGGTGCTTTGGTTGTATATACAGTTGTAGGACACAGTACGCACAACATACACACTACCGAGGCCTGTTAGCTCACAAGTAAGAAAGCAAATTACACATTAATAATTCCCTAGACGAATAGCAAAAAGGAAATACGGTCGCAAAAAAACATTGACGCTTCATCTCCCATCACTGACTGATATCCGGTGCAAGATTGAACCCTTGCTTTCACGCACCTCATCACATCACCCCAATCTTTCAACCCCCCCTTTCCGACGACTGCATTGTAACCTCACCCTTTCCCAAACTTACCCCCAGTAAGAAAAGTCCGCAAACGAGACGCCCCCCTTCTCGACTACAGGCGTAGAAAGAGAAAACGAAGAGAAAACACAGCAAGTTTAACACATACAACCACGAGCTTTAGCACCCTACGAGTACATCAGAGCCGTTCGAACGGATCTCGACGCCCGATCCCCTCTCCCCAGTTTCTTGCATGGCAAGGGCCGTGCCGGAGAATATTTGCCCTAGTTCTTGTTGTTTTCTCCAGAGCGGGACCTAGTTAACGATGGGAGGAAACTTCGTTTCTGCAGAGAGTTGAGTTGAGAGGGGGGAGCTGGGGGGGTATTCATTGGCTTTGCGATTTACCCGAGGCCACCATCTTTTTTGAACAAGCGAGAGAATGAGAAAAAGAACCTCTGTCGACCCGGGAACAGGAGATAAGCTTGAAGTGAGGGGTGTGGGGGGGAGTAGGAGCACAAACCCCCTACTCTACTCTTTCGCGTAAAATTTCTTTTTTCCTTTTTGACTGCTATTGGAACGACCGGACGGACGAACGAAACGGACGAACGAACGAGTGAAGGATCAATATCTTTTGACGGAGATGGAGGAGGGGTTTGGCTGGAGGTAAGGCAGAGAAGAAGTTCACGCTAGGATGGCGAGCAGCGCGACTACGGCACCCATGGCGCGAGTGTCTGCTTTTCCGAGAGGAGGTGGTGCTGCTCCTGTTACTACAGGTGGAGTTTCGGTCCCCTCGTCTGTTGCTGTTGTTGTTGATGCTGATGACGAAGTTGATGATGATGCTGATGACGAAGTTGTTGATGTAGAGGCTGGGCTTGCGCGGCCTTCGGTTGAGATTGACGGCGAAGGATAGGCGGATACCTCGGGCGACCAAGTTATTGTCGTCATGGCTCTAACGGACGACGAAGACGAAGACGAAGACGAGCATTCATATCCGTATCCCGAAGGATTGCTAGACGCGGCTACACACGGAGCTGAGCTGGACGGATCCGACTCCGTCTCCGTTACGGTTCCTCCCTCGTTCGAGTTTTCGATGTCTGTTAGAGTCGAGTAATACGTTTCGAGGATTATACTGGTGATTGTCGTCGATCGAGAGAGAACCCATGTGGTGGTTCTAACAGTTACAATGGCGGAATACTGGGGACGAGGCGTCGTCGATGGCTCGATAGTGCTGGATGGCAAATACCACGTCTCTTCGAATGAATACGGGTCTGGAGAGGAATATTCGTCTGGAGAGGCAGTGGGAGTCTCGTAGTCTGCGTCGTAGGAGAGGACGGCGGAGCCTCGCCATGGGGGAGTTGGAGGAGTTAAGCTTGATCTAGAGTGATGGTTGAACGGTTAGCTATGATGAGAGAGTGGCTTCTCTTTTTGCCTTCATATCTTGACGATGTTGTAGAGGATATTCTTGTTGCCGATTTGGTTACTAGATATTCCGTCGTAGGAGTTCATACCTTTCCACTACCTCGTCGCTGAGGGCGTTGGCGAAGCACATCAGGACAAGCCCGAGAAGAATTCTTGTAATCGTCTCCATTCTACACATTACTGTAGGCTAATATTCGATTGTGAAAATATAAATGTCGAAGAGTTGAAATAGTACGAGGGTACAAATAAAGGCTTTGGTGCTCTAGACGATCAGATCCAAGTTCAATCGCATGCTGGCAAGCTCAGCTTCAAGTAGTCCACAAGGCGTCACCACATCACTGCCGCAAGCACAGCCTATTTTCTCTTTTTATCTTTGTTTTCTCTTTTGGTTTTGCTTGCGCATCCCCGTAGTATCGGTTGTGTCCATGTCACGGCGCAGTTTGTGTGATGCTGTTTATACATGAGTTTTCACACAAGTGTTGGCAGTTGTTTTTGCTTTTACCGATGGCTGTGGCAGTTGATGAGCATGTGTGTTCTTGGAGAAGACAGGTTGCGCAGATTGATGTGATTTGGGCTGTGATGAATGGATGTTCTCGTCGTGTGAGGTGTTGTTTGCGACATGGAATGGCGTGATACTGTGATGAAGTTTGGGTTTGTGATGGGATGGGTATGCGCAATGTGTCTGACGGCTAAGGTGATAAGGCGATATCAGTACATGATATTGGTGCTTGTTAGAAGTCCTTTTAGTTCTTATAGCAATATATCATAACCGTTATTCCTTCTTTTCTTCTGTTGGAGTGTATTGTATTTTGAATTCTGGGACCATCATACCTACTGTCGAGCATATAAACTCCCATTATCACTCTCATTACCGTTCCATAACTCCTTTTCATTATTACTGTTCTAAAATTACATATTTAACTAGCCATACATATAAATTATGAGTGAATATTGCCAAAGCTCTACGATTGTCAGTGAAGCTTGCGAAAGTTTTCAAGTATCACCACATCCAGGAATCAAAGTGAAATGCTTGAGTCAATGATATTTAATAAGCCTAACCATATCCTTCATTGTCTCTGCCGCGCAAATTACGATGCAGTGAGTCATGAGATTCTCACACATTGGAAGATGATCATGGGGCTGTGAGTTTGTAATGCTGAGAATGTGTGACAAAGCATGATTTCTATCTCTTATTCACAACGAGTTGTCATGTGAGCCTCTCTTATTCTAAATTGCTATTGTATGATGCGACACGAATATTCTACGTCGAACTTAACCAGTTAACACATGGGCCATATGCACGGATATGACGCACGAAAAGTGTCTCTGATGAACATTCACACACCAGACTGCCACATGCAGCGCATCTCTTCGACAGTCCCCTAACTGATTCAGCATCATATCTATCTTTTGTGATTTAAGCCGTCAGATACTCTCAACACCTCAGCCAGACTTCAATATGTCTCAAAGTCATTCCATCTGGGGACTCCAACGCGAAATACCACTGCATTTCAGACACTGGCAATCCCCCATCATCGGCACCACTGGAACATTGTAGCCATCATAAGCGAATATCATCTCAACACGTAATGTTCCAAAAAGGAATGCTAACAAAAGTTTTTACACGAAAGGTTCGTTTTGATGATAAAAAGGTTTCTGTTGTGCTACCACCCCTGAGCTGGACTCTCTCCTCATCTCACATTTTTGTCTATATTTGCAACTGCATCCCGTCTGAGCTACGAGTTTACTCCCCTAAATAGTGACACTGAATGTTTGCAGGAGAGACAAATAGTTGGCACAAAAGACATCTCGGTTGTTTCCTCCTATCAATGACATTCTTTGGTTGAGCAAGCCGGAATAGGCTTGTGGAACATCCGTCCTGCCTCAGAGCTGAGATATTTAGTACTCCTGTGTTAGGTGTGTTAGGTAACACAAATAAATGGATCAGCTGTTGCCGATCGATTCCAACAATGGTTTTGTTTCTGAATTTGATTCAAGAGGTGGGAATAGCGTCTCGTTGAGCCAATTGTCACAGCGCACTGATGCAAGAGAGTATCGGCTATAGCTAAAATCTGCGAGGACAACACGTGAATGCTGGATAGTAGAGTAGCCAGGGAGTGACTTACAGTCAGTCAGTTACAATATGGTGATGCTAAGGAAGATGAAACATACGAAATGTGTTTCACACACGTAAAGAGAACACTTTCTGAGAACACTTTCTATATCGAAAGCTGCAGAGTTGTTAATGGCCTTACTGCTATACGAACCATTTACCAAGGTAATTAACGGATTCTGAACATCGAATGAATAGATTGACTACAGAAAAGGCTAAGTATTATATAGATACTAGGATTTCCAAGATAGAATCAGTTTTGGATTGGAGTGCTTGAGAAGCCCTACCCTAGAAAGCTGTAGGGGAAAATGGTCATGAGGAAACACTTTTGCATCAACTACGAGTTACACGATGAATATATTATACTACGTATAGCTTGGGTTCTGTGGGGATGTTTTTCTCTTCGTGTAGACGCACTGGAGTTTGCCTATTGTCAATATCCAGATGTGCAGCTTCATCTTCAGTCGAAATATTCTCAATGATGCATTCACACCTGGCAAGAAGATTTTACATATACGATTATCGATGACACAACGGGAAAATAGGACGTAAGAAAGGAAGAAAACGAAAAGAAGAACACGGCGTTATCCTCAATGACTACATCACGGGAAGCCATGAAGTCCATCTCCAAGTTCCGGAGCGGACTCGACCCACTTACCCCGGACGTTGGTCCGAGACTATCGGGGAGGGGATCCGTTCCGAGAATGAAGGTGTTCCTGCGTGTTGCTAGAGCCAACAACAAAGACATATGCACGCATTGACCAAGCTGGAGGGGGACCGACGTTGATATCCATTGCAAAAGGGTTATCAGATACCTACGGGCGTGTCGTACATATTACACGTATCTCGGTATTTCCTTTGGAATAAGATCTCCCCTTTCCCTTCGGCTCTTTTTTTCTCATTTTTTTTTTAAAGGCGGTAAACGGGAGATCTGATGCATGGATACTATGGATCATGCCCTCTACGTGTCTGTTGCGCAGTGGATCGTCGTGTCTGGCCTAGTCTCGGACCCAAGATTTCCTAGACATGACACTCATCCTAGACTTTGAGAAATATCGAATTCTAGAGGCTAAGGCCGGGATATCCGGGCGAAGAAAAATATATTAATAGGAAAGCGAAGCTGGCTTACGAGTACGAGCAGCGTGGCTTAAGCTTGACGACGAAATCGATAGAGAGGGAGACAGAAAGAGGGCGATGCCGGCATCTGAAACGTTGCCATGCAAAGGCCGGTCCCTGCCGCCCATCTCGTGATGCCTATTTGCAGGCCCCCAGAAGGGGATCAGCGAGATGGGCCCTGTCCAGCGATGCGCCGCCAGTAAGCACTTGTCGCTGGTCAAAACAGAACAGGCAAGCCGGGGGCCTAAATCTGCTCTCCTAAATCGAGCAAAAAAGATGAGCAGAGGAGGTAAGAGTAATACTCCGTGGAAGCTAGCTAGCGTAGGTCAGACGGGAGAGCGTCGTGCGAATGCCGATGCGGGAAGCCGTGTAGGATTCGTAGGTGCCGGAAGGGAATTGTTGCGGTTTTTGGTATGGCATGACTGCATGAATTTTGAGATGTCTTGTCTTGGGAAAAAAGGGATGGAACGAGCAACTTCTGTTTTGGGGGCTACGGGCACAGTCATGTTTGATAGCAATGGCAGTTGAGTGGTAGTTAGCACCATTAGCATCTGATGCCCATGTACTAGTACTGAAGGTATAGTAGTATGGGCATATGGGCATTCGGATATAGAGTACGAGTACAGGAGAAGTTGGTGTTTGATACCGCTGGCAAGGGACATCATTCGTGGACGTTGCCAAGATCTGAGATGAGATTCCTTCAAATACATAAGCGAGATAAAGCCCTTCAGCCGTTGTATGCCTGCCTGGACCTGGGACCTGTAAGTGCGTGCATGGGATTGAAGATCCAAACCTCGTCGATAATCAACAAGCAGCGGCCGCAGATGAAAGATGAAGATGAAGATGAAGCAGTAGGCGGGTGTTGCCGTGCCAGTGACGGGATGCCACATAGATCTCGAGCCCCCTGAGATGATTACCACGCTGCCATGTGCTGCTGCTGCTGAGGCTACAGTCGTACGAGTGCCACAGTGCAAGACGAGGAATAGGAATAAGGAACAAGAATAGGATCACTGGATCAGGGCTGCTTGGGTGGCATGAAGCACAAAGTGGCCCGAGTCCTCTGTTAGCGCAGGGAGAGCGAGCTGGCTAGTGAGGCGTTAGTGCTTGTAAGTTGTGCGACGGGACTGAAGAATCCATTGAAGTCGGTGAAGCAGCATGACGCAGTTGTGAGCACAGACCAGGAGACAGACTGATGGTGTGTTGTCTCTTGGGCGTCGGAATCAGGCGAGACATGAGGCTGCAAGCAGGTAGGTGATGATGCTGTTTTGAGACATCGAGAAACGAGGCAGAGTCAATTGCATCACGTGATGGTATAATGTTCAGTTGGCACGCAAATGGAAATAAACAAAAAAGAAAAAGATAAAGGACGAGGAATGCTTTCAGATAGGTACTACATACAAAACATCAAAAGAGGGAAAAAAGGCTGACGAAGAGTGAGAATCCTGGGGGCGAGCGGTCTTACGCATTACGCATTACGCATCATTACGCATTACAGTGTGTCGAGGTGGTATCGCTACGACCTGTGCTTGCAGTGCTACCCGCTGTCTGCATCTATCTGCATCTGTAAATTGAATCCATGCATTGAAAGATGAAGAGAAAAAAATAAAAATTGAAAAAAAAAAAATAAAAAAACGCTCCTGCATTGGATCGCCATGCATATTCCAAAAGTAGGCGAAGTCGAAAGCTCGGCGGCTGCTGGTTGGTGCAACAAAGTTGCGTGCGGCCCCCCTTTCTGTGCAGCGCCCCTTTATGCAACGTTGTCTCTGGCTCTCAGCCTTGCAGCAAGAAGGAATGGCCTCTTCGGTCCGATAGACGACTTCTCCGCATCTGTACCGGTACCGCTAGCAGGGCGCAAAAAATAGAGAGAAGAGCTTGAGAGAGCACAGCAGAGAAGCTTTGTTGAGCTGAGTCTGAGCAAAGAAAGAAAGGTAGAGCTGAGAAGTGAAATGTGAGTGTTGATCAACGTTTGGGTGGGCAATGCAGAGCAAAGACCAGCCTCGAACACGATACTGTTACGATCTCGGACCCGGATGCAAGGCCGGATCAGTCGTGATTTTCTTCTTCCCTTCCTCCCCGGGGAGCATGGAAGCAAATTCGAAGCCTTGCTAGTCAATCGATCGGGGTGGGCTTGTCACCTTGTGGCATTGCCGAGGTTAGTGTTGCAGCGAGACTCTTTCATCCCCATGGGCTTGTCCGGTTCTGGACACAGTGGCCGGGTCCGGGGCTGGGCTGGACACATTGTGAAGCATGGCCCGAGATTAAACGGATCGCGGCTGTCAATATGAAAATCAAATCTCATCGTCACAGAAAAGCAAAAGCTGAGCGATCGGGTCAAAGCCACGATGCCGCGGATGCCGAGAGCCCTTTTACTGGACTGTACAGCCGCACAGATTGGAGATTTCCGCTCAGATTCAAAGTATTACACGAAACCAGTGGCAGTCCTTTTTTCGCCCCGGTGTGCTCATGTCTGGAGCCGGTGCCCGCTTATTAGTTCAGGCTAGGGCTGGAAGAACGAAAGGACGAAAGACGAAGAGAGAGAGACAGACAGACAGACAGACAGACAGAAAGCGAGCCGAGAGCGAGACACAGCGCCGGGGCTGGCAAAAAGAAAAGCGGGCTGCTTTGCTGATGGGCGGGACGATGAAGAATCAAACGAGCCCGGATTTTTTTTCCACCTCAATTCTGGGGGCCGGTTTGGCTAGCGCTGCAGGTGATTGGCGGAACCTGGACACCCTCTGCACGCTGGTCAAATCCGGGGTACGAGCAGGAGAAGCGGGTTGCGTGATGTGGTGATGGCGCTGAGGCTCGTATGTTTGAATCGTCCGTCGTGGTTTTACTAGTTTCGTCTGGGTTTGGGGCGCGAGTTGTTTGGCATGAGTGACATGCTGCACTTTAGAGGGGCAATATACCTGTCTTATTCGACATAGTCTATTGACGGATTGATCAATTCGTTGTGCCTGTCCTTGTGCCTGGGGATGCTGCACTGTGTGTATATGTGTGGTGCCTTGGACTGTGTTTGTGCTGCTCAGATACAGTACGAATACCGTCAAGTAGAAACTGTACTGTGCCTATTTCTGGAGGTAGCCAAGGACATACAGACAGACAAGCAGACAGACAGACATGACTTGCTTCGTGTTCGTGTCGTGTCGTGTCGTTTGGCGTGTCATGTCTCGCTCAGCTTTTTGTACTTATTGGCTATTCTCCACGGATGAATGTGTTGAGCGCTGGCTGGCATGCTCCATGTACCGCTACCATTACTCGACGGTTAAAAAGGGAGCTGACTGCATTCCTCGATACTACTGCGAGGACTAGCAGTCATGGATTCATGGATAATAAAGTAGGTGACATGCCTCCCCGAGACTTGACCGGAGCAGCTGGACCGGAACGTCGGCTGTCGCTCCCCTTGCGAACAAGAGTCTGGCCATGTGCGCGCGATGGACATGGACTGACCAGCATGAGAGTTGATGGAATCTCAAGTTGAAGCACCAGATTTCGACATGGGAAGCACGAGAACAAACAGGTACAGGTACAGGTACAGGTATACAGTGTCTCAAGATGTAGAGATCCATTGGAACACTTCAATTGTTCGGCAACTTCCACACCTCGCCACAGACGTAAATGTGCTCATTCTAGCTTTCTTCATTGTCTCAAGCCAGCGCTTCCATTCGTTGCGCCTTGTCCGTGCTGGCAAAAGGTTAATCCAATACAATCCAGGCACGTCACGTTCTGGTACGAGTACCGGCACGGGTACGGGAACTGACTTGAGCTGAATGTCTCGTGATGCCCTCACCCTGCCTGCTGTCTGCCAGGGCAAAGCGAGGTACCTGTACCGGTGTCCTGTGCTGGCGCTCGCGGAGACGCGGCATTGACCGGCCTGTACATGTACTTTGCGCCGTCGTCGCACAGTTGCCTGGGGGGGAAGAAGAAGCCCCCCTCAGCGCACTCTTACGGCCCTGCTAAGCAATTGGGGTCTCTGCACTGTAAATCCTGTCCTGAGGCTTCCATGTCAGACACGCACGCACGGTTCTCGAAGCGGCAGGCCGCAGCCAAGCAGACAGTGGCAGTATCACCGTAAGATGGTGAGCAGCGCTTCTTGAGAGAACATGTACCGGTACTTGGCGTGCGACCTGCCCTTTCGCATCAATGCCGCTGGATGTCCCGCGCGGCGTGGCCGAGGGCTTTTGCTTTGCATTGCATCTCCTTCTCTTGTGCTGGTGCGTTTTGCTTTAGCCTTTCGTGTTAGCCCCGACGCCGTTAAGAGGCGTGCGTGGAATCCAGAATCTGCACTGTACTGATGCCGCGGATTTGGCTGGTGATGCCCTGTACGGCTCCGGCTCCACCGCTGCGCCGCACTAGCAGCCAAGCCTGGCTTCTGGCAAATTTCTGCCACCAACTTGCGCACTCCTCCCCGATGCCTGCTGAAGAAAGGCGCCGCCCCCAGCAAAACGGCACAGTGTGAGGAGGGTATACGCTGACGAGGCCAAGGGCTGCAAAGCCCACTGAAAACCCACTGCAAAAAAACGAAAAAGTCGCCACTGCACAGTGCCAACCCAACCGCCGACGCTAGCAGGACGCCCTCATCTCGTCTGGCTCGTTTCTACTTGTTCCTCCGCCTAAACTAACAAGTGGCCACACACACACCACAATTCACCCCCAGAACCCGCCAGTCCGTCTTAGGCTTTTGCTCCCCATCCCATCGTTTCTGCTGGTCTGGCGCCCTCAGCCCTGGCTCCCAGCTAAGCCCAGCCCAGCCCAAGCCCAATTTACAAGGGCCTTTCCCTGCCCTTCCCTGCGGCGTTCCCTGGCTGTGGACTCTCGCCCTCTGCTCATTCCAGCCAGGTTGTTTTTACGTACTTCGGGTCCGCCTCCCCCCATATTCTCGCTCCTCTGCTGACTATCCAGGCCCATTTCTTTTCCTCCTCGTCTTCAAACCTCGTCTCGTTACCTGTCTCTACAACAAACGATCATCACAACTCCAGATTCTCGCCTCCATCGCCGTATCCACGGCCTCACTCGTCGCCTGCCGTCCGTCTGTCGCTCTCGTGAGCCAGCCAAAAACCTTCTCCCCCCCGACTCCCTGGCATCGGCACCCCAGACTCCGCCTAATAAGCGACTCTCCCCGCGTTTTTTTTCTGGCCCGCATTCGAAAGGGCCGAATAACCTACATACGCCTACATACTACTGTATAGTATTCGATTTCTTGCGCCTGCACTATCCTGTCCTCAGCCAAAGCCAGACCAAGGACACACCAAAAGCCACCCCAACCGCGCGCACCAGTTGAATCTGTCTCTTGTCTATTCCCCCGCAAAACAAGGGAGCATTCAATCTAGTTGACAGCTCACCGAACAACCCGGGGCCCCAAACCTGCGGCAAATAAGTCTGAGCGCTCCCCAGATTGCGCCATCCGCTCACATCGTTCCTGTGTTCCTGTTTCTGTTCCCGCTCTTTGTTCTTGTTCACGGAATCGCCTCGCCTTCGTCCTGGCGTCGCCTCTTCGTCTGTCGCCCACCATGACTCAGGCCGTAAAGAGAGCCTGCGACGCCTGTCACCGGCGAAAGGTCAAGTGCGACGGCATCAACCCGTGCCGCAACTGTTCTTCGGCTCAGCTGTCCTGCACCTACAATGCCATCCCTCAGAAGAAGGGCCCCAAGGGCTCTCGCGCAAAGGTCATTAGCGAGTTGAGAGAGACACAGCGACAAACGAGCCTGGCCGCCAAGATCCACGGTCGCATCAACGGCGGGCCAAATGCTCCTCCGGCTTCGAACCTCGCTCCCACTCCCGGTATGTTGACCAGCGAACTGGTCAAGGAATGCTCCCAGTTCTTCTTCGACCACATGAACGCACAGGCCCCTATCCTGGACCGGAGGCAAGTCGAGCAGCAGATCCTCTACATGGAACAGAACCGCGATGCCTACTGCCTCATGGCCTCCATGTGTGCCTTTGTCATGCTGCAGCCCGGCATGACGATTCCTTCTTCAGATCCTTACAACCTCGACGTAATCCCCGGCGCCAACATTGTCTCGTGTCAGCTTCTTTTGGAGGAGACGTTGAGAGTCCGCAAGGGCTACGAGTACCTCGAGCAGATCACCATCAACTCCCTGGCCACCAACTTCTTCCTCTTTGGATGCTACTATGGTCAGGAAATGCACGAAAAGGCCTGGTACTACCTCCGCGAGGCCACCACCATGATCCAGATGGTTGGCATGAACAAGGAGGAATACTACATGCAGCTCGACGTTGCCGAGGCTGCTCGTATGCGAAGAATCTACTGGCTGTTCTTTGTCATTGAGAGGTGTGTATCATTCACCGTCATTTTTGGACTTGCTTTTTATACTGACAACCTGGAAACAGAGCGTATGCTATCCAGCGCCAGCGCCCCCTTACTCTCCAGGCCACCATCAATCTCCCGACTCTCGGAGATGATCCCACTGACCCACTCGCCCACCAGCTCAACGGCTTCATTCTCCTGGTGAATCTCTTCCGACCATTCGACGATGCTTTTACCAGCATGTGGAACAAGGCGCGGAGCCACCTCCCATCTCAGTCCATTGTCAGCCTGCAGAAGCTTCTAAACGACACGGTCCAGCGCGCTCTCTGCCAGGATCCTTCATGGAACGATGTTCACACAAACCAGCAGTGGCTGAAGAACATGGTCTGGCAGCTCAGCAACGGAGTCGTGGCTGGTGGCGAGGACTCCATCTCATACCAGTTCCCTGGCACCATGTCCAGAGAGCTGCTCTTGAAGATGGCCTCGCACTTCCCTGGCCAGGGAATGGAGCTCCTGACTTCTGGGCTTCTCGAGAAACTCATCGAGTGCGCTTACTCAATGACAGAGTATCTGGCCATGCAGCCTGCTTCCCGGGACCCCTTTGCCCAGGGACCTCATGAGCACCTTGCTCAGATCATCAACATTGTCAGCGCCTCAAGGAATGGCGACTACCGCTTCCTGCCACTCCTCATGAGCAAGGTTAGCGAGGTTCTTCCTCGTCTGGTTAACCCCATGCTCCAGAACGTCCCCGAGACGATTGCCATGGCCCAAGTTGACATCTTTGACGGATTCGGTAATGCCGGCATGGCTCAGCCTGCGCAGATCCAAATGATGGAGACCGACTACGACCGCAAGTTCTCTGTTGAAGAGTACGAAAAGAAGTACGTCATGGAGATGAATGGAGGCACTCCTGATTCCCACAGCAACTCGAACCAAGGCCAGACCCCGCCTGTACCGCGCCAGGCCTCGGAGATGCCCAGCTCCTTTGTTGGCTCTCCTCCAATGATGTCTCCTACTATGGAGTATCCTCACAACATCAACGGCTACGCTGTTACGCCAATGTCTGAGATGGTGATGAGTCCAATTGGAAACCACCCCCCTCCACCCCAACAGCATCAGCATCAAGCGCAACACCAGCATCATCAACATCAACACATTAATCAGCCACCGCCCAACCATATGCATGACCCGATGGGCCAGTCGCACATGGGCATGGCAGCTCAGAACATGCAGCCGCTGCAGCCGGCGCATCACATGGGCAATATGATGGATATGCGGCAGCCGGGACAGCGCCAGAACAGCTTCGCAATGCAAGGCCAGCCTCAGCATTTCCATAATATGAATGCGATGACAGGCGAGATAAATTTCAACACTTTGCGGTAGCATCCGACGATGACATGAACACACCACACCAACATCATTGGATACCTTAAACTCATCGCTACCCCCTTGATCTTCGGCTTAGACACGCCCCTTGTATTAATCGTGTTCTTACACCTTACTTTCTCTTGGATTCTTTTGGATTTCCTTTTTTGACAACCTTTATTCCCTTTGTCCCGAAGAATTGACTCCTGAGAAACGGATCAACATACGATGATGATTACTGAACAAAAATTTACTGGGTTTCATGTTTCTTTGCGCATGGCTTTTAGCGCAGACACGTACAAGTTTGGGTCGGAAACAAATGGCGTTTTACTATTTGCCTGTTTATTTATCATTTTTTTTGTTTATTGTCTGGGTGGCATGATTGGACATGGCTGGGAGTCTTGTCACTTTATTTTCTACGCTTTCGCTAGTATTATTTTTTGGGGGGATCATGGCCTCTTTGGACGGCCTATTTATTTCGTCTTGCAGATATTTTTTAACTGAATGCTACTGCGGGTTGCAGAGCTCTCTACTTTATACTATGGGTAGATGAAATGAGAAATTACGGATTTCAAAATCTTTTGTTCTTGATGCGAGTGATCTATTGCCTACCTACATGCCTCTGATGTCCTAGTGAGTAACTAGGTAGATGTATGGACGTATGTTTTGTATGTGCTTGTGTTAAGGGGCTTGCAGATCACGTCGTTGACTTTGATGAATGAAGCTTGAAGTGCGCCTTTCATGTCGATCTGTCAAATCTTGATAGATCAACTCCACACGATACGAGAAATAGCAAAACTCTATTTTCTAAAAAAATCAAGATATTTGTTTGATGAACTCCAAGACCAAACTCGTGATGGAAGAGGGGGTGGCGTTGAAAGGGGTGTACAGTTTTGTATGTATTCAACCAACACAACTACTAGGTACCTTACGTTGTTGTCCTAAAGGCAAAACTACATGTATGGTGAGGCTTCTCTTTGTCTTGTATTTGTATAAACTCTGTTATGCGTTTCCCAATTTTTCAGGAATACAAATGTGTAGCTGTTGTGTGTATTCAACCAACAGAGTTAACTACCTTGCTGTCCTAACGGCAAAACTTTCATCAGGATCTCCCTTTCTCTTGTATTTTTCATAAACTCTGTTATGTGTTCACCCTTTTCCCCTATATCCAAAAAAAACCTTTTCATTTCAAACCATATCCAAAGATGCCCTAGCTTTCAAGCCATATAGATACCAACCTACTTATGTATGCTCCAGTACATGTATGAGAAGAAACAAGCATTCAGTAATACAAAAGTGTAAAGTTCAGTTCAACTCAGTTACTTCACCTTACAAGCCTCTTAAACGGATGCGCCTCTGTATTAAAGACGTACTCATCCAAGTTAATCGTATTCGGCTCGCTAAAAACGAGGTAGAAGTACTTGAGCGTCTCACCCAACCAAAACGACTCCATCGAATCCGCCCGGTCAGGCAACTGGTCCTTAGGAAGCGTAACATCCCAGACGGCAGAGTTTGCAAGCGCGGTGCTCGTCGTAGAGTTGACTGCGGTGAACATGTCCCACGCGGACTCGACGAGGTCCGGGCGGCCCGTGGCGCGGTACAGCACGAAGACGCTCTCGATGGCCTCCGGGCGGAGGATATAGCGGCGGTCGGGGATGGAGGTGAAGCCCGGAGGGAGGCGGTCTCGCTTGATGATTTCGTCGGCGGTGGAGGAACCTGGGTCGCTGGCGCGGCGGAGGACTTCCTTCTTCCAGGCGGATTCGTCCCACTGACAGGAGGAGGAGGAAGAGGGGCAGGGCAGCATGTGGAATGTTTCGGGCATGATGCCGTGGGGGAGGGCCTTGTATGTCCAGATGCAGCCGTCGACGAGCTTGGTCGCTGCGGATACGTCCTGGGGGCGGTTGAACATTTTGCCTCCGAGGGCCATTAGGCCGCCGAGGAAGCATACTAAGTGCTGGCCTTGGGGATCAAGACTGACGACGGCGCCTTTATCTGCCTTTACCGTGCCTGAAATGAGAATGTCGTCGTTCTTTGGCGTCATGGGTCGGAAGAGGTTATGCTTGGTCGCTGTTGTGGCTGCGTTCTCGTACATCTCCTGGTACATGGGCAGCTGGCCCCCGATCAAGGCCGACATCTTGGGCAGATACTCGTAGACGCTGTCCGCCATGGCGCCCATGGTGAAGGCATCGCCGACGTTGTAAATCTCGTCCTTGGCGCTGACGACGAGCGGCCAGAGGCCCGGCAGCGCCGTCGATTTCTGCGCCGCCGCCATGCCGTCCATGATGTGCTGCACGGCGTCGAACCACTTGGGGTCGCGCGTGATGAGGGACAGGCGCGTGAATTCCATTGACAGGCTGCCGATTTCGGCTACGAGCACGCTGGGATGGGCCTCCTGCTTCTTGCCGTCCATGGCGGCGTGGATGTCCCACCTGGTGATGGGCATGCGGTTGGGCGTGTCGAAAGCCTTGTAGAGCATCTCGCCAACCTCGACGGCCTTGTCTAACAAGCGAGAGTCGCCGCTGAGGTCGTATGCGGAGAGGAAGCCGCCCAGGTAGCGAATGGTGGTCTCAAAGACGTTGACCTCGTCGAGGGCGGTTTTGGTAAAGTCAATGGCGTGGGCGGCAGTAACGGCGTCGTCAAACTCGGGCTTCATGCCCATGATCCAGAGGGTGTCGAGGGAATCCACCAGCGTGGCGGCCCAGCCGCCAAAGGGATTCTTCTTGCCCCCCGAGACGGGCGCCAGTTCGTCCGCGGTCCATGCGTGCTCCTTGTACGAGGCCCAGCATTTGGAAAAGACGTCCTTTACTGCGAGCTGGCGACTTTGGCGAGTCTTGCGCACGTCTGGCGACTCCTTTGCGAATGACGTCTGGATCTTGGGATACTTGACCGGGGATGTGGTTGGCAGCGGGCGGATTGACTTTGGCGGATAGTGTACCGGGAGGGTCTTCCAGAAGTAGGAGTTGTATTTGGGAGTGCGCCAGTCTGGAACTGGAGGAGGTGATGGGGAAACGGTTGAGGAGCTCCAGAAGTAGATGAGGAGGAGGGTGGCGATGAGGGCAACCCAGGCGTAGCCTCTGACTCGGACGATGGGCAGCATCGTTAATGATCGTGGGTGTTACGACATTTGATGGTGATGATGATGGTGATGAAGACGACAAATTGATGATCTGATTGAAGAGAGTTGATTGATTAATTGATTGATTAGTTAGCCAGTTGATGTTTGGACGGGATTCAAGGCGAGGGGCAGATGGTGGTGAAGGCGATTGATGGATGAGACAAAGAATTGGAGGTTCCATGTAAAGCCCCTTGACAAGCTCCATGTGTTGACGTCAATGTACATCAGCAGCCAGCCGTTCTCAGGGAATGATAGCACAGGATAGGCGCTTCATGTTAGTTAGTACAGTACGCCCATAGTATCCGTAAATAGCTGCCTGCTGGCCGCTGTACAATAGGATCATTGCTTTCAGCCCTCCTGGCCCTGGGCTCAATTGGTTTCCATTATTTCAATTTCAGTCTCAATTACCGCAGGGACGTGCAGCCTGATTAGTATTTCATTCTTTGTTTGCACTCGATGCACTGACCGCGAGTTGTCCCAGCATGCTGCAGTGGCGGTGTTTGTATGGAGTCCATATTACGGGTACTGTATGGAGTTTTTCAGACGGCTGGGCCCGGTATTTACTAGGAGTTGGGCGTTGGGCTCACTCACTTCAATCCATGGTGCTAAAATCAATGTCCGGTTCCAGCTGGTCTATGATCCTCCAGGATCGGGCACATGGGACGGAGGGAGGCGGTCCTACGGATTTACGGAACCACGAAGTTAAACGCGAGCTGCTGCATCCCTCAATCCATGTACCCTCGTCTACTTCATTTACCTGCAATCCGCTTTACTCGCTGCTATTTAGCTCTCCAATGCCCTGCCGTCTCTTGGCAGCTTCAATTATCGCGGCTCTCATACTGTAGCTTCATCTCCCCTGCTCTGGATTTGTATTGAATCTCCGAGAATCGGCATGTCGTATTGCTGCTCCATTGATTGGTAAATAATGTACGGAGAAGAGGGCTGAGTCCAGTCTGCACGTACAGCATGTTGGTACGGAGCGGATTGTGGGCGCCAGCAACCACCCCATCACGAGGTTGCGGTGCTTTAAATAGAGCCCTATGGGTTTAAGACGCCTTGTTAGGCAAAGGGCCGCACCAAGGCTCGCCATCCCTGACAACATTTTCAACCATAGCTATAAACTCGCCAATCCCGTCAACTCAGCCTATGACCCTGGACACCCTTGCAAACTTGCCATTGGCTGAGCCTGTATCGTCTTGTAACATTATCCCAACCCGCCTCTGGGCCAAGTCCACTTATAGTAAGACGAACCCATGCCGTCTAATTGCGTCCAGTGAGGCTCTTTCTTCAGGAGCGCGAGAGCCATGGACGGCAAATAGAATAGTCCATGTAGCATGTAGCATTGCTAGCAAGCCGACGGAGCACGGAGTAGACGAGATGGGGGATCCTCAGCTTATCGCATAGTGTAGTGCTGTTGCCGCTGTTTCCCATTACGCTGCAGCTCACTCGTATGACTGTCCATATTATGCAGTAGCTTCATCTCCCCGTTCTTCTACTTCGCTTTCTTCTTCTTTTCCCTTCTGATCTTCTTCCTCTTCTGCTCTTTGGGCATAGTCGATTCGTTGTTGTTGCTGTTTGTTCCCACTCATCTTCCACTGTCTGGGCTGGGCTCAGCATGCTATTGGAGACACTCAATAGGAGGATTGTCATTTCATAACCGCTTTGTCCATCTTTACAGTGTGGAAACACTGCCGTCTTCAGAAAAAAAAAAAAGGAAAGATGCGCTCTCTAGCTCTGCTCATCATCTTGGCTGCCCGGGCCAACGCCCTCTGCTACTACCCCGACGGCACTCCTGCTCCTGGCGATGTCCCATGTACTGACAGCACAGACAATTCCGTCTGCTGCGGCACTGGCTATGCGTGCTTGTCTAATGGCATCTGCCAGGCTACGGGAGACGAGCTGCAGAAGCCCGGTGCCAGCGAGTTCGTGCGCGGAAGTTGCACCGACAAGACCTTTAGGAGCTCTTCTTGCCCGTCGTTTTGCGGAACTCCCGACGTGGACAATGTTGGTGGTGGCGAGGGCATGGAGAAGTGCACAAACACAAAGCAGGATGTGTACTGGTGTGTCAACCAACAGAATATCGACCTATCGCAGAATGAAGATATATGCAGTGACCAAAACGCTGTGGTTTTCTTTCCAGGTATGAGATGATGTGATGCTCCTCACTGGAGTGTTTTACCTTCAGTCAAGATGAGTGAATGTTGTAGTAACTGACAGCTGTTGACAGGCACTCCGACGGCACTCACAACCATCGGTGTAGCTCAAAAGTCTACGTCTAGCACGAGCTCAACAACAGCACCCCCGACGACAATGTCGACGTCAACAACGCCATCTTCATCTCCCACAAATACAGGCACAGGCACTGGCACTGGAAGAGGAACATCTACGCCCACTTCTACTTCGCCCCCAGCTGAGACAACTCCAGCATCGAGTGGCAGCAAATCGAACGGAGGCGTCATTGGTGGCGCCGTGGGCGGCTCTTTGGGCGGTGCAGCCGCCATCGGCATCTTGGCCTTCTTTTTCCTCCGGAGAC
The DNA here is from genome assembly GCA_019565615.1 of Trichoderma simmonsii. Taxonomy (NCBI): domain Eukaryota; kingdom Fungi; phylum Ascomycota; class Sordariomycetes; order Hypocreales; family Hypocreaceae; genus Trichoderma; species Trichoderma simmonsii. Next base: position 3,812,892 of record CP075870.1, on the reverse strand, counting down.
GGAGAGGCCACAGGGACACGGGAATTCACGAGATGGACTACACTCCCGTTGAGCCAAAGTCGTCGGCAACTCCTCTGGTACATCATCCCTCAACGCCACACAGCCCAGACGATGTCCTACCCGTCCATGAAGTCCCTGGTTCGACAGAATTCGAATCAGTAAAGAAACATACCCCGGATGAGCCCATGGAACTGCCAGCTTAATTGCCGAATACAGCCGGGAGAAAAAGAACAAATCGATACGGGCGATTAGAGAGGAGTTTGGGGTTTATTTATTACGATTTTCTACGACTTTACAGCTTTTGTGTGCAGTTCGTGTTGGACATTTTGCTTGATACCATATCTTTAATAATTCATGTAGTTGCCCGTTCGCGATTCTTTTTTTTGTTGGTCTTGTTCGCGCTTTGTGGAGTACGGATACCGCTGGATTGTCTCAATCCTTGCCAGTAAATAGAAAAATCTGCACTGATGATGAATGCTACTGTACTCGAAACGCCAGCAGCAACTCCACGTGGAATAGCTACCTGGAAACGGCCCGTAGTATCGACCCTGGCCTGATTACTTGGCTAGGGCAGTGGCCCCTGCATGCTGTACGCAGAAATTACTGATATTCGAATGTTGGTTGAAGGTGATACTGGAAACATGAGTAATCCGCCTCGCTGTTGAAATGGCTGTGGTGTCTACTGATAAGCAACCAGTGTTTGAGAGTTGAAAAATGGTCTCAGATTCGGCGCAAGCAAGTCAGCGCAGCCAGGGCTTTTGAACATTTCGTTTAGTCGGTAGGTGTTTATTTTTCTGTTTACAAAGCCTCGATCCTATTTGCAAACCGCGCTGCTCCACCGCTGAACTATTTTGGTGGCCAAGACGAGGCCATGTGGGCTATAGACGAATTACTGCATTTGTGTCCAATTTTAGCAGCATTCTATGTAGTAATACGGAGCCTGGGCAAAGCTGCATGACAAGACAAATTCCGTGTTGCTGTGGAATTGGTAGTCTTTCCGAACTTTAGCAGGGTCGCTCAAATAGTCACACAGATGCAGGGCAGCTAATGTCAGTTTGATGCACCTTTTGTCTTTCTATTCAAAACTGATAACTGGGCGATCGTGTCTCAGAAGCTATCAGCCTAACAAGGCTGATGGCGCAATTACGAGTCCGATGCCTCCTATGATTGTCGACAATCCTTCAGGTAGCTTTCTGATCGTCTGATACTTTGCCTGTTACAGGATACCAAGAGAGGTCAGCACTTTTCAGTATTGGTCTAGTTCCGTTGCCCAGCTGTTTCAGATGTCATCGTGTATACCTTCATATATTTAATTTCGAAAGCGCACCTGCTTCCTATTTCGGAACCTCTATATCTCACGGTTAGACATAAGCATGGTGTAAAATAGAGACTTTGTGGAGTTGTAGAAATTACAGCGCGCATAGTGGAGATATTTAAACTCTGGGCAAAAACTATTGAAAAGGGTCTCGTGCCAAGGAACAAACCATAATGCCCATAGCGGTATCGCTCTCTTGTGCCAAAATGATTATATACTGTTGATTTGGAATTGATTGCCTTTGGCTCTTTTGTTACAGTCCAGCGCCCGCTCATCTCACAAAGTGTTTGAGCATTCCACCGGTCGTCTCGGGGGCGGTTATTCGGCACGCAATCACCACAACTCTTATCATTTTAGAGTTTTGACATCTACTGTCAATGAAACCGTTCCGGAAAATGCCAGCACACTGGATTCCGGGGTCGAGTTTCATCTCTAGAGCTGTCTCATTGTTAGTGATGTTGCCGACTGCTTAGCTCTGCTATTGGATCGATGGCGGTGTGGAGCGAAGGAGAGCTTAGCTGCGCCTCTTGTTTCACTATTTTACTCTTTTTGGCAAACTTGTTGTGATGGCAGCGGGCAAAAGTGGGAATCGCATCTGGCTATTGACTCGCGGATGAGATGCTAGTCTTTACCATTGTTGCCGTAGTTATAGGACTATAAGTGGTCAAAGAAATTTGATTAGAAGGAGCCTATGTATAAGAGCCAAAAGAGCGTACATGGAATCTGACTTGCTTGAACAAGACTTCAATTTTCCTGCTGACTGCTTATTACTTAAAATGACTATGAGCGCGGAGATCTGTAGTACGATATTGTCAACCTAACCTCGTATCGCGGATGCGGGTTGAAAAGCGGCTGAGAGGTGATCTATAAGATATCAGATGGCTGTCTCGATTTGGTCGAGCGCGGCAACTCCAAAGGCCTAATGTCTATATCCCTTTTGATCTGTTAGATACTTCTATGAATCTGTTTCGTGCTCAGGTAGTTTTGGACTTGCATGCATGTGGCTTGCCATTGCAGAGCCCTTGCAACTTATATCGTGCAGTAGACGAAATATCTCGGCCGTTAGGATATTCTTTCCACATTCCCTCGGAAGGACATCCGGGATAATTGAGATAGATACATAAACGAATACCAATAATGTAATATACGCTTCGCTGCAATATATCCATAATATGATGTGATTGTCAAGTTACTGTCAGTCAGTAGTTGTTTTCTTTCTTTGCACTCACTAGGACTCATGGATTGTAACTAGTAACAAACTTTAATATATTGTTAGAATACAACCGATCATTTTATACGTCTTCAATATCTGTATACCAAATGTCCTTGAAGGTTGGCCTTATGTGATACGACGGTGGCTGGGTTAGTGAACGCATCTCCAGCGTTAACACTTTGGCTCAGCCACGAGATTCTGTATTGCATCTATAGACTCTAAGTCACATACATAGTACATATAGCCTTATCATTAATACTCACACGTGCATACATATACGTAGACTCACAAGCTTTTGAACATGCGCGTTCGTTTATTCTGCCTCTACAATTACAAAAGTGTATGATAGACCAGTTCATGCCCTTGTCAACTTGGTAGTTTGCTGACCCCTTCCTTTGACTATCTCGATTGTATCGTCTTCACAAAAGCATACCAGAACGTCTAGTCCGCTTACCATCAGGTTGGTAGCTTGTGTTTCGCCATCCCTAATCGTAGCCGACATTGCTGCGGTTACCAGTGGAAACGGTGACAATTGGTCGTATCGGATAGTCGGTTTCCCATTCTCATTGGCTTCAATGCTCCAACTTTTGTCACCACATCTCCAGTTTCCCAACCAGCGCTTCCACTGCGTACCGATTTCGTCTCTGTGGGCTCTGAATGGTAGGACTCTTGTGTATCCTAGCGGCAAAGGGATCTCTGGCCATTTCTTCAAATACGCAATAGCCTGAAGGAGTTTCCATACAATTATGTCTCCCTCAACGGCATTCGTCATAATGGAGATGCCGCAGTTTTCTGGTATCTTTACCTTGGCTGCCCCTGGAAGATCGGCATATCCAGCAACATAGGTTCTGAAGCCTGGCCAGTTGCTACCGCCGTGGCTAAAGACAGTCTTCAGGTCTCCAGGAATAAACCATGAGAGAGCGACATCTGATTTCACTACTGTCAGCATACTCTTAGCTGTTTCTTGTCGAAGAAAGCCAGTGTTGTCAGAACGTTGGAAAGACTGTTGTACAGCTCTGACAAGCTTCAAGAGGTCACTTGGTGTAGTCCATAAGCCCGCAGCAGCTTGTTCGGGATTGACTCGCTGAGCATCCTCACAGGGAGTATATCCATTCCAGTGGCACTTGGCCGCATTCTTTTCTTGAGCCGGTAACTGGTGGAAGGAAGATCTCGTCATTCCCAAAGGTTCTAGTAGAATATCATGCATCGCCGTGGCGAAATCTTTCTTGGTGATGGTCTCAAAGACAAGTTGAAGTACTGCGAAACCGCCGCCTGAATAAGAGTACGACTGGCCAGGGAACCCTTGCAAGTGCACGTCCAGAGTATTAACAGGATTCGCTCCGGTTAAAACTTCGCGCAGTGTTGGAATTCGAGAATCATCCAAGACAGAATAACCGGGGAAACCACCTTGAGAGAGGCCAGAAGTATGGCTTAGAAGCTGTGCAATGGTGATGCCCTTGACTATAGAGCTCTCGGCAGCAGAAGTGTCTTTTGTCAAGATATCCAATACATCTTGTGATAATACATCGCCAATGCGGGTGTCGAGTGCAATCTTGCCCTCGTCAACGAGCTTCAGCAATGCAACCGCAAATGTTGGTTTCGATATACTGCAGGCTTGAAAAATAGTCTCTGTATTTTCTCCTCCATTTGAGAAGCAATGGGACGATATGACGCCGTCTTCCATAATAGCAACTGAAGCACAAGGTGTCCCGAGTTTGGCCAAAATAGAGGCCGAGCTAGTATTACCGTCATTTTCGGAACGGATGAGTTCGTCGAGTTGACTAAAAATTGTCGATGTGTTTTGCTTAACGAGCATGATGAAGTATCTCTAACTTATAGGCGAGTTTCTAATTATGAAAGGTATAGGCTGCTTTGAAACAGCGAATGATGAGTATGTCAGAAGGCTTTATTTCTGAATTCAAAAGTATCCGATTGCTAATTGTTGAAGGATATACATGGTTCAAAAAATTGAGTCTCGCAATGGATAAATACTAGTGTCTAGTCTTATACTTGAAGTCTACGAAACTCCAACTCTTCGAGCCGGAGCCGAAGCCGAAGCCGGGGAGTTCGTAGGCCACTTCGTAGGCCATTTCGTCAGCTCGATCCATCGTTGTATGTCACTAAAATTTAGTTGCAGCTAACTCTAGCATCGCTTGCGTGGAGGATTTCCACGACCCATTTATCGCATTTGACCGCTGGCGGCGCTGACGTTTCGCTACTAATGGTACCCGTTGTATAGAGCGAGGTATTGCGCGGCGTTTGTAGCATAAACCTCTTGCTAGCAACCAATCATATCAAAAGAGAGGACTACAAATGGCATATGGAGTCATTATAAACGATTACCCGGGTATGGTAGCAAGAATTGACCACGTAGATGGAAATATGTTTCATCTATTGGTCGCACATGGCTCTGTAGAGTTATGCCGGCACGTCCTTACGACTACAGACGTTGAATTGTCAATACGGTCAAGAGGGGGAAAAGACGACAGGTAATTACAATTGCTTAGAATTGTACCGGTCAATTTATTAACTCAACAATCTATCTTTACGGATTTCCCTATCCAGAACGACATAAAAGATACATTTCCTTAGCCGTCTCCAAGAAATAGTGTCATATATCATATGACAGATACTTGCCGTTATAGTAAACGCCATGCGCTGGTGGCCACCGCCTAGCCTTCAGTAACAACCTAGTTTTTGTTATATAACTTTCCCTGAGTTGCCGGTTCATTCAGCTTGCAATCATATACGGCTTGACGGATTCTTCATATTCTCAGTCTGAGTGAGCTCCCTCATTTGGGCTCTGCTGATTTCCTGATTCGCCATCGGTGGTACTGGAGGTAGTAGGAACACTGGGGCTGGCAGAGTCAACGGATGGGTTAGAGTTAGTAGATTTGGTATGATGTGGGTGTACAGAGCTCTCGGAATCGCCAGAGGGAGTGGAAGAGCTCGGATTAGGGTTAGACGGGCCAGCAGTAGTGTTTTCCGGAGACGTAGCAGATCCGGGAGGCTCAACGGCTTCGGGACATCCAACAGCTACGAAAGAGGCAGCAGACTGATAAGAGGTGTCGGAATGAAAAGAAATTGCAGAACGGAAAGACGCATTAGAGCTGATAGAGTCACCTCGAGGGCGAGGAGTAGGCTGAGGCTTCAATAGAGTCATGGTGGGAAGATACCTAGTGATGGGATATTGTGCGATCGATCTGGTTTGAAGAGTAGTCGAGAGACCAATATGCAGTTTACTTGTGGCCTATATGCGGCAGTTCTCGCTTTTTAAGTCGATGAGATCATAGGAATGGACGAACAGAAAAGGCGTTACTGCAACAATGGCTGAACATAGTGCCTTTGAAAGAGAGCTTTTCTTCTTTGATGACCTTACAAGTATAATTCACTGGGAGTCTGAACAAATATACACATTCTACGGAACAAAGATTGTCCGCTAATAGTTCCGTTCATCTTCAAAGAAAACAATTGTAGTTTTAAAGGTAACAAAGACACAGAAACCTGGAAACATTGAAGTAATGTGCTATAAATTATGCATAACTCAAAGCCAGATAGAGTAGAGCGAATTTATTCATGAACACGTATTCGTAGGCTCATAGCCTCTGAAATGTTAGTACTATGAACTGCGAGACAAAGACAACGGCCGTGGTAGTGGCATGGCGTCAGCTCTGGAGACTCTTTCGGCTCGTCTGACACAAGTCTTTCATAGTCACAAAGGATTGTGAAAGCCAGCATTGTTATGCTTCACTCATCAGACATGCTTCGTATTTTCCACAGCCGCTTCGCGCTCTGCTCTTCTCGCTAGACTAAGTCGGAAACCATATCACTTTTCAGAGACCGTGTATACCTTAAAGACAGCACCGGGGCAATAGATGCTTGAACGGATAGAGTAGCACAGATTTTCTATAATGTCATGTTTGCTCTTGTCACAGTCATAGCCATAATAAGTCACCTTAATTGCGCACAATGATGATAGTCATATAATTTGTTAACCCTATACCACTATATCGACTATTCATGGCGTGGTCAAATCCCACAAGCTCTCCACAGTGACCTGTTCAGTCCACTTCCCACCAGTCGTGTCTTGCTGAAGAGTAAACCCAACCTCCTTCTTCTCACCAGGCCTCAAAACAAATGCATTGTCATCAAAGAAGCCCAAAACACCAGCTGGGTGTGTCAGCCAAGTATAGAGAGACACACCAGCTGTAGCTTCCACAATGAACTTCTTTGTAGACTTGTTGTATGACAAGTGTAGCTTGGGATCTGACACCTTGGCTTGATTAGGCCACACGGGAAGGAAGTGGTTGTGATGACTAAAGGTTGTGGTCTTGCTGTTTGCTGCATTGGGGAGTTTGCCGTGGGCTGTAAGTTCGATGACCAAAACAGCGTCACTGGTGTCTGGGATCTTGAGGTCTGAATTTACGTTGGCTGTGATGATCTGTGTGGTGTTGATAGCGCCCACGGTAAACCTAGCCGATTTTGCCATGCCCGCGTTGTTTGCAATGGGTTTGCCCTTCAGATCAACCCAAGTCAAAGATACTTCGCCAGACACAGGCTCCCAGAGATCAGACGTCACCCAGATCTCCAACTCGTTGGCCGTATAGTTCCAGAAAGCAGATGCAATAACGTGCTCGTAAGTCCTGCGAGCAACATATGGCAACACCTTCCATCGTCCGTCGTACTCAAGGCCTGCCCAGGTCGGGGCTTGCCAAATATCATTGAGCTGCCAATATAGAGAGCCAAGTTGTCTCTCTGGCAAGCCACTGCCACGTCTGTAGAATTGAATCTCAGATTTGTACATGTCTGCTTGGAACAGCTGAGTAGCGTGGCACCAGGAGCTAAAATTGGCCACTGGATCGGTCTTGTCGGGTGTCGGATAGTATCGCTCAACAGCCAGGGTCATTTCGACTTGGCCCAAAGTACTATTGTGAATATTTCTGGTCAATCCACCAGCCGGGTAGTGATGGTTTCGTAAAATGACCGTTGTCGAGTTGAAGGAGAGTTCGTCAGGATCAACAGCTTGTTGCCACGTCTGAATGCTGGGCATGCTGATAAAGCCAAACTCGTTGGCGAAGCGACCGACTGGATACGCAGAAGTGTCAAAGGAAACTGATGTGTCGTAATTGTAAAAGTCTGTGTCGCCGTAGATATGTCCGCTAGTGGTGTTGTAGTACCGCTCAACAATAGGCACGGGAAGATCAAGATCAATTTCTAGCCAGCCATTGTTTGCACTGCAAGGACTGTATGAGATGGAATGGCTGTTTGCAGCCAAAACGTTGAATAGAGTAGTAATAAAGAGATTCTCATACTGGCCCAAGACATATGGGTAAGTACTAGGATCGGCGCCCTGAGCTATCGGTAGCATCAAGTTCTCAAACTCATTGCCGCCCATCCAGCATGCCAAAGAAGCATGGTGGTTCAGCCGACGGACGTTGTAAGTAATCTCACCAACAACATTGGCCTTGAAATCATCGCTGTCTGGATACAAGGTATCGCTGAACTGGAACTCGCTCCAAAGCAATACACCGCGCTCATCAGCAATGTCGTAGATCCAGTCGGGTAAGTATGTACCCGAGGACCACACGCGTAGCATGTTGAAGTTCTGCGATTCAACTGAGTCGAATAGGCGATTCATTCTATCCGAAGTGACTCGTGGCCAGAAAGCATCGGGAGGGATCAGATTGGCACCCTTGGCGTAAAACTCATGGCCATTGATCTCAAAATGCCAGTTGTTTCCAGGAGTGATGCCGCTGGCGATTTGGGCATCTGTAATATTTCCTGAGCTAAACAAGATGGTTCGGAAACCAACACGCCGCTGAGAGACAAGAATGGGCGTCTTGGGCCCTGCGCTGCTGACAGAGACTGTTATGTTGTATAGCTGCTGGTTACCCATGTCTCGAGGCCACCACAGCTTGGGTTTGTTGGCATCTATTGTCACAGAGCCAGTGACAGTCATGTCAGACTGTGTCACGCCCTCCAGTTTGCCCGAGTATAATACTGAGCGGCTGTCACTGGCGTCGGTAATGACCACCGACATGGAGGCATGATTTGGCAGGGTTCCCAGGAAATCGAGACTCGCGTTTACCACCCACGGAGCTGTTTGGTCAGGAGCAAAGTTGTTGAACTGGCCTTTGCGGAAGATGTCAATGTCGGTGTTAAGAGAGTACAACTCGCCGCCTTTGCTAAGCTGGACGATGCGACCCGGCTGCCAAGGGCCTACAGGAGAAAAGGCTGGGCCCCAATCCCAGCCAAAGTCATTCTGTTCCTTGCGGACCCATTGACGGTTTGGATACTCAAATGGATAAACCACCGAAGCAGGCCAATCTAGGTAGTCCCAGAGTTAACGCGGTTTTCTCTAGATTAGTGATTATATGACTTACGCTGGACTTCATCGCTGGCGTTGATGGCATTGATGATGCGAGGCACGCTGCCAAAGTTGATGCTGAGAACAGGGTCACTCTTGCAGCTAGCAAGAGCAGACGAAACATCATAAAACCATTGTCGGAACTGGTTATCTGGTGTTCCAACAATATGGTCACAGAACTTGACCGTTGCATATGTATCCAAGCCATCGAACACTAGCCACGTAGCTACATCCGAGTGTTTACTCCTAGACTCACTGTTAGCATGACTGTTCTGGTTGATCCAGCGTCTGCGGAATTGAGGTAAGCTCACAGTCCGCTAATTGGCTTGCTGGTATATGTCCAGTTCTGCGCCGCAATCCATCGCAGGTCAAAATCGTTCAGGCCATTGTTTCTACTATCAAGTCAGTCTCGCCTCTTCAATTGATCATACGGGCCATTGAGCAAAAAATCTCACGGTTCATCTATGGGTTTCCAAATTAGTATCCAAATTAGGCAATCGTATGCTTTGGCTCGACTCACCAATCACACCAGCCGCATGAAGATCTAGATGAGCCTGTGAAGGGAACTTGCCCGGCACGGTGATGTTGCCGTACTCATTCGTCACAGTCCATTTCTGTAGGGAAAGATCGTGAATTGATGCTTTGCTAGTACTTTCTATAGTGGCCACTGCCGCGCCCGCAAATATGCTGAGCGCGGTAAAGAGAGGCCTCATGGATCTCATGACTGAGATGTGAGGCTTCCTCTTGTTATTGACAATAGTTGAATATGTTTCTCTGATGGCAATTGAACCGTAAAAGTTACAGAGGCCATGAGACGAGCTCTAGCTGAACCTTGCGAGTCGTCTTCCAAAAGGCCACCGAATGAAAGGCGCAATCCTCCCTTCCTGCCGCCATTCCTTGCCGCTTTTTATGTCTAAATTCTCAACCATGCTTGCCTCGTGTGAGACATCAATTGAGGGGTCCGGAACAAAGCTCGGCCATTGTTACACGGCTCGCGTTCTGGTAAAACGGCAAATGCAGTCATAACTGTGTCGATCACCCGATGTAGTAGTGATTTGTGTTGGTCATCGCAGGTTACCTCTGGGGGGATGCGAATGACTTCATTGGGTTGGAAACCATGGCATGACCCCCGGACTCTGAAATGCCGCTTCTCCCGGCAGAGGTTTCCCCACGATTTCTCGTGTCACCAATCGCGATCTTGCCTGGGCAAGGGATTTTTGAAACTTCATGCAGATGAGCCCCATCGCGGAAACTACCAGTTCCCCCGTACAGTTAGGTTGGAAATGAAGCGCTCCAACTGGAGATAACATCGGGAATGCTGAGCTCCCTTATTTGGGGTGTCTAGAATCTCAATTAACTGATATTCTCATCATGTCACACTGAGTTGTAAGAGACAGGGTGCAAGAAATCAGGAAACTGTATTGGCTTGTGTCTTGTGTAGTGGCGGGGATCATTCTCTCAAGTGTACGGTAACATTGAAGCTCCATAATTCTGGGACGATGCATACAGGGACTTATGTGTGCATGTTGCGTCATGAGAGTCCATAGACTATGGGAACTCTCACTTGTTAAACGGATAATTGAACAGAAAGAGGGTCAATCTGCCGGTTAATTAATAATCTGGAGATGCGGCAAACGTTGAATGAAACATTGTCATTCTCCCATCCGGTGAAAGTACACAGACGCAGGAAAGAAGCTGAGCACACCTTTTGAAGAGACGACAAAGATCAGCAGAAAAGTGTAGGTATGAACGTGCTCCATTTGTGTTGCTCCTGTTTCACAAAGACGCAGGTACGAAACAAAACATCCAGTCAGCTCCAGGAGATCAACATGCACAATGGTAAGCTTAAATCCAGCGGGGAATCAATAATTGAGAGAGCATTCCAGTAGCGCAGGCATAAGAATTCTTCGGCGAGGCATCGAATTGAAACACGAATTTGATGGTATTTAACAAAACTATGTACCTATAAATCCTTTTGTATAACCCGTTAGAGAATACTATCTCTGATTCCCAAATAGAGCGCTCATCTCTCACCTGCGGACCGATACAATACATCGCATTAAGGCTCGCATTACCAAACTGAAAGCACACCATCCATCAAGATTCCTTCGACTTTTCAAGATAATTGTGCGATTTCCAACGTTGATAGTGCTGAGCAGGCGTATACTCTGGCCTTACAGCCCGCAGTCCAACAATGCGACCTGCCCAAGAAGCAAGCGACAACAATACATGAGATACAAACCAATCTGCCGACGGACCCGCCTTTGCACGCGATCCTTTTCCGTTCCAGAATTTCGTCGTACTCAAAATAACAGGGAAGTTGTCCAACGAGTGAAACACGATAAAGAGGTTGAACGTGATCCAAAAGTCGATAATCAAGTCCTTTATCGTCGCAGGGAAGAAGGAGAACCCCGGCACATTTGTACTGATAACTCTCCCTGCGTTCAGAATGATTCCATTGAGGTTCCAGAAAAAAAGGGCTTTTTCGCCATCCTCTGGGTCTGTCCTCTCAATAACGATGACTTCTTCTCCGTCTAGTTGCGCTCGCTGCCATTCGTGCCATTCGTATCGCTCAACCTTGATTTCGGGCTGGTTCGTTTTACTCGCGGTAATGATTTGTTCGGTATCCCCTAGGCGGACTTTTATGCTGCCTTTGATGACCTTGAGATACTCTGTGTGAGTTTCGTGCCAGTGTAGACCGCTGGACCAGGTTGATCTTGATGGGAGCGTGACTGTAACTTGGTTCGGCGTTGTGAGATCGTAGACGACGGCGTTGGGAAGACCCCGCTCAATTATTCCGGATATTTGCTCCATTCTTGCTTTTTATTGTAAGAAGCAAATTCTGCGCCCGTTAAGAGACCTATTCATTAGTTCTTTTCTTTTTTAAATTTTTGAAGAGAATTCCCAGGCGATTTATTTAAATACAGTCTATGAGAATTCAGTTATCTGGCATCAACTGCCGGAATGTGTCGGCTGACAAATTCACATGCCAAATCTAAGGCGCATCTGTCAGCAGCTTGCAGTCATGAGATGTGTTCAAACTCATGAGATTGTATCACTTGCTAGTTCAACGTCTCGGCGCTAGCTGTTCAAAGCTAGGGCAAGTGTAACAACTAGAGAGATCTTTTAATACGAGCGATGGTTCATCATCAGTTGATTGCTGTTCAAGATACATTGTTGGGATTTTTATCTGAGCCCTTGTGCAATTACGCCTTGATAGCTTTGACCCTGGTTCGCATGTATCCTTCAAAGGTAGGATGCACTTTGGCGCTCGCCATCCAAGGTACAAATACGAATAAGCTGAGGGTAGCGAGTTAGCATATAAGTCAATTAGGAAAAAACAGATGGCTTTGAGACAGATGTCGAGAACTTACAGCCACTGGCCTGGCGCATCTTTAACTTCGATCCCTCTCTTCCCAGCCAACCACACCCACGTCTTTCGAACATACTCGGGCTCTAGTAAAAAGACAATAGTATCCTCATCTTCATCACTGATCCTCAATACTCGCTCCAGCGGAGGAGCTTCATCAAACTCTTCGCTGGTCAACGATATCGTCTCCTCCAGAGACGTCACACCGGGCGGGAAAGTTTCCACGCGCAGCGATTCAAATCCTACAGCGTCCGCCTGCTCCCACCGCAGTTGTTCGACACCACACAACGACGGTATCCAGCCGATACCAGTCCATCCTGTACCATTCGTGACCTGGAGGAATTGCTTGTAGTCATCCGGCAGCGTCGTTTGGAGCGTCGCTTCCTGCTGCTGGATGGCCTCCTGTGACGCGGGCGCCTTGATGAAAGGATAGTCGTCAAAGACTCGTTGGTCAAAGGACACGCCTTCTGCTTCCTCTTTCTTAATGCTTGCGTCGGCAGTAGCTCGTATTTGCTTTATGAGTTCCACCCAGCCGCGAAGATCATCATTCGTAATGTCGTCCAGAGACGAAGCCGCAGCTGTAACCATGGCTATATGTGCGAATAAAATACGATAATTTCCAAGGATATAATGGATGAAGAATGGAATCTTTCGTTGTTTTACGCAGCGACGCCTGTCTTTATATTTACATGCGTATCGTACAGCCACTCCACTAATCGGATATAATAGGAGCTCCGCAATATTATCAAAGTCCGGCTCGTATTAACTAAACGATACATTCAGCTGCTGACGCCTTACTCAAAAGGAACAATGATACATGATTAGATGCATTACGGTGAGAGAACCTTAATATGACATGTGTAATATTTCACCTACCTGTCATTTCCATTTGCTGCGTAGGGACAGAAAACAAGCATGATGCCATCTGCACGCATTGGAGCTCTCAAAGAGCAACAGATGGTATTATCCTGGTATATTGCTAAGAAATTATTACTATATGCAAGCCAACACCAACATATATACATCATGTCTCCTCCGTTAGAAGAAGGTCCTTTCCCATGTCGTTATCTAGGTGGTGTAGCGGCCAACATCGCTACCAGGGCTCCAGCCTCCAGTGAAATCGGGCTGGGCATTGATGTTGGTACCATTGGCCAGGCGAAGAGCGACGCTGGTGTCCTTGGCGCACATGCCGTACATCTGGAGGTTGGTAGGAGCAGTCTTGATGACGTGCATGTAGTCTATCACAAACGTTAGCGAAATGTCCTCTTATAATGTCTATCCAGAGTAGTATATGTCAACTTACCCTGGCACTGGTAACCGCCAGAAGCGCAACCCTGGTATCCCGGACCGCTGAAGAAAGCCCAAGAAGCAGAGCCGAAGTAGTAGATGTTGGAACCGCCCTGGACATAGTTGGCAAGACCCATGTGGCAACGGGCAGTGCTGTCACACCAGGAGAAGTCGGGATCACCCCAGCCATTGACATCAACCTTCCAGGGAGCAGGAGGAACCTGCTGAGTGTTGTCACCCTGAAGTGTGGTTGAAGGTCTCGCGCTCTACAGCAGAACAACAACGTTGCTGAGCGGGAGCGGTGGCAACCAACCCGCCAGGTGCTCGTGCCGAGAATGTTTCCAAGGTCTGAACCGGCGCGCCTCGGCGGCGTTGGTGGCCGCCGTGCCCGGTGATGTTCGCGGTTCCAGGATGTTACTCGACGTATGTCACAGGTCTTAGGTAGGAAGTGAGGAAAGGCCAACACAACATTCCAGCGCCACGCCGCAAGTGTTGGTCAGGATTGCATCACCACGGTTCACGCGAGCGGTGATGGAGTTGAGCGCGCAGCATCGCCAGCATTCGCTTAGCCGTTGCGCTCGACGATGATGGCGCCAGAGCATCGGAGACGGTGTAATCTGCCGAACGTAGCACCAAGAGCGACCGGACCTACAACGGTTGGAGGCGTCCTTGAAGAAGCTGCCGCCACCGGAGATGGTAGCCCAAGCCTCTAACCGAACCAAGCAAAGAGACCACAAGTGGATGAGGACGCGTTCCACGAGAAATACAATCTTGACATTGTTAGCGGCAAACTGGAGCACCTTGTTGAGGGCAGCTGAATCATCGTCGGTCGCCGCGGTATGGCCGTGGTTCCGGCTTGGATCCTTGACGTTGACAAAGTCGGTGGTGTTTTGTGATTGACTGCGGCGGCGGGGATGCGGCCACGGCCGGCTGGGAGGGGGGGTGGGGTTCCGGAGACGGCGCCGAAGATGGGGCTGCGGCCGACGGTGTTTCCGTAGCTGTAGTTGACAATCTTGCTGGATGACTTAAGAGCCGTTGTTCCGCGGAGGACAACGACATCGGAGCTGGTGTCCTTGCTCAGGTTGTCGATGACGATCGAAGGGTAGACGGTGGTGGTGAAGGTAACGCCCGAGTTAATGGACTTGGCATCGACAATACCGACAAAGGGGCTACCGCCAGTAACAGAAATACCAGTGCCGCAAGTGTCAAAGGTCGGGTTCAGCAGAGTGATGGTGTTGCCTCCGCTAATCAGCATGCCAATCGTGTTCTTGTAAAAGTAGATGCTCTTGTACAGAGCTTGTTGGTGGCCATTGTGCCAGATACCGTTCTGGCCGTTCTCAATTCGCACATCGGCAAGGCCAAGAGTAGATCCACGACCAAGCTGGATACCAGTGTGGCCCTTGCCACCGCTGGAGGGCGCAAGAACAATCTTGACATTCTGCAGCTGAGCGGCCTGGGCGACACCCCAGTAAAGGGCAGAGATGCTAGAGGTTCCGCTGACGGCCGTGGTGTCCAGGACCAAGTTCTTCAAACCAACTGCAAACGAGAGCTCGCCGGAGACGCCTGTGGAGGGATCCTGACCGTTGACAAGGTAGTTGCCGCTGAAGCCAGCCGCAGCCTTGATGATGGGAGGGTTAGTGGCATCGCCCATGAGGATGGTGTCAGTGCGCATGTTGAGCGTCTGCGAAAGCGTGTAAGTTCCCGGGGGGATATACACAACTCGGGGCTGAGATGCCAGCCATTCATTCTGTCGGTTGCTGCTGCCGGCTGAGTCGATGGCACTCTGGAGAGAGCCAGCATCGCCAGCATTTACAGCAACGAAGACGTTGTAAGAGCTGGGGCTCGGCGCGTGGGGAGCATAGCCTTTGTATTGGCCGGTGTGGTCCATGGCAGCATACCAGAAGGATGTGTTGGCTCGAGGCTGGAGCGATCGGTCTTCATGGCGGGCCAGTGTTGGCGAGGCCGTGACGGCACCCAGAAGGGCGGCCGCAAAGGCCAGTGACTTCAACATGGCGAGAAATGAGTGACTGGAAACAAGAGTATCAAAAAGGATACTGCAAAAAGGAATGGATAACGAGACGCTGCCCGTATTAAAGAAGCAATCAATACCTTGGTGGCTGGTTACGACCACCTTGACCGCGTGATCAAACCGTCAGAAGTGCTCACTAGAATAACATCGCCATCTATATAAAGAACTTTGCTCATCTTACCGCTCGATCCCTAGTCATGCTATTCAGCCCAGCAGTTCATGCCCCCCATCGGGCCGATGGCCCTACTAGAAGCCCTAGCTGTCATTTCCAGACTGTCTCGTTGTTCACGTCCTGCCTAGACGGGACATGCAAGAGGCATCTGCGCAGATCGTGACAGCACAACTCCGCCGATCTCTGACAGCCAGCTGGACGTTTGCCCGTAATGGCCAGCCTCCGTGATGAACGGGGCCACAGCCGGCTTACTGTGCCCATTGTCCAGCGGTCCTGATCATCAAAGATACTCCAGATCGATTGGTCGGACAAATAGAAACAGCACCTCTCTCCCCACTGCGTTTGACACCGATCGGCAGTCGGAAGTCCACTTCGAGCAGCTATAGTTAGGGACAGCTAAGAAACTAGTATGCCGTGCTAATTTTATGACACAGGGGCAAAGCGGCGCCGGTCGGCGGCTTGGCCGACTGTGGTTTGGTAGCAGACATAGTGCTGGGAGACACTAGCAGTGATAATCCATGGGAATTACCCCTTGTGTGGGTTTTGAATGCTGACACGGGGCCTAGCAGTGAGGCTGAGGGTTCTTGGTGCGGCTCCGCGCTCGTGCTCGTTCTCGTGATTACATGAGGGGCAAGAATAGAGATTGGATGATGAAGGATGTATATAAATACTATACCCCGACATCTGATAAGAGCGAGGCGATGAGTGATCAGGCCAACGTTTGTGCTTTGTTTATGTCAATCTCGCGGTTGAAGGCATCTAGCGTGCCCCTAGTTACGCTGCGACGCTTTCGCACGGGTTAGCCATGGAAGTCATGCGGCTTGAAACAGACGGAGACGGAAAAATTAATACCATCAATGGGGCGCTGGAGAGATTGATTAGATGGGATGGCCAGTACTCGTACAATATGTAGGAATGCTTGCGCCATTGGCAGACCAGAGGATGGGAAGTATAAGAACAAAAATAAAGATGGTGAGTGAATAGAAATATGAAGGAATAAAAGTAAAAATAAAGATTGGTCCGTCGACAGGGTGGGATAAGCCCGACGGCTGAGTCTAATGATTCCCCGTTACTAACTCCGTAATATTTCCCGTCCTTTCTCAGATATGAATTAGTATTTTTTGGGAGATGCGTCTTATCGGAAGGACAAACAGGGCTGAGGAATACTAATCTCTAGATTTGTCTACGATGGGTAGAGCATGCACGATCTACCTAGGTATGCAGCACACCTATATTTATCTCAAGGTGAGCTCATTCTTACTACGGGGCCGCAATGCCTGCACCGGAACACACCCGCGAGTTTTGCTTCATTTACACGCGGAGCTGCTCCGAATCATGGCCCTGGAGGAAAGCCTTGAATGGTCATCAATTGAAGCGCTGCATACAGCAGTGCCATGCAGTATCATCTCGAACGGGGTAGGTTTTGTGATCCCACAGCATCTCGACTGAAAAATGAATACATGTACACACGCAAAGTACCTATGTGGACATATTAGGTACTGTATAGTTACCCGTTACCCCCTGGTATCTTCAAAGTTCCGGATTCCCTTCCCGGAGGCAATGAGATCAGTAATACAATGACTCTCGGCAACCGATGTACAGGCTTCTTCAACTAAGCCCCCTTATGTAGCATGCTCTATGATTCAACCGTAATATTCCTTTTATTACTTTTTTAATTTAGATTCGGAATAGTAAGGGAAATTTTCCGGCGCTGCAGTCCATATCAGTACACACTCATCATTCGTCATAATTCGCATCCGTTTTCTTTGCCTTTTTTCGACTGACTTGGGGGAAGATGATTTGCTACTAGGTCTAATAACTCCCGAAGTCGGGTAAGAGTTTTACAATAGGCTCTTGGGATCGGGAAACTCACCAAAAGGGACTCCGATCCTTTGACTTAATGCTCCCCTGCATCGTATCAACCTCTGCATTGTATACACTCACGCTGATGGTGACGCCTATGTATGTGAGTTCTCGCCTAGAATTTCCCAGAAAGGCAGTCGGACATAAACTAAACGTCGTGGGATTTCAAGTAGATATCGATTAAGTTGCGAGCGGGTCTAACTAGTTCCTGGAGATGTACTAATTGAATACGAATAGGCGAATCCCGACTCACTTCTCAGGGCCTTGAAACAGTGTCTACAGCCATAGGCGTTTCTCGGTTTCATCGTGCACCTTGAAAAGGCCCGAGGTAATGACGAATTCCATGTATGCAGAAAGTTAACAGTTGTAGGAATATGAACCATTCTTCTTTCTATTTTCCTAGGTATCTACCTGTTCCTTACAGCTTTAATTACCTATGTAGTACAGATACAGCGCTCTTAGCCTTTGACATGACGTCTATTGGCTGCATTGGTAATTCTAATGCGCCTACTGAAGATAGTGTAGGTGTAAGACACAAAAACAAAGAGGAAGAGAAAAGTGCCCAAAGGTCGAATGGTGCATATACACTCTAAAATTTGAGCCCTAGTAACAGACGAGTTGCTCACGTTGAGTTGAACCCTTGTCTTCCGCGGAATAACACCCAGATACTGTTACATGTCTTCCACTAGCCACTGTTGCATCAGCTCGTCAACATCAGCCGCCGTGCTCGGCCCTATAAAGTCGATCGTCGTCATAAAGGTCGGCGAATAGTCGAATTGGAACGCCGTCCCTTGGGACACTAACTGGTCGGCGTTCTCACCACTACCGGCCATCTGTTGGTGGTCGCTTTGGTCCCCGGAATGGCTCTTTCGTGCAATGGAAATAATTCCAAAGTAAGGTATCGTGAAGTGAAACTTGTCGCCTTGTAGTGTCTTTGGATCCTTTTCGATTGCTTGGAGGAGCTTCAAGACATCGCGCGCCTGCAGAGCGACTCTGTCGTCAAACTGTTCACCCGCTGCATCCAGAACCCCGATGACGTCGGCGACCAAACCCCAGTCCCTCTCTGTGCGACCAGATAAAGCCTCCATCTCAACAGCCGGCGACCGTAGAAACATGTTGAAGATGAGAATCACAGCGGCCGTGAATGCCTGGAAATTTGTCATGCAGCATGAAAACATGCCAAACGTTGTTCGCAGTGGCAGATAGACTGTGATGAGTTGTCGCGCGGCTTTGAGACACGCAATCCTGCCGTATTCAGTCTGTCGTTCCTCTGCTGCGTCCAGCATAAACGGCAAATGATTGGACATTTCGAGCTGGTGGTGCCACAGTTGAATGTTGTATCGAGCATAGAGTATCTCCAATTCTTCTGCCTGTGTTTCTGAGAGTCTGTCAGAGGGATGCCACCATGACTGCGGTACAGACGTGGCCAAATTCAGAAGCGCATTGTCAATGGACTGCGTCAAAGACATCGCCAGTCTTAAAGAGCCCTGTTCTCTTTCGATCAAGAGTGCAGCGATGCGGTCGAGCTGTGCAAGATAGAAGGCATCCAGCTTATGTTCATCCAGATGCTGCATGAGTTTGAGATTGCTTGGAGCAAGAGGTTCATTTGCATCCACCACTCCACACGGAAATCCAAGAATCTGAGAGAGGTGTCGGTCGTAGTGGATAATGTGAGGCCACAGCTCTGCCATGTTGACCTCTTCGCTATCATTGTTATCTTTAATATCTTCGCCATAAATCCTGTGGAGATTCATTAATTGTGCGATTGCCAATGCTCTTCGATTGTTGAGCCATGAGCGACGAGGTCTACCGGAATTAACAAAGTAGATGGAAAGAAGCAAAAGGCATTCAAGCCCCTCGGACGTGGCGATAATCTCGTCATCAGAGGTAACCATAGAGATTATAACCGAAGCCAGAGATTCCATGTATTCTTCTCGTGACGATGGCAGCTGGAGTTGGGTGATGTCGACATGCTGAGGCAGCTGCTGTAGGCACATAACAATGCACATCAAAGCTCTCGCAATAGCCGTAGGGTGGCTAAGGGTTGACGACTCAAGTGGCATCGTTTTGAGTAGCGAAAATTTGTTTGATTGCTTGAGAGATGGAAGAGGGCGAAGAAGTTGGCAGATCCAAGGCGAGCTTTGACTATCCAGAAATTCGATAGCGGCACGGGAGGGCATCATCTCCAACAGTAGACGGGAGACTCTTTTTAGCTTCGGCCACATCCCCGTGTCGTTGCATGTTGTTGATGGGCTAGTATCCAGAGCTACGGTTGAAGCATCTATAGGACACGCCTCCTTTCCACCAATCTCTGACATGAACTGAAGAATGAGAAACTTGTTAGCAGACTGTTTCCACAAGAATAATAATACAACAAAAAAGGTGAACTTATTCCTACAGATGCACTCTGGAAGACGGAAACCACAGCAGAGCTCGATGAAGGAGCTGAAATATTAGATGTCGTATTAACAACATCAATTCCAGTACTGTCATCGATTGTTGTCGGGCGTCCTGGTGACTCTTCGGTGCGACTCTGCCGGCCTGCAGAGTCTAATTTCTCAAGGACTTGCTCTAGCAAGTTCTCAACGCGCATCATCCTGCTCTCCATGCTCTGGGCGCGCGATGCATCGCCCGTCTCATCTTGGAACCGTTGACTGACGCACGTAGAACCGTGGGAAATGCACCAATTGCATATACTCGTGTTACCAGAAGGGAATGTGCATCTAATTTTTCGACGTTTGCCTAAACGGTATCTCATCGATTAGAAGTCAGACAAGACAAATAGCAGGGTTGCCGAGAATAAGGTCCGCGTTGCGTTTAATGAGACGTACATTCCCAGCAGCTGCGTGTCCCTTTACGGACCTTCCGGATCTGAGGCGATGACATTGCATCAGTCGATTTTTGCTGTCTTGCTTGTCGAATCATTACCGAAGAGCGTCGTCTGTGTATGGATTCGGCCAGGCTCCAGCTTTGGTGAGTTGATGGAAGCCGAGAAGTGAAGTTCTCCACGTTTTACTTGGTCGGGCTTTGAAGCGTTTAAATCATGACCTATCACGTTAAAGCTAATCGCTGGCTTAGGCTAAGGCTTAGCACCCATAACAAAACCCCCACGCACTGGGCTAGAAGCTTCTGCGTGAGGCTAGGGAACTCTGCCATCGGCCGCATCCCTACCACTTATACGAGTAATAGTAGACTGAGATACCCTGGCATATACGGATTACAGCTGCTTAAATATGATACGTAAACGGAATTCGGTTCGCGAGCCCCGTCCATCAGCAATGGTTGGCTGATATGTTAGGGGGCAAGGGTAAGCGTGAAGCAGCTAATAACGTCAAGTATGTGTATACAACCCTGAGAGCTCCGTCGAGTTTATCTGCGGACAAGGCCCCGAAAAGTAAGATGGCCCGCGCCGCAGTTTAATTGTGTGGACATTTTTATTTTGTCGGGTGGCAAACTCCGAGCTCAATGGATGGTTTCCAGTATTAAACTAGACGTATGCAGCCAACTAACAGCGAGCAACAACAGGCCGCATATTGGCAAGGATGATACTCAGAAACCTACGTAACTCATCGTTCAATGAGTGGTCCTGCAACTGGAACTGCGTGCTATTAAACCAGTTTGATCCTTTGTTGAAGTGCCAGTGATATTAAGGTGTATATAAGGCACACTTGCGCTATACTTGACACAGGGCAACAGTATCAGGGCAGAAGCTTGATCAACTCTCGCTCAATGGCAGCATCCAGACCTTCCGGCGGCATCATACCCAGCTTCTCGTTCATGACCACACCCTCATCGTCAAAGTTGCCTCCAGTATTGTAGATGGCCTTGCTAAGTATATACCCCAGTTGGCTTGTATCGCCCTGGGCCAGCGTATTCCGCGCCTCGACGACCTTTTCCTCTAGATCGACACTAATCTGCTTCCATTCAACCGTATCTAAGCCCCGTGCACTCTCGATACGCGCCGTAACCGAAATAAGAGACTTCAGTATCTCGTCTTGACTGGCATTGAACGATCTGATGCGCACGTATTGGTTCACGACAATGGGGGAGTTTTGCGCAAGCAGAACGCGGGCTACCGCCTCGCCAACCGTAGATAAATTCGACCAGCTCAAGCGGTGACTGTGATATCCGGGCTGGTGGAGTTCCGCCGTACGGGCCGGAAGATTGAAAGAAAAGAATCCGTTGTCGAGACTCCTATTGGAACAGAGTCGTGTTAGTCAGATATTAATGTTTTCCTCTTCGCGCCGCCGAGCGTGAAAAGAATCCTGTGGAGGGAAGCGATACGAAGCAGAAGGTATACAAAGGAAAAACTTACCAGTCAAAAAAGAATCCTGTAATAATCGCCGTCCAAGTAATCTTGTCCTGGATAGATCGGAGATACTGTATAATCTGCGGTTTCATACGAAGGAAAGTCATGATCTCGACTGCTTTTTCTTTTGATGTGTCAATCCCGAACTCGGCCGGGATAAATCGCTTGACCCCTGCCTCGACGGCAGCGTCAATGATGTTCTTTTGTTCCTCGAAATTAGGCATCGTGATGGTGTTGACAACTGCATGTTGACCCTTGAATGCCGATACGAGAGAAGCCCTGGAGTAGTCGGTGCGAAAGAGTTTGACCTCGGGTGGAGGCTGGGTAGTCGAAGAAGTGCGAACCAGAGCAGAGACTGAAAAGCCGTGTTCTAGCAATGATGAGATTACGATAGGATTCAATCTCCCTCCAGCCTGCAAAGAGTCCTGTTGGAAGGTATTCGAGATATAGTTTGTTAGACTTGGTAGATATGAGGGAATCATACCCCAATGACCATGACATTTTTTATTTCACTCATATCGATGAATTAGTGAATTATCCAATCATTTTCCGATTGCACGTGTCTCTTACACACCAAGTCTTTCTCCTTCATTATCTCCCAGGCCCTTTTAATTCTCAAGCTGCTGTTGTGCCATATTCACGAAGCCTTGGAATTCGGCCGAGCTCGGCGGAACAACGATCGCACTATGGAGACGCCTCATTTCGCAAACTATGTTAACTGGAGTCGTCTCACTTCCCATTTCGGATACATTGAACATTCGGCCGAAGCCCGGTCCAAGATATACTTCCAGGACTATAAACCTTGTAGAAGCACAAGTATATAGTTACGACTACAGTAACGAGAAATACATTTTAGACTTAAATACACCAAACATCGTCTCTTATCCAACTTCTATAACGACCACTCTACTTTATAAACCTCAATCGCAATGAGTTCTACACTATATATGATTGCCCTTATTAGGCGTCGTCCTGATCTTACAGAAGAGCAATTCTACAATCACTGGAGGAATATTCATGCGCCCAAGATTGCGTACTGGGCGAAGAAGAATGGCATCATTGGCTACACGCAGGTAAGCCATCCCATCAAATCAATCTCCAGCCAATTAGCCTGTCTGACATCGTCCAGATTCACACCCCTAGTTCCTTGCGCCAGCCCTTGAAGGATATGCCAATCCCCATCACCGTCATGGAATATGACGGCGCTGTGATATGGGAGATCCCGAGCATGGAGCATTATATAAATGCTTTTAAAGATCCTTACTATGCTAGCGATATTGCGCCGGATGAGGATAACTTTCTTGATAAGAGCAAAGAAGTGGCAACGATAACATTGGGCAACTTTCACAACATCGTCGCAGGGGCTGAACCTCTTATCGATTACTCGGAGTCTGAACGATCGAAAACAGAGTAGAAGATACACACTTAAACTACCTTATAAGAGTTAGACAAGCGGCAGGTAGATCAACTACGTATAAAGAATATTCAGGAAGTATTTACAACCTCTTCCTGTTACTGGTACATTGCAATTACATAGACAGTGAATCTCGCCGAATGGCAACATAATATTGAAGCGAAAGCTACAGCCGATATCTGAAACCAACCGTCTTCCAGTCCGTCACATCCTCGTAATCCTCCGGCCTCAATTGAATCTCCGTAACTGCCTCAGCAACATCTTTGCCGTCCAATACATCAGACACTTTACCATCAGCCACTGCTCCAGCCGCTCCAGCGTTTCCAACGAAGCCTTCTTCCCTCGTACGCTTCGCATTGACCCATTGCAAGTAGAACCTCAAAACGATAGCCAAGGCAATGACGATGCAGTAGCAAATCATGATTGTCTGGAAAGCAGTCGGATATGTCGGAGCTTCCGATGCGCGGAAGAATTGAGGGCCAGAGATGTTGCCGGCGCAGTACGCTAGGAAGAGCATAGCAGTAACAGTCATCTTCTTGGTGACGCCGCGGTAGTTGGACTGGACAAGGGCCATTGTGAGAGGCATGGCGGCGGGACCGGGAGATAGAAGAAAGTAGGCAAACAGCTGAACACCATGAGGCACGCTATCACGGCGGTAGATGACAGCGGCACCGACAACACATGGGATGAGGACAAGGACAATGAGTAAACAGTTTAGGGTTCGATAGCGGCCTGCAAGCCATCCGGTGCCTGCAATAATGCCTGCTGTAAGCACAGAGTAAGGGATGTTGATGAGAGTGGACTGCAATGAGGTGAAGTTGAAGGAACCGATGATGATGTTGGAGAAGCTCTGAGTGCCACTGTTGGGCATCTGGCCGACGATTGTAATGAGAAAGATGAGCCACGTCTTAGGGTCGATGAGACACTCGATAAATTGATCCCATCTCCACCGCGAATTTTCCGTAGTTCCGGTGCCAGCAATGACGGTGCGATCAGCTGCAATCTGGCGCTCCTCGGGCGTCAGGAACTTAGCCTTGGAGATGCTGTCCGGGAGAAAGAAGAACATGGGGATGCTCCATAGGAATGTCGCAACGCCGAGGGTGATGTACATCCACCGCCACGGATGCACATTATCCTTGACATGTCCCAGGCCGAATGCAATCAAGCTAGACACGATGCCACCGATGGAATTGCCGGCAAACCAAATGCCCACGCGCGTCGGCATCTCGTCTCGAGTGTACCAGGTCGACGTCAGAAACATGAAAGCCGGCGTGATGGTGGCCTCTGCCATTCCCAGCAGGAACCGCACGGCCATGAGGCCACCAAAGTTGGTGCATGCTGCTGTCAGACCAACAACGGCGCCCCATACGAGGGTGTTGAAGGTGAGATACTTGGCGGTAGGGAGACGGGCGATGAGGATAGTGGTGGGATACTCCCAGATGAGATAGCCAAAGTAGAAGATGCTGCTAACCCAGCTGTACTGCTGTCCTACAAGATGCTGCAATGGTAAACATCAATATATTAGTTATGCAAACATACATGTAGTTGTAGTGAGTGTTATAATTGGTGGCTTACCGTATCATCGCGTAAACCAAACACTGCGGCGCTCGACAAGATGACCTTGTCCATAAAGTTGAGCATATAAGTAACAAACAGCAGAGGAATAATGACTCGGTCAATCTTCTTCACCACGCGACGCGCAATGGCGGCATCCGCGCCGGTCTCCATGCGAGACGCTTCCTGAGCTGAAGAAGTCATCTCGGCGTCAACGTCAATGGGGCTGCCCAGTAACGGCGCAGTTTCACGAGAAGCGCAATCATATTGGCCGCTCATTGAATGCGCGTAACCTTTATGTATATATGTATGTGCATATGCAGCCAGTCGATCTCTGGAAGACGCCGTCCTCCTATCGCACCGCGTTTCCCCTCACGCTTATCTTGGAATGCGATGAGATAGCACAAGATACGGTATGCACGAGTTTTGTCTCCCGAGATCGGCCATTCGCCGAGATGAGGGGAGACTATGGCCGGTTAAAAGCCTAGACGCACCCACTTCTCGTGTCTCAATGGTCTCGTGCCAGCAACTCGAACGATCGGGGAAGGGAATCAAAGAGAGAAAATGCTATGACTATGAGAATCTCTTAGCTCTGGTTGAAAATCTAGGCCGATAGATAAAAAGGTGGCGGTTTGAAGGTCAAGGAAGGTCAAGCTTACGCCGTCGGATTCGCGATTTACACAGTAGCTTCAGTCCGCTTACTGCCCATGTGGAGCTCTGATTTTCAAGTTATCACAGAAACGCCCAATGAAGATCCCTCAACCGCTGGAAATTCTCGAGATATAGCCATGATATCCACGCCTTGACTGCTCCGGGGATAGTTTAGACGAAATACCGGAAAAGTTGGCCGATGAAGACGATAAGCATCATCCGGAGACTCACCGAGAGCGCCAACAATTCGCAACTGCATGTGTTCTCTGCCTAGGCTTCTCTTGTTCTCTTGTTCATGTGCTATCACAAGGTGGTGCACCAAATTAATCCGCCATGAACGGGCTTGCAGTCTCTCCATTCATTGCCTCTCTTCCCAAAGTTGAGCTTCACATTCACATCGAAGGCACACTTCAGCCAGCTCTGCGATGGAAACTGGCTCAGCGAAACAACATTCCGCTGCGCTTCAAATCTCAGGAATACCACACCTATGAAGAGCTCCTGGATTCGTACAACGTTACCTATAACCATCGCCCAGAACTCGGTGGCCGCAAGGATGTACCGACATTTCTAGAGGCTTATTTTGCAGGCTGTGAAGTTCTTCTCAAAGAAGATGACTTTTATGACCTTGCCATGGACTATCTGGCGCGATGTCGCGAGATGAATGTTCGCTATGTCGAACCGTTTTTCGACATCCAAGCACATACACGCCGTGGCGTCCCTGCAGAACATGTGTTGAACGGCTATCTGCGAGCACAGCGTGATGGCGCATCGAGACACGGAGTGCGATCCAACTGGATATTCTGCTTCTTGCGGGATGAGCCTGTCGAAGACGGTGAAGCCGCATATCAAACAGCTCTACCGTGGGCCAAGTCCGGACACGGTCTATTCCATGCAGTTGGCCTTGCCAGCAACGCTTATGAACGGCCTCCGATATTGTTCAAGAAGGCATTTGAGCGAGCTCAAGCGGATGGCCTTCACATCACGACGCATTGCGACTTTGGACAAAAGGACACGCACGAACATATTCGCCAGGCCATTTTTGACGTGCAAATAGAGAGGATCGACCACGGCCTTGATGTGCTCGATCGAGATGAGTTGATAGCAGGTCTAGTCGACCGAAATGTCGGCTTGACTCTCTGTCCACACGCCTACCACCGACGTACCGCAACCGAGGTTCTCTTTCCAAAGCTACGACAGTTGCTTGACAGAGGAGTGAAGTTCTGTATCAACAGTGACGATCCCGTATACATGCACGATGTCTGGATCGACGGCAACATGGAAAAAGCGTATCATTATGGAGAGTTGACGAAGCAAGAGATGGTGCAGCTGGCGAGGAATGCGGTCGACATGTGCTGGGCAGATGAGGCTGTGAAGAAAGGCATTTACGGTGAATTGGATCGGGTAGATGTGGGATGAGAGACCGTTTGATGATTGTGTCAACAACAATTAAGAAATTGTCAATATGGCCTTACGTTAACGGACTTAACGGAGCAATTAGTGTTATGGTGATGCAAAAGTTTTGTGTAAGCTAACCTCAAAGATAGATATTACCTCGGGTTCATCAATACGATGCTCGCGGAAATTTCCCAAGATGATAAATCGTGTAACAAACGTCTAAACCACATGGAACATTTTCATTCAGCGTTCGCAGATAGGCCCTTAGAGCGGTAAACCCGTAGAAACTGTCATTCTCGGAATAAGTCAGCGTCAGCAACCAAGGCTATGTGGTCAGAAAATACCACCAGTGCCTCTAGCGTCAAATATCTAAGCATAACTTGACGCCTTGAATGGTATAGCAGAAAGACATGGAGTTATAGTCTGCAGCAGCATAACGACATAACCGCATTGGTCAACGCAATATGTAATCTAGCGCGCGTCTCAGCTGAATGCCCCGGAACTATGAATGGTCTATTCAGATATTAGACTATTCTGTTCCTAGATCTGTACGTATGTAAGCCAAGCTTGTCAGATCAAATGTGCCGAACATTTGATGTCCGAAGTCCGAGACGGACAAACTCACACAATGACCGAATCCCTTCTCAATTGATTACTCTCATGCTGCAACGACTGCTTAGAAATCGTCTGCTTTCTTGGCTCAATTCTGATGCTACCTATGTTCATGACGACGTAGGCCCATTGCGCCCTCAACATGCAGGATTTCGGGGCTTGTATCCGGTTAGAGCAGCATTGCGCGCAGCCAAGAGGCATAAGGATTCGAAAGGATTGGTCCGTCTCGGGGCCGAGATATTTGCCGGGCTTCTATAGCTATTTACAACTACCTCCATATACATGTGTATATATATCAGGTAACAAAACGTAGTCAATTGCTTTTTTCTTGCTCTGTATCTCAACTTGGTATTCACATTTGATCAATACTATCATCATGCACTCCAACTTCTTTTTCACGTTTTCAGCATTGGTTTCTTCAGTGGCAACTGGCGCTGTCATAAACCCCAGATATGACAGTCCTTGGACAACAGTCAAGGATCATCGCCTCATCCATCAATTCCCCAATGGAACAACAGTCGAAAACATTGCCGTCAGGTCCAATGGAAATCTCCTCGTCACCTTGACTTCCAGCCCTGAGCTATATGAAATCGATCCATTCAACCCAAAGAGCCCAAAGTTGATCCATCACTTCTCCGGGAACCTAGCTCTTCTAGGCATAACAGAAGTGTCTCCAGATGTGTTCACACTCAATGCAGGCAACTTCTCCGCTGAAACTGGTCTCTCTCCAGGGTCGTGGGCGGTCTGGCAAGTAGCTTTTCACAACGAGCAGACCAAAATCTCAAAGGTTACCGACATTCCAGAAGCTCAGTTTCTGAATGGCATGACTACCCTTGAATCCACCCCCAATACTATTCTTACTGCCGATTCAGCTGGGGGCGTCGTCTACAGTGTAAACACGCACACTGGAGAATACAAGGTGGCGCTTGAGAATGATGCATTCAAGCCTGCGCCAGGAGCTCCGCTACCTATCGGCGTCAACGGAATCCGTTATCTGGACGGTTATGTCTATTACACAAACTCCTTTGACCCTCTCTTTGGACGCGTGGCTGTCA
This sequence comes from Trichoderma simmonsii, assembly GCA_019565615.1. Taxonomy (NCBI): domain Eukaryota; kingdom Fungi; phylum Ascomycota; class Sordariomycetes; order Hypocreales; family Hypocreaceae; genus Trichoderma; species Trichoderma simmonsii. The sequence goes on along the minus strand of CP075870.1, from coordinate 3,784,286 downwards.
GCAAATCTGGATGCGCCATCGGAGACTATAAGACCATTCTTACAGGAGTTTTCGGTGATGACTTTGCAGTTACACCCCAAGCAGCCTATGTCGCCGGCAACCTAGCAAACGTGATCACCGAGATAAAGCTGGACGGCGAAAACAAAGTCATCGCCGGAAATATCAACTCAAGCCTCGTTGCAGGAGCTACTTCAGTCCATTTTGGCAGGACGATTCGAGATAAGCATGTACTTTATGTTACCACCACTGGCACCGTCAACGCAACTTTCGTTGAAGGTGGAAAGATTGTGGCTTTGGATATTTAACGATGTAATTGCTAGCTTGGGTGGCTGTTAGGTCCAAGGGTCTTGTGGACTTTTTTTCTCTTTGTAGTTAGAGGATCTTAATGTTAGCCATCTCACTGATTCGAAAGCGACGGGGACAAAGGATTGGCAAGATTCAGTGGCAACGAAGCAGGTAGAAATGACTAGCTCATGATAGATCCGGTATTCAATATAGATTATATAAATAACTGACATAGAGTTGGAGTAAGGCATTTCCACTTCAGGTGAAAGATGAGACTGATGAAACTGATAATCCTGCAATAGCTGCGAACCGTGCTGCAGAGGAGATCGAAAGGTTGTCGCAGTTCTAATGGCTTGCAACAACAACTTCCTCTTTCTATAGTGCCGCGATGCCTTATGAACCTTTTCATCCAAAACATCCCTCATAACAAGAGAAGCGCATATAAAAACTCTTCTTCCGAACAATGCCATTGCATCTAGCCCATCGTGTTCACGTTCTGTGTTGTTATTGGCTATTTCTTCTTGCCCCACTACATCGATCGTTGGGGGGAGTTAAAAATGCTGTGAATCGGATATCCCCAGAAGGGTTATGATACGTTGTAAAACATCCTGCATGAGGCTTTTGTTTCGACAGAGTGGAACGATAATCCAGAGTTCGTCGATATATTGTAAAAATTTTATATACATTTATACGGAGTACTCCTCTTTAAGCCCGAAACATCGCTATTTACAGTAAAATGTTTGCTTCTCTCAACAGCTCAACTACCAATTCAATTCCAACTGTTTAGTGGTATCTGCTGATAGCATTCAGATACGCCTGGCCTGACTGCGACAGAGTTCCATCGCTCTTCACAGGAGGCCAAGCAGTTCCCAATCCAAGACCATCAGTGTATGCGTACGCAAGAATATGCGGGTTGGCCTCAAACAAATCCACAATGTCGCTGATCCACTGGTTGATCTGGTTCTGATCCGTGCAAGGCGTGAAGTTGTTTTGGTCAAAGACGCAGGCAAACTCCGTCACCCAAATCGGCTTCTGATACGTGTTCCAGTAGTAATCAATGTCGGCTTGCACGCCCGCCATGTCTGGCTTGAAGATGTGAATAGAGGTAAAGTCCCAGCTTCTAGTGAGCGACTGCTGGTTGAACTGCTTGAGCCACGACTCGTCTTTCTGGCGACACATGGCCGGACTGCCGAGCAGAGCTCCCTTCTGGCCCATCGGAGCAATCAAGCTGTTCCACAAGCTAACTCCTCTGTTGACGTCGATGTCTGCGGAAATGTCGGCTCCGGAGCAGTCCGGCTCATTGAATCCCATAACGTAGGCTGGCGTGGTAGTGAGCTGTTGGAACTGCTGCAGTCTCTGGGCGTCCTTCTGCCCGTTGTTGCCACCGCCCCAAAGCATCGAGACGGGAACAAGGCCGGCGCCTTTGGGGCTTGAGGGAGCTGGTGTCCAGTCGTGCCACCAACTCAAATGATCTTTCCAAAAAGCCAGAGCAGTATCACCCGCAGATCCAGCCTTTCGGCCATTGGGAGTCAAGGGATGCTGGGCCATGACGGCGGCGGAGGCCCCCAGCCAGAGGACGTAACTTTTCAGAGACATTGTGTGTTGTATGTCCTAATTGCAAACTGGAGTGTTTCAATCAATGTTGTGTCGCAAACGATTACAAGGTGCATATTGTTTCGACGAGACAAATGGCTTACTTATATAATTATATGTGATCACGAGTGCCGGACCTCGCGGCAGTAAGCTGACAACTACGTAAAAGTACGAGATGCAAGTAATGCTAGCATAGGCAGCAGTTCTCGATCCGGCAGTTGTGTTCCCAATTGCATGGATTAAAGAAACTAATCACCTCGTAATTCGATGTTTGAACACACCCACTTTGCACTTGGCAACAGAATGCAAAGGGGTAAGAGGTAAGAAACGAAAAAGCATAATTGAGAAAACAATGTCAGCATTCTATGAAATGGATAAATCTCAACACCAACAAAGGCTTTAGTGCTTTGATCAAGGAGAAAACCCATTAACTTCATTGATGAAACATGATTCAGCATGATGTTATTCGCACATACCGGCAATTCGTATAAAGAAAACTGGAACCCCCGGTCTTCGCTCTCGTCCGATGAAGAGAAAAACATTGGCCCACCTTCATCTGTATCTGACATGTTCATGTCAATAAGGACCTGAGAAGTGGAGAGTCGGCGTTTTTGTATAAACCCGGCGCCCATCATCTACAAGTTGAACTAGGGGGCTAAAGCCGACGGCAAGTTTGACATGTTTCTCGATCAAAGCGCAATGTGGGAATGTCAAGTGCTGTCGTTTTAGGAGCTTAAAATACAAGGCGGATGTGCTGTACAAACGCGTGTACGATCAACATGGAACTCAGGGGCCGTCAGCACGGGTCCATTTTCTTGGCGTTACCATAAAGAGAAGCTTGTTTTTAAGATCGGCATTCGGTCCGAATGGACTTGCTCATGTAAGAACAATACTAAGCGGACAAGCAGAGCACAGTTGCACGACAGTTTAAAGGGTTTGTATGCTTTAAGAGTCCAATTTAATCTCATCAACAGTGTCTGAACACAATTATGTGATCTCAGTACGCGTAGATAATGTCAATATTGGAGTATGGGCCTTATACACAAGTCTCGCATGAAGATTTCTCGTACTTGTATCGAATAAACAATGCGATCGACAGTTCAAGCCAACACTCCGCGGGAGCTTCGGGCCTTTCCAGCATTGTCGTATATGCGAAAGCCGTTGATGAGTTTCTGTATCAACTAGAGCCTCTTTGAAGAAGATCGACAACAGTTGATCGACACTCAAGGAACCATCTTGGTAGCATGTTAGTTGTCTCTCAAGTAGTATAAAACATGTAAAAGTCAACAAGTTTGAGAAGCTCTTCAGGCCATCTCTTGTCTCTTTGGACAACTTGATACAATAACTCTTCTTCAAGATGCTGTCCGCAATTGCCATTTCGGCTCTTTTGGCCTCTGCCAATGCTTGGACTCCCCAGTCCAATGCAAAGGGTGAGTAAACTCTCGACCAGCCACTGAACAGCAGCTCACATAGTAACAAACACAGTCTTTAGCCGAGACACGAAAAACGTTATGAGATGGCTTCCCGGCAGCGACAAGATCCGCGGTGTCAACCTCGGCTCCCAATTCATCATCGAGCCATGGATGGCATCTGATGAGTTCACCAGCATGGGCTGCGGCGGTCTCAACGATGAGTGGTCTTGTGTCCAAAAGCTTGGCCAAGATGCCGCCGATGCCGCGTTCCAGAAGCACTGGGACACTTGGATCACGCAGGACGACATTAGCCAGATCAAGAGTCTGGGTCTCAACACGGTCCGCATCCCCGTTGGCTTCTGGATCCGTGAGGATCTTGTCCAAGAAGGCGAGTTCTTTCCGCGTGGGGGCATCACATACCTCGACCGCCTCGTCGGTTGGTGCAACGATGCCGGCATCTATGTCATTATGGATCTTCACGGAGGTCCAGGAGCGCAGTTTCCGAACCAGCAATATACTGGCCATGTAAGTAAAAAGTCCAGACCATCGTGTCGGCTCTTGTGATCTCCAGCTAACAGAGTTGTGTCATCAGGGAGTCTCTCAGCCAGGTTTCTACACTCAAGACAACTACGGACGAGCAGCCGACTTCCTGGAGTGGATGACTGAGCGTATCCATACCAACGCAACCTACGCTTCCGTCGGCATGCTTGAAGTCATCAACGAACCTGTTCACTCTGGCGACTACCCCAGCCAGGCGGCCGACATGGTCAATACCTACTATCCTCTTGCCTGGAATCGCATCCGTGACACTGAGAGCCGCCTGGGAGTCTCTGATGACAAGCGTCTCCACATCCAGTTCATGGTTCGTAGCCCTTCCTCACTCCAACAACCTCTTGTCTTCGCCTACCATTATTCCTACAAAACATCAACAAACTGACATAAATCAACAAATAGGACGCCTCCTGGGGTTCCGGTGACCCAACTAGTGCCCTCCCCAGCACTGACTTTGCCGCCTTCGACGACCACCGTTACCTCAAATGGGACACCAGCGTCACTGCCACCAAAGACGGCTATATCAACGCCGCCTGCAGTGACCAACGCCAGGCTGACGCCATCGTCGGCGAGTGGTCCATCTCCGTTGCCGATTCCGTCCAAGATAACTCCGAGCTCGGCATCCGTGACCGCACCGACCAGGCCGGCTGGTATCAGCAGTTCTGGGCCGCCCAGGTACAGGCCTTTGAGAAATCTGCCGGCTGGGTCTTTTGGACATGGAAATGCAACTGGATAGCAGGCTATGATGACTGGAGGTGGTGCTACCAAAGCGCGGTTGCTGCTGGAGCTATTCCTAAGGATGCTGGCAGCGCGGCGAGTCTCAGCCCTTGCTAAGGAGTTCATGGACATGTTTGTCTTATATCTATTACATCTACTCTTCATGTAGGCTTCACTGTCATATAGCAAATTCTTGTGAATAAACGTATATATAAGAAAGTAAATGAATGATTGAGGTATTGTATTGGTCTGATAACTGTGCTGGTCTGCCAACCTGAGCATCGTGACTTCACGAACCAAGAAGTGTAGCCAATTCAACCAATCCCAATATCAAATGATCAAGACCGCATCAATTAAATGAAGTACTAATCTCCATCTTCGCCAATCCACCTATATCCATTGCAGTTTACCCGTCTTTCCATCATCGCAACCAATTCTCCTCCCTCACCCCACAAAACAGGCGATGAGACTAACTGAAGTCGTGAAGAGAGCAAAATAACAATTCTTCTCTCCGAGAACTCTTCTAGTTATGGTACTCTTCGCAGAACTGGCACCTGTCGTTATTTCCCTTTTCAACTACCCGTGGGCAGCCGCAGATACACGCGCACACATGCATTTTGATGCGTTGAAGATTGAAAGAGTTAAAGTAGTGATAGCGTTTTATAACCACAAGTGGTTTGAAGTTTGAGAGCTTTTGTTTTTGAAGAAGAATGTGCTGTTTTTGGTGTTGTAATTCTTCAACTCCGATAATGGTTTCGTGCACATGTATATATAGATCTAATACATATCTGAGTCAAGCCAAATTGATCTTATTCTTGGCATACATTCAGCAACTAATAAGAAATGTTTGTCAAAGTCATTGGATTGTTCTAGACTATCAACTACGTTGTACGTAAAAAAGAAGAGGACAAAGGCCAACCATCCATGCGGCATTCCGCGACCTGGCCAGCCAGTGTCAGTGATTCGCTGCTCCTTGCCCAGTGCGTCTTTGCATAACTGCAATCTGAGAAACCAACTACATAACACTTTCATAATGATTAAAAGCATCCTACATTAAGACGCGGAAATATCACGTCAAAGCCCACGTTGCGTAGCGCACATTCTGCAGCGCATCACAACAACGCCGCATTCCTAGCAGCATCTTGGCAAAAATCAACGTGCCGTTCCACAAACGACGACGTGCTTCCTTCTCCCACCCCTTATGAAGCTTCATTTCGCACAATACTCTCACTTCCCAAAACCGCATACCAAAAGATATTTCGTTGTGCCTTGACCTCACTATCGCGCTTCGCTTTCTCGGAAAGCTGTGGTCCCTGAAGATCCTGGAGGAAGCGTCCAACAAAGCTGCCGACGAAAGGCTTGGCGTACAGATTGTAAATCATCTGGGACTCCAGACTCCTCTGTCCAGGCGGCTCAGTCGTCGCAAAGAAGCGCAGCGCAAGGGCCATGGGGAAGAGGCCCGAAGCGCCCTGCATGGCACCCGCAGAAGGCCCATACAAAAGGGGAACCGCGTGCGCGATTTTGCGAGCAAAAGTTCCTGGGTTCAGCATCCTCACCCGCGGGACTTCCTCGCACAGTCCCGGCGCACTGGATGTTTCTTCTGGAGAGGTGGCTGGGGTCGACACAGGAGCGGACGAAGCTGGAGAAGCGCTGAGAGACGGGACAGAGTCGGTGCCTGGGCTCGCAGACGCCGCCGCATAAGCCATGTTCATCATCCCAAGAGTGCTATACAGGATCAGGCGAGCACCCCAGTACACGCTGGAAAGATAGACGAGCGAAAATTCCGTGTCGTCCTTGGGCTCGGGTAGAGGAGAGCCGACGACGTTGTAGTCGAACTGGTGGAGATCGGCTCCCATTTCCTGTTCCCAAATATCCAAACTGTTCGAAATATGTTCGCAGTTCAACATGGCAATCTGGCGGAGCTCGTCGGCACGATCTGGGTCTTGACAGGCGCGGAGGTTGTCGTAGCTGACCAGCATGAACGGGATGTCTTCCATGATGTCCATCAACTTGTCTTTGACCGACTTGGGAATGGTGCGCCATGGAACGGTGCGCCATTCGGGTGAATGAAGCGGTGATTGAGTTCGCCTTCCAATACACAACATGACCTATTATAAGTTTAGCTGTGGCTCCTACTAAGAGAGAAAAGGGGATTGGGGTCATACCACGAGAACTCGTCCATCAACATACAGCTGATGCGCTTGTCCGGTAGTAAAGGATTCTGGCCCTCTAGCTAAAAAGAGGGATAATTGGCCTTCAATATGAGCACGCCAGTCAGGTGCGCTTCCGAAAAATAGCTGTATACCATGTGGTTAGTTGTCAGAATGCTATCGCTTCAGGTAGAATCCATACCTCGTAAGATTGCAATATTCTCGCAGCCACAAGGACGCCATCGTTTTTGGATCGTCTCGCGTCTTTCAGCCCTTTGACCATTTCGTGGATAGCTCGGTTGTAAGCCTCGAGGCCTTGAAGAGTAAGTTGGCTGTACTGGGCAACCTTGTTATTCCGATCCTGAACACCCATGAATCCCGCGCTCATCGCCAGAGCTGCATATCGGATAGCAGGTTCTCTGTTGTAATACTCGTCAACAGCTGCCACCCATCCATTGGTCGAGATGGCAGAGGCCTTGGGTGATAGTAAGTGGCCATAAGGAAGGGACATGGAGATGAGCATGCCGAAGAAGAGGTTCTCTCTAGCCGATCGAGCAAGCGAGTCGTGGAGTGCAACGGCGGTGCTGGCGCTGTTGTTTTTGTTGGTCTTGGTGGTATAAATCACACTCCATGGCCTCTGTTGGCCAGCAGCGGCCTTTCCATGAGGTGGATGCGGCTTGACCTTGCCGTCATCTCCGTCTGGCGTGGTGTTGACCCAGACGAGGTCCCGCCCATAGCCTTCGCATGTCAAGCCAGACCGTATACATTGGTGGCACGAGGGAACGCTTTTATCGCACTGTTTCGCAGGTCAGCAATGCAGATCGCACAAGATCACGTAACATGAGCGGGATCTCTCTCCGTAAGAAAGGCTATGTTGATTGATGTGGAGGCTCTTTATGACTTACACCCTTCTTTCGCCGTCGGCAAGTGATGCAGCCCTTGGATCTGCCAGGGACTCCCACCATCTTGTCACCTTCTGGTTCTGTTGATAGGACCGCTCAGAAAATGACAAGTCACGGTAAGTACTCCGTAGATTATGTCTCAAGCTCAAGCGGCTCGGGATGCTCCACCTCCTTGATCGAAGCTTAAGCGCGCGGGGCCGTTACCGATTAAAGTTGCTGTCACTTGTCGCTTGTTGCTGAATAGTCTCGACTCTTTGGTGAGAAGCTTGAATGAGTCTCTTTTCTAGTTGTCGCAACACAGTCGAGATGCGCTCTAGGAATCCCCAATAGGTTATGTATGCAAGTCCAGGGAGCAACTCGACAGACTGTGGGATTTCCCGCCACTACTTAAACGGCGTTGGTATGTGATAAAACACCGGCCGTCTCCTGCGCCACCACGCACAGATTTAGAGTTGCGTATCCGTTCAAGGTTCACAGCCGTTGCCGCAGGAAAAAGCCCTGGATGGTGATCGTGTAGGTAGAGGCAACGTGGACATGAATGCTCAATTGTTTCCCCCACAGTAAGCCAGCCCCTCATCAAATCGCCTCTCTCTCGATCGCCGGCGATCAAAACCGATCGAGGATCTCGGATAATCTTTTGGGTTTGTCCCTTCCGGGGCTTGTGGGATTCAAAGACGGTGTCTAGCCGGGTCTCTCCGCTTGCTTGGGCCAGAATATTCAGTTAGGACCAGTAGTTGTTGTCGTTTCGTTACGATTTGTTACGGGCGCCGAAGGTTTTCGCTGATGGAGACAAATGAGTCCCCCCAACATGTTCTCCGAAACCCTGCTGGAGATGGTCCAGATAGATATACAGTAACTGATACTACATGGTCGAGCTCCTGTGGACCCCAAGCTTTAGACTACGACCGAGCAGGGTTATGCCGGGTCATGCTAGCACATAAGCATGAGGACAGACAAATGGCTTGGGAAATGTGTCAGTCGCCAGGTCGGGGGGGGCCAATCAGTGTTACGTCCCATATCGTCCGCCTCCGATGCCACGCCGCCGAAACAGGGATCTGGAGTACCGGCACGGTTATTTCAAGGCCCCCAAGAAAGTAGATTGAGGCCTTTGCACACCTGGACCACTACCGTGTGTGCATTAGTGGGCTCGGTCTCTGCAAGCCACGCATCAAAATCGCAGGTCCAGGTTCGGTTCCATGAACGCGGGGATGCTACCGTACCGTCCAGCATAGTTCCATCATGTTAGGTACAGTATAATAGATGCCCACGGATGCCGGGCTTTCGGCCAAAGTCTCGACTGAACTGGGCTCTCTCGGAATCCCACAAGATGTCATCCTTCCTTGCCAACCCTCCAATACGAGGAGAGGAGCTTAGCCATGCGACGGGCTCCTCTGCGTGTATTCATCCGAGGCTCGAGAGGGGTCAGCGGAAGGATCTCAGACAACACAACTGGGTTGCGGGTTTAGATGGCGCCACAGGCCATCTGGGCTAGTTATCCCCATTCGTCGTTGCAAGGATACACTGCGTCAACGGCGTGGTTTTGGCCGACGGCTTGCTTCAACGCTGCTGACGCGCCACATCTTGGAACTTGGACTGCCGGCTTGGAGACTCGGGATGGCATCACTTGCGAGCTAAGGTATCAAGACAAGACGCTTGATCGCGGAGTGGCCCTGTGCACCTTGGTAGTGCCGAAACAGCCACATTTTAACGTACGATTCTGGCAGTCCGTTTGTTTACCTTGACTCAAGACGGGTCGCTCGGTCTACCTTAGTTGCTCCTGTCCCATGAGCCATGAACCATGAGCCTTGCTACTCACTACTACTGTACTATTTTACCGGGAGGCTAGGCAGAACGTCCTGCAGGTGGACGAAACAGGCTGCGCGCCTTTCCAATCTCGATGAGGCCTTGCAGCACCCGCCGGTTTAGTCTTTGAGATTTAAATGACGGATATCGGGAGTGAGAATCGAGGCCGAGTCAGTGGCGCTGTAAGCGATCCACAACCAACGTGTAGGTACCTGTTGGGAGCAGCTAATCTGCTGCAAGCAAGCTCGGCGACGATAGTTGGACCGCGTGGTGGCAGAGCTTTTGCTTTGCCTTGGTTTCAAGTCTGCCTTGTTGGTGGTTGAACCAGACTATTGGCTTGATTTCTAATTTCTAACCTTGGCCGATGGAGAGGAGACGGAATTCTGCGCATTTCGCAACTCCGCTTACCAGGTCCCATATCTTGGCTTGCTTGGATCTATCACAGGCTCAGTAAGCAGTAGAGCGTCCCACACCGAGAGGTGCCATGGCAGACTACCAGTTCGTACTACTTTAGTTCGCCGGTCAAGTCAAGGAAATAGTAGCAGTGGGAGATTGTGACATCCGGGCCGTTTAATTGCGAAAAGGTTTCATTCAAGATGCTAGTACTATACTCAAATATTCGGCAGCACGTGAATGTACCAATTATAGCTACAATTACAGTTGCTCCGGACAGCCGGCAAAGTCTATCTCCAACGCACGTCATGGTGTTGAGTATTTCGCAAGAGTAGCTTTATGTTAGTGGGAGCCAAGCCGGAACACATTGCCAACCGAACAGGCAGTTTCCTCATTCCATCCATTCAACCGTTCACCCATCCATCTCCGCAGTGAAAGAAAAAGAAGGTTGTCGCCACTTTCGAGTTACATGTAACCGGTCCTATTAAGGTCCTAATGTACCTACTGCAGGGTAACAGATAAGTCAGTTATCGAGGCATCACCGGACAAAGACTTCCGATCTCCTAAATCGGAGTACCAGCTACCTGTCTCTCGGCTCCGCCTCTATGGGACCAGAGGTAGTGGTTCAAATTAGGGGCCAGTCACTGGTATTAGTGCCAGGCCTGTTCTAGAACCCGCTGAACCGCCATAATGAGATTGCATCCCGGAATAACTCTTTTCCGATATCAAGCACAGCTCGAAACTTCAGAGGCGATGCAGCGCAATTTGGCCACAGCAATCACTTCATCAGGCCAAGTCCACTTTGCGCTTTTCTGTCGCAGAATTAACCATCGCTATCAGCCGCCAACATGTCCTGGAGGAGTCAAGGCATCACGGGCTCGAACAACATCCCGCTGGGGAAATCGCGGCGCTTCGGCGGCGAAGAGGAAGAGGATGGCTTTGTCGAGGAACGCGATCTCAAACGGGGCCGCGATCCTGAACCACGAAGCGAAGCCGATGGCCCTCGCCGCCGCAAGAAGCGCAACCGATGGGGCGACGCGTCTGAGAACAAGGCTGCCGGTCTTATGGGGCTCCCGACCGCCATTCTCTCGTCCATGACGAGCGAGCAGCTCGAGGCATACACTCTGCATCTTCGTATCGAGGAAATCAGCCAGAAGCTTCGCATCGACGACGTCGTCCCCGCAGATGGTGACCGGTAGGTTCTTCTCTAACCTCTCACAGCCTCTCTTCAAGCACACAGACAAGGCACTAACGCTGTTACACCACAGATCCCCTTCGCCACCACCCCAGTACGACAACCATGGTCGACGTATCAACACCCGAGAATATCGCTATCGCAAGCGCCTCGAGGACGAGCGCCACAAGCTGGTCGAAAAGGCCATGAAGACCATTCCCAACTACCACCCGCCCCAGGATTACCGCAGGCCGACAAAGACCCAGGAGAAAGTCTACGTGCCTGTTAACGACTACCCGGAGATTAACTTCAGTATGATTGCTAACCCTTTAACCCTAACCACTAACTCCCCCTTTCTTTCCTTCAACTTGGACTATGATCAGACCCTCGCTACTATGCCGATATGTGGTGTTGTAAGGGGCTCTGGTTTCTTCCGTCGATTGATTGTGCCTGTCTAATCCTAAAGTTCTTTCCGATGTTTCTTTATCAAGTTCAGTTACTAACACATAGCTCTCCCCCAAAGTTGGTTTACTTATCGGACCCCGTGGTAATACACTAAAGAAGATGGAGAATGACTCTGGAGCCAAGATTGCCATTCGTGGCAAGGGCTCCGTCAAGGAGGGCAAGGGTCGCTCTGATGCAGCTCACTCCAGTAACCAGGAGGAAGATCTTCACTGTTTGATCATGGCAGATACCGAAGAAAAGGTCAACAAGGCGAAGCAGCTCATCCACAACGTTATCGAAACTGTGAGTCCCTCCCCTCCACGTTGATACCCTTTGATACTAATACCCCGCTGCAGGCAGCTTCCATTCCTGAAGGCCAAAACGAACTCAAGCGTAACCAGCTTCGAGAACTTGCGGCCCTCAACGGAACTCTTCGAGATGACGAGAACCAAGCCTGTCAGAACTGTGGTAAGATTGGACATCGCAAATATGATTGTCCCGAGCGACAGAACTACACCGCCAGCATCATCTGTCGAGTCTGTGGCAATGCCGGCCATATGGCTAGAGATTGTCCGGACCGCCAGAGAGGTGCCAATTGGCGCAACGATGCGGGTGGTGCTCGACCTGCAGGTAGGATCGGAGGTGGCGATGCTGTTGATCGTGAAATGGAGGTATGTAGCCATTCCTTCCCCCAGAATGGTATTCAGACATTAACGCCCCTTTTCAGCAACTCATGCAAGAACTCGGCGGCGGCTCCGGAGCTGCCCCAGCGCAGATCGAGGCCGGCCCAAGCAGCAACAACTACAATGGAAACAGCGAAGCGAAGCCATGGCAACGAGGACCTACTGGTGGACCCGCGCCCTGGAGATCCCGCAACCAAGACTCTAATGACGGAGGCAACAGCGGAGGCTCTGCGGCTCCTTGGGCACGCGATCGCAATCGCGGCCACGAGAATAGCAACGGCAACGGTCACGGCGACGAAAACAACTACTATGGACAACAGAACTATGGCTCTTCATCTGGAGGAGCGGCTCCGTGGCACCAACAGGCTCACCAGGCACCGCAGCACCAGGCTCCTGGAATGGGTGGGTATGCCAACTACGCTGCTGCGTACGGTGCCTATGGCGCTGCACCTGGTATGGGTGCGCCTCCTGGTCTCCCCCAGGCGGGTGCTGCCGGTCTATCTGCTCCTCCAGGTCTTGGTCCTCTCAACGCTCTCATCCAGCAGTACTCGGGATCAGCACCGCCGCCCCCTCCTCCTTCTGGAGATGCTCCTCCTCCTCCTCCGAGCGATCAGCCCCCTCCGCCTCCTCCCCCTGGCGCGTAATCATTGGTCACGTAACTTGGGCCAGCTGCCCTTACTCAAACATACTCAGCAGACTGTAATAGGGAACAAAGTAACATGAAATCTTACTTACAGGGTTTATTCGACGGATAGTGTTCAGTTCGGGGTTCAAAACGAGAAAGAAAGTCCGAATTACGTTTGGTCCGGATTTTGGGATTTTCACATTACCTCGCTTCTAGGCTGTTAACATGGCTTCGTAGTAGGCTTCTTTTCATGTTTGTCCGTTTGGGGAAGCAGACTAATCGCACAGGCTCTTTATCTTCTTTTTGAAACTTAACTCTATAAATGTAACAAGTGTAGCTGTATCCAATAATGTCCTGTTTTAGAGCTTGATAGGACCCTTTGAGACTTGCGTAATGCGTTGAAGCCCAAGTAAAGAATGACTAGTATCATGTAGTAGACGTGGGCATAATGTGGCGGCCATGGCATATTCTTGACTGTACTTGGAACTACGCGTATCTTTAAGACATCGTAGGATATCCACCTCATTGCTTCAAGCTTTTAGAACCTCTTCCAGTGACAAATCAACAGCAGCTTAGGGGACGTCCCATTGTATACCTGGAACATTACATCCTCTCATATCTCTACAATTTGAATTATTTGGATGCCAGCGGTGTCATTGAAGAGGGGTTCTGCCCTCTAAACGGCCCGGGACAAACCTTAAGTTGAAACAACGATACGAGATTCGTATTGAATAAGGTTGCACGAAAACGCCACTACCGGTCTTATATTGAAGAAGAGGGGGCCCCTAGATGGTTACACGAAAGAAGTCATGGGATACAAGTAGCATGGAGATCCAGGGGATGCCTATGAGAGGAGGACGTGAAGACAGGAGTATCCAGTCCCAGGTCAAAATCTGATACAGGCATAGGATCATTACGGACTATATGATCGTAAAGTGATGCAACAGCGGATCAATTGAGGTACTGGATGTAGCTAAGATCATATGCTATAGCTGGACAGAGGCGAGCAATATTTCGATCGTACAAGCAAGTTCGAGCTGGGAGCGGACAACATCTGTTGAATATCACTAACTGTTGGATACACCAGAAATGTGTAGAGGGAGTAAGCTAGAGGGAGTTCTTTCAGACAAACTTTCAATCGTAATCTGCTTGCGTGGCAATGTGGTAAATCATTTGTGTAGGTGGTAGATACAAATGTTCGAGGCGGGGGACGTACGATGAAATAGGGGCTTGGATTAAATCATGCTGATTCGGATGTACTGCTATAAAAAGGGGGAGACGTTAACAAGAGCAAGAAGAAATTTCGAGAAACTGAAGAAGACCTACAAACGATCCAACAACAGGGAAGTTATCAAAATCTGTTGGTTATGTATGAGTAGCTGGTTGCCGTGTCTACTTCAGGAGACAACAGGCACGCTGCTCTTGGCCTGGATAATCTATACATCAGGGGAGAGCTTCTTGGAGAGCAATATGGCTTGACCATTTGTTGTGAGCTGGAACAGGGTCATGCGTTGGAGGCCTCGCTTTAGTTGACCTAACCGTGATAGCATCCAGGACATGATATCTGCGGACTTTGAATAATCATGCAGAGAGATATGGGGAATTTAGATTGGGCTTTGTTCGGAGAACTTGGAAGCGGTTGTATTTTGCGAGGATACAATGACTCGATGGCAGACATCAGGAGAAATTACTGCGTTAGTTTATGGCAACACAGCCCACCCACTACAAGAAGTCCTCTGCATCTCGCTATGATGTTGAATCCCACAGCCACAGGTAAGCCTACTGGATAGCCAAGATGGAATGCTGGGCAGCAACTCCATCCATAGTTCCAAGTGCCCCTAAAGAGACCAATGGACATGTTCTCCCCTTTTCCTGAAAGGAAATAACCCCCTTACTCAACGAGCGTCTACGAAGTTGTATTTCCTAGTATCTTGTCTGATGAACTGGCAAATGGTACATTCATCTTTCACTCCTTGCTCCGGCGAAGAAGTGATTACGACTGATGCCAGGGATTCTGCTCGTCTATTCATGAGCCACTCTATAGAGTTACTTTGCCCTGCATGTGGTTGTCCTTGGAGGCCTCAAGCAACACCAAGCACCTACCAACGGCGGGAAATTAGACAAAGGCCATCTGCGTCTGCAGGAGGGTTGGGCGTTTCTTTGTCCAACCCCGGCTGCGTGTGTGGTTGGCACCTTTGCGCGGATTCCGTGCATCTGAGAGACAACGTTTTTGTCTCTCCACAACATCCACAACAGCGAATTATATCAGATAAATCAACTACATTACGCAATGTAACGATCCTTTTGTTCTTCATCAAGCAAAGCCTCTACTACTCTCTACTACTGTCTTCCTGTGCATTACATAAAGCCAAGAGCCATCGCCGCCTCGGCAAGACTCCGATATGCCCGACCTAGGGCTACAGCAACATTCCGAGACCGTTTGACGTCGAGCTTCTGGTTGGTCGGCGACAAGGGGACAAAGGGACCAGGGGGCTTGGCTGGGCTGGGCTCGGCAAGCTCGGCAGGGCGCCAGGCCGACTGGCATTAGCTTGGGGGGGCCTGTTAGCGCGCTGCGACTCAATATTAGTAGTAGAACCTCGATGGCGGGATCCGGGATTCAGAAGAGCGGTTCTGACGTTAGTTTTGCGGACTTGGGACGACGATCCATCGTGATTTGGCCTGAGCTGAGCGCCTCGGTTCCCGGAGCATCCGCGGGATTTGAAGGAAGAGTAGAGCAGAAGATCGGAGGAGATCAGAGCTTGTCATGACATCAATGAAGAGATACAGAAACTTTTTGCCTAAGCGTGAGCGGCGTGCGACTCGTATCGTATGGACGGAGTAGCCAAGCAGTGCAGTAATACTCAAACGGAGTACGGATACAGTAGCGCAGAAAAAGCTTAGGAAGAAGCACAGCCATGTGGTCAGCCGAGCCTTGGTCGGGCGGTGTGGTGTCTGTCCTTATTTCTCATTTGCCAGCTCAGCCTTGGGTGGGCATGCGGTTGGTGGGATTTGCATCTTGGCTGACGGAGGATTTTGATTATGATTAGAGAAAAAAGAAACAAAGAAAGGGGAATACTGTCTCGTGTGCTGTGTTGGGAGGGACAAAGTGGAAGGTCGCGAGGTTTCAGGGAGGGAGAAACAGATGTGCCGAGGGCGGTAGAGAGAGAGAGTGAGGCCTCTTGTTTTTTCTGCCCTCCGGTAATCTACTACCTTAGTAGGTAACTGTAATCCTATCTAGAACCCTAGGAACTGACATATCTTTTTGCCTCGATTCATTGCAAAACCCGGACACTTCGCGGAATCAATTTCCGGGCTGTCGATGCTCGATTTGTCAAAATCTCGAATCCGCCCATGTCATGTTCGGACCCTCGAATCGGCGACCCGTCTTGGGCAGCAAACGGGCGACAGCTTTCTGGGGCCAAAAGGTGGCGCCTCTCTCCGCCCACGCGATAGATTCCACACGCCTGTGCGGTGCCTGCAGGGATTTTGCTGCCCTTTCAGGCAATGGGCACGGGCAGATGGGGTGAAACGCAGGGTTTCATCCTGGGCGTCTCTGTCCTGTCTTCTGCTGACCCGCGGATCTGTGCGTACAAGCAGAGCACTGCACAGTGCAGCGTTGCGCTGACTATCGTCCAACAGCAGCTCTTTTTGCTGTTTCTCTTTCATGCAGATCCATCACATCGTGGCTTCAGAGTGCCGAGTGGTTGGCTGCTGAGACACCCCGTCCTTGAACTTGTCCTTGCAACAAAGTTCAGGCACACACGCCCAAGGGGCGCCGGAGTTGGACGCTAAACCGCCGGCCAGATAGCTAAAATCTACGGGCTCTACGGGCTCCGTACCCAGGCTGCTACTGTGAGGAATTATCCAAGATGGGCAAAAACCGCGGCAAAGAGATCGCAGAATGACGCTCTAGCTCCGGCTCAGTGACCCCCCTCGAACGGTTTCTTTGTGCTCTCTAGTGCTCCCATGGCACCGCCTCGCTCCTTCAACGGGGACCACATGCCATCTCCCTCACCGGGTCTCAGTTTTGTCACAGCGTCACAGCGTCACAGTGCAAAAGCCCGCCAAGGAACGATGTGAAGCGGCTGGTCCCTTGGCAAGCCCTTGGTATGGCGGTTCCATTGGCGGCTGGAGGCGACTCAAATTTCACATGCGTGCCATTGGCGGCGGCCGCCCGCAACCCTAATTTCCCCTGGCCAGAGCTGTGCTGTGTCTGTGTTGTGTAGTGTTGGCCATGGGCACTGGACTGGACTGGACTGGACAAGGACGGACAATGACATGATGGCGCCGGAGAGGCACGGGAAGCCAAATAAGCGCCATCCGGACTATTTGACGCTCATGGTCGATAACGGCCTGCAAGCCACCAGGCAGGGCAGGGCAGTGCGAGCACATTCGCGCAAACCTACCGCCTCTCTTGGCCTGACGCAGAGCGATGGAGCCCTGGCGGATCGACTTGTTACTTTGTTCGGATCCGCATGATGCACGGAGGGTGCTGCCAAAAGTGAGATGATCTAGCGGAGAGCGAACTAGCACGTTGTGGAGGGCCACAAACATCGACTAAGCCACCGCAATGGGTTCCTCGAAAGGGCTGGTAAGAAAAGGTGCCGTGCTAATAATACTTTTTTGGTACCTTGGGTCGATTCACCAGAAGGAATAAATCTCCGCAGGGTCCCTCTTTGATCCCGTCATCGGGTGTTGCTTTGTTCTCGGCGTTCATGCCACTGGAAGGTCTGAGCTGACATTTTTCATCTTGGCCATAATTTTTGCTTCGTTCTTCTGTTTGCTCACCCCCCCGTCCTCGCCCGAGCGAGCCGTTTGCTGTTCTTTGTCCTCTTTGGCTTGTTGCCTTGAGCTTATCTCAAAATTTTCTTTTCAGCATATTACTCTTCTATTTAAGACTCGGCTAGACTACATCTTTGGACCTCCAAAACATCACTTTCACCTTTAACCATGAGCCGTTTGGCGGTTCTTCTCGCTGCGGCGGCTGTCCTGGCGCCAGCCGGGGCTTCTGCAGGTACGAATCTAGTCATTAGATGTCATTGAACTCAGGAGGGAAAATCCAAGAAAACGGATCTACGGGCTCTGCTTTTGAATAAATCTCAGCTGTAATGAATGTCCATTGCTGGGAATTTGGCCAATGGATACTCGCCGTCTTCTCATTCCATCCGCCCGGCTCGAGAACAAATCGAGATACACGGATCACACATGGAATATGAAGGACATGAAGCTAACATACAATTTTCCTCTCAGTACCTCCTGACAACATTCGCTATCGTGATTTCCAAGAGTTCCCCCGGTCTCTCGAGGGCCGAGCCACCGATCAGTCACCCAAGGGCTATGCACCCTCACCAGTCGATTGCCCCAGCACTCGTCCCCAGATTCGAATCGGCACCGAGCTGAGTCCCCAGGAGAGGGAATGGCTTCCTCGGAGACGCAATGCGACCATTGCACCCATCCGTGCATTTCTGAATCGAGTCTCCATCCCTGGCTTCAACAGCGATAGGTATCTGCAGAATGTTGAAAAGGACAGCAGGGCGTTGCCCAACATCGGCCTGGCCGTTTCTGGAGGTGGCTACCGAGCCATGTTGAACGGAGCCGGAGCCATTGCCGCTTGGGATTCTCGGTCACCCGGTAGTAACGACACAGGTGCTCTGGGCGGTTTGCTACAGAGTGCAACCTATCTCTCTGGCCTGTCTGGAGGTGGCTGGCTGGTTGGTAGCATCTACACCAACAACTTCACCACTATTCAGGATGCTCTCAACTCGGATACCATCTGGCAGACACAAAACAACATTCTGAAAGGTAGGTCGAGTTCAGGAGAACCTAGAAAAAGACTGAATCACATAGACTGACATGAAACTCTAGGACCTGAGCAGTATAGCTTGGTAGGCTACTACAATGAAATCTTCGACGACGTTGATGCCAAGGACGATGCTGGCTACGACCGTTCCATCACCGATTACTGGGGTCGCATGTTGTCATATCAGCTTGTCGATGCCACCAATGGCGGCCCTGGCTTCACATTCTCTTCCATTGCCGATGACCCTGACTTCAAAAACGCACAAACGCCTCTCCCCTTCCTTGTTGCAGATGGTCGTGCACCGGGTCAGGTCATCATCTCCAACAACTCTACCGTCTTCGACATCAACCCTTGGGAGATGGGCTCATCTGACCCAACCCTTAATGGTTACGTGCCACTCAAGTACGCCGGCTCCAAATTTGCCAACGGCTCCTTGCCCAAGAACGAGTCCTGCATGGTTGGCTTTGACAACGTCGGCTACATCATGGGCACTTCTAGTACTCTCTTCAACCAGATTATCCTCTATCTCCAGGACGGCAATAGCACTCTTGTGCCCAAGGGAATCCCTGATTTCGTCATCAAGATCGTCAGCGGTATCTTGACTGTGCTCGGCAACGATAACAACGACATCGCGGACTGGACACCCAACCCCTTCAAGGGCTGGAACCCAGAG
This sequence comes from Trichoderma simmonsii, assembly GCA_019565615.1. Classification (NCBI taxonomy): domain Eukaryota; kingdom Fungi; phylum Ascomycota; class Sordariomycetes; order Hypocreales; family Hypocreaceae; genus Trichoderma; species Trichoderma simmonsii. The sequence continues at coordinate 3,765,080 of CP075870.1, read as the reverse complement.
AACAACCCCGGCGCTGGCAGCACCAGACTGACGCTAGTTGACGGTGGCGAGGATCTGCAGAACATCCCCTACCACCCTCACCTCCTGCAGGAGCGCAAGGTCGACGTCGTCTTCTCCGTCGACTCATCGGCCGATACCGACAACGCTTGGCCCAATGGTGCTTCTCCCATTGCCACGTACGAGCGTGCCATTGACAAGATCTCCAACGGCACCGGATTCCCCTACGTCCCTGGCCATAACACGTTCCTCAACCTCGGCTTCAACACCAAGCCCGTCTTCTTCGGCTGCAACTCGACCAACGTGACGAGCGAATCGCCTTTGATCGTCTACATACCCAACTACCCCTACCAGTTCAACTCCAACATTTCTACCTTCACGATGTCGTACGAGCTGGACGAGCGTAACGCCGTTGTCACCAACGGCTGGGACGTCGTCACCCAAGGCAATTCGACGCGCGACTCCAACTGGCCGGTGTGCGTCGGCTGCGCCATGCTGTCCCGCAGCTTCGAGCGCACTAGAACCCCCGTGCCAGACGCCTGCAACAAGTGTTTCCAACAGTACTGCTGGAACGGCACGCTCGCGGAGCATGAGCCTGCCGAGTACAACCCGTCTTTGTTCGGCACGCCCATCAAGATTGAGAGCATGGGTACGAGATCGGCTGGTAGTGCGACGATGATGACGGCGTTGGCGGCGGTGGTGTGTGCGGTTTTGCTCATGTAAAGCTGGGCTTCTACATTTTTTAAGGATAATTCTCTTTTTTATTTCTCTTCTGGGTGATATGGATAGGGATAGGATATAACTCGCCATAGCGACAGCGTGTATAGAATCATGACCATTTCTTTTTTTTTTATCTTGACGATTTTCTCCATCGCGTATTTTCTTTGGCTGTGACATTCGTTAGGAGGGTAGTTCTTTTCCTATTGAGAACCTGTGAACTATTTCCTTGCCATACTGCTTTGCCAACTCTCAATTATTGTCTTGAGGCAGCTATAACTAGCCAATCTGATGCAATGCTTCAGCTTTCACGATCACCATGCTTCATACAATAGGATTGATCTTTTCAGTACTTTTTGACGTAAACTTCATTGACATTTTGCTGCTCTTATGCGTACAGCTGGTATATACAAATTTCATCTATACAATCTTATGCACTTAAATTTTCCCTTTTTCGCACCGAATCTCCCATTTAAGCAAGAACAACGTCCTTGCCAGTCTTTGCGCTCTCCAAAACACCCTCAATGATCCTCAGCACATCCCTTGACTGCTCAGCCTTGACAGGAATATCCTCAGCCTTGCCGCTCTGCAGGGCCTTGGCAAACTCGCTGAAAAAGGTGCGGTACGTCTCAGGAGCGAGCTCAGGGACAGGCACCTGGCTAGACTTTCCAGTAGCCTCGTCGACAGCAGTCAAGCTGCTCCGGTCGGTGCTCTCGATGCCGTAGCCCGAATCAGTGGGCTTTCCGCCGGCGCGCAGGTAGTCCTCCTGGGGGTCGAGGTGGAACTTTCGGAAGCTGCCCTTTGTGCCGCGGACCCAGTAGCGCAGCTGGTCGACCTCCGCGCTGAGGGCGCTGATGTTGACGTTGACGAGCAGGCCGTCCGGGTAAGTCAGCTGAGCGACGACGGCATCCGGGGTCTCGAACTCGGGGCGGCCCTCGCGCTGGTTGAGCAGGCGGCCGTGGACGGATTGAGGCAAGCCGAAGAGCACGTAGGCCTGGTCGATGAGGTGTGTTCCCAGGTCGAACAGCGCGCTGCCGCCCTTGGAGATGCCCAGCTGGCCCTTCCAGTTGGTCGGGGCGTCGGCGCGGTAGCGATCGAAGTGCGTGTTGAACTCGAGGACACGACCGAGGGCGCCCGTCTGAATAAGATGCTTGGCCAGCAGGAAATCAGCGTCCCAACGGCGGTTCTGGTACACGCAGATGAGCTTTCCAGAAGCCTTCGCAATGTCGGCGAGCTTCTGGGCCTCGGCGGAGGTGGGGACAAAGGGCTTCTCGGTCAAAACGTGCTTGCCGGACTCGAGGGCCTTCTTGGTGAGGTCGAAGTGGTTGTCGGGCGGGGTGGTGACGACAATGACATCGACGTCGGGGTCGGCGATGAGGTCGTCGGAGGAAGTGTAGTGCTTGAGGTCGGGGTAGTCGGCGGGGGCGGAGTCGTTGGCCTTGGGGGAGCGCTGGACGATGGAGTGCAGCTTGAGGCCGGGGGTTGTGGTGATGAAGGGGATGTGGAAGACTTTGGCGGAGAGGCTGGAGGAAGAGAGCTTGTTAGTTCTGCTTTGTTATGTTTGGTTGGTTGGAGTTGTGTAACTTACCCGTAGCCCACGACACCGACGTTGAAGGTCTTGGTAGCCATTGTGTTTGTTGTGATGGTGATGGTGTTGTTGTTGTTAAGGAGGAGAACAAGACAGAGGAGCTGGTACAAGAAGAGATGGGTATAGGCTGAATTGAATTGAAGCTTAGAGAAGAAGCGAAGCTCCAAGGGGATATTTATACTCTTTCAATTTGCAGCTATACGTAACTTGTTATCCACCCAATTAAGATTCATTATTAATGCAGAAGTCCCAAATTCGCCATCCAGCAATTACCTATTAACTTCATCGTGACTACCTAAACAATTATCATGCCATAAAGGAAAGAAGCAACGGTGAGACCATTTACCAAAATATGGCAACTCTTGCCGCACTGAGGCTTTTGGCTTTGCGTAGGCAAGTCCATCCGTGACCCCTCTGAACCCCTCCTTCCCCACCTCCTGCCCACTTTGCATGAGTCGCCAGCAGATGACGTCGGTTTATTTTGGACAAAAAATCGGGGATTGTTCCTGGGTAGGCTTAGTGGGGGCTCTGCGCAATAAGCATAGTGCAGAGGTTATTGGGCAAGTTTTCATCTGGGAAATGGAGAATTAAAAGGGGATTCATCGGAGTAATTATATTTAGCAGAGGCGAAAGAGCTGGGCTGGTGGCACTTGAGCGGAAACTAGTTGACTAGATGATTTGGTGGTGGAGAATGATGGTGTGGCAGAGGCAATGGAACTTCTAACGCCCTTCTAGTTGGTTAGAATCAAGACTACCGGGTCGTTATTAACTTATAGTAACAAGTTGAACAGACTTGACAGAAATATACTTTATTTTGTACTGAATGTTCGTATTCATGAAGTTGTTCCCACAAATACTACCAAAACTGCGGCATATGTCGCTGTAGATACCATTGTGTCCGTGTTAGATGCCCTCAGGACTAGTGACAGAACCACAGCAAACAACAACACTGCAACTGACACCGTAACCAAACTCTTCGTTAATGTGACCTCAGGCAACCTCATAATCAGCATCGGCACCACAAGCGCCGCACCGCCAATAAACGCAACGATAAACCGTGCCAACTTGTCCACAAATCCTGACACTTCAACGGGCGGCTGGCCCTCAAGAAACTCTGGCGTTCGCCGCTGTATCTCCCTCTTGGTGTATGTCAGAGACTTTGGTAGAACAGACTTGAGGATATCGCGGAGTGGGTCGCTGGCTAGCATCGAGGTGTCCGGCAGTCGACGGTACGTTCCTGGGTCTTCAGAAAGGTTTCCTACTTCGGAAAAGGCTTGCTCAATGTCGAGGCGCTTGTTTCGGGCTTGAGATCCGGTGATGGGAATTAGTGTGTTAAGGTATTCGTAGTCGCGGATGGCGTTGGCTGCCGTATAGTTTAATCTTAGTAGTTTAATTAATGATACAACTAATGAACGTGAACATCTTACTATAGTCGTGAAGAAGTTTCGTTAATTCTTCACTCTTAGTCTTTGGCAGCTGCTTGGTTTCTGAGGACAGCTTCTTCATTTTTGCGAGTTCAATTTGTAACTGGATAATGTTGAGTCTTTGCAGACCTCGAAACATTATAAAGTGAGGCTCTTCGGCGCCTGTACTCAACGTATACTGAAACAAGCGCTGCTCATAGTTCATGTCCCCGGTGATTACCCCGTCAGCTTTAGGTGCGGCCATTGCGCGAATGTGTTAAGATGGACTCAATAACACTTCTAGAGTATAAAATCGGACACAAGAACGTAGAAACGTATTCAACAACTCTACGAAAGGCTAAATAGACCAATCGCAGGTCTTTTGCAAATATAAGCCGGCGATCAGACCCACAACACCATTCGAGCACGCTGATGCAATGCAGGACTGATTGCCGGGCCTCAGCCTCATCTGAAGTGAGGCTATGCGATCCGTAGGCGTACTGAGAAATCGCCTTTGTTTTGCTTGCAAGGGTGCCCAAATTGACGCCTAAGGCTTATATATACCGCATAGCCGATAGTATTACAGCTGCAACACAGGACGTCAGCAGCTAAACCGAATAGTCGCATAACAAGCATTCAAGTGCCTGTAACTAACACTTCCACTCTGAAACAGGCAGCAGTTAGCGCTGATATCTAGTTCAACGGTTGACCGAATACGTGTATTCTTAAACTTGACAAACCTCTAGCACCATTCAATCACTGTTCCTCAACTGCCACTCTCAATGCCTCCACAGCGCAAAACGCTTCATGTGAGCGGATCTACAGAGTCCATCGGTGCCTTGGATATCCTGGCGCAGATCAAAGTCGACTTCTACGAAAGCAAATCCATTCTCCAAGAAACCTCCCGATCGAGAGGGTCCTTCTTTTCAGCGTTCACCGCAAGCCGCTCCAAGTCTGGCGACGGCGCTAAAAACTTAGAGAAGACGATTTCTGATATAATAGTCAAGTTGAACGGTTTAACTGCCAGGACAGATATTCCTCTGGATCGTCTGCCAAACGGTTAGTGTGCCATATTGTGTTACTGAACTGTGCGTTGCATGCTGATATGAGGGGAAACGTAAAGCAATCATTTCTATGCGTCAGATTGAGAAGAAACTTCGCGACAACATCATTGCTGAATTAAAGGCTGGGATGATTAATAAGAAGTATGTAGTAGACTATGGGGAGCTCTCTAAGCAAGCGTTATCAATCTGCGCCGAAGCTACAAAGATTTATGAAACTGCGTGGAGAGGAACTGATTACATATACATAGCATAATTGGCATTTCTCTCGCCCTTGTGGATCGTAGTAATTGATGATGCTAGGCTAGGCTGCTGTTGATCAAACAGCACATTGTTATTCAGCTTGGACGTTCATGGAGTGATAATCACAGCGTAGCCGTTGACATTGCCCAAGTTCTTTTTTGTTGCCCAAATTTTATCTTTATGTATGCTGGGCCGTAAAGAATTGATGGTGGCGACTTATGCTCCTTTATCTCTTTGCCCTGTCTCGTAAGTTAGCCAATGGAGACTCCAATGAGTACGTGCACAGCCTGTCGCGTCGCGGCGCCTCAATGCATGTATTTACAAGCCACACCCACTTGTTCCTATTGGGCGTCAGCAAATCCAGGCTGTGTCACGAGAGCCCCAACCTCACAGCTTCATTGATGCCTACGACTCAAGAATCCAAACCCGTTTTATGGACGGTTTACTCCTTTTCATCATCCGAGATCGACACCTTATCGTTCTACCTGGCCAATGACAGATAATATCACCCCGCCGAGAAGTCGGTATGAGTTCCAGATCGCTATTTTTTGTGCCTTGCCGTTGGAGGCAAGCGTCCTCCAAAGCCTATTTGATGCTCAATGGGACGCTGAAAAGTATGGCAAAGAGCAAAGGGACACAAATGCTTACTCTCTGGGTGTGCTTGGGCTTCACAATGTTGTTCTTATTCATATGCCCAACATGGGAAAGGTTGCCGCCGCCGTTGCCGCCGCCAATCTTCGCACCAGCTTTCGCGGTATTCGGCTTGCACTGGTGGTTGGAATCTGTGGCGGCGCGCCTTTCGGGCCCTCTGGTGAAATTTTCCTTGGCGATGTTGTTATTAGTGAAGGACTGGTTCAATACGATCTCGGGAGGCGATTGCCTAACACATTCGTGCGAAAGGATACTCCTGGAGAAAACCTGCCGAGACCTAGGCCCGAAGTTCGCGCGACTCTAGCTAAGCTACAGACTACCCAAGGCCGATACCAGTTGCAGAATGAAATGTTTAAGCATCTTCGATTATTGCGTCAGCGATCTGACCTTGAGATACCATATCCAGGGTTGATGAATGACCGATTATTCAGTTCGAAGTATATCCACAGGCACCGTCCGCCGTCAAAATGTGGGATATGTTCCAAGATTAAAGATAATTTATGCTGTTCGGCCATGGAAGCAAATTGTGAGGAGCTTGGGTGCGCAAGACTGGAAAGATCTCGTTCCCGGAGAGTACATCCATCAAAAGAACCCCGGCCTATTGTACACTTTGGACTTGTGGCCACGGGAGATACCGTCATGAGATCTGGAAAAGACCGAGATCGTACAGTTTCCCGCGACAAAGTCATCGCTTTCGAAATGGAGGGTGCGGGAATATGGGAGACAATTCCTGCCGTTCTAGTCATCAAAGGTGTGTGTGACTATGCAGACAGCCATAAAAACAAAAAGTGGCAACCTTACGCAGCTGCCACGGCGGCGGCGACTGCGAAAGCCTTTTTGGAACATTGGAATATAGGTAAGTGCTGTTCTTGGACCAAATACGATGCACGTCCATTATTAGATCAATTGTAACCATTTTGACACCCGCAGGTTTGTCTCAGCGTTCACAAGATAGCTCTACTGGGGATCTAAAGACGAGACGGTTTGAAACGGAAGAGTTAAAGATAATGAAGAGACTCAATACCTCGCCCTACCGAGACCGCAAGGAACGAAATCCAGACCGAGTAGCTGGGACATGCGAATGGTTTATACTGCACCATCTTTTCCAAGATTGGAAGCAGAGTGCCTCTTCGAGACTGCTTTGGGTGTCTGCTGACCCAGGATGTGGCAAGTCAGTCCTGACCAAATACCTGGTTGACAATATTATTTTAACTACTACAGAGACGACAGTGTGTTACTTCTTCTTTAAAGATGACTTTGAGGATCAGAAGAGTATTACCAGTGCTCTCTGTTGTATCATGTACCAGCTTTTTCAGCAGAATCATGCTTTGCTAACTGAAGATATTGCTAATCAAATTGAAGCTGGTGGGGAGCGATTCCTCGCTTCATTCAGCGATCTGTGGCATATTTTTCTCACAGCAGCCCAAGATATACACGCTGGAGAAATCATTTGCATTCTTGACGCGATTGATGAGTGCGATGATCACGGACGATCTCAGCTTGCCAAAGCATTGTGCAAGCTATATGGCCCTGAAAACCGCTTGAATCTCAAATTGAAATTTCTCGTAACAAGCAGGCCTTTCGGTAGCATTCGACAGGGCTTCCAACCGTTACAGATCCCTGGAATGCCTACTATTCATCTAAGCGGGGAAAGTGATGAAGAAATGAAAAAAATATCTGCGGAGATTGATTTATATATCAGGGCTAGGGTAGAGGATATCGGCGAACGATTGAAACTAAGCCGAACCGAACGACATACCTTATTGGAACAGCTTATACGAGTACCCAATAGGACTTACCTCTGGGTTTACCTCATTCTGGATCTTATCGAGAGCGATATAAACATTGACAAAGCCGGGATTCTCCAGGCTACCGCTCATATCCCCAAGACAGTCGATGAAGCCTATGACAGGATATTATCCAAAAGCTATAATCCTAAGGAGGCTACAAGAATCTTACATATCGTTGTAGCAGCTGAAAGAGCTCTGTCATTAAGAGAATTAGGATTTGCATTGTCTATCCGGAGCCATCATCGGGCTTGTAACGATATTGACATCAAAAATGAAGATCGTTTGAGAGAGAACATACGGGATACCTGTGGGCTGTTTGTAACAATCATTCATTCAAGGGTCTACCTCCTCCACCAGACTGCGAGGGAATTCTTGGTTCGGGATGGCAAGTTGCTTTCAACTCGTTATATCAATCCGGATCTTAGGTGGAAGCATATTTTATTGCCATATGAATCCCACAAGATGTTGGCGGAGATATGTATATCTTATCTTCTCCTCTCGGGTGTTTCTTTGCCCATCTTGGATAATCACGAGTCCGATAATACGAGCAATCGCATTCTTTTCGACTATTCCGCCAACTATTGGGCCACACATCTCCGAGAATCACATGCCAAGATAACCGAGCCCATGGCGCAATCGATATTGAGGCTATGTGATCCTGATTCAACAATTTGCAACAACTGGCTTCGGGTCTTTTGGGAAAAGACTTCAAATACACCTTTCCCTAAGCAATTCACAACGCTCATGATTGTGTCATACTTAGGACTCGATGCAATAGTAAAGATGATGTTATCTACCACAACCAAGAATATCAAACTAACTGCTCGAGATGAGACCTATGGGCGATCAGCCCTCTCCTGGGCTGCTGGAAACGGCTTTGATGATGTTGTCAAGTTACTAACTCGAGGTTATCACAACTGGCATAGAAAGTTCACCTTACTACTGTTGGGCAATATTTCAGAGATCGATTCCATGGATGCTTCTGGCCGGACGCCGCTGTTGCATGCAATTTGGAACGGAAATGCGGCTGTGATTGAAACACTTATCAAGGCTGGAGCTCGATTGGACGTAACAGACAACATTGGTGGCACGCCGCTGTTTTATGCCATGTACTACAGACGAGATGCAATAGTCAAACTACTGCTCAAGCATGGAGCGACTCCCATATCTGGATATAAGATGGCCACCGAACTATTCTTCTCCGCTGTGGAAAAGGGCGATTTGCAGGTTATTCAATTATTCCTTGACTCCGGATTCGATATTGAATCAAGAAAACGTGGCAATCAGACGCCGCTATTATTAGCTGCGAATATGGGACGCAGGGATGTTATTCAAGTCCTCTTAGACCAGGGGGCTAATATTAAAGTTGAGGATGAAGGTGGACGTATGCCACTTCATTGTGCCGCTACATCGGGAGATATTGATACTGTCCAGCTGCTTCTCAACAATGACGCTGATATCAACTTGATGGATTTAACCAAACGCACACCACTCTCTTACGCTGTGGAATCTGAAAACTTTGAGCTCGTTCAGTTCTTGGTTGACAGAGGTGCTGACATCAACTCACCCGATTTAAACAAACGCACACCACTCTCTTACGCTGTGGAAGCTGAAAACTTTGAGCTCATTCAGTACTTAGATGGCAGAGGCGCTGACATCAACGTAGTCAATTCAAACAAACGCACTGCACTCTCTTATGCTGTTGAATCTGAGAAGATAAAGCTTATACATCTCTTGATTACCGGAGGTGCTGACATCAACTTGGTCGATTCAAACAAACACCCACCACTCTCTTATGCTATTGAGTCTAATAATATTAAGCTTATTCTGCTCCTGATTGACAGAGGTGCTGACGTTGAGCTACTGAGAGAGGACGAGAAAGCATTGTTTTTTGTCCACCAGCATCGAACGATATATAAGGGGAAATTGAATGCACTATAAGGGCAGGATTCCGATTAACTCCGAAGTTTTGTTGCTTTGATATATTGGGAAGGCTGCAAGTATTGCATATCTAGGGGCTTGGGGAAACTATCTTGCAAAAGTGCTTCCTACTGGGTTAACAGTTCCTTTTGTATCCTTTTGAACAAATTTAGGGGCTATAGTGCTACATTTAGAGTTCACTTACGATATCCTTTGTTGCAAATCGCTGCAGCCATCGGAGCAGAAGAAGTATTCCTATATCAGCTGAATATACGCTCCTTATGTTTCTCGTTGAGTAGCAGTTCCATCAGTAGACCGTCTTTAAACACTGTGCTAGCGATACGAACTTATGATACTACATTTTGGACTACAAGACGATCAGATTTTCAGGCCTACTTAACTCTCAAGAGCGGAGTATTGTATTATCGGCGTAACCAAAGGAAATAAAATAAGATTATGAGACTTCTAGCTGTAATACAGCAGCAGAGTATGGATCTAAGAAGATGCTGGAAGGTAATTTTTGCCGACTGGCATGTATATCACATCCTGGCTTTCGAAATGTTCATTATTGAGATTTTGAGCAAACCTGAATGGGGGCAGGCAGGGTTCGGCATTTTGGTAAATGTGCTGAATTAGGCAAGAGTTCCGGATCAGCCGGTGAATGCATCGTTAAGAGTCTGTCCGATGGCTCTTTTCATATCTCACACGCAGTTTACAACTCATCTATTTGTAAGGCCTTTAACGAAAATTGGCGGGAAATTCAGTCTTTGGCGGAAAAAGCAACTACCGGATTATAAGCATAATTGAGTAAGCCGAAGATCTGCGGCTTGGCATCAACGAACTAAGTCTATATAAGTTGTCAGTTGTAAGTTGTTAAATATCACAACAATCTGGAAGTTGCCTCTCCTCTTCAAGAAACTTAGTCATTCGGTCTTTGATCAGTCTCTGAAGCTAAAGATGGTTTCCTTTCAACGTTTTGGGAACTTATCCCAGCTTCTATTGTTTTTCAACTCCCTCGTTGCTGCTGCACCTGCATCTTCTACAGCCAATCACCATGGCAAAACAAATGAATACGACTACATTGTCATAGGAAGTGGTCCCGGAGGTGGTACAATGGCTTCCAATTTGGCGCTAGGAGGGTACTCTGTGCTCCTACTTGAAGCCGGCGATGACAGCACTTACCAGGGAGCTGACGTACCAATCGTTGGGAGCGGGTATCCTCTTGGGCTAACTTGGGATTTCTTCTGCAAGCATTATCCAGAGGCCGATCCGCGCAACTTGGAGTTCAACCATCTTACCTGGATGACACCTGAGGGTCGTTATTGGGTCGGAAAGACAGACCCGCCCGAGGGCTCTGAGCTTCTTGGTATTTACTATCCTCGGGGTGCTACACTTGGTGGATCATCCATGATCAATGGACTAAACGTACACCTTCCTCCGGATAAGCTTTGGGATAGCTATGCAGAGCTTCTAGGCGATGACAGTTGGGGGTAAGTCAATACATTGGACCCCTTGGAACCCCAACCCCTTTTCTTCTTTTTCGTTTTTTCCATCCTTTTACTAATCATTGTATGTGTCTCATGAAATCATAGTTCCAAGAACTTCCGCTCGATATTTGAGAAAATCGAACACAACAACTATCTAAGCCCTAAAACTCCCGGCCATGGCTTCAAAGGCTACTTCCAAACGTCCATGCCCAACCGCATGGGCGCACCCCAGCCAGTGACAAACCCCTACATGAAGGCTCTTGCCGAGGATATTGGCGAGAAGCAGCCGCTCACCGATCTTGTCAGAAGAGACCCCAATGTGCTTGACCCCCGTCGTGATACTCAAGAAGCAATTTACGGACTCGCCCTGCATACATACGCCAACGGTACCCGGTATAGCTCTCGCTATCTGGTACAAGAAACCGCCGCGTCACACCATCAGCTGACCGTTTCACTCAACTCTCTTGCTACTCGTGTTCTTTTTGACAAACCCAAGCATGGTAAACCACGAGCGGTGGGTGTGGAATACTTGCAGGGCAAAGCACTTTATCGTGGTTATATTCGCCATAATGATGATGATTCTGGCGTCCTACGCAACGCCACAGCTCGCCGGGAAGTTATCGTTTCTGGCGGTGTCTTCAACTCGCCGCAGATTCTTATGCTTAGCGGAGTCGGGCCAAGGGACCACTTGGAGTCTCTTGGAATAGACGTTGTGGTCGACAGCCCTGGCGTGGGCCAGAACTTAATGGACAATGAGGAATTACCAATTGTCGCACAAGGCGCAGCATAGATCAACGCTTCATTGGTTCTCGGCTATCCTCTGCTCAAGACAAATGCTTCTCTCGACGGTGACAACGACATCTGGTTGCTACAAGCCGGCGTTCCTTTCCGTGGATTCTGGCCAAGCAACCAGACGAATGAGAATCTGCCAACAGATCCCCCAGGCACATGGGGTGTTGGCATGGTCAAAGGCAACCCACAAAACACCGCTGGATACGTCCGCCTCCGTACCAAGGATCCGCGCGACCGACCCGAGATCAACTTCAATCTCTTCGCCAGCGACGGAGATAAAGTTGATCAGAGTGCCATGAGGGAGACAATGAACCGCATCCGTCGCAACTTTGTACGCAGCGGCGCCGAAGTTGTTGAACCCGCCTGCCCATCTGGATTAAACCCCGATGGTAGTTGCTCTGATCCTGATGTTGATGCAACTTGGCTCGAGGGACAGACTTTTGGCCACCATCCAACTTGTACGTGCCGCATGGGCCCGGATGGTGATGTCAATGCTGTGTTGGACAACAAGCTTCGTGTGCGAGGAGTTGATGGGCTTCGGGTCGTCGATGCAAGTTCGTTTCCCAAGGTTCCAGGGTGGTTTCCAGCCCTACCTACTTTTATGATTGCCTAGAAGGTGTCGGAAGAAATGGTGAAGGAGCTGAAGCATTGAGACGTGCTATTACTTGGCACAGAATGGTATTATCAGATTAGAGAGAAACAACTATGCCGATTAGTTATAGATTGCATATATTGAGTCCCGTGTAAAACTTGAAGTTCCTGATATTCATGTGTCCGTCTTACCACCCGCTGGCAAAGCGCAAAGTCTAGTTATACAATGCTGAAACAAAGAAAACAATTGCATCTAGAGCTTCTGCCTTTTATTGGGCCCTGAATCTTGGCTCTCATCTCCGTTACTTCTTTTATTCCCGTGGTCTTCATCGTCAACTTCTTCTTCGTCTTCATCCTCATCATCAAGGTCGTCGTCGTCATCATCCTCATCATCGTATAGGTCAGCATCTAACCCTTCGTCGATCTTGTTAGGGTCTGTTTGATGTCTGGCCCACCGACAGCCTAGTGCTTCTCCGTTTTTATCGCAACAAGTCCATATAAACCCCTCTGGAAACTCCTCACGCATCTCGTCAGTGTCAATGATTCCATGACAATCCTCATCATGGTCGGCCCAAAAGTCATCCATGTCGTTGACTTCAAGCTCGCCTACGAGGGATTAGTTACTATAGCAGTACTAAAGAAGGTGCGTTAGAAACCAACGGCGCCGACATACCATTATGGTAAAAGCAATTTCTACCGGTATCACTAGGATCGAATGGCAAGTCGCATTGTATGCACACTGCCTTCACGCGAGCATGAATTTTCATGTCTCTGGCATACTTGCTCACTTTGTCTGCGACTGAACGATTTTGAGACAAGTGAATGAGAATTGCACGGGCTTGCTCAACCGTGAGGCTATTGATGAGCTCTGTTTCTCCGGCCATTGTGTTCCTGTGTATGGAGTACATGATGGATAGTATGGCATGGATGAAGTGAGACGCGTTTGAAGTGTGTGTAAGGCCGGGTTTCGTAGGTTAAAATGGTTGTCGGCTGAAATTACATCACAGTGGGGTATCAATACAAACGCGTTTTCAGCAACCCTGCAACGCGTTTAGTAAAGACAAGACATATGATGTCAACCTCTCTGTTCAATTTCTTAACTCGTACGGAGAATTATACAGCAATAGTTAAATACTTCTCAGCAGGGGTGCAAAACTTGATTCAATGCACTCATTTGAACGGACAACCCTCTCTTACAGAGTTAAGTCTAAAGATGATATGACGATTGTCCACCTTCCTTTTAGTGGTCAGGTGCTAAACCTTTGGCCAACGACAGCCTACATCGATAGCTATGCGATTGATAGATGACAAGGCTGACAACTCATGTGATGGTTTGAAGAGCCAGCACAGTTTAAATAAAGCTAGATATATCGCACATGTAAGGCATTCAGGTAGCAAGGTCCCCAGATTTGAGTTATGTACCATCAAATCTCGGGTGCTACATAGATACCAGGGATAGAAAGAAGAGTAGATAGTATATTCATTCATTCATAAGTCGTAACCTCTACCTAGGAGTAAACGAGAGATACAATGCAGGTGCCACCATGGCCACGTTATCAATAGTATCCTCCTCAAACGTATCCCCACCCATCCCCAAAGGAAGCGTAACATCATACTGCAAAAAGATTCGGCTAAGCACCATCCTACACTCCATCATGGCAAGACCCCTCCCAGGACACGACCACGTCCCCCGGCTGAACGCAATCCAGGGAACACTATCAGTCGAGCAGTTCTCCCACCTCTCCGGCCGGAAAGCAAGCGGTTCATCCCAGTATCGCGGATCTCGTTGTATCGTATAAGGGGGGACTGAGGCGATCGTTCCGCCGGGGATGAATTCGCCGTCAAGCATGATGCCTTGCGGGGGTAGGTCTCGGGGCATTCCTGCTGCAGCCGTGGGCCTCAATCGCAACGACTCGTAAACGATCCAATCAAGATAGGGAATTGCCTTGGCCTTTTCATATGTCCAGTCGCTGATTCCTCCTGGGAAATGGTTCTGAACTTCGGCCAGGAGGCGCTCGTAGGTGTGAGGGTTGGTCAACAAGAGATGGAACCTGATAAGAAACCCCCAATGTTAGTCACAAGAAACGGGTGAGTCAGATAGAGAAGAAACTATTTAGAAAAGACTTACGCGCTGGTTAGTATCCCAGAAGTTGTGTCACTATAAATTATCAGTATTTCTCACTCTTGTGTAGATGTGGATGAAGGGCTCCTTAATATGACATACCTGCCAGCTATAATCAAAAGACGAGAATCTTCCTGGACGGCTCGTTCTGAAGGTGGTGCCGCAGCGTCCCCGTTGTCCATGGCCTTTAGCAACCATGACATGACGTCCTGTGGCTCCTTTTCCTTCTCGCTAGCAAGGACCTAAACCCAGACAGTGATCCATTCAGTATTTAGAATCTGGCAAGGGATGGTGAAGAAATGGACTCACATTACGCTTCTCGTTGAGTTGTTCATGGCACCAAATAGAGAATCGACTTAGGCTATTCAACCCCGGTGTCGAACCGACCATATATAGCATCCATGGTATGGTAGTCAGCAGCCCGATAAACCACATGGTATCGTGGACGCCCTTGATGGCAGGATGAATGCTTGTTGACTCAAGCATGTTGAAATTTTTGGAGAATCCTGTGAGCAATCTCTTAGTTTACTGAAATGCGTGGACAATATTAGATTGCTCACTTACCAACATCTGCCATGACATCAAAGCTGAAATACATAAAGTACTTTGTCATATCGACCGGAGTGCCATTTGTCTCTTCGATTTTAGACAGTAAAAGTTCAACTTTTGCCTGTACTCGTGACTCATACACATCCAACGCTTTCCAAAGCATGTCAGTATAATTATCAAATGACATGTTAGATGGGAGACGATAATTGCTTTTCCGTCTTCGTACCTCTAGACCCCAGAGCCTTTTCCCAGATCTTCTTTCGTAGTTTGTGCGCAGCTGAATCACGTGTGTTGATCAGCGAGGACTTGGCTGGGTGTCTCGACGTTTGTGAGTGGGCCCCATAAAGGGAACGAATGGCTGAAGGACGGTTGATGGATAATTCGCGAGGCCCTTTTCAATCATTGGTTAGTATAGGTACTTTGTTCTACTAGAGGTATGTCGTGTCACCCACCAACTCGTACAATATCTCCGTACTTTTGATGGAGCTTCTGTATATCTTCGTAACCTTTTCGGCTCTGAATCATCTGACCCATAGCATAAAACCGGGAAACTCTCGCCCAAAATGGGCCGGGAAACTTTTGCAGAGGATGAAAGAATGCTCTATACACAAAGATGCTAGTAAAAACTCCAATGGTATATGTTGTTGCAATCAAGGCGGTCTGTAGCACGGCCGCCACAATCTGATAACCTCCGATCCGGATATAGCATCCAGTAATAGCAGTCAGTGCTGTGATGTAGATGAACAGTAATCGCCACAAGAGAGTGTCGATTTCAACTGGCCGAAAGACAGCTTGGTGCGAGACAACGCCAGCAATCAGCGAAAGACCGACCGTAACTTGCCATGACGAAGGCACAGGAGGGAAGAGAGCACCGCCAAGGCCTTCCAACTCCAACGGTTGAGTCATTCTCTTTCAGAAAGTAGCACAAAAAGTGCTCGACAAGCAAAGAAGCTCACACCGATCCTGTCCTACAGCAGAAGAGGGGGTGTCTTCCGCCGTGATCCGTACATTATGCTTCATTCTTTAAATAGCGCTGCTGCTACTCCGCACATGAGACTGGTTACACAGATACGTCTACTAACATGCTTACTGCTATACAGCGCATAATGCAATCTCGATCTTGTTTTCCGGGCCCGGATCGCCTCGGATTGGACTGAATCCGGCATGCAAGACCGAGACATACGATCGTTTTACGGGCGACTTGCTGCGGACTTATGCATCTAATCGTTCACCGCTGCTGGGCGAATCCGCCGCTGGAGCAATTCTATGGGGTGGGCAGAAAAAAAACCTGCCTCGGCAACTCCAGTCGTTGGTTATGCCATCACCTAACAGCAAATGTCCAAATATGGATTGCAACATACTTGATCTCTATTACAGCACTATTGTCTCTTGTTCGGGGTTGGGATTGGGCCGGCGCAGGTTTAACCCACACCAATACGACCCTGGAGGGCGATTTCACCGATTTCATGACGATCTTTCCGCTTATTGGACGTCTGCCGACCGATGCACCCAAATATGCGGAAGCGAGTCCTTTTAGAATTGTCCGATAAGCGATCAGATCGATCAAGCATCTTAAGCCACCCGAGTCAGGTTCACGCCATCAACTACATCAAGTCTAGTGATCTCGCAAATTGGCAATAGTTTGAAGTACAGCGGCTGCAATGCAAGTCAATCTATATTGTGGCTTATTTATATTAACCGGCACATTGCACATGCGCTGGAATAAGTGCGTGTTAGTATTGGGCAGGCGAGCGCAAAAAAAACCTCGACTGTAATATGGATTGATGGAGGGGCAGATTGACCCTACCTTGGTCTCACCATTGCCAATACAATTAGTAGTAGATGCAGATATGTCCAGATATTGAGATATCCGTCTATTAGTTGATATTGAACATAATTGCTACCTAGATACCGGCTACGGTACATTCAATGTTTGCTACGTCTTTGAGTGCGCAGCTGAATGGAGTTGCAACGTACCAAGCGATTGCGCATCAGCATCCTCTAATGATGGAAATTCTTCAACGTAGTTCACAGACATCTAATAGATGAAATTGAATCTTTTAAAACTCATAGATGAAATTGAAGCCAAATGTTAGTCTAGGTGAGGTAGTTATGAAAATGTGATATACTTGCCACGTCTTTGAATAGAGACGAAGCTACATGGAGTGATTGCTCATCAACGACATTCCTCAAGGATGTAAATCCTCCAACGCAGTCAAAAAGAATACTTCCATCAGTGTCTCGTAAATTTACAGGTACGATCAATGAACACCCAATGATTCCAGTTCAGTGCGACGCATCAATAAGCCTACGGCCAAAAGTCCGCAACCATCCAAAAGTCGCGAAACACACCAAAGCTTGCGTAGGGCGACTCCTCCCAGCTTCTACCCTATATCCTCAAGAAGACAATAATTCGCAAACTAGAAAAATCCAATTGCTAGTTTCTCATATAAAATGAAATCTCGGCTTCTTATTTGCATAATTTTATTTTGCATTTTCAGCATGTCGACGTTTGCGCTCAAGTATTCCCCAAGTTTCTCTCGCCAACCTCATGGTTCACTTCCCCAATTACCTTGTAACTCATCACTTCATATTTATTTATCGTGCCACAAGATTATCTGAAATATAGATACTTGAACAATTTGATTGGCCTCTAACCCTTCATCTTCTTAGCTGCATCAAACGTAAAGTCAACAACTCTAGCACAGCAGCATCTGTTGACACATCTGTTCAACTCGTAACAGGTTTATATCTCGACGAACAAGTCAAGGACATTGGACACAATACTATAAACAGATCCATTGACCCCATTTGGGAATACATGCTCATGTCTATAGCAATTTGTCAACTAACTTCTTGAGATTATACGATAAAGCGCCTTGTAGGATATCAACCTGGAGAATATGCGTCCTAAGCAATTGCTTATAAGCCAAACTACACCCGTTAAATGGCACCGATTGTGGGACAATGAGGGCAGTGTACAACCGGCTTTGTGGGCCGCCGCGACCATCCCGATGGACCACCACGCGACTACAGAGTTGGTGGGTAAGAACGGCGCGGGCCTACGGAGAGACGAGACCGTAGACGGGGATTCCCTGTCGTGAGAAGGTTGCTTTGTTTTGACTTTTGGCCTTGAGCAGACCATCAAGATGCGAAGCTGGCAGCATGAGGAGGGTGACGATAGAAACGACAGCAAGAAGATGTGAAACAGATGAAGTCATTGTATCAGCCCGTGATCATTGGAAGCTTTATGGTTTCAAGCTTCATGGCTTGAAGCCTCTTTTCCGAGATCCCGCACGAGCCGAAGCAGAGCTGGAAAGACTTGCATAGCCAATGAGAAGCTCGTGAAGGAAACCTTTTTGCTGGTAAAAGGGCTTGATGAAAGGCATTTTCTGGGATTACTGGGGGCCCCAATCCAGATTCAGCTGGGGCAAGTAAGACGTCAATCTGCCCAGTGATGGGTTCTGACGTCACTGCATCTTGGTATTGCCTTGTTTTGGGCCTTATTCTGCGTTCTCATGTGATGGATTGGAGGTTTTTCTGTGAGTGTCATCGTGGAGCCGATAATGGATCATGGGGGAACACAACGCCCTGCTTGCCCTACACTCGCACGGCATCAGTATCCTCGTAGATACTTGGGACCGGCCAATCCGAGACCTGCCCCCATCTTTGACAAAACAAACACCCCCCGTCAATCGTCCAGTTCGCAGCAAGTACACATTGTGAAGGCGGCCCCTGCAGACAAGCGTCGTCGATCACCCTCCTGACACTGACATATGCCGTGCCAAGAATGCCCCAAAGAGCTGCAGCGTCCCACACACTCGGAGAAAAGAAAAGATAATAAGGAAATGATTAGACGGGGGAATTAAAAAAATAAGGTCAGAAAATGCCTTGGCTGCCTAAGAATCCTGTCAGACGCTGAGGGGTTTCCGTGTATAATCCCTCCCCTCGTGCCCGTAAATGGGCGACTTCGCCGTCATGATTGGCCGAGGGGCAATGTTTCGAGGATGCGCCGCGACGTCATTGTTCGCCGAGGAGGGAGCAAATCCGGAATTGGCAATGGATCTATTGGATTGGCATGTTGAAGCTATTTGATTCTTGTCGCCTCTGCCGGTGATCCGTCTGTGAGTTATTATTTTTGGCTTTTGGGCTGGCTGTTGGCGTTGTACGGGGGCTGCCTTGTGCTGCCTTGAGGAACGTAATACATGTATTCGTGTACGTGTGTCGATGTAAGTTAAAATGCTAAAGAATAGGCGTGGCTTGTTCTGTGGAATGCGCCTCGGTACTACCTAGACACAGAACGGGCTAACAAGAGACAGTAGAAGGCTGAAAGAACAATTTTTCGCCGCTGGTTTTGAGGCTGGTGTAAAAGCTGGTGGTGAGGCGCCATGCCATGCCACTGCCTGGTTGCCACAACGCAGGGATTTACTCAAAGTGTCTTAGTATCGCCATCATGGAGAATACACTTTTCGGCCTATTTTTTTTCCTTGGCTTTCTTCTTCTTCTTCCTTCTTACAGCATTTCCCAGTTGAGTCAAAGTACTGTACTGCAGTTGTCAATGTAGTTGTCACTGTCACACTCACTCACTCATCAAGTGACATTATGCGATTTTATGCACATGCTTCCCCACTCAATGCATCAATGCACAAATCATGCACAAGCCGCGTCATAACCCGCCCCACTCCTCCACACCCACACAACAACCGGCAAGGTACGAAGGTACGTACCACCGCGTACCTCGTATAACCTCGTCCAAGCAAAACGTGCAACCAAAGGAACAGAAAACAAAGAAAATTCTGCACTACCAGCTTCTCTACAACAATCCCTACCAATCTCACGCAAAAAGCGCCAAATTGCGACCTCGAAGCGTGCGAATTGGCCCATCCCAGCTAAACAGCATCATCTGCATTCCCCAGCTTTTGCCTTCTTTTTTTTTCTCTTCCGCTTCCCGCACCCTCCAAAATCCTATTTTAAGCACAAAAAGAAGAAAAAAAGCAAACTAGCCTCAGTCCGCCAAATACGAAGGAATGCCACCCTCCGTCGCAAGCCACAGGCTTGTTTCTGGTGTTGGTGTTGGCGCCACTACTAACGCTGGTTTGGCGTGTGCAGCAGTGCAGCAGTACGTTATGCAAGGTGTGTATAAACGCCGACCTGTGTGTGTGCACCGTCTATGCGTCTGCGAGGATTTTGTTTGTCTTTGTTGCGCAATCAACCCCTACTGCATGACCTCCCCGGATTTTCAAAAGGTGATCTGTGATGGATGGATGGGGAGGGAAAGAGGGGGGTTGTATTACAGCATGTACGAGGACAGGAATTTGATAGATGACGAGATGCTGGGCGTATTACTCTTGCAAATGCCCGAATTGGGTAACTCTCGAGGGAATCCAGAGTAAGAATACTGACTGTCTGTAACATGTAAGCCGAGGTGGGATGATTCAGTTTGTCTTCACATTACGTCGAGTCCAACAGCTGCTGTACTCGCACATACAGTACCGCCTCCATCCTTTCTGTTGCTGTAACCCAACTTTGTCCCTCCAAATGCCGTCTTAGCGCCCTGCAACGATGCAGCTCCAGGTCATGATCCATCGTCATCTGCAAAAGGTGGTGCTTGCCAACCACCGACCTGCAGCCAGCCATTATTCCCATCTGTCTCATGTTGCGCGTCCCTCATCTCTCTCTCTTCCTCTCATTCTTGTTCGTTTCCCTCATCATCATCTACTACCTACAAACCAATGTATACATCACCAGTAAAAAATACAAACCCATCTAGCTCAACAACATAGTGCCACGTCAAAACCCTATTCCCAACTCTTTTTCTTCTCTTCCCAGCCATACGGTACCTCATACATGCCAATTTTCCATCTACGCGTACAGTACTGCAACCACCCGCAGAAAAATACTGTATTCGTCCACTCCATTGGCCACGCAAAAAGACCCCAAAAGCCCAGCATCACTCTCCTCTTCTTTCCTCTCTGCCCATGTCGACTTGTTTTTTTCTTCCCTTCCACCTGCAGCAAGTCCAGTCCTTCTCCACCTTCCCAACTCCTCCCTACATCCCCACAAATAAAAAGGGAACCACCTACCTCAAGTCCCCGTCTAAAAACATACAAGGGGGCCAAGCAAGAAAAAAAACCAAAACAAACATCCAATGTAAAAACAACTCCACCAAAGGCAAGGAAGACGAGCAAAAAAAAAACAAGCACAATAAAAAACGTAAAAACACAAACACGTACGAGTACCATGTACCATGTACTCATAACAAGTATACGCCCCTCAGCCATAAACCCCAGCCAGCGGAGCCACCGGAACCCACGCCAGCTCCTTCTGTAACGTCCTCCCGTCGACTTGTACAAGTACTCTGTACTATACTCCGGATTTCTGCTAAGAAAGGGTTGCCGCGGTTGGTACCACTAAGCTCGGAGGTACATACATACTATACTCCGTAACTTGTACCTTCACCTCCTTCACCTGAATGGCATCCTCACTGGTACGCTTAGCCAGGACCAGGGCCATGATTCTCTTAGTCAACGAGAACAAAAACATGGCCGCACAACTTGGCCTGGAACTGCAAGTCGCTCGCGGAAGCTCGGATACAGCGGGTCTCCAGCAGGTCTTGCTTGATTCCTTCAGTGGAAGTAGAGGTACCGGGGTTCAGTACATCTTGGTACAGTCCGAAGGTGTCTCCAGCGACAGCCCGCACTCTGCATGAGAGCGGTAAGCAGCGTAGCGTAGCTCAGTCCAGCTCTCATTCTGCTGTCAAAACAACCATATTCAAAGCCATTGATTTCTACAACACGTCTAGTCCTATGGTAATTAAATAGAGTAAAGCAGTCACAAAACATCACATTGCAAATCACAATCCAAAACGCGCGAAAAGCTTGTTTGTAATCATAAAAAAGCGTCCGAAGACATTAGCATTAAAGCCAGTAATCTGGTATATTTTGTGTATTACACTCCCTCGAAAGGGCGCACGATCCAAAGCCAACAAAAAGTCGTCTGGGGGTCCAGCTCATATGTTCATCACACCGTAATCCTTCCCTTTCACCAAACCGTTCCAGTAATCCGAAATCCTCCAAACATCGTCACCCTTCCAATCTCGTCGTCGTTCATTGTCAAACCCCTTACAGGGCAAAGGCGCAGAGAGCGGCGATGAAGGCAAGGCCGGGCAGGATGGTGGAAGCGCCGCTGGTAGGGGCGGTGGGAGCACCGGTGGTGGTCTTGTTGCCAGCGGGGGGAACGCCAGTGCCAGTGCCGAGGGGAATGACGGGAGTGGTCTGGGCAGCAGAGGTGGTCTGGGCGGGAGCAGAGCTGGGGGGAGCGCTGGCGACAGAGGACTGAGCAGCAGAGGAAGACTGGGCAGCAGAAGAAGACTGAGCGGCAGAGGTGGTCTGCTGGGCGGGGGTGGTGTTGGCAGCAGAAGAAGAGCCAGAGCCGGAAGAGCCAGATCCAGAGCCAGAGTTGGCGGCGCAGAGAGCCTGAGTGGCGGGGAGGACCTTGTCTATAGCGAATTGGTTAATACATGAAGCTCCTTTTCATCTCAGATCGACCAGAGGAAACATACTGATGGCAACGTCGGTACCGCACTTCTCAACGACACAGCCGGTGGCAGCGCCCTGGACAGCGTTGAAGTCCTTGCAGATGCAGACGTAGTCGGTGGTAGAGCACTTGGTGTTGGCCTTGACGGCGTCGTCGAGGCAGGGCAGAGCGCAGGATGGGATATCAGCGCGAGTCTGAGCCTGGGCCAGAGCGGCGAGAGCAACAGCAACGAAAGCGGCCTTCATCTTGTCGGTATTAAAGTGTTTTGGGGGTGGGTGTATTAAGTTGTTTTTTTGTGAGTTTTTTGGTTTAGTGTTCAGACAACGAATGTAGCTGGACTGTGAAAGCGAGCGAGTGGATGGAGAAGAAGAAGAAAGGAGAAAAGAAAAGGCTTCGGAGATGGAGGGAAGCCTCTTTATGTACTGTTGTGAGAGTCCGTCCTTCTTTCTCGTCCTTGTCCCGTCAAGGTCGAGTCAACCAACCTTGGCTTGAGCTTCCCTTGCCTTAGCCTGAGTGCAAGCCGTGTGTGGCTCCTGGTCTCAGCTGGGGCCGCACGCCCCTCCCCTTCGATCGTCGGGCCGGGGGTGCAAAATGAAGGGCAAGGCTAGCACAGCACGGCCTAGCAGGGCCGAAAGAGCGACAAGGGCCGTCAAGGTTTAGCTTCAATTCACGTCCACTGTTGATGCTGTTGATGGAGAGTTGGTTGGCTGCAAATTACATTACAGAATGTACGGCGATGGGCCGAGCAGTACCGCAGTGCAAAGTACCTGGCGGCCAAGTCGTGGCGGTGCGCTCGCCGCCGTGGCTCAACCCGCGTCTACCAACGGTACAAGTACCTGTTGCGCCAGCTTGGACAAAACATACACACTACGGAGGTACAGGTAGACACTACGGAGCGCGACTTCTTCTCTGGGCAGCCACGCAGAGCATGGAGAGCAAGAGGCTGGTGGAGTGGGTTGCTGTGCCACACGGGCCATTCATTACAGGGGCTTTCCAAGTGCTAGTGACTTGGCAGTTGGTGACAGCTTCCAGCGAACACTCGGTCACTGCAACTTACTTGCTCCAGCAGCAGGCAGACGTGTTAGTGAAGATTGGAGCGTGGCAAGCCAACCTCGTCCGGAAACAGGGGGGCTGGCTGGGATGGGCTTTGGCTCTAACCTCATCTGCTACACACGGCCGAGCCGGGCAACCCAGCGATCGACGGCCTTGGCTTTTGTATGGGGGATGACTGCAGCTGGCTCGGACACGCGCTGTAACAGGTACTGCTAGATGTTATGATGGCTGCTGTCGATGTTAGGTCACTGTTACGGTTACTCCTACTGCAGCATCAATTGTGCCGACTTTTACGAGGCAAGTTTCAAGAGTTGGCCCAGGTGAGGTTACATACATGCCCGAGGAAAACATGTGAATGCTCACTCACTAACATCCAGCCGTTGCGTTGCCCGCGGATTAGGACTTCACACCTCCCGGTCAATGCAAAAAGAGTCTCTCTCCAGCTCCTACTGAAATAAACGAGCAACGGGGATGCCGCACGACGACCCGACGGACCCAGTTTGCCCAGCTTTGCTCCTCCCATTGGCCTCGTGGCGGAAATTGCCAGTTGATCAAATCGAAAGAGCTCCAGCTTCACCAGATCCAATTGTTCTTCTTCGTCGGCACGCATCACTGTCATTGGCCCAGCCCCCAAAAGCCCAGCAGCCCTGCCTCTCGCCTTTCGAAGTCCCAGATCTGGGGTTTTCATGTGCAACCGTGGTTGGCCAGCTGCAACTGCTGCGGCCGTCTTTTTGCCTCCGCATCGTGTGTGTGGTGTGTGTGAGTGGGCAGTACTAGCAGTCACTGTTGCAAAAGCGCACGTAACCTTGCATTCGCGCTGTGGCTGGGGCTGCGACTCTATTTCACTGGCTATGTCATTGATGGCATCACAGTCAATGCGAGTATTTTGTGACAATTGACCTCCCAGCGGCCAGTGCTGGCCATTGTTTGTTGGACTGGCCGACATCAAGAATCTCAGTCTCAACGCAGGTTCTTGAGAAAAACGAGGTGCCAAAGGACCATCCGACTTCGGTTTAGGTTCGGCCGAATTTGCTGGCCATTGATGACTTCAGGTTACTCCCAGCTACCAACAGCTGCGACGGCGCTGTAATTCCTTCGTCCAAGGCGTCCCCCTTCAGTGGCCACAGCGCCCTTGACGGCCTGTGGCAAACCGTTACAGCGACCATCAGGCCTGTAAGCCCCTCCATCCCCGGCGGCCCCCACCGCCCATGTACAGGGCAGGTACCTTATGCGCAGAATGCGGATCTCAACCCTCTTGGCCGATCCAAGTCATTCATCTTTTCGTCAGCATCATGTCACCACGACGTGCCGGAGATATGCTCGGCGGCGTCATTCAGGCTACCAGCAAAATACCTGCCCCGGGCTATGCCGTCTTGAGTCACCCCAGCCTGCGCTTTGCTCGATTCTGCAGGCACACACACGCCGGTCTTCAGCCTGTTTTGTCTCCCCAGCTTGCAAAAGAGCGCTACGAACTGGCGGAGAAACTGAAGCGGCGCGCCCTCCTGGAGAAAATTCAGCGATCGTCGGACCTCGCCAGCTCGCTCTGCCCATTCCATCCACAAGCCCGACTTTCCGCCAAGGTTCGAGAAGCTAGGTCTAGCTCTGGCAAAGGGGAGGCTTCGAAACGAGGCGAACAATAGGCTTGACGGCTTGGAATGGGGTGGCGGCTCCACCAAGTGACGCTTGGCTCAGACACGGACGGGAAATGGAAATGGGCAAAAGAACTTTGTGACTGTGGTCTATGACAAAAGAGAAACGGGAAAGCAGAAACCGCCTGATGCAGGAACAGGACTCGAAAGCGCGCATGAGCTGAGCCCATCAGCAATAGTCTGCTAGCCCTGCCGCTGCTCCTTTACCCAGACCAGACTCGTCAACGGTTGGAAAAAAGTTGGCCAAGCTCGCCGCCATTCCTCTTCCAAACCCACAACCCGGCTCGCAAGAATCAACTCAACTGTTCGCTTCGCCAAAAGCTCCTCGACACAAGTCCCCGGCCTATCCCATCCCCGGTCCTGGTCATGGTCAACCATGACCTCGCTAAGTCGAGCAGAGAGCGAATCGGGCTCGAAAAGTCCGGGGAACAGGGAGGGTCAGCGAGCGCTTGGGAGACAGGAGACAGGGCCTGAATCGCTCTCCCATCCATCGTCTCCTCGACGCAATTTCCCCCGCAGCTTCACCCCCTGACGCCAGTTGCTTATCCCAGGCGCCTGATCCGATGGGATCTCCATATGGTCCACGGCCCATCGGCTAGTTTGCTCTAGCCCTGGCTTTTTTGCAACTTGGCTACCAGCCAATCTCCAACATGTCAATAATATGCGGGCCAGCATGCAGCCAGCACCAACCAAGTTTTTTTGTCCTTCTCGTTGCTTCTGCTCCCTCTGCCCCTGGTCTGGTCTGGTCCGCCATGCTTCGCTCCTCCTCCTCCTCACACACTTTGCACACACTCCCCCTCTCGTTCCACTAGCCCAGTTGGTACAGCTTCACCTCTCTCGAGCGCGCCGTGCCGAGGCCAATAGCGTGCGCATGTAAATCCCTTTTCACCATGTGATATTGGGGGCAGAGCAGGACGCGCTCTGCAGAGCATTTGATCTTCAAATTATTGACTTTCCGTTAATAGGGGCGGCACGAACGCCACCAATCTCTACGCCGTTTGGCGGTAGACTGTAAGGGATGGTCGGACACCGATCGCAATCTGATCAAAATTATGCTCTCCTACCGCGTGCATACCGACCCAGAACCAGAGATGATTTCATGCGGGCCCTGTCCAGCAAAGAGTCCACTGGTACTCGGTACATACATTCAGGTAGTCAGATCTGGTGGTACGGAGTATCGTACAGTCACGGAGGACTTCCGTCGAAGAGAATTGGCTCTCTTCCTTCTGGCGTGCCACGGAGCAAAGCCCCAGTCTGGCATGAGGCCATGACACAGGACCCGTGTGTGGGTAGTCGTGACTTGCTTGGATCCTTGCTATGCCATGCCATCCATCGAATTGGCGAGTGCCGCAGATCAGAAAAACAGCCGATGAGAGCTTGTTCTCACGTTTTGCTTCAGAGATGCCGCTGTGCCCAATGCCCCTCTCTACATCCATCCTGCCGAGATGCTACTTCGTGTAATGCCTCCCTGTCCTGTCGAGTCTCAGTGTTGGTCAGAGTCAGGCCACCCGCGTGCAGCCGGAGTCGGGTAATGCTCCGAATCAGCCAACTGACTCTTGACTCTAGATCCAGAGACGATTCAAGCTTGGAAGCTGCAGGGTTTGGATTTTTTTTTAGTGGGCATGTCCACGGCGCGGCATCATTTCCGGGCCTGTCCAAGCAGCGACTGGTAGGTATTACTCGTACATACAGTAGGTGGTATTGCTCTCTGCTCTCACCAACAGCAATCTTACTGGGTACGAGACGCAAAAGTGCTTCGCGCTACACGTTGGCTGGCGGCTTGAGCTTGTCCTCGTTTGGGTCCGTTCTCGCAGGATCTGCATTTCGAGCCGTGAGGGACAAAGATGCGATGCTACTCTCCTCGTGGCAAATGCTCTTCATGCTGCTATTCTTAACATACATACTTCTGCTAGCACAAGGACTTGATCGTCAATTTGCACTGCCGGCAACCATTACAGAGAAATCATTTGACTCTCGGAGATTGAACATGCTTTACCTGATGCAGCCCGTTGCTGTCACGGTTTCAATTGGACGCTACAAAAATTGGCCCGAGAAGCCAATATCCTTGCCGGACTGGTGGACAAGGCACGGCCCCAGTGCTGCTTGTGGACGGAAATTCAGTGTGGAGTGCACTAATAGTGCTGTGCCTCGTTTATAGTCTGTACGACTTGCACAAGGCCGACATTACCATGTGTTACATACAGTGTTATACCTTGCAGGGGGATGACTTCTGAGACGACCGTTCATCTTTTGGTGTTGACGAGAGTAGATGGGATCGGAAGCTTCAGCTGCACGGCTCAAACTCTATTTTTTCCTCTCTCTCTTTCTTCCTTCTCGAGGCGTCTACGCTGACTGTCAATCAACAAGGATCTCGATTCAGATCGCGTTCCTGAGCCGTTTTTTCCCGTTTACTGTCCGTGCGAAGCCAATTCGACAATCTGCATACGAGCAACAGGAATGACTTTCAAGGTCGAAGCGCCCGGACGGGCTCTACATGCAGCACGGTAGCGAAAAAAAAAAATACGAGTTAAAGCTCCTCCTTCCGAGTTAACTACGCCCTTTTTGCGACAAAGGCAAATGAAGAGTACGAGATGAACTTTTGCCTTGCCGGGGAACGTTTGTTCCTGTGAGGAATCCATGCATTTTGCACGAGGCCGCGAGCATCTAGATCTCCCTGCTCCCATGGAAATCAGGGGTTCAGTCCGGCGATGAACTGGTGTCCGGCGGCTGTGGCAACAGTCACAATATGTTTCCCCCCCTTACAGATGAATGGCGCTGATGAGGTGGTCGATCCCGTGTTCCCCTGGATGGGCAACACGGCTCGTCTTGCTAGACTCCATCATGCTGCAGGTGGCGGGCAAGCCACAGCTGAGAATACTCACTCACATGGACGGCCACTCCCATTGCTTCCCTTAGCCATTGACCATCTGCACCTCCCTCATAGGATTCGCTGCGACAACCGGCACTACTGCCAGGCTGTGTGTGTGATCTCGAGAACCGAGACAGCAGGTGTGCGTATGTCTTGCAAAGATGCCCGATACTGCAGCTGTCTCACCGATGGCTTCCATGACACGTCCAAGTGGTACAATCGGAGCGGGAGTGTCACTTTTATCGCCTCATTACTCCGAGAACGCGGCATGCTGTCTCAACATGCGAAACGCCTTGACCCATATATGGCGCCTCTAATTCGACTCCCTTGATGTCTCGGACCAAGCCCTTGGAGAGTTCACGAGGATGATCTCGTAAACATTATTGGTCTGCAGATCGATGTGCGAGTTCACCTAATGTACGAAATACTGCATCGATGGCTAATACGATGAGCTCTTACCGATGGCCCGAAGATTTCATTTGCCCTCCCTTTTCCCCAGCCGTGTCCTGAGGGCCGTACGTAAGCACCACTGATGCAGCGCTGAAACGCTATAGCCACACGCCCCCTTGGTGAATCCGAGGCTCTGGATGGGGATTGGGGGACGCAAGTTCTATTTTTGTGGTGGCGATGCGAGAGAGGCTGGGACGTGCGTCTGAGACATGACTTGGAAGGATTTTGTTGGCGTTGGCAAGGTGAGTCGTACGGCTATGCAGAGCACAGAGTCTATTTGTGCTAGTAGTTTTTGCTTTTGGTAGGTGATGGGTTGATGATTTGATAGTTAGATGGCCACGTAAGATGTATGCATGTGCTTCGTATATGTAGAGATGTTGTCTTGATATGGGCTTGATTAGGAGGGCTTTTCAGTAAGTTGTAGGTGGCTGGGAGGAATATCACAGCCAGTAGAAGAGAGTGCTTGGAGGTGTATTAGTAGACTTCATGCATCGCTTGTGACTGCTCTCGTGTTCTTCATGTGGTAATGAACTAGTATTTTGTTTGGAGAATACTCAGATGGATAGGTTTAGGATTTGATCTTCTCGTTTGTGGATGATAAACATGGGTCCAGCTTCTATAACAATGGGCCTGAGAACGATCCATTGAACTCAAAATGATGGTCCCAGGATTCAAAACCAACGTCACACTACCCTATATTGCCCGCAACAAAGTGAATTAACAGCTAAATACTTCATCCTTTACCCTACAATTAGCAGCCGATTTTCTAAAGATGCTGTGATAGACAATGGATCTCGCTTTTGCTTATAACGTCTCCCGATCGCAAGACCTCGATCTTGAATGTGTCGATCGTCTCCTCTATAATCGCGGGAGATACTCCACAGAGGGAACTACATGAATCGCTATCTAGATGCCAGTTCTATAGCTTCTTTTCTTTATATTTATATGCCAATCATATCTCGGCCGTCGGTACAACCACCCTCTTCACCGGCCTGCTTCGCACCTTCATCCTCTGCTCATATCCATATGCCAGTCCAATCAAAGTCTTCTCAGACCACTTGGCACCCATAAAGGTCACTCCAAAAGGAATCCCCGGACCCGTTTCCACCAGGTCACCATCCTCGTGCACCGGCTCCGTCTCCGAGTGATGCCCCATCGGCACCGTAATCGCCGGGGCTCCTATCACGGCGGCCCACATCGAAGCCATGCTCGTTGGCATCACCACCGCGGTCAGTTGATGCTTGTCCAGGAGCCCTGGGAGACCGCCCGGACCACCAAGTTCCTGGAGACGCTCGTAAGCCGGCTGGAACCTCGGATCGGTGTTGTCCCACCCCTGCTCAAAGATGATGTCGTCCCAGATACCTGTGTCACGTTGAGGATATGTCTCTAATGGGTGTTTCTGCGTCTGCTCGCGTATGTCGGCGAGAGTGTGAATGTTGTTTGGATTCGAGGTGAGTTGGGCGAGGTAGGACGCAACGTTGGCGTAAAAGTCTGCCCTCATTATCACCTTTTCGGCGTCGCGGATGTCCTTTATCGCTGAGTCGAAATTGGCTTCGACGATGGTTGCGCCAGCGGATTCCAAGATGGCGAGCGTCTCTCTAAAGACTTGGACTTCGGAGGCGAGATGTGCATCTTTTTCTAGGCTTTGCTCGATGGCTTTCCAAGGGACGCCGATTCGGGCTCCTACCAGCGTGTCTTTGCATGCGGCGACGTAGTCTGGTATGCGAGGGATTGCAGCCGTGTACTTGTCATGAGGGTCTTCTCCCACGATGGCCTGTAGCAGATACGCCGCGTCCTTGACTGTCCTTGCCATGGGCCCGACGGTATCCTGATGCTCCGAGATTGGAATAACTAGAGCTCTGGATGTCAGTCCAACGGTAGGCTTGAATCCTACGATGCCACTCCTCTGTGCCGGGCAGACAATCGATCCATCCGTTTCACTTCCAAGGGCCGCCCACGCGAGGCCCAGGTCAGCAGCTACGGCGCTACCGCTGGAACTTCCAGAGGGATTCTGCTTGGTGTGATATGGGGCGAGTGTCTGGCCTCCGTGAGATGACCAGCCGTTGATGCTGTAGTCGCGAGCGCGGTAGTTGGCCCACTGAGACATGTTGGTTTTACCTAGGATGACGGCTCCAGCTTTACGGAGCTTCTGCGCGACAAAAGCATCTCGAGGGACGGTGGCGCCGATGAGAAGCTGCGAACCGGCTACTCTAACCATGAGAAACGGTCAAAAGTATATGGAGAGATAGTTAGGAGGGCAAACCTGTCGTGTCCATCTTGTCATGTGTGGCAATGTTGTTCTTGATCAGGACTGGGATTCCATGAAGTGGACTGTCCCCTGTGAGCTTGAGGCTGCTAAACAAACAACTTTGGTGGATTTACCCTCGAATAGAGCCTGAGGCTCTCTCCTCGTCGAGACTCTTGGCAATGTCGATCGCATCGGGGTTTGTTTCGACCACAGCGTGAACTGCCTCGTTTACTTGCTCAATACGCGCGAGGTATGCCTTGTGATGATGAGTGACAGGGTCTTTGACGAAGTGAATTCATCTTTACCTACTTTTGTGAGCTCAACACTGGTGAAGTGTCTGCCTTTCAAGCCCTCGGCGAGCTGCTCGAGTGTTGCATCAAGGAGGCTAGGTATCGGTCCCGATGAATTGCTGAGATATAGTTAGACTATTGTCTCTCTAAGAGACTTGGATACACGATTTACACATGGCTAGTTTGCGGTAGGAGGTCTCCCATTTTGCTCGGCTCAAGCAGGCGATTTGAGATGCTAAAGTTTTCTTGCCGTGAATTTTGATCCTGCGAGTGACAGTGGCTTGGACGTTGAATGCGGGGCATGACAAAAGTGCCCTTCACTGCCCACCAGCGGCTGACACGATGACTCCGCTGATAGATTGAGGCTAGGGAAATTGAGTAAATAGCTAAATGGGTTTGTGGTATTGAAGGAATTTATCTAATACAGAGAGTCGAAGAGTCTGCATGTTGAATGCTGCCCTCGATGCTAAATCTTGGCTCCTTTATCAAGCAGTAGCTGCAAAATCTCCTCATGCTCGTAAGCCGCTGCTGCTTGAATTGCAGTGCCATAAATCTTCGTGGAACTGCCCTTTAACTCCCCCAAAGACGCATGCGGATTCTGTGATTCTTTGAACTTCTTGTATAATTTGGCTAAGAGACGTGCAAAGCCAATCAATCCCCGAGCGTTGATATTTGCTCCCTTCTCAAGAAGAAGCTCCACCACCTCTTTCTTATTGTTTATTACTGCTGCGTGAAGTGCATTGCCAAAAAGGCCTCCCCGGGCATTAACATTTGCACCTTTGTTAAGCAGCATCTCGGCTACCTCTTTATGTCCTGCCAACCCTGCTGACTGAAGCGGACTGCCGAAAAATCCTTGAGTATTTATTTTTGCTCCCTTCTCAAGAAGCAGCTCCGCAATCTCTAAGTGCCCGCCAAATGCTGCTAACTCAAGCGGGCTGCCGGAAAGTCCTCGAGCATTTATATTTGCTCCTTTCTCAAGTAGTAGCTCCACAATCTCTAATTGCCCGTAATAAGCTGCTGTCCCAAGAGGGCTGCCGATAATTCCTGGAGTATTGACCTTTGCTCCCTTCTCAAGAAGCAGCTCCGCAAGCTCCACACGCCCACACAACACCGCGTATCCAAGCGAGTTGCCGTGAATCCCTCGAGAATTAACTTCTGCCCCTTCATCAAGAAGCATTTCCACAAGATCTTCATCCCCTTTGAAAGCTGCTGCGCAAAGAGCGTTACCTATAGGTGCTCGAGTATTGACCTTTGCGCCCTTATCGAGCACCATTGCTATAGCATCTGCATCACCACTATATATTGCGTAGTGAAGCAGACTGGCACCAACAAGCTTGTCCGAGAAAGTAAGTTTGGCCCCCCTTTCGATCAACATGGTTAGTATCCCTCTGTTGCTTTTTTGGAATGCCTTATATAACGTTGAATCGCCAAAATATACTCGACGAGGATCGATTTTGGCTCCCTTGCTAAGCAGAATCTTTATAGTTTCTTCGCTTTCAAACTCTACAGCGGCTTGAAGGGCTGTCCCACAAGGTAGTCCTTCGGCATCAATATCAACCCCATCGTCGACCAGAATCCCTACTAATTTAGGGAGCTCACGGGCTGCCAGGGTCTGCAATAGGTTGAGAGGCGCGCCATCTTGACCGTAGTCCACGAAATAGTTATGGAAACGTTCTACCCGCTTAAAGACGTTGTCGTCCTTTAAAATCCGTAGCAGCTCAGCTTGACCCACCAATGTCGCCTCTTCGGCATGGTCAAACAAATAACGGGAAGCGTATTCGAGAAAAGGGAAACTAGATTCCATTGCTTCAATGTCCTGCAGTTCTAGTGATTCCATCATTAAATATGATAAACAGCAGTCCTTGAGACGATCGTGGCTTTTAGCAATGGGATTTGGCCTAAGCTCTGGGTCTAATCTCTGTAATCTGCGGTTTCGAACTAGAAAGTCTTTGACAGATCCATGAATAAACTGCACTACCTCATTTTCGCTTTCACTTGTCATGGTAAACGCTTGGCCTTGTCTTTGTAGCCTGATTTTTCGACATCGGCCGTCGATGAAGGCTTTATGATCTAGCAAGGTTGTTTCATTTTTGCTTCTGCGTATTTCAACAAGCCCCTTCGATGAACTCTTGATACGTCGTCGAATGGTATCATATGTTACTTGTGAAGAATCCCATCTGCTCAATGCCTGGCTATTGGTGCCGGCTATAATGGCAAAGTATATCTCCTCCGGAGTTAACAGTCGTTTTGCGAACAAAACACACTGCAAGATCAATATAGTCTCATCTTTATCAGAATTGTTCGTTTTAAGTATCGTCTCAAACACCTCTCCTAGTTCAGCGGGAGTTTCATTCAGCTTTTGCTTCATGGTTTCAGGGTTGCCATCTTCGTATGCTTTATTCAATATTCTGGTAACGAGCACGACCCACAGGAAGATTCCGGACGACTTCTCTCTGATTGCTTCTTCAATCGTTTCATCTTTTATGACTAGGTTGTTAGAGATATACTTGACAATATCTTCGTCGTGCTGCTCCTCTTTCTCCAAAATCAGCTCTTGATATTCATTGAAACGGATGAATGGGTAGTGACGGCTCGATAGACATATGTTGAGAGTAAGCCCAGCATCTATCGCATTGTTGCTTAGATCTTGCAGAAATTCCGCGACATTTTGAACATCGTGTTCACTGCATTCGTCCAAAGCGTCGATGATTAAAAGGAGCGGTCGGGACTGGCACTTCGGTACCTCTGACAGGAAGAAGCTTTTGAGCTCGGGTTCTCGCCACTCCCAACCACCCATGCCATGATCTTGTTGCTTTTTCCCAAATATTGGAAGAAGGGCATCATAATATAAAGGCTCATGTTCGAGAAGTTGGAATAGCAGCGAACGCAGCATCCCCAGAGGAGTCTGCTCAAGTTCGGCTCCTCGAGCGTTAAAGAAGTATGCCGCGATAACATATTTTTCTTTAGTTTGGCAGTATTGGAAGATATGCTTCATCAATGTCGACTTTCCAGTACCAGGGTTTCCTTTGATCCAAAGCAATCCATTATCGCGTTCAGTTTGATCATACCATTTCTGAAACAGCGGTAATTCAAAAACCCACTCGCAGGTTCCTGGCTGTACCGGGGAGATGTTATGCAAGCGGGCGTCGATATCGCAGAAGCTGAGAGAATGTCGACAGTCTATGTAAGGTCAGTTGAAGCTCTTCTAGAGGTTGAGAAACTGACCCATCTTCTCTTTCTCTTCTAATTGAGCTTGTACCGCGGCGGAGGGTTTGTCGCCAGTGGAGATAGCTGCCTCTCAACGTTAGCTTAAGATGCGGAAAGGGAAAAGACAATTGTAAGCTCGCCTCTATTTCCCCAGTCTTTAAAGATGTTTAAATTTCCTTGGAGTATGCGGACATGATGCCCAAAACTAGAGCCACTGATATTCGCAGAGCGTGACCGTACACGGGTCGCGCCAGTTCGGCGTCTTGCGTGAATCTTCATTGTTCAAGTGCGCAGAGTAGCAGAGTCGGAGGTGATGATGAAGAATGAAAATGCATCAAATATGTTGTAATGGAGGCATTGGGCTATTTAGGCATTAAAAGGGGGAGTGTTAGGTAGTATTCAGCCTTGTTTACGCAGGCCAATGGCGCCGAATCCGGTGCACGTGGTTACATTTAAAGGATTCCTTTGGAAAGGCTGCATAAAGTATGGAGCGCGGAGGACCGTAATATGCCTTAAAATCCAATGTCTAAACTGTCTATAATGTTTGCTGACCGTCTTCAATCTCCTTCACCCACTCGTACACCCTTTTCGCAATTACCCAGCTCGTATCTAAATCACCCCAAATTAGCATCTCCCATGTTCAAAAACACAGCTCGACGGACAAAACTCACGCTCCTTGACGCAAAACGCATGTGGAATGTCTCCCTCGTCAACCTGTATCTTGGTATGTCCCTTTTCGCTCTTCCTCTTCTCGATAAACGCATCCCGGACATGGTTTGCAACCCAGTGGTCGTTTTTGCCATAAAAGATAAAGAACTTTGGAATCTGTTGCTGTGGTGTCTCGGCGCCGCCTTGAGGCTCTCCATTAGCAGATATCTTGCTCTTGCCTTGATAGTAATTGTAACTGTTGATATCATCGTCTTCGGCCGTCGTCTCCCAGAGCTCTTCCTCCCACTTTTCCTCGCAAATGGTGCGCATTTCTGAGAGGCCAAGGTGAATCGCTTGCCAAACGCCGCCTTGACTCTTAAGCCACCGGGCCGTCACCTCTGCTGTCTGCGGCGTGAAACCCAAGACATTTTTGATGATCCACAAGACAAATGCATATGGAATACAATTGAGGATGAATTTTGCTAGATGCTGCGCGTTGTTCTCTAACCCGGGGATGCTCATTAGCAGACCAACATTCCTCCCTTTCGGCGAGTTGGCAATGTGGGTGAGAGTCGGAAACAGCAAGAAGCCGTGCCGGAGGTTGAGATGCGGCGCTCGAGATGGATCCTGCATGTGCCGATGAAAGATTTCGACTGAAATGTACGCTCCTACCGAGTGACCCATGAGAACGACAAAGTCATACGGCCGCGCTGCCTCTCCCTCCTGGCCCTCGGCGCCTGCTTCGTCGGGAATGACGGTCCTGGATGCAACATCGCGAAACATGCCGTCAATTTGGCCGTCGAGATCCCATGGCTCGTTGCTGGCGCTGAACGGCTCATGATCATCATCACTGAATCCCAACAAATTGCGCCCATATATGTCATAGGCGGTGCCACCGGAGCCTTCGTCTTCTGCATCGAGCATCCCGCGCAAGCAATCTAGGAAGACGGCATAGTAATTGACGAGGCCCGGGTTGCCGCAGATGAAGTAGATGAGGCCGTGTCTTTGGTAGGGATGGACGCCTCTTTGCCGTGGTTTGGCGAGTAGCGAAATGGCGGGTGCCATTTTGGCTGGTGGTTGTTGAGAATTATTATCAAGGCCTTTATATCCGCATGGGTCCTATTAGCGATCTGTAGATTGCGAATCACTGTGATTGACGATGATGAGAGTAAAGAGCGATTTGCATTGGCTGTACGATTGAAGTTGAGGCATTGGAATGAATGACGACGGTAGCTAACATTGATAACAGCCCGTAGTGGGTCAATGCCGAGGCTCTAAATGCACACTGAATTGATTCCATCACAATTAACTTGTATCCTCCATACCTACGGGCACCTGGATGTAGTTGTCATTAAAGCCACCGTCGCTGGACAAGAATTAATGCTTGATCGTGATTCCAAATTAATGTTCTATCGGCGAAAACGCACATATGCATCACATGTGAATTCACCGAATCCTCCGAGGACAGGTTCCCGCTCTTTAGCAGGGCGCATTCACTGCCTGATCGATACATCCCAAGATTTCCATATATCTCGATTTGCTACAATTCTTTTGCCCTTTTCTTGTCCCTATCTCTCTTCAAACAATTCTGAAGGGGCTCTTTAATTCTTTACATTCATTTCTACCAATGTCGTCAGTAACGGTGACATTTTGGGCAGAGCTTCCGAGGAGCTAACGGATGCAATATCATTTCGTATTACTCGATGAAGAGAGAAAGTCGCTTCTAATACTGTCGTTACACACTTCTATACGACCCTCCCTAGCAACTTGGAGGCTCTGAAACAGTCTGCCAAGACGCCAGACAACGAAGTCTCAGACAGCCGCATTAACGACGGTTGTCTGAGCTTATCACATCTGGCGCATTTAATGCTAGGGTGGGGCATCATCGGTTCATTCGGGGGCGGCTTGATGCTGCGACTAAATTGATTGCTATTTCGGACTGGG
Organism: Trichoderma simmonsii; assembly: GCA_019565615.1. Classification (NCBI taxonomy): domain Eukaryota; kingdom Fungi; phylum Ascomycota; class Sordariomycetes; order Hypocreales; family Hypocreaceae; genus Trichoderma; species Trichoderma simmonsii. Next base: position 3,728,275 of record CP075870.1, on the reverse strand, counting down.
ACCAAACCATCACACTTTTAGAAGTACTTGGCCAAATGTTGGATCTCATCCCTCCACTTTGTCTCATAGAACAGCTCTTCGTCGAATCGCTATGCATTATGAGGTTTACCGAAACCTATCTGAACAGTTAGGGGAAGCTGATTATCTTAAGAGTACTAGGGGGATATGGTCAATCCAGTAGGTAATTACCTAGTACCTTTTGATCTAAGAATGACATTACGGACCCTATTGAACGATATGCGTGCTAGAGAAAAAACAATTTTGAATCAGGCGAATCGGAATTCAGAGAAATATAGTCCATCTAATAACTATTCTACACAGGTTTTGCCGGTCTGGTCCCTAAATCCTTTCAGAATCTTCAGCAGCTCGGGAACTTGATGAACCATTGGTGCTGCCTCCTCAACGTGCTCATTGTTCACCCCAGAACCTTCTTCATGCAAGCAGTCTCCTGTTTTACCGCTAGCTAGGCTAGCATCTACAATAGATAATTTGGCGCCCATCTCGGAGGTTTTAGCCATCTTTCTTGAAGGTATTATGATGTACAGCGTCACAATAACCAGATGTGCATCTCTAAGACTCTTCATCGCCTGGACTGCGGCGTTGTATGCAACCACGACTGGCGTATTGGGCCCCCGTTCCTTTGCAATGCCTTGAATGAACGATCTGATGGTCTTCTTTCCTAATCGAAGGCTCTGGAGGTATTCTTCGTGTCGATGATCCATATAAACTCGCACGCGATCCAGGAACGAGCGTTTGCTGTCGTCTTCCTCTATGCCCAAGTACGCATCCAGAGTAGGAATTAGCGGGCTTTGACCAGCAGTCGGACTGCTAACCTTTGTTAGCATCTCTTCCGAGTTTTCAACCTCCTCTTTACCCTCCCAAACCCATTTCCGACCCCATTTGTCGGCATCAGCCCCAACAAGCCATGGTCGAATGGCGTAGAAGAATATCTCAGGTCTAACGAGCTCCTTGGTAGTCATCAAGATATCTTTCAACTCTTCGATGACTTTAGTTGTTTGCGTGAGATACGTTGTAATGCGACCAACATCGATGTTATTGGCAGCTTCGATCTCTTTGGTGGATAGGCTCAGTAACTCAAGTGCTTCAGCGCCTTTGAGTTCCATGCGTAGACCGACAAGATACATTCCAGCTTCGTCGGTAGTTCCCGATAAAGTGAGCTGAGGCTGAATATTCTCACGCATCGGAATAGCATCTTGACCGTGGGGGTCTTTGAGAGACCAATTATGAAGATCATGATCGGAATAAGTAACGAAAGGTGCATGGTTCAGCTCGCGTGAGACACCAAGCAGAGGCACAGTAAGTGAACGAGGAATAGTAAAGACCTCCGTTGGAGGAGTAGTATGTGCGTAAAACTGAACCATAAAGGTAAGAACAAGATGTGCCCTTCTGAGCTCTCTTTCACATCCTTTGATGTTGTCGATCGGCAATACGGGCATCTAACGTGGAATTAGAACAACACAGCTTTACATAGTAGTAGATTTTCCTACCTTATCGACCAACTTCCTCCACGCTAAAGCTTTTCCCTCCTCGATGAATTTCTGTGGGCCATCCAACCCGATAAGTTGTTCAGCAGCCTTGAAACGTTGCGAAGTTGCAGCATCCAAGGTCGCCTCCCATGCCTCACATGCAGCAGGGAGCCTTGGTAGTGGCATTTGCGGTGGCAGGAATCCCATTCGCCGATCCACTTGAAAACCTTGGAGAGCAGCTGTGCCGCCGCCGGCTGATTTGTATGGCGAGATTTGGGAAGACATTGTTCAAAACTCGGAACTTCAAAGTTTTGAGGATTTATTCAGAATTGATTTGGTTTGAGAATAATCAACAATATTGTAGACTTATTTTTTGTTGCTTGAAAGGGCCTAGAGATATAAATATTGAACAACTGGGTACATTCGACATGATGGAGCATTCATCATTGTATACTCATAAAGTTAGTGGCTAGCGCTTATCAAGACTGATCACTGTATCATTCCAAAAAGCCATTGGTATCTTCAACCGATTGAGAAATTAAACTTCATAGATATACTAAGACGCTAGTACGATGATTTGAAGTAATAAAAATGTCACTAGTATCTGCTTACCGTAAGTTTTGATCCGGAAATGCAGAGGAACTATCCGAACTCAGGATTCTATCCGAAACTTGAGTTCCATTTCCTCCGGCATTTTTTAAACTACATCGCCAAAAACTCTTTTTGCAAGGTCACTCATGAGAAGAGTTGTTCATCAGTTTAGTCTTTCTGAGAGGTAATGGTTCGCCTGACCCTCTGTGTCTGCCGTTCTGTCAAAGTTCCATAGACCCTTTCTTCATAAAGCTGCCACATGCAGGACTAATAGTTTCATCCGTATGCCATGTTACTGCTGTAGACTTCAGAGATTGCAGTCTATTGTGGCAGTTCTCACATATAAAGCCTTCAGATAGTATACGCTGTATGCGGCAGGTGTATTTGGCAAAAAGAATTCCGAGTAGTTGGTCTAAACTATAGTAGATATGTTCATTTACGAAGTTTTAAGTGAATCGGAATATTTTAGGACCATCGGCAAAAAGATAATTCTCCGATACTGGGAATCGAACCCAGGGCTGCTCGGATCTTCAACTGAAGTTGAGAGCGAGCGATGTTAGCCACTACACCATATCGGATATTGAGATTAAGCGAATCGCAGTCGCCTGACTCGTGGCATGGTCAGGACATGAAGTAGATGATAACTCCTTACTTCTGATCGTGTAAGCAACTTCTGGAGATCCCTGATATGGCGAGAAGTCCTACCGGTTGAGAATCATAGTTTAATAAAACAATAATAAATAATAATCTACTATTTGTAATGTGTGCGCATTTGCTTGTGTGACTCAATCTCGAGTCAGGTTGTTTAACTTCATCTCACTGATCTGAACAAATGGCAGTGGCTGAGGATGGATGCTCGCACGAATCATGTAGAAGAGGCTTTGATACGCAATGCTTTCAGCTCATAATATCTAGAAAAGCCACACAAGTGAAGTTTTATTGCTGAATATCTGCATTAAAAACCCTATTTTCCGAGTCGTGACACAAAACTTTTCTTTTATCCTTTGCTATATCCCTTCCAATCCATATCGTGGCTTAAACCTAGCCTGCTTGCCTGCCTCTGGTGAACCATTACTCCGGCTCGGGACTTTCGATCTTGATTGCGATATCCTGAGCCTTCTTTCTGAGATACTCAATTTCGCTCTCGATATCCTCCTGCTGTAGCGAGATCAACGGGATGAGGCGGTTAAATGGATGAACATACTTTAGCATCTTCGGTATGTCAGATGTCTTCAGGCGCATTTTTTGTATATCGACTAGAAGCATGGTTATTTTGAAGACGTCTCCATCTATTCCTTTCAAGGTATCTTCAACACCGACACTTCCATCTTCAACCTCCTGGCCAAAAATCCGGCAAACAGTATGCGGCAACCAATCCTTCAAACTGCTATGCTTCCAAGAGATTTCCTCTAGTAAGCTCAATAGTCTTTGTTGATCGCGCTCAGCTGTTTTCAGGCTCGCAATCAGGATTTCGAGGACCTTATGTACCGAAAGTGGTCTCTTGTAAGGAAGACGACTGATTTGGATTACTGCATTTTCCCAAGCGCAATGCTTTCGGGATGCTTCGAGCAAATCGATCAAGAATCCGCGTTCCAATGTTCCCAAATATGGGGTTTCTGGATCGTCCTCTACCACATATATGAACCCAAAATTGTCGACGCAAGCCCGATGAGTTTCAGCCCAAGACGCGTGCTCCGCCATCCCACGAGCTACCTCTTTTTGCTTCTGAACAAGTTGCTGAAACTGGCCTCGCTTCAAACCTACAGCAGAGCTCATGTTTTCAGCAAGAAGAATATCGATATCCACGGATGACAGAGCTAAGACATAACGACTCATTGCAAGTAGAAATGAATTGTCGCCGGAATCATTTGGAACTAAGCCTTCGAGTCTGGGCTGCACAATGGAAATAGGCTTGCCGAACCAGTCCCTTTCCTCCTTAGCGATATAGGGATACGTCAGGTCGATAACTTCGTTTTTGCGGGAACGTTCATTCGCACGCCGATTGTTTGTGGTCGGATTATCTGAGACGGAGGCATCTTTGAAGCCGGGGTTTCCATGAGCCCTCGTTCGGCTCATAGTGTCGTGAGGCTGCATACGTGGCACCAGATTATGATCATCTGCCACGTAACGTTAGAGTGGACAATTGATTCTTGCCGAAGAGCACTCACCGATGGATAGTCTTGGGAAAAATATCCCATGAAGGCAGTCTGTGATAGCGATCGAAAGAGAGCCCAAAGACAAGGTGAGCAGAGAAAGCTTTGTTCTGCGGTGATGCGAGAAAAGTCAATGGAGATGAACGTGGAGAGAAAAGAAAGAGAAAGGAATTGAGAGAGAGAGAGAAAAAAAAGGAAAGGGAAAAGAAGAAGTAGAATAAGGTGGAAGCCGGCAGAATAGAAGCAGCTGCAAGAATTTTAGACAGCTGTCTGGCGGCTGATGGGCTTCGTGCCATGCGAGGCAGAGAGGCGTGAACACTCAGCAGACGCAGGAATGGGCATTGAAGGCTATTGATCCTGTACTCATGATAATATTGTCACATGAAAAAGGATATGAACTAGGTTACGAGAACATAACAAAGGATTATACGCGCCGGCCGTTTTAAAGGCGTACATGATTTGCCACATACTTCCCCATTTTCACCAGCCCGCAGTTGAAACCGTCAGCGTCCTTGTTTGACGGCAAAATATGACAATTCAGATACCATATGGTAAATCACTACATGCTTCAACTTGCTTAAATACAAATCTTCAAAAATACGAGTATGATTGGCGAAACAATTCATAATATTCAGTCATGCTTCGATATCCACAATGTCGCCAAACAATAATGATAATGATACATACAAGTTCAATAGCTGCTAAACCAACTAATTCGCTTCATCTTCATCATGATACAGTAAACTTCTTCCTGACTTCAACAAGACCAACCGCCGTCTTGCTGATGACTGCCCACTTGGGCATGTACTGGTATAGCTCACGCAGCACTGGTATTGTCTTGTCGTCATTCATGTCACTGTAGGCACACCTCACGGTCACCTCCAAATCATCATCGCCCAGCAGAACGCGGCCGTCGTCAGTGACCAGCTGCAGCGTAAGGTCCCAAGGCCCCTCCCACTCTCGTCGGAAGAGAGTAATGGTTGTCAATCCATCGCGCGGGATAGTACCAAATCGGCGGTCTGCAGGGGCTGCATCCTTGACTTCAAAGCCAAACACTGGCTGAGAGAGGCTCAAAATGCACATCTTGGTATCCAAAGCATCTACCTTGAGATTTGCAGTCTTGCCGTCAACTGACACTGAACTCGTCGCAGTGATCAGGTCTTCCAGTTCTGTGCCATTCGCAAGATAGGGTGGGAGAGATGACGCATCGTACTCGCAGGCGGTAAGTCCTGAACGTGTCGAAGCTTTGCAATTAACCTCTTGGCCTGTAGCAGATGGGATAGTTGAGACGACTGAGTGAACGTATTCATAGATGCCCGACAGAGAAGCCACGTTTGTTCCCGCATCCACGTCGATGACCTCTTGAAAATACAATTTGTATCGAGCGTTGTTGGAGAATGGGAAAGCGGCAAGATTATAGATGAATGTGGCGACGAAGACGACGAAGAGAAATAGCGGCACGTGGTGAGTGATGCGGTGCATGAATGGTGTCAGAGGGAGCAGGAGCAAAATTGACATGATTCCGACCCCCATGATAGGAGGCAAGAGGCTGCCACCATCGGCGCCGTTCATAGCCATCGCGGAAGTCTGTACTAATCCCAGATTGCCCACCAGAATGACATGGATAGGGGCAAGCAGGAGGAACTGAATTATCCATGTCCAAGTTGGTAGTCGCCCAGACCACGACTGTTCGTGTTCGTACGGAGGATAACTCTGTAGGGGTGAGGGAGCAGGTTGATCATATGTCTGAGCTGATCGTCGGTAAGTGCTGGCAAATGTCGGTTGGTCGCTCGATCCATAACCTTGTTCTCCAGCTCTCAGCGGCGTCGTCTCTGTGGCACTCTCTGCCGCTGCATACCCTTGCTCATCTTGATCGTCTTCATTGCCAGTGATGGTGTTATCGGAGCTGGTAATCCTCGTGTGTTCTGGAGCTGCGTCGTCTTGATACTGGTTGGCGAATTCTTGCTTTCCTGGAAGTGCGAATTGCTCGACCAGCGAAATGAAGAGCGACACAAAGATGGCCGTGTGGAAGAATGCTGTAAAGTAGATGCCACCAATGTGCATGCGATCCTCGGCTAGGGCAGCAATGACTTGAACAATCCAAGAGAGGATGAACAGCCAGATAAGGGCAAATCCGCGATGGAGAGCAGTTGGCCTCACAAAGTTGGCGCCTCTCATGATGAGCCAGAAGCTGCAGTAAAACAGAGATAACAGTTGAGCCCAGCTAGTAATGAGTCAGTTAAAGAAAACAACAATGAATGTACAACGGGGGCAAAACTCACACTGCATATCCGCTGCTGTAGATGATGAGCGGGTTGACTTTAGCAACGAGGAGGACAGCACCAATTGTTAAACCACCGGCGAAAATGAGGGCCAAAGGATATCGGAAGAAGCCACGCCATCCGCTGAGGGCAATAGGGTCGTCATGTATCTCGGAGTGCTCCAACTGAATGTCCTTTGCCCAAAAGTAATATTTGTCAGAACGAATGAGCAAAAACGTGGCAACGGCAAGGACCAGTGGCGTCACGATGAGCAGCGTCAGCGACCACGCAAACAACCCTCTAAGCGGGAACGCTGACCATCCACTGCCATACCAATCAAAATAGACACCCTCGGTGGGCTTGCCAGTCTGAGCCAAGCTTTTATCACCGTCCGGGCGATCGCCGCTGAAGACTGTCCCAGTAACCTCAGAGAATCTCTCTGTGGAGGCCAGAGCAGCAGACAGCATGTGCCAAATGCTGCGAACAGAAGTGTGACGAGCATCGTCATCTTCAGTGTGATAGCGTGAGCGAGGATGATAAAAGGCAATGTCCATGCCTCGCTGTCCAAAGTTGGGCGCAAATACTTCAAAATCTGTCCCGCTCTTGATGACTCCTCGTTCAAACGCGTTTGCTGCAACAACGGATCCAAAGGGATGAGGACTCTTAGAGTAGACCTCGGCAGCTTCAAGATCGGTGGTTCTGAAAAGCATAGCACGGCCTCCGGCTCCGGCTCCCTCCAAGTTGACAAAGGTGTGGCAAAACTTGAGAAGTGGGCTGTAGCCAAACGCACGAGCTCCCAAGAGACCGTCTTCTTCCGCGTTGTTGAAGAGAAGCACAACGCCATGCTTCGGCTGGTGTCCCTCGGTGGTGAAGTAGCTCAGTAACTGTAGCATGCTTACGCAGGACACGCCGTCGTCAGTGGCGCCATATCCGGTTGACACACTGCAAAGTAAGCATACTGATGATTCATTATCAATTGAGTAAGGGGAGATCGGCATATGGACTTACGAGTCGAAATGGCAGTTGACGAGGACACCGCCGGACTGGCTGTACTTTGCAGCACCAACCTGAGAGGACCACCAATCGCCCTCGGGGTCTTCTTTGCCGTGAATATAGACGTAAAAATTGTCACCCTCGAAATAATAGCCTTGCCATGTCTTTGATCCGCCCTTGGTGCTTTGTAGCAGCGAGTCGACGGTCCAAGTCACGTTCGAAATGCGGTCATCGAAGATTGTGGCGCCCGGCGCTCGATTAGCTCTCGGCGCGTCAAGGGTATCTCTTACAGCAGATTGTTCGAACCTATGATACTTGTCAGCAATCTGAAGAAAACGACTCCCAGGTATCCTCGGTGGACCAACTTGTCGTCCCAGATCACTCCTCCAGATGTCTCTGTCTTGTAAGGAACGCCATTCCGATCCAAGATGTTTTGAGAGCGCTTGATCAAGTATTCGCGGACTTCGGCATTTGCTCGACTGTTGTACGGATGGTACTGTTTCGTGATGGTTTGCAGATCGAACCACGCTTCGCTCAAGTTCAATCCTTGCTTGAGAGAGTGGGCGGATGGGACAGGCGGCACCACTTCGTGGACGTAAATCAGCGGTATGGTGATGGCAAGGTAGATGACCGTCGTCCAGAAGGTCACGGGCCCCGGACTGAAGCTGAACGGATTGAGGAACTTCATGGTGATTTTGCGATCGAGAGATGACAATGGTGTAACCCGGAGAGCAGCGCCCCGATCATGGGACGATGCGAGATGAGCGCGAGGAGCTGCGGCTCGGCGAGCGGATGAGGTCTAGCGGCGCAAGCGATGGAATTGGGCAATGTCAGAGTTGTTGTTGAAGGGCGTAGGGGTTAAGAATAATGGGAATTAGGTCGCATGCGTCATCCCTTGGCCAGCGCCTCTCGAGACGCTCAGCGTTGGAAATGGGAGAACAAAGGAGGAAGAAAAAGAAAAAGGCTGGCTGGCTGGTGAAGCACAAAGATGCAGGTTAGAGTACAGGATCAATGCATCATGAGGAATGTGATAAAGCAAGGTACCGTCCATAGTGTGGGGTGTCATGTGCAGCTCAGTGCAGCAGCGCTAGAACAGCAGCCAGTGGGAGCGCTGCGGCCTACAAAAGTCCCGCTACCACCCGCTGTAGCTCCCCATACTGTAGCTGGCAGCTGGAGCTTCTATGGGGTCATAGCTGACGTCAACTTGAACCATCTCACCTCGGGTTTTGCGCTAGTTGGGTGACATTTGCGGTTGGAGATGCATTCAATCGTAAAGTATCAACCAGCGTTGCTTTATCGAATTGATATCCTTGCTAAGTTGACGACTTTTTAATCATTATCTACAAGTTACAACTGCTTTCAAATATTGTTCTACAATCACCAATAATAAACCTTGTACTCAGCTTATTCCCATTATATCTAATTTAATCCTGCGAATATCACCGCGTTTACATAATGGTATTGATACAGCATGTTCTACTACGCCTACCACTTCAACAAGCAGTAGAATAGGTATCATTTCGTGGATTTCGAAGTATCCAATATAGTTTTACGAGGCTCTTGGCCTATACAACTAGTCAGAAAAGTCCTCGTTGGGGGGCTCTCTGCCAAAGGGGTGATTGAACTTAAGGAGTCCATTGAGTCCGCCAACCCATGGATCATCATCCTCTGTTCGTATCACGCATGGGACTCCGCCATGCCACTCCTCGCCAGGCCCTGCTCGCCCAACGAATTCTCCTTCAACATGAATCTCCGACCCCGGTGAGACACCGGCACATCGTCTGCCATCGATGCTGAGATCTAGCTCGCGGCCTCTGTTCTTGGGGCTCATCCGGAGTGTCACCTTTGTGTCCAGCGGTAGCACAAGGGATCGGAAACTGAGACTGCAAGGACTGATAGGTGTAATGAGCAACGACTTTACTAATGGATGCACAATAGGCCCTCCGGCGCTTAGACTATAAGCTGTTGAGCCGGTAGGAGTGCTGATGAGGATGCCATCGGCCGTCGTTTCGGTCAGAAAATGGCCGTTTTGGTAGATGTCAATGATGGCCAGGTGCGGGTGTGAGCCACGATGGACTGAGATTTCGTTGATGGCGCGCAGGGGAGGCGATATCTCTTTCGGAGCAGCAATGCCCGACTTTGGCTTGCTCGCCAACGTATTGGACACTTGGTGGTTGATGTTGTTACCAGCCCTGTCAAAGATGTCGGCCTTGATCCGATGCCGCAGCAAGACTCGAGACGCTCTGTTCATTCCCATACTCTTGCCTTTGACTCGCTCCCAGCCCTCACCAACGGTTCTGCTCGTGTCCATGCCATCATCTCTTCTTCTCGGCACCGCTGCATTGCGCCCCGCACTGACGTCGCTTCCGCTCATGTACATCTCCCTCCAGGCTTTCTTGTGCTCTGCAAAATTCCATTCTCCTAGAAATCCCAAGGTCCCCATACTAAAGGCCAAGATTGGAGGAACGGATCCGTGGAGCTTGAATAAGCTTGCGGCACGCAAAACGGTGCCATCCCCGCCAAAGGTTGCAATAGCATCGATCTTGTCGGCGATGCTGGTACCGTTGTCGACGACAAAGATGGGGAAGTCGAGCTCTTGTTGGATCGGGACGGCAACGCGGGCTTCAATGACGATGTTGACTTCGGGGTAGTCGCTTCTGATATGCTTTGCGAACTGGACGACAGACTCGGTCACCTCGGGAGAGTAGAGCTTCTGCACCAGCAACAGATTGCGGGGTGGCCGCGGCCAGTTTAGTGACAGCAAGGATGAGCCAGGCTTTGAAATCTGAAGATATCGGGGAATCGTCCTTGCTGGAAGCTCTGCAACACTGCGCGACTGCGCGGGCCTTAAAGCATCCGTGGTGGACAGATGTCGCCGGTTAGAGGCCATCGATGGCAGCCGAGCTGGCCGAGCCTGAGCAAGTTGGCGCCATGGTCCTCGGAGAGCTCGAAAGTGTGTAGACATGACTTGGATCAAGAGGTGCTTATCATGTTGGCAACGCAACAAGAAGAAAACGGCCAGACTTGGTGATCTCGGGATCGTGAGCCAGGCTCTTTTGCAGCAGAGCAAAGATGGCTTCCATGATGATGGAGCTCTGCTGTGGGTGAATTTCTTAGCGTTGCAGCGAGCAGATGTCTAGCAAAAGACAATTTTATTCATATAGAGGAGACGTATTGCCATAGCGTGGTTTACCCGACTATCCGTTTCAATGCGACCATTTGGTGCTTGTACAATCCAGCAGCACATGACGACATTTCTCCAATACTTGTCTATTCATATGAGATTGGATGGATATCGAATATTCGTGCGCCTTAATACAGGCGTCCATGTCAGGCGGTTTGCTAGGGTTGCACTGTAGGTACGTCAGGCTGCATAATGTACAGACAGTTAGGCGCATAGAGTGATACATTAGTGCCAAGGGAGTTGAGGCTGAGATGGAATCCTGCAGCATCGTCAGTTGCGCTGGGCTGAATGCAAGGCTGAATATGCACTCAATGTTATCCTTAGACGATTATATGTGAGCTTTTCTTTATATTCCATCTACATGTAGAAAGTAATTTGTAGCCACACAAAGCTGTGTTGCCTCAGAAGTATCTGTTGACATCTGCGGATATACATTAGTACATACATATTAAACTCAACTCCTCCTACTACCTATTGCAACCACTTACATATCGTGTAATAACTCTTCTGCTTGTTATATCTCTTCATCACCATAATTGCGAATCTCGCATCGTTTTATCCCGTCATGAGTTACCAATTATGCGACCAGTGTCAAAGGCTTGAACTCAGCGTTGACATGTTCAAGATTGGCAGCGGCAACAGTTGCAGCCCCTCGTCGTCACAATCTTTACGGCCAAGTAATGGAAGTCCCTTCTTTGCCACATTAAAGACAATCGAGGCGAGGGCGGCCGAATGTTCGCTTTGCAAAATCATCGCTGCTGCTATCCCTCCAGAGGTTCGTTCGGAGGTCAAAGCCAGAAACACAACTTGCCGCCTGGTGTGGGAACTAGACGGTCGCGATTCTCTCGATCCCTCAAGCAGAAAACGAACACGGCGATTAAGAATTCGTTGGAGCCAAGAGCGTCTCAAAGCTTATGAAGCATACCTCGTACTCGCTGCACCCGCTTCCTACGATGAATCTAACTTGGACTACCCTCTTCTGCTGAATGAGGAAACACAGTTCTTGGGTCGACGTATTGGGCCAGTTGTCAATAAGAGAAACTTGATTAGAGAGTTTCTTAGACTATGCGAGAACAATCACGACGAGCGTTGCACTGGAAAGCTTGGTATTGAAGATCCGTTTGCGGAGACACTCAAGCAGTCATATTTCGGAGTTATCGACATTCAGAATCAGAACTTGGTTCCCCTGCCTTACACGAACAACAAAGATTACCTCTCGTTCCAACCATATGCGACAGTGAGCTATGTATGGGGTAACATTCGCGACCATAGAACGACTCTTAGTAACATACAAGACCGACTAAAGTCTGGAGGTTTGGCCGCAACTATCGACGCACTGCCCGTGGCGCTCAAACAGAGTATTGAGTTGATTGAGAACTTGGGTATCCGCTACATCTGGATTGACTCTCTCTGCATAATTCAGGACAGCAGCCATTCCTGGAACTTGAATTCTCGCACAATGCACCTAAGTACGACTTCACTATCCCATCTTGAAGGACATACTCTTACCGTCTGCAGTTTATGGCAACTCTACATTAACTATTTGCGCCGCAGATGGTGCCAGTGCTGAAGTAGGCTTGAGGGCTATTGATAAGAATCATTCGGTAGAGCAGAATATTGGACAAGTTGCCCCTGACGTCCATCTCGTCCTACATCAGTCGCCTGAATCCAACATAGAAGACTCTGTGGTAAGCGCCCTCGGATCAACAAAAACTTGTCAATCGCTTACTCTGAGTAGTGGAACCGGCGCGCTTGGACATTTCAAGAGCGTCTCCTCTCCAGAAGATGCCTCATATTCACCAAGGGACAAGTCTATTTCCAGTGCAGAAGTACTGGAATGTCGGAAGACATCTTTGTCGACAAGACCGGCCAGGGTTGGTCTCTGGATCTCACCGGAGCGCCTTTGCAGACGCTGACGCAACTGAGGCAGAGAGCCCTATGGTTCTATGCAAACTGTGTTAGCTTATACACCAAGAGGGAGCTTTATGAGCCATTTGACATCCTTGCAGCGTTCAACGGAATGTGTAAGCTCATAGAAGGGACACTGAGGTCACCTTTCACGTTTGGACTGCCGACCTCACACTTTGACTTTGCTCTTCTTTGGCAACCCGTCGGCAAATCGTCTATACTCGAGAAACCCATTTCGAAAGACGAAAAGTATCAGAATATGAAGTTCCCAAGTTGGTCATGGTGCGGCTGGAAGAGTGAGGGCGTATTATATAACCGGCAAATGATCGAAGGATGCTTGTCAGACGTACGTACCTGGCTGAGAGACCACACTTGGATTGATTGGCATATTCGAGACGGTTATGGGACGCCGCAACGAATTTGGGACAACGCCTGGGCAAAAGAGGATCGAAGCACTGAAGAAAGATGGAGAGGATACCGTGGTAACGACACTATCAACAGCGACAATGATGGCTACAGATGGGCCAGAGACAGGAATCCAAGTCGCAGCCGGAGTCGGAGTCGGGACAGCAGCAACAGAAACAGAGCCATGGTCAGAATCGTGAACAGAAGCCGAAGCCGAAGTAGGAGCAGAAGCAGAAGCAGGAGTATGAGTAGGAGCAGCAGAGAGGCTAGTGAGGCATCGCATCCGGAAATCTGGGCATCAGCGAAGCAAAAATCGAGAAGCCGCACCAACAGAGCATTGCTCAATCGGATTCCGACTTCACGGCCTCCTCCAGAGTTTCTGAGGCCCTCTTACGGCCATCACCGCTACTACGAAGATCGCCGTGCCAGGGACTATAAGCCTATGGTGGAAATACTGCCACGACCCCCAGCTATTGATCCTTTCGGCCGTCCACTGGAAGATTCGGCTAGAGCTCACGTCAAGAATCCAGGAAAACCTACATTTGCGCTTACACTACCGGAATACCCATTCCACGTCCCGGCCGCCGAGTCTAAATGTCGGACTGGGGATCACAGAGAATTTCCAGATTTGCCCATTTTGCAATTCTTTACCTGGTCAAACAAATTGCGCATTGCCATCAAAGAGACTGATGTCACCACTGACTCGAAAAAAGAAAAGCTTACCAATGGTAGTCCCTCACCAACAGGCGCGCAAAGCATTTCTAGCCAAGGACCTCTCAGTCAATGCTACATCCTAGACCGACGAGGTGACCGCTGCGGTTCCATTATGGTTGACTCGGAATGGCTAGCAAAAGAGCCTTTGCCGCGCCAATGCCGGTTCATTGCTATTTCAGAGGCCAAGTCATTTACGACGGAAGAAATGCCCGAGTGGACGTATTACATTCCTAAAGAGAGGGTTGAGTCTGAGTGGGATATATACTTTGTTTTACTTATTGAATATCATGCTCAGGAAGGCCTTTGGAGAAGAGTTGCTCTTGGGAAGGTATTTAAAACGGCATTTAGTCATGATGAAGATACATGGAGGGAAATTTTGTTGGGTTAGAAGAGAGCTGCATGTAATCTAGAGGCGTTGCTTGGCTCCATATACGTATTTGCGAAGTAATGGAGATCGTGAATATGTTTATTTAGCCCGACACTAATGGCAATAGTGAATTGTTTACTTTTATTTTATTATATTAAAGGTGTTATTCGCTCGGTGGATTCCACTGGTTCATCAAATGTAACAACGATACTAAATATGTTCACTCTACGCCCTCTTTGCACTAACTCTACTGGTTGTTGGATTTTCGTCTATGTACCCACATAACTCGATATAATAACAATAACAATAAAATATGTGATCGAATAACAAAAACGGCTCTAAATTGTCTCTTGGCTAGATGGCGCTGAATTGGACCCTTCCTCCGCGGTCTGATACGAAGAAGGGGGGCTATCATCGTCAGGTTCCGGGCTAGGAGACTTCGAGTTCTCAATTTTCTCATCTATAGAGTCATTCAATATCTGAAAGCTCGAAAATTGCGTGGCAGACGACTGCGTTACTCCGTTGTATGAACCAAAGCTAGTTGGCACAGAGTAATGCTGCGTATCTGCTTCACTGGCGTAATTCGGCGTAGGACTGGTCGGACAATCAACATAGTGGCTGCTGCTGCTACTAAAGTAGTGTGCGTTAATACCAATGTTCTAGTTCAGCAACAGCTGATAGCATCTTCTTACCTTTCGCTGTCATAGGAATCATCTCCAAGCCATCGTGGCTCAAAATTTAATGAACTGGGAAACTCGTCAGCGCTACCACAATGATGTTGAGCGATCCTTTGCTGCTTCATACCTCATATTATATAGATCTCTCTCTGGCCAATATTGATGTAAATATCTGGTGAGCCCACGAACTTTGCTAGTTTTAGGAGGTGGTCTGGGTGTACGGCGTTGGTCGAGCATCATGAATATTTCGGGGTTACCGTAGGAAGCAGGTATCATCTCCGTTATCTGTTCCAAGACTGACTGTAATGGAATGACGTATAGCTCTTGAAAGTGGTTGATCCCAATGATGTATCCATAAAGCTTGCTCGTCAGGCAATCTATGACAAGGGCTCCACTGTCTCCGACAGATATTTCGCCTGTGCCATGCATGCAATTAGCAGCGATAGTAGAAAGAGGATCGCAAAGCCATACTTGGGTCTAGAAGAGTAACGGTCCAAACTTTGCATAGCTTGCTAAGCTTGTTGGAATTGGCAATAAATGAGGGTATGCTGCAAATAGTGCCAGAGAGGGCGCCCCGAGATGTCATGACTTCCACGCGCCGTTCTTGATAACCGGAGCCGGGTATATCGGGCAGTGCTAGACGGGGCCTTTCTGCCTTCCACTGGTCGCTCTTTTTAATCTCTATCAGAGACCAGTCCAGATTGAGAGAGTCGTTCCATTCAGCTTCCCGAGATCGACCCCAGACCCGCCTAGGGCTGACAGGAGCTCTGTCTCCAGAATCCCAAACAATGTCACTGTATAGGTCTTGTGTGTATCGTGGGCGATCTTGTTGCTGTCCGGTAGCTTGGGGCGGTTGGTTTTCTTTATCCCATTCATAAATATCCCTAATTTCAGCCATGTCATACTCTACATCTCCAAACCTGTATATATCCCCATCTCCATCTTCGCCTCCATTAGGCTCGACACTCTCCTCATCCTCATCATAAGCCCCACTGCTGTCATCTTCCTCAAAGGCATGAGCGGTTGATAGAAGAAAAATAGTGTCATCCACATTTGGAAACCGGATGCCACAAGTGATGGTGCTAATCCTATAATAATCATCATCCAATAGTAATGCTCCAGCAATGTACGAACTTTCCATTCGAATTCTGAGGCCATCTATTGGGCGCCCCAAATACTTCCAAGCAGGCCCGCTATACCAGTAAATTTCGAAACTCACAGCCATTTTGCTAGAATTGTATTGCTTCCGGACCTGCGGGCGATGTAGATGGCGCAAGATCCTTTGGCCCGTGCTTTTATCATCTTGAGGGTGGTATATCAAGATCGAAGGCGTGGCCTTGTCTATGCTAGTGCCACACATTCTCAATTTGTAGTCCGTTTTAGCCGGATGCTTGAGAATCGTCAAGTCGATTTCTTCAAGATTCCTTTGGAAAATATCCTTGACAACCAGATATCGTTTGCGGTAATCCTCGGGGATGCACCAATTCGCACGGGGGAAAACATAGACACGACTGCCGTCCAGATGAGTAGCACCAGGAAATTCATCGGGAGCACGAGCATGCATGTGATGTTGATGCACCAACTGCTGATCTGGTGCATTGACTTGCGTGGAGCCTGGCACCAACCTTCCCGCACCGGGGTTGTTCTCTTTAGGGAGTGCATCTGGTCGCAATGCGCTAGATGCAGTTGAGCCCGTGGCAGGAAAGTTTGCTACTGAAGCCGAAGATTGCGAATTATGGCTAAATTTTGCATACCAGCTTTTTTTGATCTTCTTGATAGGTCCTCCGGTGCTCGAGCTTCCACTTCGCGTTCTCTTGGTTCCAGCCGAATTCAGAGGCGTTGAATTCAGAGGCGTTGAATTCAGAGGCGTTGGTTCTACCGAGATATGAGAAGGCATTTTAATGACGTTTTTAAATGTGTTTAAGAATATAGGACCGAATCTTGGAATAGTATTCTTGTATGTCCGTTGGTTGAGATTGAGAGTGTGGTCCGAAGTAACGTAATGCGGGTAATATTGAGTGACATTCAGATTTACGCAATACGCGATTATATGGACTACATACATTTTGTCTAAATGTGATAAATCAACTATAGTCGGCGGTGAAGAAGTAAATTTCGATAAATAAATAAGAGGCGGTGGACAATTCCAGTTCTCCTCACAAGGCTCTGCGATGACCGGCATTAGCATGGATGGTTTGTATATTGACTATTGGTCCAATTAGGGTCCCGGTGGCTTGGTTGCTGCAAATTGCTGCAGATTGCATCAATGGTGATGTTCATGAGCCAATGAGGCAGGCAGATGCAGCACATAC
Organism: Trichoderma simmonsii; assembly: GCA_019565615.1. Lineage (NCBI taxonomy): Eukaryota > Fungi > Ascomycota > Sordariomycetes > Hypocreales > Hypocreaceae > Trichoderma > Trichoderma simmonsii. The sequence continues at coordinate 3,711,223 of CP075870.1, read as the reverse complement.
ATGCTTGCACACGACCAACATGCAGTTGCATTCTGCGGCGGCTGTGCGTACATGCAGTCAATTATCGGTGAGGCTTGCAGTGGGCGCGGCCTACGACAGAACGCCTTATTTCCCTGAAGCGATTACGTCTTAAGGCTAGTGGTATGAGTTCCTTGGATACATATTCTTACCCAAATGCCCGGTTTCGTGAGCTCGGATGTCTCGCTCTTACAAGTCGCCGACAAGAGCTCATAAGGACATAAACGAAACTACAATTTTCCAACTAAAAAGAATATATGAATCAATAATAATTAACGAGAAAAACATAGTATACAGAATGATATATGTCTCTTCTCATTATATACATACATATATATAGAGGTAATATTTATTAACAAGAGGGTCAGTAAAGCTGCAATAGCTAGGTCAGAGGAAGACTACGCCCCACCCTTTGACATACATATATATACATATACTTCATGTGCATCTTCCTGTATCTATCTATGTCTTTCTGCATTATCGAGAGGCTTACTGGAGTTGCAGAAGATCCCCCTATAAGTTCTGAGCTATTTTTTGTATCTTCGCGGTTAATATGGAACCTGGCACTCTGGGCTCCTCGCAAATAACATCTTTCGATGATGCTATTATAGCTCTTTGCAATGTAGCCGAACCTGTCAAGTCTCAATTTGTTGCTTTTCGCCGATTTTATCATGAGATGACACATACTGATGAGCAAACTGGCGACATTTCGATCTACAGTGGCAATCCGGGGCTAACATCTCACACTGCTGTCCTTCGGGCCGTTGATATGCTAAAGTCTCTATGCAATGAAGCCTCTGGTTTGGAAGCGTTTCAACAGGCTGCTTTTCCGGATTGTCTACCCAAAGACAGAGAAGTAGCGGCAAGAGTCACCACCCGATTAACTTTCATGGTTGACCCATCATCAAGAGATATCTACTCCATGCTATACAGAATCGAGAATGAGGATGCTTACCCTGTCAAATGGTTGCCAAACCAGACATTTATCCAGTTTTTTCATGCTGCTTTTCCAACCGAGTCAGTGGACTGTTGGAACAGTAACAAAGAATGCACGGATCTGATGGCATGGAGCTTGAGAAAGAGATTGGGCGTCGAGATAATTCCTACCAATGATCTGGCCGAACATCTTGTATACAACCCAAAGAGGAAGACACTGGCAGTTTTCCACCAAGTCGAATGGCTCAAGGCCCAAGTGCGATATACAGCGGATAGAAACTTGGAAGAGAGCATAGAGATGAGCTTTGCTAAGTTTGACATCTCAACCTTTCTTGCAGGAACATATGCAGATACTAATTCGTAACCAGCGGGACTCTTCCTCCACAGCTTCTCTTCGAGACCCTGTACACAATTTACGAAATTTTGTTCCGATATGTAACGGACGATGAGTCAGATGCGTTGGCACGAGAGCTTAGTTCAACATATGAGCTGAATGATTCGTCCGACGCTGCCTTTGATCCAAATCTCATTGTATGGGACGGCTTGTTTCGCACCCCGCCTTCCTTTAAGCTTGTATACTGGACGAAGAGGTTGAGGAATCTACAAGCAGCCGTGGATCACCCTCCGCCATCGAACGATCTCGTGTCATGGGTCGAGAGGCACACATCGGAGAGAACTGCACTTACGGTGGCTCTCATAGGTCTTTTTCTTACGGCAGCGTTTGGGCTGCTCAGCGTTCTGATAGGCATCGCTCAGCTTGTGGTTTCTCTAGAACAAAACAAGCTCGGTTCATAGCTCTGGATGTTGACCATTCTCTTCTACTGCTACTCTAGGTTCTTCGTCGCCACTGTTATCATCATATCGTCTTGAAATCTTCTGATTCTATACCTGATTAAAGAACATGTCGCTTCAATAAACATGTATGTACTTCCCTTGGATGGGCACGTGCTATCAACATCAACGGCGTATCTATTGACCACTGCTATTGGCGATAAATGAAACCCAGCCCATTAGAGAGCTAAACGATACTATTTACCAAGAGTTTAATCACGTTTCTGATAACTCCACGGGCTCATTTCAATGTGATCCTCCCGGATTTATCGGGCTGATTGGCTCCATTTCAGTGAATACAAGCTGCCACCGCCTGCCGAAAGCAGCAGGCGGGGTACTGCATTGGCGAGCTACCGCTGATACGAGCTTTGCGATATTGGGACGGAGGAACTGTTAGACCCGCGCAGTGGCATGTGATCAAGTCACTTCTCAAGAGGTCTCACAGTTGCATAAAGTAGAAGAACATAGGGTTCTCGCTAATGGGAGAAATTGTCACAAGAGTAATTGTAGAGATAGATGACCCTTTTCCCCAACAAATAGAACATCAAGTCTTTTGTTGAATGAGTACATCAGATGTCGAGTACCGGAACAAGTACCCTCAGCAATATGTCCGCTCAATCCGCCGCCGCTTTCAATCACCGCCCAAAAAGACCAATAATGCTTGTGTCCAACACCAATCATATCCAATCCTATCCGATCCATGCCAGACATCAATCATTTCCTGTAGCCACTTTACGGCCACAAGGACCACCTTTTTTTCTGCGGTCGCACCAGCTTTGCCGTCCACTGCCAGCGACTCACGGGCTCTGGAAAAACCCGAAGCTCCCGCTAAGCCTCCCAGCAGCTTGGGCTTTGGCCTTAGCCCCAGGGCTGAAGGAATCCGCCGTGGTTGGGCCAATCCAATAGCGCTAACACTATGACAGACAGCTCGAGCTAGGCAGAAGCAAGGGAGCGAATAAGCAGCCGCAACACCTGCGTCATCATGTGCTGCTCTCGAGCTGGGCCAAACCTTCACCTTACACCGTCTGACCTCGACTCGACTCAAAGCGGAAAAGCGAACAAGCAACGGGTGTCGTGTGTCTCGAGGGCGCTGGAACCGCTCTCCGTTGGCCTGCTGTTGCGTCCTGCATCTGACCAGCTGCCCTGACTGGCCGTTTGCTCTAGCCCGGCTTGATCGAGGCTGTCGGCAGTCCACATCCGTGAGCATATCCTATCAGGAAAGGCGTTGCCTGGCGGGCTGAGCTGCCTGCCTGACCTGGCCCAATAACTGCTGCAAGGCGAGCTTCACCACCAGGAAGCCACACCACCGCCTCTCTTCTGGAACTGTCCTTTATCTGCCTTGGGGCTCATGCCAGACTGCTGGGTTGAGCCTTTTTGCGCACCTTGACCTATATTTACACCTTAGAACGACTCATATACATATATCCTAAACATTACGCTTATGGCGGTTGATACCGAGGGGTCCGACATCAACATTCCTGCTCCCACAGCTGCCATGGGACTCACCCAGACGCCTGGAAAAGGCGCTGCGAGCCACGATGTTCATCCGTCTGGCAAGCGGGCTCATGGCCGAGGAGTGCAGATACTCCGAGGTCTGGCTCTCGCTGTGTACTTTTTAATCTGCTGTGTGACGTACGTTTACGATTCACTCGCCAGTAATCATATCATGAGTTTGGACAGAACCAATGCTTACGAGAATGCAGTATTGTCGCTTCGCAAGTTCTTGGGTGTTGGCTGTATTTCGTGAACCGCGAGATATACTATGATTACATGGCCTTAACCAAGCGGTGGTTTGCCATAGTTGTAACTTGGATGACACAGATTTGGGGCCCGGTAACGATCCGAATCAGTGGTGATGAGTCAGTCGCGGGAGAGATCCGTCCCACGGAAGGTGGCGGAGTGCAGTTCAACTTTCCCGAGCGCTTGGTGATGATAGCGAACCACCAGGTAAGAAGCTCTGGAGCGCGGCAGCGTCGACGTCAGTCGCTTAACCACTCTCATATGCAATCTCATTCATACGAGAACATTTGGTTTCGACTTCGGTTTCCCAGACATTGCTTTCGACATTGAGCTGACGAGCTTTGACAGATTTATACCGACTGGCTGTACCTCTGGTGGGTTGGCTACGTCAACCGAGCTTCGGCGCACGGCCACATTTACATCATTCTGAAGCAGTCACTGCAGTATATTCCAATCATCGGCTGGGGCATGACGTTTTACAGCTTCATCTTCATGTCTCGAAAGATGGCAACAGATCAGCCCCGGCTTGCCTATCGATTGAAGAAGCTGAAGCAGACCAGGACCGATCCCAGTGGGAAGGAGTATCGCATACCCATGTGGCTGCTGCTGTTCCCTGAAGGCACCAACATTTCTGGAAACGGTCGACGAAAGTCTGCTGCTTGGGCAGAAAAGAAAGGGTGGAAAGATCCTGAGCACGTGTTGCTACCTCGCAGCACTGGCAGCTTCTTTTGTCTCAACGAGCTCAGAGGAACGGTAGAATATGTCTACGACTGCACAGTGGCGTATGAAGGTGTTGGGTGAGTTTCCTGAGACACTTCGGTCCAACCAAAGAAACCGTGATATGCCAAAGATGACTAACCAGTAATATCTAGGCGAGGCAAATATGGCGAGAATATCTTTACGCTCTCTAGCACTTACCTTCAGGGCCGGCCACCCAAGTCCGTCAACTTCTACTGGCGAAAATTCAAGCTTTCAGATATTCCACTCGATGACGCAGACGAATTCGATGCCTGGCTGCGTGCAGAGTGGTACAAGAAGGACGCATTGATGGAACAGTACCTGACCACGGGACGATTCCCTACCATGGCCGGATCCAAGGTCGACTTTATCGAAACCAAGGTCCAGACAAAGACTCCATTGGAGATCCTGCAGGTCTTTTCCATTGTCGGCATTGCTGGTCTCGTCTGGCACAATTTGCAGCGATTTGGAGGTGCGGTCGGAAGAAGGTTTGGCTTCTTTGTGTAGAGTGAAGGTTTGTCGATTTGACGTTGCCGAATGGAGAATAATCTTTTCCATTGACACCTCACCTATAAACCCTTTCCTAAGAGCGTTTTTGGCGATGTTTGTGGTTTTCATTAGCGTTAGTATGCACGGATTTAGTCTTTTCTTTCTTGGATAACCAATGGGGCAGGATAATCAAGACGATTAACTGCAGACTTTTGGGCGTCTTCTGATGGTGCGGAGTTTGAAGGAGGGACTTTGCCTTGGGTGAATCATGAATTACCGAGGCATCGCGTATCATGGTGAACGGAAGGAATCGGGTTTGACTGGGCTTGGCTTGTTTGGCTTGGGTTGATTGGATTCTATTGGATTTAGCACCACTTTCGAAGTGGCAATAGTAGATAATGAAGCGTTCTTCATTGGACAGTTTGCTGCTCGATCTGTTGATGCCCGAGGTTGAAGCCAGGATGAGGGGACAAAAGAAATGGACGGTGCAAGTCGAACAATGAGGCGCCACGTCACCAAGCCTCAAAACGCCAGCTCGACCGAATCGCAGATGAAAAAGGTGTAAGAGACTCTGGTGACTGGATGCCAAGAATAGATAGTCGCAGCCCGGACTAGCCGGAACGACATGAACCTTGCGAAGCAGAAAATCCAGCAAGTGAGCAGCGAATCGGGGAATTTCAGGTACGTCTCTTGCTGATGTAGGCGTTGGCTACCATCTCTCATGCAATAATCTGGAGAACATCCTGCTTGGAGCTGAAAACCAAGAGCATGTCGTTGTTGAAATTAGCTTAGCTTTGGGGAAGGGCGGGTAGATGGAACCGGGGGTAAAAGATGGCGAGCCTCGGCATCTTCGAGGCCAGAAACGCGTATAATTGGTCGAAAAGAGAAGAATGAGGAGAAGCATGGGAGGGGGGAGGAGAATGTGGCGTTTTTTTTTTGGGAACCTGGGGAGAAGTGGATAGAGTGTCGGGAGTTTGTTTACGCGTGGAATGGAAGGGTCATGAGATTGTGGGTGTGTATACTGACTCTTGGAGTTTCTCATAGGATGGATGGCGATCAAGATGATGGTTGGGGAATCTGATGTTGCAGCACAGATGCCAAATGCAACACGTCCAGTACAACACGGCATCTCAATCTGGATGATCCATCAACCGATTCCTTCGCTTCTTGGTGCTACATACACACAGAATTGCCCCCATCTTCATGCACCCCAGCATGAAGCGTTACGCATGAATCGCCAAATCCGACCTAGGACAACAAAACCCCCAAGGCCCTAGATGGAGAGCAGCATCGCCACTTTTGCTGTTGTGATATACACGGGGCTAGCCATTTAAGCTACGCAGCTAGGGTCTTTAGAGTCTTGTCTAGCCTGGCTTCTTCCCCGCGGATGGGCCAACTTCCAAATATGGGGATGATGGCCGGGGTTGGTTGTGGCACACGAGATTTTTGTCGTTTGTTTGATGTTATAACGGTATGATGATGGATTGTGAATCATGAGGGACAGCTTACTGTGTTTCTTGGGGGATTATCTTGCGGTAAAATATATTTGGATGTGAGATGTTGCGCCTGTTTCTGAGAATCGGTGTCTCATACTGCAAAAGACGTGTGCTTCATCGTCCCCTGTATCCTCCGCTGTACGAAGCAACCAACCCCCGTCATCCATACCTATCTGCTATCCAACCAACATTGCATATCTCAGCCAAGACATCGCTCGGTCCGCATAATGTCCAAGCGTTCGTTGCCCGGCTTCCCCCAGCGGCAAACATGGATGTACGAGTACCATATCCCCTCCCCAGAAGCCTGGTCCAACACCCTGGTATAAGCATAAAATAGGCTACTATTAAGTAGGGCCCAGAATCTGGACCCTCACAGTTGGGAGCTTAAAAAAAGGGCAGGGACCCCACTTGGAAAAAGTCTGGGGGAAGAAAGGGCCCGGCTCTTTTTTTATTTTTCTTGGCGAGAGGCCGGGATGGGGGATGGCTTGCGAGGAGGGACTCGATGTTCTCTACTTAGCTGCGTGCTGTTACTACTGGAGGGGGTGAGGGGAATTGGGGACGTTAGTTTGCTCGCCACATGGATAGACACGGATGGGATAGGATAGGCTGGATAATTGTCTTGGTATTGGGGGGAACTAGTAGTATGGATTGAGCTTTGATGTGGATGGTTTTGTCCGCGTGGGAGTTCATTCCTGGGTAGCGAGATGGCGGAAGAGACCGCCAAGTTTGCTGGGGGGAAAGATCTTGGCGACGCATCTGCTTTTGTGTATATATAGGCCGATATGCTTGTACATGATTCTCCCTGCCGATCCCTTTTCGCGTGTCTCTCCATGTCTCTCGGGCGCGGGAACACAAACACCTTTCAACCACCTACCTCTTTATTTTTCTCATTAGTTTTCTCATCTCTCAGGACTTAACTGCTTCTACTTCATACTTGTAACTGAGGAGAAATAGACGCAATGGCTGAGTCCGAGAAGCGTGACCTCGAGAAGCGCGAGCTCGAGGATGTCGGCGTTGATCCGATCCGTGACTCGGAGAGCAATGCCAAGCCCATGACGCTTCAAGACAGTGAAGAGGACTTTGGCTTCACACCTGAGGAGCAGCGCAAGATTCTGTGGAAGGTCGACAGACGCTTGGTCGTCACCGTCGGAGCCATGTATTGGTGAGATTTGATCTCAATCGACTATAAAGACTTTATCTTAACGCGTTCAAGTGTCTCGCTCATGGATCGTACCAATTTATCTGCCGCGAACATTGCAGGTAATTTCACCCTTTTGACGTAAAGAACCACAAGCTGATTCCCTTAGGTATGGGTGTTGAGCTGAAGCTTATCAACAACCGCTATGTAAGTCCTCTCTCCACATCACATCCCTCAGAATAAACCACTCACAAACGCTCTAGAATATTGCCAATCTCGTCTTTTTCACCACATACATCGTCTTTCAACCCCCTTCCACCATCCTCATTCGCAAAATCGGACCTCGTCTACACCTCGCCTTCATCACACTGCTCTGGGGCGCCGTCATGATCGGCATGGGCTTCGTCAAGAACTTTCCGCAATTAGCAGCTATGAGAACAGTCTTAGGCGTCCTCGAAGCTGGTTTCTTTCCTTCTTGTGTCTACCTTCTTTCTACGTGGTACACGAGGTACGAGGTTGGAAAGCGATATTCCATGTTTTATCTCCTAGGCTGCGTTGCCTCCGCCTTTGCTGGCATTCTCGCCTACGGTGTAAGTCATCTTCATTATAAATGTGCACAAAGGGCTCACAAAGTTCACAGCTTATGCAACTCAACGGCCGCGAGAACCTCACTGGCTGGCGCTGGATCTTCATCATCGAAGGCACCCTCACCTGCGCCCTGGGCATCGCCGGCTACTGGCTCCTCGTGGATTTTCCCGATTCCAAGCGTCTGACGTGGAATTTCCTTGGCCAGCGTGAGCTCGACTGGATCGTCCATCGCATCCAGCGTGATCGAGGCGACTCAAAGGTCCCCAAGTTCAATTTGCGAAAGTTCCTTGGTGCTGGAACTGATTGGAAGATTTGGGCATATGCTCTAATTTTTGGGCTTTCGACCACGATAACCTATTCGTTGGCCTTCACCCTCCCTTTAATCCTAAGACAAAGCCTCCATTTCTCCATCGGAGCGTCTCAATGCCTCGTTGCTCCCCCGTATGTATTGGCAGGTATTGTCATGTTCTCAGGTGCATGGGTGGGTGATAAGATGCGAGTCCGCGGCCCCATTGTCATCTTCAACATGGTACTCTGCCTCATCGGACTACCCATTATGGGTTGGGCTCCGAGTCCCGGCGTTCGTTATTTTGGCGTCTTCCTCGTTACGGCTGGTGCTAATGCCAATATTCCGGCTGCCATGTCGTTACAGGCGAATAACGTTCGTGGACAGTGGAAACGTGCCTTATGTAGTGCGACGCTCGTTGGGTTCGGCGGTCTGGGAGGCATTGCTGGCAGCTTAGTTTTTAGAGAGCAAGATGCCGCCACTGGATATAAGCCAGGCCTATATGCCTCCATTGCTTGTGCTTTATTGAACATCATCCTTGTTCTCCTCCTCGATCTTGGGTTTTGGAGGGCAAACAGCAAAGCAGACAAGGAAGGTCTTCTGCTTGAAGCTCACGATGTAAGTGACACACCCCGCTTTTGATATTTGACGATAACTGATCTGTAATGATACATAGGAGGATGCTACTCCGGGTTTCAGATACACGTATTGATGAATCTGGAGGAAGATGGGTGAATCAAGGTTTACGTGTATATGACCAATGATGGCAACAAGTGAGTTGCGATGCTACGTATAATAATTCTTTCTTTTAAAACGACAATAATGATATAAATTATATCTTATATAGTAGTAAACTCTCTCGGGTGATATAAATCGACGTAAGCCAATCGAACTAGTCGTAAGCGATGAATTATACCTCATATCCTAACTATAAACAAATAGCATTACAGGATACATGTAGGCAGATTACATGAGTCATAAACTATAATCCGGGGAGTTTCGGTGCTGCTATCATCCTCTCTCCCTCTCCCTCTCAGACCGACATATTAAATAAGAAGTCTTCTCGCCCCGGTTGCCTCTCATTCTCTTTTCCTTTATCCCTCTTGGCCCTCCCTTTCACAGGTGCATGAACCACTAAACTCGACGAGATTGACGACAGACCATCCCTATGATCTAGCGCTTGATTGCTTGGCCCCGAAGGCGTTCTCGGAGTGAAGGTCTCATGCCCTGAAGGGCCCCTATTGCGCACACTGCCGCCCTGCTGCGCGTTATACAAGACCCTCCGTGCCGGCGTCTTCAAAGGTTTCGTGCGCCGTTTCCCGTCATCACGAGAACTTCCGCCGGCTTGACTAGGCGGAGGTTGTCTTTTAGTACGTATAGTGGGCGTATTATCGTTTCGGCGCAAGAATTTCTGAGGAATGCCAAACATTGAAGCACGCCTGGGAGCCTCATCCTCGAATGGCCCAGTAACGGACCTTTCGAAAGTGTAATATCTTTCATCCGGAGATGCCTCGCGGGTGGCATTACGTTCAAAGATGATGCTGAAGACTGTGTATGTGAGGCATGCTAGGATGCCGATAGACATGAGGAGACATATGAAGAAGATAACTGGCCAAAAGTGGTCAGGAAGCATTTTGGTTATTTTGAGTATATCTATGAGGGTATTGAACCTATTCGTGGGGTATTCAAGAGAGTCAAGGTATATAGAGGTGTCATTTACATCACAATCACTGCCGCATGTGGGATCAAGAGCTACGACCTATACCATGCTCATATATCATCACAAATCAGTTATTTGTTGTCACACACTCGTTTTTATAAGACGGTGAATCACTCACATTGTCAATCTCGGTCAAAATCAGTGAACGAGAAGTTGTCGTCGCACTAATTTCTCGACTGCGTTACTATCAACGTTGGATTGATTAGATGTTCTATTCGTCGATAGCCGAATAACTGCTCCTTTAAAAAGAAAACTTTTAATAGAACTTAATGAGTGATGTTTGGCGAACTCTTTTGCTTTGTAGCTGAATAACTTCCCAGGGAAAAAATCCTCCCAACGCTCCAAACAAATATCGCTCTCCTAGTCAAACGCCATAGACATCCCCATTTTGCAATCCCATACCGATAAACCCGTCGTTTAGCTCACCATCACCATCCATGACGTCTGCTCACGACAGCCAGTTTGTCTTCGCCTCATCATTGCTTGCCGCGTATTCCGTGTTTGCGCGACGTTTCTTCCAGCAACGCTCATCGTTCTCTTCAAGGGAGCGGCGAATGAAGCTCACATCAGTCGCGATTGCTGCCTGACACTCGAGCAGTTCCTTGCTGAGCTCTTTGTATGCCCACTCCTTCCATTTCTCCTCCATTCCCATCATGTAATGCCGGATCATGGCTGTACCGTCACGAATCTTGTGGCGTACCGCGCTAGATGTGATATCTTCACTGTGCTGCAATCCTTCCAGTTCGTTGATGGCGGCGTAGATTGGCTCCATAGCTGACTGACCCTGTACCACTTGAGTCTCTCTCCATTCGTAGGTCTCGAGATCTTCAGTTGCCTCTTTCACCCATACCTCGACTTCCTGCTTCCCTGCTTGTCTGCTCCACGTCTCTAACCATTCCTTCATATCCGGAGGTAACACGATGACAATCTCCTTGGTTAGAGATGCCGCACACTCGTCGTTTGTAGTCGTTGACCACAACTCCTTCATGATCTTGACCATATGGGGAACAACCAGATCTACTGCTTGTACCCTGGTAATCTTCTTAGTCGTTGTGGTTGTCACAGGCCGTGATGGCATCTGGGATTTGAGCATTATACCAACCTGACTCTTGGTATCATCCACCTCAGCAGACTTTTGCAGGATTGGCTGAGACAATCCCGTCTCGCCGAAGCCACCAGGAGTTTCAGCCTTCACTGCTTTGGGCTTCCGGTTTGGCATGACATGTTTGGTTCGAATGATCTTGTTTCCATGCTCGTTGTAGTGCTTAACTGATGCATGTGCAAACTCAAAGACCTTGTATCTCGTCACGAGGCAGGTACTCTCATCCAAGCCGCCCGTGTCAACCTTGCGAAGCAGCTTAACGACAATCGAGGGTACGACAGTTGTGGCTGGCAGAATGTAGTATTTTCCATGCAGCTCGGAATGATACGCAACATCCCTTAACTTTATAATGACTTCTTTGTAGGGACTCCAACTGCTCCAACGTTGTGCTTCCAGAGCATGCGAGGCTAAACATCTGCGGACACATGCCTCGAAGCAGTCAGAATAATCCTCAGGTCTGAGACGCAAAAGCCGAAATGCGCCCTCGACGAGTAAACGGCAATATTTGCGTCGCTCAACCTCGCCCAGGCTCCGGGTGTCTATGGCGTCAACGCCCTTGTAGTTTTTCTGCAATACCTTGAACTCTGCCTGTATTCTTGCGAGCTCTGTCTCGTCCCATGCGATCTGAGGGTCCGAAATCTCAACGACCGGATCATTATCACGATATTTGGCCATGATCATTTGGTAACTTGTTCGTCTAGGGAAGCATAATATGTGTATGTTTGTCGAGTGAAGGTTGAGATTTGGTGTTGGTCAAGGGCCACAACGTTGAGTCGAAATGTGTTATGAAAGAAGAAAAGGAAAAAGGGAACAGAAAAGATTTCTCACTTTTATAGTGAGTGGAAAATAGCCGAACAAAAAAAAACTTCTCATATACCACGCAGCTGGCAAACAATCCGCACGTTTATCAGCTATATGTACATTACCGAAGTGGCGTACAGTTGTCAAGTTCAGAGCGTTACCTTCGTTATCGGTTTTGGGCTCTTCCACAGGAACCGCCATTTCCTAAACGTGGAGCAGCAGTCTAGCATCCCAATTTTGCTATCCAGTATTCCATATCTCAAAGGTGAAGATACCTGTAGCGATAGTAGCAGACACAAACTTAGGGAACTACCTATAAATTGAAGACTTTTCTTCGCATCCTATTCCAATCCGGAAACCATATGGCAAGTTGTCCAATACCGCCATGGGGAGAACAAATATCCCAATATCCAAATCCCACCGTCACGACGAATGATTCAATAGAAGAAAGCTTGTCGGGCGAATGGGATGCAAGAAGATGGAGGAGGAGCCGTTTAAATCAGTAATAAACCATGAATCTCTATTATCGAGAAACAACTATAGAATGTACAGGCTAAATAAGATCTTCAAGAGCTTGATTGTATCTAATGCTAAGATGTCGGTAATGTTCGCTGTCATCTCATTGCAATCGGCATCTTGTGCCCAGACTTGACTTATCCTCGCTGCATCTTCACGGATAAGCGCCGGCGGATGATGCCGAGCTGAAGCAACCGTTACAGTGCAGATGAAGATGCATGCACGAACGAGATAAGATGCTGATGCCAATGCTCAAACCAGGCTTAAACTCCATCTCCAACTGAAAGCTGACACAGTGTCTCCCGCACCGTGACGTGACATACCCACGTGGACCTTGGCAACACAAGCCCCATTCGTCAAAGTAAGTCTTGGCCGTCAAAAAGTTCTTTCAAGGGAGGCAGGTAAAAAAAAGAAAAAGTATTCAAACCCACAAGCCTCGGTGAACAGAAGGAACGTGGCGGGCGAGTGTTGAGCGCATATAAGAAAGCGAGCGTCTGTCGTCTTGCGCCTTTATCGATACTGTCTGATAAGCTTCAACAAGTCTTTTTGGGTACTGATTCATCGCGATTCTCCGGCTAGGCTTCACTGGGCCGTTGCTATACGAAGAATCCCGCCGGCGGGGACATCTCGAGAGGCTGAAAACCACCATGAAGGCCTCAGTCGTGCTGTCGGCTCTTGCGGGCTGTGCGGTGGCAGACGATGTGCTCTATAGCAGACGGCTGCTCAAGCGAGGGATTGACGATGAAGGGCACTACAACATGTGTAAGGCTTCGCTTCACTATTCATTCATCTAGATCCATTACGCTGACTCGATCTCGAATAGCCTTCTTCCACGTCAACGACGTCCATGCTCATCTTGATCAGTACGTCAAAGCCGGCACGGACTGCACCGACCCTTCCAAGGGATGCTTCGGCGGCTACGCTCGCATCAAGACAAAAGTCACCGAGCTGCGCGCCCAGTACCCAGACCATCTATGGCTGAACGCCGGCGACGAGTTCCAGGGCACGCTGTTCTACTCATTCTACGGTGGAGAGAAGATTGCCGAGACGATGAACGACCTCAAGTTCGACGCCATGACGCTGGGAAACCACGAGTGGGACGGCGGCGATGAGAAGCTGGGCTTGTTTCTGAAGAACTTGACGTTTCCCGTTGTTTCTTGCAATGTGAAGAGCGAGTACGCCGATCTCAAGTCAACGATTAAGAATTATCACATCTTTGAAGAACATGGGCTGGCTGTTATCGGGGCAACGACACCGACGACTCCGACAATTTCGCATGTTGGCGAACTGACTACCTTTCTCGACCCAGTGGAAGAGGTTCAAAAGGCCATTTGGGAGATTCGCAACACAACCGACATTAAGCGCATTGTTGCCTTGACGCACATTGGCTACGACGTCGATCAGCAGCTTGCGTCTCAGACAGAAGGCCTGTCCCTCATCATTGGCGGCCACAGCCATACGCTGCTGGGAGACATGGAAGGTGCGCAGGGCAAATATCCGACAATTGTCGATGATCTGGTCGGTAATGAAGTCTTCATCGTGACTTCGTGGAGATGGGGAGAAAATCTGGGGTCAATCTCAGTTACCTTTGACAATGACGGAAAAGCTCTTGCATATCGAGGCGCTCCGATCCACATGGACAACACGACCAAGCTGGAGCCCGATCTTCAGGCCAAAGTCACTGCGTGGAGAGGCCCATTCGAGGATTTTGCCAACGAAGTTATCGGCACAACAGAGAACACTCTCGACCAGACTGCCTGCCAGAGCGGCGACTGTCTCCTTGGCCAGGTCATGGCTGATGCCGCATTCGAGTACCTGTACAATCTTACCACAGACGCTCCAGAAGACCAGAGGCCGAGCTTTGCACTCATCAACGCGGGCGGTGTTCGAGCAACCATCGACGCCGGCAACATCACGCGAGGCCAAGTCATTACGTCGTTCCCCTTCGGCAACGCCGTCACCAAACTGACCTACTCGGGCGAGGATCTCCTCCAGATCCTCGAGGGATGCGTATCCCGCGTCAACCAATTCAACAACCAGAAGCTCTCATCCTGGTTCCAGATCTCGCACAACCTCAACGTCAAGTATAATCCATCGAATCCTCCTGGGTTCATGCTCATGGATGCAAGGATCTCGGGACAGAGAATCGACCCGGAGAAGGAGTATGTCATTGCCACGGTGGATTTTGTTGCCGGTGGAGGAGACAATATCTTGCCCAAGAGAAGTGATTTCGTGGTGTTGGATACGCTGGATGAGGTGCTGGTGGATTACATTAAAGCGAAGACGCCGTTGACGAATGCGCTGGAGAAGAGAGTGGGAAAGGTTGGGAAATGCACAGACAAGGTACAGAAAGTATTTTCGGCTTAAATTTGGAGTAGATTACTTGGGTTATAAATAGATTTTGTTTACAGACTCCGTGGATAAGAGACCCATGTAACAAGACGGATCGAGCGTTGAGTCCTTCTGAAGATGCACCGAAGTTGTGGCGAACCTCTCACATCGTATTAATCCCACATCCATATCCACACCTTTCGAAAAGCAATTTCGTAAACATGTCTTTATCCTTTCATCTCATCCCACTCTCACGAAATCTGCTTCACAACAGACTCTATATCAACAAGATCCCAAACATCCCCAAACTTATTCCCCTCAACCACATGATACAACGTAAACTGCGACGTCGTAATCTTCCTTCCAGTAGCCTCAATCCCCTGAAAACTTCCCTTATGCGTCCCCGTAACTTTAAAATGGCACGCAAGATAATCCCCCTCAATCGTAAGATGCCTCAACTCCCAGTGCCAGTCAGGAAACGCAGTCACCAGCGGCTCGAACTGCGCCGTGACTTTTTTGGGGTCCCAGGGCTCGTCATTGACATTTAAAGGCGAAGTATAGAAATTTTCCATTCCTGAAAAGTTGTGTGAGTTGCAGTGTTGGAGGTATGAATCGTATAGCGCTCGGTATTCTTCAACTTTGGTGTTGGCTGCCATGGTGACGATGAGTTGATGAGCCAATCAATTTGCGCGTTTGAGTTTGTAAATGCGTGATGTATTGCCTAGAAGACTTGGAAAGGAGTTGTCAACTAACTGAAAAGAGAATAGAAACTAAACTGCAGACAGAACAGTTCTATATATATATATACATGTGGATAATTGAAGAGCAATACGCACCTGCAACGGTAATATCTGCGCTGACTGATCACAATGCTTATGTTGATTTCGTAATTGTGACAGGATGCCTTCTTGGCGGGCCGCACTGCCTCAAGTAGGAATAAATTGAAGGATGCGTAATGCCGCCCAGGCTCTAGCAGCGCTTTCTAATGCCTCTGTAAGCCTTACGAACAGTTGAAGTCGGAATAGGCTTTGGCTCCTTGTTACATTGAGCTGCTTACTGGATGCCCTAGTAGCATGCAGCGCAAGCCAAGCCAATCGCACGGCTTGTCACGAAAAAGCTCGAGACCAGAGAATGGTCATGTATGGGTTGCTTGCAGAAACAAACTCCTTGTATTCTCTCTATTACTCATAAATGACACCTCAAAGTTCCAATAATTCCCAGCCTGACGTACTCAGAAATGTTCCAACTCAGCAGCCCTTTATCTTGTAAATGGCATCGCCTACTAGTCTGTATCTCCAAGAGATTATCCCGACCTCCGCGACATAAAGCAACTCGACAGTAACGGCGCCTATAGATGAATCGACGCAACTCGTGTCCACATTCGTCACACTCGAATCTCCCATCAATAAATTTTCACAATCTTCTATGTATGCACCGTAGTCGATCAAAGAGCGCCCGCCTGATTCCCGCTTCAAACTCTACCATCGCACAACCTTCCACAAGGTTCTCAAGTCCTGCCACGCGATTCACGCGATCTAGCAATCTGTTCTCGTTCCACCTCCAGCTCCGACGTGAATAAGTGACGGGGAAGAAATGCCGAACAGTCGGGTAGATAGCAGCAGGTCTTTTCCCCCGCGCTGTATCACGCTGAGGGGGGTTGGTTTGCCACAGCATCCAGGGGAGGAAAAAGCCCATCAAGAATAGCTAATTGAAATCGTTCTTCATTGCATCCGTGACAATAAATATGACCTCCAGGGTATTTCAAAGTCTCAGTGAAGAGGGTTTCTTCCTTGCAGACGATACAGCGTCCTTTCTTGGATTCCTTGGCTTGGTTGGGCTTTTCGGCTTCGGGGGCTTCTTTAGCTTCCGTGAAGGCAACACCTGCTGCAACAGAATCAGTTAATACCATGCGCTCATCCTCTTGACTAGCTTTATCGCATTGGTTGGGTTCGTTTGCTTTACCTGTCCGGGTGTCTGGCTGAGACTCTTCTGTGTGACTGGCTCTGGTAGCCGTAGTGAACCGATCGGCCAGTGCTTCTTCTCTGGGTGCAGGTCCAGCGGTGGCCTGAGGCTGGTGATCATTATCCTACGATGATGCAAATCCGCTGTTCAAGCCACTATGCGTGTAAAATGTCTCCAGTGACAACAGTTCTTGCTCATAGAGCCAGGCTGCGATTTCGGCATCGGGGGGAGGATCGCCCTCGCGGTGTTTGCCTTTCATCAGTGAATTGGCATCTTCAAGCTCCAAGGCTACCATCATCTGTAGCGTTTCTTGATCGATGTTATTGTCCATCTTGGTGGATTTTTGAAGGACGATGCCGAGTAAGAGGAGAGAAGGGCAGAGAGAAGGGCAGAGAGAAGGGCAGAGAGAAGCATAGAGAGAAGAGTCGAGGGGAGAAAGGTACAGGTGAAGGTGTTTCGCCCGTTTGTTCAGTGGTCCGTGCACAAGCATCCGACCATGAATCTATTCTTCTCCATGTTTCCCATCTGATTACGCTAAATAGGTGTGTGAGATTCTGGTATGCGGTGTGTATGGTAAAATGACATATTGCGGTGGGCAGATATGAAAAATGCCACTTTTAAGATTCTAGGCAGTTTGTTGGTCGTGTCAAAATTTGTCAGCGTGATATTGCTATCCCAACAATTGACTTTGAATTCGATGGGCAATTCACTTTTGAATGATAAGGCTCGCTCAGAAAGTGAGGGCTCATACATTAAAGCGTTTTACGAAGAAGTAAAAGAGTTGAATTATATGTCAGGCCGCCACGGTAAGTTGCTGCCAGGTCCCCAAGCCCAGATGGACAAGCTAGACCTTGGATGATAGTGACGATGATGAATTTGCGTGGTGGGATCCATCATCTGTCACCTCAGCTTGGGTTGGACTCTCAGAATCCCGGCGGCGGCCTGTATCATTCCAGGAACAGACGATAAGGCGAGCTAGTAGTCGATCTCGTTCTCTCGAGCGGCGAAGTTGATCAACGGAGCGGCTGTGGGGGGTTTCTCTTTGCATCTAGAGAACACGCAACACCGAAAGTAGATGAACCATATTCACCGATTCGCCCACTGGATTTGATCCCGGCAACGCATGCACAACCGCGTCTCGCAGCGAGTAGTACAAGCCCAGAGTCGTGGCAAATGGCTTCGGCACAGTTCACAGATCCACCGGCGCCTGTCCGCCCTGTTCGCATCCGCCAAGACGGAGTACATGTAGTGAGCGCAATGATCAATCACCCTTTCACGCTCAGGATCGCGGTCCACTCCAAGTGGGAAAAGACGCGACACAGCAACATTGCGGTCAGCGACCACCACAGCGAGGGCACTCGAAGATTTCGAACACCCAAACGAGAAATTATACACCAGTTGTTCAAGTATCTGCTACTATATCTATATTTCTCTAGTAACTACTACTAGGTTTATATGCTTATAGTAACTGCTACTATAGTTACATAGAGCAACTACTATTATATAAGGGGTAAAAGTGTAATCAGGGAAGGGACAGCGAAGGGCAAAGTTGAACAAACAGAAATACTAAAGGCGCTAGGCTCAAAATGCATGGAAGATGAATCTTGCATATAAACGCGTCATGTGCAATGCTTTTGCCTGGCCATTCATACCTGCGTTAGTGGCCAGAGATTTAGTTGGTATTCGTGCATCTCGACATCTTGATCTGGTATCCAGACAAGGAGATTGTCCGCTAGGAGCAGCATCCGAGATCCCAGCACCAACAGTCATGGTTGGCATCTTCTTGAGGGACATAGGCTTGACTTGTGCCGCTGTTGGACTACTAAAGGACCAACTTTTTCTGCCCAAGTATCAGTTGAAATGTAAACCATGAGTTAGTCGATACAGTAAAAAAAGGGAAGATGTTGAACTTTAATAAGTCACGGGACCTTGGTCGAGTGAATCACTGCAAGACGATATATCACTATAGCAACAATAACATCACATCTTCACAGCAGAATTTCACCTTCATCTTCGCCTTCTACACTTCACGACAAAATCAGATCCCTTACAAGCTCAATATCCAGCAAACCATCTTCCCATCAACAATGGCAAATCGTGAAGCAGGTCAAGCTGCTTACCAGCAGCAGCTTCCCCCAACTTATCCAGGCCCAGTCACGAGCACAACAGAATGTACATCAACCTCCGTTAGCTTCTTCCTTCATCATCAGTTCATCAATGCTCATCATCAATCTAGCACCGTCTCAGAGCCTCCTTGCAAAGCAGCGGAACCTCGCTCCGACACTCACTTCGACACAAGATCAGAACAAGATGCCCCTAGGAGGTCCCGACAAGGAAGTCTTGGTGGTAAACAAGATGAATTCTTATATCTAGAGGCATCTTGCTAACGACTTGCCTAGGAGCGGACTCACAATACAGGTGCTCAGACGCCAGGATCACTCGCCGCACAGATTGAACACGAGATACAACAAAAGACTTCCACCTAGCAGAGGTTATGCCTATTAGAGTCTACACCTAAGCAAAGTCAACAGACATGAATGGAGGGTAGATAGTCTCAACGCCTAAGCTATTCAATCTCCAAAAAAAATGCACTGCGCCGTGACTAAACATCAGGTCCCTCTTCTCGCTGTGCCATCAATACAGGGAATATAGAAATCCAATCTCCATATTCGCTACCATCATCTTAACTATTCTTCTGGTCAAGAGCCTTACCTAGAATCTGCGGTCGCACTTAAAATAGACCGTATCAATCATGCGCTTCGCCGCCAGAGCATTGCTGTCATAAGACGGCAACGGCCCCGTCGCCGGATTCCCATTCTTGTCCACAGCTTTAAAGTCAAACATGGCGAAAAAGGTGGCTGTAGAAACGAACAATTCCAGTTTTGCAATCTATCAACCCGTTAGCTTTTTCGATCGTTCATCATCACTTCTCATGCTTACTCTCATTCCCACTATGTCAATGTTAGCTTGTCATCCAAATTCCAGCCGATTGAGTGTCGGAGCCTGCTTACAACATGGGTGCAATCCAGTTCCCCAGCCAATATATCCATGCTGGCGTTTCTTATCTTCTCCTCTTTCGGGGAAATATCGCCCAGGATCCCATTTGAGAGGATCTTTGTAAATCGCCTCGTCCATATGGATATCGGAAACATGATATACCTTTCAGCAAAATATCAGCATCGCTTATTCTCACCATTTAGTCATAAAGCTCACCGCAAAAGCTTGGTTCGGAACGACGACACCGGTATCACCTAGCACAATATCCTTTCCAGAAGTATTCTGGCGAATCGAAGCCCCCATGAGGTTCAGTCGGATGCTATCCCGCACTCCAAAGTCGATACACGGGAACTCAGACTCCCATGCCTCGAGAGAAAGCCCTGCTAGAACTTCTACGGGCGTCTGGTCGTCTGAAGTCCGGTATTTCTCAACAGCTGCGTCGACTTCAGCTCTGACCTTGGCGTACCAGATGGGGTCATAGGCGAGATAGCAGAGGATCCATGCGGACTGGACTCCCGTATTGATCAAGCCTGCGAACAAGGCTCCAATAATAAACTATTCAGTAGCCAGTTAGTTCGTATTACATTCACCATCAAGTCAGATACTTACGGCCGAGGACAGCAAATCGCTCTCTCCCTTGTCCATCAGATATTGCATAACATCTTCCGCCTTACGACCGGATTTTCTCCTCTCCCGTATTATATCCCCAAACAGCATATGCAATTTTGCCCCCGCCCATAACTTGTTGAGCTTCGTAGGTGTAGGTAGCCACGGAAACATGACCTGTATGGCGGCAGTCTTATCCAGCTTCTCGTACAACCGCATCGTCTTCTCCTGAAGTGCAGGGTCTTCGGCAACGTCATGGCAGCCGACGGTGCGATGAGTGAATTTGTAGAGCAAATCATAAAGAACTACAAAGGGATCCATGGGAACAGACGTATCGGTTGCGGAAAAGGTATCGCAAGCATCTTTGTTCAGGTAGGGAAGACAAGTGGCCAAGTGTTCCTTGCCGGTAAGCTTCTTGAATAGTACTATAAAGTAAGCACTCATGTTGCAGCCAAGCATATGGTCAATGTCAGGGCCAGCAGAAAAGAGTTTCCTGAATCTACGGCCTAGTCAGTCTCTTTCGCCCAACACGCAGGTGCTTATGCAAGGGAGGAGTCCATACCCAGCGCTCAGATCAAGACCTCTGGTATTAAAATAAGCTGAGCGAGCTTTTTCTCCTGAGAGAGCAACGATGGGATAGGAGCCATAGTAAAAGTTAAAGTAGCCGTTGGGACTACGTTTCGTGCCTTCTCGTAGGAAATCGCCTCTCTTGGTGAAGAAGTTGAGGGAGCCGATGAACGGCACACCCCATTCCGTAAAAGACGCACCCGAAGGGAGGCCAGGCCGCCTCAACAAACGAACAAGAAGCGAGATAACAAGAGTAGCCGCCAGCAGCAAAGCGCTCGCAGGCCAGTCCCGCGGCGAAGCAAGTGTAGCGACGAGGCTCACCATCGTGGAAAACCTTCAACAGCGTTGCAAATAAGCAGAATCAAGATGTCTCCCTCGTCAAACACAACACTTCGCCCCTTTTTTCGAATGGGAACAAGACGGGCATTTATACCAACACAATTATACTTTTTCGGAGACCTTGTCCAACCCGACGCTGCGTATTGGCTGCGCCATGTGAGACATCCCCATATAGAAACCGTGATGACGGGTGCGACATCCGGCTAACATTTTTAACCTTCAACCTGTCAGACTATAGCTCTTCTTCTAACTCGGAAAGCAACTAGATCGGAGGGACGATCGATTGACACGAGGGGTAGAGCGGCTTGTTGCATTGAAGAGCATTGTCTTAATTCGTTGCGCGGCATCGTGTGGCTTGGGAATACGTCGTACTGCTGAGGACGATGCCGTGTCCCGCTTACAAGATTGCCTTCGGATGCGGAGAAGGGGCATGTCATGCAGGTGAGTCTGCTGCAGCCACGTTGGACGGGATGATGATGGCGAATCAAGGGGGCAATGAGACACTGTCTTGATGTAGACGTCTCATTCATGGCTATGGGGTGGCAAGGAGTAAGAGGAAACGAGAACTGCGGAACCGACCCATGGCTATTTGTGACGAAATAGTTATTTGATACATTGTATAGAATGTGTAAAACAATCAGCGTTCATTAATTGATCCTCTAAAAGACTCATAATGTAGCATGTAAAGACTCAACTGACACGACAAATCTCTTACAACACCATTACACCCCCACATCCCTTACATCACCGTATCATCTCGCATCACACAGCATCCCGAGCTGGAGCAATGAATTCCGCCGCTGCCCTCTCCGCAATAGCATACAGTGTAGCAGTAAGATGTCCGCTGATCTGCAACGGTATCACAGAAGCATCCACCACCCGCACATTTTTCGTGCCATACACGCGAAGCTGCGGATCGACAACTCCGCCAAGTTTTCTCGGAAGCATCGCCGCGGTCCCAATGGGGTGTGCGTTCGATATCACGGTATTATCTGTAAAGTTCTTCCATTGATTCCATGAAGCGTCTGGCGAAAGAGCTTGCTGCAAATCAGTCTCGATACTGGTAGATATGGGCGGGGTGTTCCAGAACGTTGCTGCAAGGCGTCCAATAGCAATTTGAACAATCATGTCAAAGTCTATAGCCATGAATCTCGGGTTGATCTTTGGTGTGTTGATGTCGTCGGTCGAGTTGAGGTGTACACTCCCACGGCTGAAAGGCAGAGTACCCCAGTACGCTGAAAAAGCACCAGTGCCACTCGCAGTAGATAATATTTCAGCAATGGTCACATCCTTTTCAAAGATTAAATCGTATTGAACTCGAAGGAGTTGCTCGACTGCCGAGGCGTTTAAAGCTCTATTTGTCTCCTTGGAAATCTGCCGTGCCCAGTGCGGTAGGAGCAGCTTTGTCACATCAGATACCCTTTTAAAGCCGTCCCCGAAAAGAGAAGTAGCATTAACAAATGTGGCATATGGTGCGTATCCGGGGAACGTGGTGTTGGTCGAGTAGGACAGGGCCATGTTGGGTTGATCAATCATGTTTTCTCCCACGCCTGGTAGGTCAACAACTGCCTCAATGCCCAATTCCTCCAAAATATTTGGGTTACCGACACCGGAGAGCTCAAGAATAAGCGGCGTACGTAGGGCACCTGCGGACAAGATTACTTCTTTCGCAGCCTTCACGGTCTTGCTCTGTCCATTTGGCATCACGTACTCAACGCCAGACGCTTCAGGAGTCGAGCCCGTGTAATTCTTCCACAGAATCCTAGAAACTGTGCCGTTGATTAACGTCAGGTTAGGTCTATCTTGCACAGGCCAGTAAAACGCCGTGGCGGAGTCGCATCGCGTGTTATCGATTGGATTCAGAGTCTGTGGCCAAACGTCGAATCCAGCCGTGTGTCCGCTATTCACATCTTTGTCAAGAGATTGCCCGAGATTTGCCCAAGCTGTCTTTGCGTCTCCGTAGAAAGAGCCGTTGAGCAGGACCGGGCTGAAACCGACGTCAATCCCTCCTGAGGACCCATGGTATTCTTCTTCATATAATGCGCCAACAGCCTCCTGCCATGACGAGGGAGGGAAGAATCGCTCAGCCTTCTTGTAGTACTGTAGCATGGTATCCCAATTCCATCCTGACCCGGGATTGAGATCCTCCCAGGAATCGAATTGCGCCTGGTCTCCTCGAATATATGTCATCCCTAGTTGACTCAGTATTGATCCCATCTCCATTTAAGGGCTTCGTGCATTCATACCATTTATCAAGCTGGTCCCACCTATCCCCTTACCCGCATCGTACGGGAGAATTCTTCCACCAATGTATTCCTGAGGAACACTCGAATAATTCCAGTCGACAGATGTCCCACTTAATCCCAACCATGCCAGCGGATTGACGACGTTTGTGTTGTTTCGTTCATCGGCACCAGGATCAATGACCGCAACGTTAAGGTTGGCGTCCTCGGTCAGGCGATTAGCCAAGAGAAGTCCACTTGTCCCTGCGCCAACAATGATGTAGTCGTAAGAATCAATTCGCGCGGCCAATGACCGAAGAGGTAAAAATGCCGTGGCCAGCGCAAGAGCGCCGAAGCGTGTTTTGAGAGACGGCATGCTGCTTTGAGATGAGACCATGACACTATCCACGATCAACGTCTCGAAGGTTCGGCTCCTGGCTAGTATATATATCGAAAGTGAAATCCATCGTACTGCAGTACTTTTGTATTCCTTTCGTTTAACTTTCTGGAGAACTCTGTTTCCATGGAACTGGAGATGGAGGCTTGTCAAATCGTCACGACTAGGAGTTTGTAATGTTTTCGGTCCGATGAGACACATTAGTCGATAAATCGGCAGTACAGCGGAAGGATCTGCGAGCAAGCTGCGCGTGATCAAAAGCAGCGATTTCCATGGAGTTCTCGGGGCTTGCCAATATTTGCAAGATCCACCCCCAGGTAAATCATCCTCTTCAGCTCATTGTTCTGAGGATAAGGCTAGTGGACAGAAACCCGGATATGAGGCCATCGATCCGGGCCTTCAGCACATGTCGAATACCCAAGCCTGCACGATTTTGCAGGGAGCTGTGATCCTTGTTCATGTTCTCCGCACATTGGGGCTGAGGCCAGCGATTCGGCCTTTTCATGGCTCCTAAAAGGCTAAATAGAGTTGCCTTCCTAGTTGTATCAGTATTTGCGCCAAAAGTACCAGGAACGAGGGGTAAACATGCCAATCGATGAAGAAATAGATGACTTCATATGCATATTAGGATTTTTCGCTTTCTAGTAGGTCAAGAATACTCCAAGTCTGGGCGTCGTGGTGCGCTGAGAAGCGTCATGAAGGCGAATGGAAATGCCCGTATGAACTTGTCTTTGAAGTCACATCTGGACATCAGGACGAACGCCAAAAGTTCACAAAGGTAAATGGCAAAGATAACAAACTCTGTATTTACTGCTATGCACCAGACATCTCCGAACTCTGTATGTGTGTAGAGGCCAAGGTCGCCCCGGCTATCGTTGGTTAAGATACAGTAGGTTGCATCGGGCTTGAAGTGCAAACGCCTCAGACGGATGGCCACCAAGTCAGCGGACAGTTCTTTGTTGAAGAATGGTGGACAATAACCAACAGATGGTGAATTTTCGATATAACATTAGCCATGAGACGTGTCCTTCGAGAGTCCTGATACTGTTTAGACAAAGCGACTTTGGGGTTTGTTTGACTTATTTTCCGCATTCCAGTTATCGTAGCTCTTTGGCTACTTGGAAAATCTTTTCTGCTTCATACTTTGACCGTCTTCTTTGAGCATCTGAGTGCGCAACGTGAAATATTTACCCTCTAACATCTCTTGGAGAGGAACTCTAGTGTTTTCTTCCGTACGCCTCACTTCAATCTCGTCGCTTGACTCATGATGTCGATTTCCAAAGCGTCTCTTCTTGATCTCGACAAAGGCTTTTTACTAAAGTTCGAGAATGCTCGGAAATGGAACTTATCGCACAAAGACTAGGTCTTGCAAGCTATTGATATTGTGTCCCATCTCTGGGTCCATTCTACTAGTGTAGTAGCAGATAGGGAGGCACTGAAAGCCAACTTTCGGTGACCTGAGTGTCTCTGTCTGCACAGTGAAGCATCGTCTAGCAGCTCCATGCTATCAAGCTACATCGTTTGGCCTTTGTAAAACTTTCATCTACAATGGGAAATTCTCTGAGTTATTATTCATCTAGCTCTTCAAGCAGAGGACTTGCGGTCTTTGTTACACAATTCGAGGGGGTTGAAGCACACAGCTGCTCCTCGCCCAGAGTCATTCAACTGCCTCCCTCTCCACCCCCATAAATCAACAAACTATCAAACTATGACATATTGCCGGCAAGCACAGCATTCACTCTTCCGTTTGCTTCTCCACACCACCAGGCCCATCCATACACAACCACAGCAGGAGATAATGGAGCATTGGAGCAATAACTCCCGAAATCCTCCCCAAGGCTCCAAACTCCCTTATCAACCAGTAAAGGCTGCGTAATCATCCCAACTCTCCCAAGAGCTAGCATTACAAACGCATTCAAACCTACATATTACTCCACTGTTGATATAGACAAAACTCTCCGGGCCAATGAGGTTTTCTCCAACTCTTTTCATTCACTCGCTAGTTGATCCCAACGCTTTCTCTCATTGACTATTAATAAGGGTCCTCTCTCTCCTCTATCTTCCCTTCCTCCTCTTCCTTTTCCTCTTCTTCTTCACCATCTTCACTCACCATGGTCACGTCCATCAATTCTTCCAACCACATCACCACATCTTTCATCATCTCTCCTCCTCATTCTTTCTTCCAATCACCACATCAACATTCCAACCATCTTCTCAACGGCGAGAAGAATGGCGATGGCTACAAGTACTGGTGAGCCTTCTTTGACTTTTCCTCTCTCGCTTGTCGCCCGTTGACCTCGATTCCAGATTGATACAATTCTACCTCGCAACATCACGCCCTTCCTCAGCGGCAAACCTGCCTGTAGAGATGGCCTGTGGCGAGCATGCGTGGGCCTAGTTTTCGTGCTGGTACAAGACGAGCAGAAGACTAGGCTCACTCATGCTTTGGCGTCTACGTGGCGCGTCGGGGTTACAGCTTAGCTGATGCTGAGAATGCTGAGTGAGTCGGTCTTTGTGCTGGTACAAGACTGGCAAAAGACTGGCTCACTCATGCTTTGTCGTCTACGTTCGTCGGTGGTTGACTTGCCCATTAAACATGGATGGCCTGGTCTTTGTGCTGGTACAAGATTGGCAAAAGACCAGTGCCATCCATGCTTTGTCGTCTACATGGCCTGTCGGGTGGATGGCTTAGCTGATGCTGAGAATGCAGAGTGAGTCAGTCTTTGTGCTGGTACCAGACGAGCAAAAGACTGGCTCACTCATGCTTTGTCGTCTACATGGCTTGTCTGGGGTTGCGGCGAAGCTGATGCCGAGAATGCAGAGTGGGCTGGTCTTTACGCCGGTACAAGACTGGCAGAAGACCAGCCCAGTACAAGACTGGTGGAAGATCAGCCCATTTATACTTTGTCGTCTATGTTGTTTCTGGTTCTGCTCTCCTATAAAGTCAGATGATGTCTTGTTTGAACGCGCGGTAAGTTCAACATGCTGCTCATTCCTTCCATTGTGCGGTTTTACTGACTGGGTATATGTAGGCGAGAAGGGCCACATTGATGGCGGGCTGGGTTTTCTCACGGGTCTGGGTTTTCTCACGGGGAGGATTCATCTATGGGAACTCGTTGGTGGAATTACATGAGCACTCATCTAGCTGTTGGGAGAAAATCGAAGCGTTCTGGGAGGAGGAGAGGTTGCAGATCTCTAGGAGGCATTGGGTACGAAGGAAAGTGGAAATACAATATGAAATCACATCACACTCCAGTTCAAGCAATGAGAGTATCCGTCATGTTGTCTATGTTTCGACTCGATCTAGAAGTTCCCCGTCGTGTGTCATCTCTGTATACAATGTTTGTTTTTCCAAAGACAGTAGCCATATCCAAAAACTTCGTTTCCGCCCAAAAAAGCATCATTAGATCATTCTAGACTTGCCGAAAGTTTTTACCGTTTGTCATCATTACCATGACTCCTGAACACTCTATAGCGACGAAACTTCCACTCCCCAAATCTCTCCACTCCCTCTAAACATCGCCTCCATGAACCAACTTCCCTCTAACATATACCTGCGCAATATTCCGATCATCCCCCGTCATGACAAACTTTTCCAACATCCTCTCCGCCGAATCATTCTCTTCATCCAAAGGCACATTGACCCCCTCTCGGACATCTCGCATATCAATCACCAACGCGTCAAACTCCATCCCAATAGCAAATCCACCAACCTGTTCATCGAAACCCACGACTTTGGCGCCGCCCTTGGTAGCCATGTAAAACACCTCTTCCCAGCTCAGTGTTTCTCCCCCGCCTCCTTCTTTGCTAACGCTTTCATCCTTCTGAGACTCAAATTTAGGATACAGCGCCTCTCTCGCATACGAAGTAATGAGAGAATGCCTCATGGCATTCAACATGCTCGAGCTATATCCACCACCCGAATCCGTGCCCAAACCGACATTAATCCCCTTCCTGAGAAACTCCTTGACAGGAGCAGCCATGAAGCCTCCTCCGACGGTCATATTGGCGGTAGGGCAATGAGCGACGCCGCATCCCAAGTCTTGCAGCTTGTTGATCTCATATGGCGTCATGATGGTGCAGTGCGCAAGGATGCTTCGCGGCGTGAGAAGTCCAAACGAAGAATACAAGTCAGCCTCGTTGCTAAATTCTGGAAAGAGAGATAACGTGGCGTTGATTTCCTGCGCAGCCTCGTTGAAATGCGTCTGAATTGCCAGAGAAGGATCTTCGTGCGCCATTTCTCCCAAAGATTTAAGCAACTGTGCTGTACATGAAATTGCAAAACGAGGCGTCAGTACAGGCTTGACGAGAGAACCCTCTGGATCAATGGTTCGAATGTGCTGTATACAAGCTTTCGTCGCAGAAATAGACTCCTCGGCAGAAGTCTCGCAGTAAAACGACGGTGAGTTTCGATCCATGTTGCATTTCCCTATCAATGCTCTCTGACCTCCTTTCAAGCAAGTAGATGCCAACACGCGAGTTGCCTCCCCATGAAGCGAGCCATAGTACGAAGCCGTCGTGACGCCCTGCCTGAGCATCCCCCGAACGAGCTTTTCATAGACTTTTTCCGCATGAGACACATCTTGAAACTTGGCTTCGTTGGGAAAAGTTATGCCGTCGAGCCAGTCTAGGATATGCATTCCCTGACCAAGGCCTCGCTGCATCCATTGCGGGGCGTGGTTGTGCGTGTCGACGAAGCCTGGGATGAGGAATTGGCCATGGGAGAGTTTGGTGAGAGGAATATTCTCAATGTTTTGCTCAGCGAGGATATTGGAGATGTTAGAAGGGGGGACGTTGGGCTGAAGAGTGAGGATAGTGCCGGAAGAGGAGATGGTGATGAGGGCGTCGGGGATGACCTGGAGTTGAGTGGGAGAGAGGGAGTGGATGAGTGTTGCGTGGATTGCCTTGGAGGTTTCCGTCATGATGAATCTTGATGATGATATCAGGGTAATCCTGTTAATATTGGGGGCGTTGTTGATGATTGATTTCAGGGAGATGACGTTGAGATCAGTGTACCACAAGAAGCCGGAGCGGGGCCGTGATCCTTTGATCCAAACTTGTCATTCCAAGGCGGGGGCTGACCTTGTTCCTTATCGAACAACATGTCTTACATTAGGCCATTGTTACAGTTGTCTCTCTTATCATCTCACGATCACCAATTCTTTCTCTGAAAGTTCACGCAAATACAGAGCAATTGGTGTGGTGCATCCGTTATACTGATTCGTCTCGCCTAAACAGCACCCATTGCCCATTGAGCTCTCCAGGGCTACGTCCATCCCACACGACTCCCACACGCATCCAACAACCACCCAAATCAATCACCAAAAGAAACCTCATCCCCAACTCCTCAAAAACAACCAATCCCCAGACCAACAAAAAACATCAATTAATGGAAGGAAAATGCCAAAAAGAATGTCCTCCGTGAGGCTCGAACTCACGACCTTCAGATTGCCCAAACTAATGTTTAGATCATATCGAACTTGATATGAGACTGACGCGCTAGCCAACTGCGCCAGGAAGACTCTTTGATGTCCTGCCGATCCACATGATTAGTTCATATGGGCTTCACTCACGGATTTACGAAAATCGCCACCGAAATGAATATCCAGACATGATAACTCGAACAATCTTCTCACAGGCCAAGATCTAATTAAGCAGATACGCAGACACAAAAACATTCCCACAAGTACTGGCATCGTAATTCTCAATTTTTCTCAGCTCTTGTATAAACCATCACGGCACCCTCACAAGAGGGAGGGTATCTCAAAACGAATATATACAAGTTCAGAAAGAAGCGAAAGGTAAAAAAGGTATTTAAAAAGAAGAAAATTTTCAAAGTATTGTAGAATCGTAAAAGTCAATACTGCTACCGTTCTAATAGCCAAAAAAAACAAAAAGTTGCGGGAACACGCAACACCAATGATGCCTTGTATATCAAAAACAAAAAAGTTTGCCATACAAATCCTGGATCCAAAGATACATGAAAAAAACGACGATAATTATTTCACTTTCCTATAAACCTCCAAATGTCTACATACACAATCCCACTGTAAAAAAAAATTCCAAAAGCCTCCATTTTTTAAATTTACAGGGCAATCATGGCACCGCCGGCAAGCATGGCGACACCCATGTACAGGGCGACGGACAGCTCACCAATGCTCAGGAGAGAGGCACTGGGGCGGCCGGCAACAGCGGCGCTCTTGCTGGTAGCAGCGCTCTTGTCGCCAGTAGAGGTGGAACCGGAGCCGACGGGGGAGGTGGCAGTGGCAGCAGCCTTGTTGATGGCGCTGGCAGAGGCGAGAGCGGCAGAGCAAGAAGAAGCAGGCTTGGCGCTGACAACCTGGGCCTGGCCGTTAAAGTCACAGGCGCTGGAGGACTTCTGCTGGGATTGGTAGTAGGCGTCGAGGACGTAGTCAAGCTTGGCACCGTCGTCGCACATGCTGTAGGCACCGTAGACACCAGTGGAAGCATCACCGTTGATACCGGCGCAGACGGCAGGGGACTTGCCGCAGATGAAGCCAAAGATGTCACCGAAGTCGTCAGAGGAGAGGTTGTCGGCACGGACGCAAGACAGGGAGGTCTGCATGCAAGAGCAAAGGCCGGAGTCAGGGGTAGGGGGAAGGTCGTTGATGGCCTGCCAGTCATCGGTCAGAGCAGGGCAGCTGGCGGGCTTGTTGGTGGGCTTGTAGTCGCTGGAGTCAACACCCTTGGGGTCGGCCTTGGTAACCTGAGACTGGAGAGCGCTGAAGTCCTTGAGCTTGGTAACCTGGTTGTTCTTGACGGAGACGAGACCTTGAATCACGTTAGTCATGACACTTTCAGTTATCTCAAAGAAAAAACTCACCGTAGTCGTTGGCCTCCTCGAAGAACATGTAGACGATACCACCGCTGAAGACCTCAGTCATGGTGTCAGAGTACAGAGCAGCAGTCTCCTGGAAGATACGGTTGGCAGCGCCATCGGGCAAGTTGCAGCCGTACTCGGCGAAGAAGACGGGGACGGAGTAGTTGGAGAAGAAGGTGGTCTGCTCGTCGTATCCGGACTTTTGCATGGAGCTCTGGCCACACCAAGAGTAGATGTTGTAGCCCCAGAAGTCAATGGCGGAGTCCTGCTCGCCGCAGTTGAAGTAGTCGGCAATCTCAGCACGGATGTCGACGTCGTCGTTGGCGGCGTAGCCAACACCCTGCCAGCGGTAGTTCTTGGACTTGATGTAGGCCTTGGTGTCGCGGACGGCGGCCTTGACGTAGGCAGAGGCACCAGTGTTGTTCTTGGCGTTGGAGACCTCGTTACCGGCAAAGTAGCCAATCACGTTGGAGTACTGGGACATCTCGTCGACGACGGCCTTGTAGCGGGCGAAGAGGTCGGTGTTCCAGCTGGGGGTGTCACGGTTGATGGACAGGGAAGGCTCTCCCAGGTCGGAGAAGACGTAGATGCCGGCATCGTTGAGGAGCTTCATGCAGGCGGAGTGATCAGCCGTGGCGTCAATGGCGTAGGTTCGGATCACGTTGGTGCCCAGCTGCTGGAGCAGAGGAATGTCACGCTTGCAGTTGGCCTCGCTGGAGAGAGGGTCGATGAAGGTCGAGTTGCCAGAGGTGGTGGTTCCGGCCTGGCCGACATCCTGCTGGTACGCAACACCCTTGATGAAGAACTGGGTGCCGTTGGGGTAGAAGAACTTGGAGCCCTATTTTTTGGAACATCGACAATCGACGATTAGCGGTTGATCTTTGGAGTTGGCGAGTTGAAGATCTGGAGAAGGAAAAGTGGAAAGTGGCTGCTCACCTTGGCGGTAATGGACGGCAGATCAGCAGAGAGGGCGCTGCCAGCCAGGGCGAGCATAGAGACGGAGAGCTTGGACAAGCTCATTTTGACGATTCTTGATGGTTTTGAAAATGCGATATCTGCGTTGTTTCTAACGATTGGAAGTGCTGAAGAGCAACAAGGGAGTGGTTAGAATGGTAAAAGTTGATGTGGTTGGTGAAGCACCGAAATGATTGTTGTTTCTAAAGAGTGTCTGAAAGGCCAACTGTACGAGGCGGCCACCCTCAAAAATGATGAATTAGCTACAAAATCAAAAGAAAGATGCGAAAAAGAGATCTGAACCGTTCAAACGGCGCCATGGAGCAGGCGGCGGGTGTTTTGTTGTCGCGCCAGGAGAGTCGGAGGATCCAGGGCAAGGGGAAATTAGATGCGACAGAACAGGGGT
This sequence comes from Trichoderma simmonsii, assembly GCA_019565615.1. Taxonomy (NCBI): domain Eukaryota; kingdom Fungi; phylum Ascomycota; class Sordariomycetes; order Hypocreales; family Hypocreaceae; genus Trichoderma; species Trichoderma simmonsii. The sequence goes on along the minus strand of CP075870.1, from coordinate 3,679,202 downwards.
CACCCCTGGCTAGCAGGCCTAGGCAAGGTACCCGAGCGCCTACCTGCCCTGAAGCCATCAGTGGATGATCCATTTGCTGCACATTGGCCACCTGCAATGCGCTACTGAGGACTAATGGGAGGCGCAGTTGAGGAGACTTGGAAGCTTGTTTTGGGCAGATCAGGGCCAATGGCGGCTCCGTTCAGGGGGTCCGCGACCCCAGATCCCCTGTCACAGGACCCCTGGCCTGCATTTGGACGGTGCGAGCGAGCGAATTAGAAGATCGAGTCGCCACTGTAACATGTGCCGTCGTTTCTTAGCGATTAATCACACACGAACTACTATCCATTTGTTAAATAGCGACAATACACGAGCCTTCTCGAAGCTCAATTCCTGCACTGTGTGCCATCAGGTGTAGGAAAGGTGTGGACCCCAGCTCGCTCTGGTGAGAAAATACGGAAAGGGGGCTTTTGAAATGCGACTAAACAGATGCTCTCTCCACAGGCGTATTTCCCCTGACTACTGTACAGCACAACAATGCGAGGCGAGGCGAGGCACGTTACAGGTCCCGTCTGGGCGAAATGAAGCAATAAAGTGACATTTGACTGCTTGCAGAATGATCTTCACGCTCACGGTCCTTGCATATTCTGGGCGACTCTTGTTCAAATTAGCATGGAAATGAAGCTCTCGGGGTTCCTGGTGCTTGGCACCTGTTTCTGCTTGTCGAGGCACTATTTTTCTACATTCTTTGTCACGAATACAATGAGAATTCTCTTTACGAGGTACTTGGCATTTGCTTGGATTTTTGCTTGGTATCAATTACAGCCCTCTCCCTTTTTCCCTCGGGTGACGCGTCAAGGGCCTCCAAGTCTCATCTGAGCCTCTTTTCACATGCGACAGAATCAGGCCGTGCTCGCCTTGTCTTGGCCAGCCTTGTTGGCACATGTTGCTTCATTGTTGCAAAAATATCTGTGCTTGCTTCCATGCTGTAACTGTAACCTCCATACCTTACATACCGTACAGAAAAAAGATTCCACCCTCCTCCTCCAGCCGAGCCTCTCCTCTCTCTCCAACCTGTTACTGTTTCGCATTGAAAAAGCGGCTAGTCCAGGAACCAAACATGCCCCCCCGGCCCACCCTCGTCTGACACTCGCATTATTCCCTCCTCTCTTCGCCATTCTTTTTCGCTGCTCCTCTCCTCGATCCAGTTCTATTTTTCCCATTTTCGGGACCTCGGTGCCGTAGTGGCTGAGGAGCTGCGCTACCTCCGTTCAACTGCCCTTTCGGACTTGCGATTCGTGAACGTTGCTCTTTTCCTCCCTTTCTCGGAGCCACGGCACACTGATGAGCAGCGCTTCGGATACGGCCCGTTTGGGAGCCGAGTATCCGGCCCTGGAAGGTTGCTCCGGGGCTCATTCACGCTGCTTGTTCTTTTTTTGTTTCTTTTTCTATTCTCGTCTACCTAGGTAGGTGAAGATGCGAGTTTGAATGGTGCTCGGGTCATCCGTATCGTAATGCAATCTGCTGTCTGTCTAAAATGGAACCACTCGCTTATGCAACGCCGCAAAGAACAAAGAAATCGATAGGAATTGAACCTATCCTCTCCGCACCTTGTAGTAAAAGTCGCCAATGCTGTAGAGCACTTCGTCCCAAAACTTCATGGCGCTCCAGTTCTCTCGTCTTGGGCGGTGTCGATCGCGGTTCGACAGGTCCCGGCGGTGGTAGTGCCCACACGCATGGTGGTAGACGAGCTCGCCTTCAGACATATTTTAATACGAGTAATACTGATCTGCGCGGAAGTGCGTTGCCACGGATAGCAGATGCCGGAGACTGAAACAGTCTGTGCTTTTCAACTGGAGTGATGCTGTGATGTGGTTGCTTTTGTTGTATCAATCGGGTGCTGATTGGCGTTTGACGAAAATACGTGTATTATGAGTCTGCATCGAATTGTTTTGGTGGTGATGGATGCAGGTGTTGATGTCAAGAGATGAAAACAGCAGAAACAACCATCAAGGGATGATGGGCTCACCGCTTTATTTATTATTGTTCCTTCCTGGATTCCTTCCTGACCCAAACAATACATGATCAACTCTGTACGTTTCAACCGGTACAATATGATTCTGCCTCGTGCCTTGGCGAAGTCATTTCTTGGTCATCTGCGTCGCCGGCGCCGTGACGGACAGTCACGAAGGATTCCGGCCGCCAGATCGGGTGTCCACTATGCCGATCATATGCATGTCCGAAGGCAAAATCTGTGACCTAGGAGGACTTTTATCCAACATGCGATCATTGGAGCGCTCTTGTACTCGATTGTACTGTAGAGTATTACAACTGGTAGAGGCGCTGGTGGTTGGACCCTACATGCGTTGGCTTGTACTGCACGTTCATGAGGCTTCCAGCTCGGCTCTCTCAGCTGTTTACCCTGCAAGCATAATCAAAAGTATCAATTAAGGCGCCAAATGCCATTTAAATTATCATGCATTTTGTTCGCAGAGGATATAATATACTCGCTTAGGCTACCGGTAAATAATAGTGTATCCATATAGCATTTGTTGTTCGAGAAATGATAAAGAGTGTTTTTTATTACAACTGCCTGGTAGAGTGCGCGATAACAATCGGGATGTGAAATGGACAACTCCATACTTGAACAGATAAACTACCTAGTAGCCGGCTCCTTTGTCCGGGCAAGTCTAGAGGAAAGTACATATAGAAATACTGGACAATATTAGAAAATTGCATTTCATATCAGTCGCTAAAGACGTAGTACAACGAATTTGGTCGAGTTTGCTTATGCTCAAGTGCAGGTTGGTCTTCCAAACGCAAGGCTGCGATCCCCGACTGAGTCGTCCACTAACTGTACTATTACTACAGCTCCTCAACATCAATCATCAGAATATCCGCCTTTGATGTTTCTTTAGGTAAATTCACTACCGTTCAGGCGAATAAAACAATGGATTTGATATCTCCCATGTCCGTTTGTCATCGTGGCTGCTTGTTTCCCAATAGTTAGAGGTAGGGAGAGGCACGACAAGCCACTGAAGGCCAGCCACCAGAGGATCCATGTAACCAAAACCTCACACCTCAACCAACCTCCAGGCAGCTCTCCCCGCTTGCGACCCAGCACCTACAATGGCGGACGCAATACTTTAAAAGTATTCAATACTCGCAGCACTATTTCCTTCAGCATCAGATACGACGTCCCCTCGCCCAGCTTGCTGCGCGCACATTGCGCATGACAAAGGCAGCTGGCTGCGATCTTGTCTGCCCCGCATCGACTGCCCACGCGATTCACGACTTTGCACACAACCATGAATCCAAGCGGCCTCGGGGCGTCCATGTGGGCGTCAGCCAGACGACGCCCCTACGAACGATCTTTCGACAACCGCTCGAAATCCATGCCCCCCGTTTCAGCCTTGCCGACACAGCCAAGCTCCGAGCCGACGGCCGTCCTACCACCCTCAGCCTCGTCCGCCTCGCTGTCGCCGATACAGGCCTTTCACAGGTTCGAGCAGGCATGCCAGCGCCTGAGGTGGAAGTACATCGATCTCGAGTCCTCGTACCAGCGCGCTCTGTCCCCGCAAGACTACGGCTTCTCGACGCAAGACGCAGAGGTCAACTTCAAGGTTGATTTTCACGAATTCTACGTGCGCATCGAACAGGCGCTGGTGTTTGTCCTTTTGGTCTTCGGCATCACTGTTCCTCGGGGTAGTGGCGGGCCGAGAAGCCAGGCGGCGCATACGTATCATCATAACGTGCTCAAGACGTTGGAAGAGGAGGATAACCCGTTGTTCGAGGCGCTGGGGAAAGGGGATGTCAATCATGCGCTGTGGAAGGCCAAAGAACTACGGAATCGGTGGAAGGATGCGGCCGAAGGGAGGGAGACGCCGCCGCTCAAGATGTATGATTTGACGTGGATCGTTAGACAAGTGCTCGGAGGCTTGGAGGTGTCGTATGGCATTGCGGCTGGGAGGATTGAACAGCTCCGGATGGAGGGAGATGGGCTTGCAGAGAATGGAAGTGCAAGCGGCGATGCTGAGAATGGCGATAGTTGGGAGTGGATGGTAGAAATGGATTGGGAGGCGTAACAAAAGCACGTTGGATGAGCGTCTCCATCTGCTGGACGGTTGGAGTTTTCTTGTATGATACAATACCCGCATATGCACATAAGCCGGCGATTCGAGGTGGGAGCAAAATAGGTTGCTGTTATAGCACGGTCTTTATATATAGAGAAGACGAATATTGAAGAAACGCATTTAATGACATTTACATATAATTTCAACATTCCTCCTCCTTTAATTTGTCTACCTTTCCCTTACGGAATGCCTTCCTTAGAGCACATTTACCATCATTTCGTCCTCCAGCGCGACACTCGGCACACTTTTTGCCGTGGTTGACCAACAGGATATGCAATCCGTATTTGTCTTCATCCGGCACCATTGCTTCCAAATGTGCCTGTGCTTCTTCCCTGTTTGCTGTGGCTGGCCGCCATCCTAAGAGACCTGTTATGCGATATACGTGGGTGTCCACCGGGAAGCTATCCCGCTGCAAACAGAATAAGAGAACGCAGCTCGCAGTCTTGGGCCCCACGCCTTGGAACGAGAGGAGTTCACGCATGGCGGAATCATTGGAGGCGTGAAGGAGGTGATCCAAGGAGTAGGCGCCATATCGAGCTTTTGTCTGGTGGAGGATGTTCATGATGACTTTGCTTTTCACCACGCTGAGGCCGCCGGACTTGATCGATCGCTGCAGCTTTTCTGTTCCTCCTTCAACAATCGCAGCCCAGTTATCGCTTCCACCGTATGTTTCGTCCATGGCGAGCTTTGCTCGAGTACTGTTTCTATCACTCGTGTTCTGACTCAATATCGTCCTAACAAGGGCATCGAGAACGGATGGTGAATCGCCACATCCGGCACGCGTACTTGGTGCGACGACGGCTTCTGCTCGGCGCTTACGCTCGCCATGAAGCGATGCGAGAATATTATGAGCTAATGAGCATTCCTGAGGCGTCGGATGGAGAAAATCTGGGAAAGGAGATGTCTGAGAATGAGCCGTGAATGATTTGAGCTTGCGGGCTTGGAGGACGGCGGCCTTGTCTAGAGATTTTGGTGGAGGGAGTGGTTTAGTCGTAGAGAAGGGTATTTTGGACATGCGTAGATCGGATGTGTTGGATTTGGATTCTGACTTGATTGATGGAGCTGTGCTTTTGATGTTGAGGTTGTTGTTGGCTTCATGCTTCTTGACGTTGCGGAGGCTGCGCCGTGGAGACGGCGATTCTATAGCTTCTTGTTTCATGGTTGAGGTGATTGTTAAGAGGGAATGTTGGATGATATTAGGTAGTGATGTATGAAATTTATTTCTATAGATTGAGAGCATCGGGTTGTCTAAAATATTTACTGAGACCGTTGGCGGTGTAAGATGAGAGATGTCAATGTCAAGTCGATGAGGTCAACGATTGCCACCATGACTAAGCGGCGAATGGCTCCCTTCATACCGTTCACAATTGCATCCGAATTTTTGATACAGTCCGGCATACATCTTTTCTCAAATTAAAGAATTGATCTCGTTATCAAAAATGGCTTTGCAGCGATCAATCTGGATAAAGAGACTCTGACTTGACTTGCTGACACCAACCCAGCTGCAACCCGAGTCTTATAGCGTCGGCCGTCTCGCCTTAGTTGTAGAAAGATTGTGCGACTTTGCGAGCCTCTCTGATGTGGTAGTTGGCTGATTTCTTTTTTTTCTCCTTTCCTTCATTTAATTCCTCTTCTTCTCCTTCTGCTTCATTTTGGCTTCGATTCGTTGATGCTTGGCATTCTGGCCCGACTGTCCTATCCCCACCTTGCCGCTCGAGAAGATGGGTCGAAACACATCATCAGCTTCAGGTACGTTGGCCAAAGTAGCTTGGTTGAATGTTTGGGCTTTCTTGTGGTGACGCCTTGCATAATCTCACTGGCAAAAGCAGCCTACAACTCTGTTCTGGCAAGTATCTTGACCATGTCTAAGTATCAAGCAGTGAGTGCAAACAACTTTCCATCCAGAGACTATGACGATGCTGCCTCTTGATTGAAGGTGATTATACGGAGTACAACTCTGCATATTTGTCTAAAATGTCTATACCATTTTCTTCTAAAATTACTGCTAAAATAAATAACTAGATCTAGTAGATGGATATAGATTTGGTAGAGGTAACTAGGTCAGGTAGATGGAAATAGATATACGCACAAATTTTAATGTAGCAAACAGGCATTTTCTGAATTTGTCCACAATTTCATCCATCCGTACTTCTAGATCCGAGATCAATGAGATTATCTAGCTAGGGCTTGCGCCTGGTACTTTTTTGATATTCTCTTGGGATATATTCTCACATATGGCACAACCATGATCGAGTCGGCTTATATCGATGCCCAAGTGGGCGTATCTTCGTATAAAGAGTATCGCAAGGCTTTCTTAAACCGCTGTCAATTCTTCTCGATATACTTCTCAATCACCTCTGACTCCTGCTCAGCACTGTTTGAGATTGTGATCCAGCGATTTGCTTCGCGACTCGCTCGCATACGCGCTATGCCATCAGGAAAGACAATACCAAGGTCGCAAGTCAACAACAGAACCTCAACTGCTATGACAACAAAAACAAATGTGCAGATGTTTGCATCTTTAATCTTGCCATCAGCCTCAAAATTTTGACGCCACTGATCCAGTCGCCAAATGAGCCTGAGATGAAGACCCGCAACAAGGATACACCTAGCACTGAGGAGACCAGGCTTCGCACAGAGTAGATCCATTTCCGCTTCAACATTTGAAACGACTCGTCCGTACCTACGGCAATACTTGGACCAAAAATACCAACCAAGTCCATTGTAGAGCGCTGTGATGGGGAAAGCCATAAAGGCTAGTGTGGCATAGCCTTGATCTTCGATTAGGTGCTGACTTTTAAACTGGCGGATAAGTCCCCACAGCCAGATTTCGAAGTAGACATATCCAATGGCGAGGATGATTTTCACTATTAATTTGAGCTGTGCCAATGCAGATACGAGTTTTTGTCGACTCGTTCGCTGGTCAACTGCGCCCGCAGCTATAGATGGCTTTCGTCATGGCGTTAGTTCAAAGAGCTAGGTTATAATATCGGGTGGAGGGACAAACGCCGTTATAGATACAACGGCGGGTGACAATGAGCGAAGAAGATGGCTCAGCAGTAGGATGAGGAGAAATACCTTTGATGTGGGTTGTTCCATGCTTGCAGAAATAGCACCCAGAGTGGTTCAGGTATTGAAGGAGTAACAAGTGTAGAAAGCCAAGTGTTGAGTGTTGAAGATAAGACTTGGATAAAGAAAAGGGGTAGAAGAACGAGGCAATGGTGTAGTATTTGTATTTTACTCTCTGCACCAAAGTTGGGTGACTACATTCGGGTACTACGAGCCTAACATCCTTTGTTCAAACTTGTTCTTGTATGCCAAGGGATTCTGGTCTAAACTTAGAGTTCGGCTATGGGAAAGCAAAGGACCTGAAACTTCTGCAGCAGGCAGCAGTTGGAGCACGAGTGATGGAAAGATTACTTCCACATCTTCATTGGAAGATGTCGATGGTCATCTGATCACTGCACTCGTATCATGTTCTGTAACTTGGAAAGTAGACACTATTGATATGCTTACGCATTGCTGGGGCACCTCTCACCAACGACGTTAGGTAGATACGTGGCCTATGGCCTGACGGTAGTTGGAGAACCATCATAAACGATCATTCTTTACATTATCCCCCTCATCATTGTTCGGTGGCGTTGACATGTGCTCTGTGATACCGATATGCCCTCCTGAAGGCAGCAGGCCGATTACGGCATTCATCCTCAGGCTTACCAACAAAGGCTCTATGCATACAGTTTGATGTGCCTTCACGTAATAGCTTGCTAGGTAGTCAGAATCAAATTTCAATTGTTATAACAGTACTTGATTCAATATATCAAGCGCCAATGGGTCATTCTCGGCTGGTGCCCTCCTTGCTATCTTGTCTCCTCATTCCCAACATCCTTCACTTCCAAATACGTCCTAACACCATCTGTTTTCCCCAAGTGTTTTACAATAGTTATATGCGGGCTTCTGTGGTCGTCTCGACGTCCCTCTCGGTATGCCCCTTTGTCCCTTTCGATTCCCCCTTTCGAAACAACCGGTCAATCCCCCCGGAAATTGCAGACACTGTGTCCTTCAGAAAACTTGGGAGCAAGATTGTAAGGTCGATTGTCGTGAAAACAATGCATGCAATACAGAATTTGACATTCGTAGACTCATCGCTGGTCTTAAGCTGCTCAATCCACGCGAAAAAGCGAATAATGAGCAAGGTATTAAGAAACACAGACGAAAATGGCGAAAAAAATTCGTTTCCCAAGTCTAACTTCCTGATAACTGAAGATCGGTATTTTGAGTCTAATGCCAATGCTACACCCTCCATGAATTTGTAGAGACACATCATAATGATGATAATGCAATCGACCTGATCCGTGACTCGATTCAGATGGCGAAAGCCGCTTACAAGATAGATCATCCAGCCGCTAAGCGCAGAGCATACAAGCGCATAGTAAATGCCTGCTACAAAGACAATGTTATCTTTTGCTGAAGAAGGTTTGTCATCCATTTTTGAGCGCTGAAAACCGTTGTGAGAGGAATTGTAGCAAGGCACGGGACCGAGATGGCTAAGACGTGTAGACAAGGTTATGGCCGGCAAAGGTAATGAGCAACAGCGAAGAAGAGATGGTCGTGGCGAGATCTTTCCCTTTCTCTCCAGGAGATGTCAAGTAGTGGTTAAGAAGTTCAAAGGTAGTCCGTGGCAGGCGTAGAGCGTTGAGTACTGAGGGGGGAACTGGATCAAGACACGCGCAGAGCGAAGGAGTACTTATGCTTCGCCCTTGCCGCCAGGGAAGAGGTTATCCGAAATTACCAGGTATATTTACGCGCAACCAGTCGGAAGTTCTTTGTTCAAATTTGTGCTCGTGACCTAGGATGTTTCTGGTCTGATTTGCTGAAGCTTCGAGGGGAAATCGAGAGGCAACAAGGACAACAAAGGAGACAAAGAAAAGAAAAGCCATAAATATATTAGACTAATGTGTGAATGTAACAGCACAGTTACACGAACACAACTCGTAGGTCTACATTTACGCATACGCACTCTTAGTCCCATCATGTAATATAACTTGATGGCCAATCCTGGGCAGCATTCTTTAACAATGTACATATCTACCCTCCCAAGTCCTCAATTTGCGGATGTTGATGGTCATCCCATCACTCATACTTATGCTACGTCTAGAGGATTGTCTTTGTTCGAATTCACTTGGTGAGTTGGGATGACGCCAATCCAAGTTTGCTTGAAGTAGTTTCAAGGAGGACCGAAGAGGCCAATTTCCTTATTCTTTCTTAACCACATTCTCAGGTCGTCGATATCCATCTATTATAGGGAGCTCTTATGATAGAGTTATGACGGTAATCTAGTACTGAACATTTAATGCATCCATAATGTCGTGAGTCTAGCTCCTGGTACAGCCAAACTATTAAGCACGCCAAGCTACAAGAAGTTCATGTTGCAATCTTTAAAATATTCACAAAAGACATTTATTACCATCAATTAGGTAGCTCTTTCTGTGGAACTTGCATTAATCTCAGCACCGCCTACGTGTATTTGGATCTTACTTCTGAGTTGGCCTTCTTATCGTCCGTACCGCCCTTCTGGCCCTCATGGCCTCTCTAAACTCTTGTATAATTTTTATCCGCTCATTTTCATATAATATCTGCCCTGATATTCTCAACAGTTCCTGGAGCCGAGCTTTCTTCTCCGATTCCGGATTGGACCATCCTTGACGGATCTTTTGAGCTATAGATGGCCAATACATGTCAAAGAAAATGCTGAAAAAAATGTCTAATAAAGAATTCATGATGGGCCAAAATGTTACCCATGCCAAATCGAAAATGCATTCGAGGCAATGTGAGGCATTCTCTGCTTCTTCAGTGACCCGAAAATACGACAGCCACTGATAAAATCGAACGGCAAATCCAATTCTGATGGCAATTTCATGTAGGGAGCTAAATCGGGTTTCCATTTTAAGTCCAAGCGACTCGGGCAACTTGGGCAGGGGCAGGCAGAGGGCTGAGACAAAAGAGCTGCCGTAGTGTGCTGTCCAGATGAGAGAGTAGAAAAAGGCCGCCTTCTCGTATCTCTCGTCCTTGTGTCTTTGTCGATTGCCAAAGTCGTGAGATATATCCCACAGCCATATATTAAGAACGAGGCATTTAGCTGTGAGGAATACGTAGCCTAACGGTATAAGTGGGTAGAGTCTGATTCGCCGGGCCTCCATGTTCACACGGCAAAGTGTAGCGCTAGATGGTCTGTGTCGAGGAGTTGGATGACCGGTATTGGCTTGCAATTTTGGAATGAAGCGTCAGATGGTAGGCATAGAACGGTGATTGTTGAAGGGAAGAGTTGGATGATAGTAGAAAAGAAGAGATTGATGAGAGATATTTATATACCGTCATCGCTATCAAAAAAGACACGTACTGACGTTATCGGGTTTGTTTACGCGGCGCTTAGTTGCAAGACAAGGAGTTCTTGTTGAAAGTCATTGGTGTAGGTTTTCTGTGACTTCAAAGAAGATGAGATTAGTGCGACGTCGAGGAAAGTCTTTGCTTAAAGTTTCTCCTTTGTTAGACGAGGATATTGGCCTCCGTTTGCCGAGAATTCAGGGGAGACCAAAGGCGATTAAATGAGAATAGCAGATATTCACAATCAGGACATACCACAAGCTTTCAGGCCTACGCGAGACTCGTGAAGGAGCATCAATTCCCCAGTAATTTTTTATATCAACAGACCTAACATCTTAATAGCCTTGTATACATGATAGCTTCCGGGGAGGAACCTGCACCAATATTGCCATCAGTACTAGTCACCTATTTGTACATTCATCTAATACGGGTGCGTCTTTCTCAGCTGGCCTTCTCACTGTCCCTCTACATCCCTCTCGATTCTTTCCGCCATTCCCACGATTTCCAAGCTTTCCATCCTTTCTGCCCCTCCCTCCCTCCCCTCCCTCCCCTCCCTTCCCAAGGTTTCCACGAGCTCTTGCACTCTCGCCATCATTATATTCACATTCACTCTCTCAGCATCTCGTTCATTGTCTTCCTTCCGCCATTTTTCACGGATGAAATGAGCTCGCGCAACCCACCAGTGCTCTTCAAAACGGAAGAACCAAATGTGATCCAACCATCCCCATGCCAGAGCAAAAAGACATGCAATGCAATATGCGACGTTCTCTGTTTCTTCACGGATCTTGAAATGCGATAGCCAAGTAGAAAAACGAATGAAGAAAACGATTCGAACGGCCATGTCGACAAAGAAGCCCAAAGGCCCGGGGTATGAAGGCGCGTAGTAATGGGGAAAGAGGGTGATCAAAAAACAAATGAAATGGCAAACGGCCCAGATAGTAAAGAAGGAAAATGCTGCTTTGCCCCATCTTGTATCTCCGCCTCGATGCCGATGGTCAAATTCTTGAAATAGACGACACAGCCATATATCGAGGACGACATATCCAGCCGTGAATAATGCAAAGTAAAAAACTATGAATGCGTAGTGTATAATATCCTTGGCTCGCATCTTTGCTAGACGATTCGTAACGCGGCGTTTGATATGGGGCGTCGGGCTGCAGTGTTGGATTGGAGCGTCGGGTGGAGATGCAAACAAAGTGCATGCAGTGAACGAGAATGAATGAGCTAGACAACCGCCAAGAAAGATAGGACGATAGTTGTGGTAAAAGTGTGTTTCCCGCTGCTGATGGGACGCCAAGAAGAGGTTAGGAGTACAGAAGCAATAGTAGAGATAGAGTGGTGATTGTTGAAGAGAAGAATTGGGCGAAAACAGTTGAAGGGCAAGGATCTCATGAGAGGTATTTATACTCGCCATTGTCACCAGCAAACACACGCACGGCATGATGTACAGTTCTTTTCTGAACACTTGCAGGATCTGAGTGTTTGCCTAAAACTACCATTCTTGTTAAAGCTCATTGTAGGTTCAAAGAAGAGAAAGTTGGTACGACCCCAGGAGAACACTTTGTTCAAACATGTCCTTGTTCATCGGGGATGCCAGCCACGGTCTGGTACTGAAGCTTCAAGGGAGATCAAAGGCGGTTTGTTAAGAACAGAAGAGATTCCAACTGGGCTCAAGCATGTAGGGTTTTGACACCGTGTTTGTTTCACAATCGTAACTTAGGTAGCTTCATACAAAGAACCGTATATTAATTTTCAGTCAGCGATCGGGATTAGTGTTTTAAGCAAATACTGATGAGAACTCAAGTTAGATGACCAATACACCGGTGACTGCGTGCGGTTCAAGTGTCAGAATGAGATGCCAGGGAAGCCCTTTTATTTAGCATCTTAGTAGTAAATGCCGGTATCTAGCTCTTTAAATTATCTACTACTATCACTACTTTCAGCTGCCGTCAGTATTTTCTTCGAGTATCTCCTACTATCGCTACTTTTCTTTTAGTATCTGCTACTGTATTTATATTACCCTAGTTGCTAGTAGTATCAACCACAATTTACTTATGCACCTTTAAATTCAGGAGATAGATAGGATACCGAATAGCAGACTTGTAGTGCCGACTAGCGCTTCCCTATGTATAACGCTCGCATATATTTCTCTGTGAATATCTTTGCCGATCATACCAACATAGCTTTCCAACCCAGTTCCTCATTGCTCATCCCGGTTATCCTCTCAACCGGCGTTCTCCATTCTCCCTATTGTCTGTTTCGCCACTCTCACGGACCACCGGCGCTTCATGTGCGTTGACACTTAGGTAGAAATAGCGTTGATACCAAAGATATAAACAGCATAAGGCCGCAAATGGAATATGAATTGCGAAGAGAGCGGTAGCTGAGGTGCAGTATTGGGCACTCCGAGAATCACCAGCGGCCTTGAATTGTCCATGCCACTTCGAAAACTGATATATCAATACAGAATCAAAACCCAGCATAACGATACCAAATATGAACACGAGTCCAGCAAGCGGATTTATGGAACTTCGAGGTTGGAATTTATACATTTTGTATAAGCTCGCAAAAAACATTATCCCATGGCCGGCAGCAGCGGTCATGAGTGCAAACAAGGCAACAATGGCGTAGTTCGTATCTTCGGATCGATTCTGATTGATAAACTCGATTTGAGTAGGCTTTAGCCATGAAAAGATAATTGCGAATCCTATTGCAAAGCAACTGTGGAATAGTGCCAGGATTATATATCCAAATCGGCTGAAGCTGAGTATGGATTCGTCATTGGAGGGCTCGTGAGGCGACATGGATGGAAGTGTAATAAATGCAGCTTTGGTGGGTAAAGTAGCGATGGATGATGATGAAGGAGATACATGACGGTGAGAGGGTAAAGGGCTAGGGGAGTATTTATATGTCACCGTTACCATCAAAGAAGTACATAGGTACCTAACGATGTTAATAAAGTACCCGGCAGCGTCTTCATTGGAAACTGATATGTTCTCGGGAAAATCTTTGTTCAGGTTTGCCTTTGTCTATCGGGATACTGGCCTGGGTCTGATCTGAGTCTTGGCTTCAAGGGAGAACAAAGGCGATTAAATGAGAAGAAGTTGGTACAACTTTTGGAGCCTTAACTTTAATGACTGGCTGAACTGTGATAAATACGCAACAATTCTTCGTAGGCGTAACAGCCCGAATTTCTAGAATTATCTCATGAGTCTGTAAATACTCACGCTAAGCTTGACATGATCCTTTTTTTAATTCCTTGGTACTATTATTTACATCGATCGCAGAAGTATCCCACATAGATAGGCAAAAGCGGGCTACTCTGTATCAACGTATGGTCTGTTACGTCTGGCTCCTTCTGCAACCAAACAGTCAAACGAGTAACGTCCTAAAGATGTGTAGCATGTTGCATGATTTACCATTACAAGAATTGTTATTCTTCCCACTAGTGTGATTTTCCACGGTAATATTGGTATCAATTTGGATAAAGGACTAAAGATTTAACTAGTATCCGTGAATCTTTCTCAGTAGGCATCTTTGCCAACTATACCAACAAACATGTAGCCTTTTATCTAGATTTTCGCCGTCCATGCCCGTTATATTCTAAACGGCCTCTGTTATTCTTTTCACGGTTGATTCGGCCTCCTTTCACAGTCTGCCGGCGCTTCATACATTCATCCTTCTATAGTATGAAGAGCGAGGATGAAGAGCGTAATAAGCCGGTAATAACCAGTAAAAGAGCATCCATGCAAAATTGGATGCAAGGAGGACGGTGGCTAATGTACAGTATGTGGTACTCCGAGAATCACCACTAGCCTTAAATTGCGCATGCCACTGAAGGAACTGATGCAGGAATACGCCCTCAAACAACCCCTGGAAAATATCGACAACCGGATGTAATCTATAGGGCAAGTTCACGAAACCCTCAGATTGGAACTCGTAATACCTCCTTAAGTCAATCCGAAGTAATAATGCAGTGTGGATAATCATGAGGATAAATATAATGAAGATAATAAGGGCGTAAACTTCATCTTCGGATCGATTCTGATTGGTAAACTCATAGTAAGTAGGCAGGAGCCACGCATTGACAAGTGTGAGTCCAATCGCAAAGCCGTAGTTGATCAGAAGTGTGAGCATAAATGCAAAATGGATGAATATGCATATGCATGGAGCAACGGGAGAGTCGGTAGACGGCATTCGATTAAAGTATAAACGCAGCTTTGACGGGCGAGGTAGCGGGAAGTAGCGAATAAAGAAACAGATGGCTGATGGCGAAAGATGATGGAAAGCAATTATGATAAGAATTCTTGTAGTGTTGCTAAATGGGCGGCAATATGGGATCAGGGTAAAAGAAGCAATAGTAGTAGCAGTAGTAGTAGGTGCAGGGTGTTGACTCTAGAGAAGAACTGGATGAAGGTGGAAGGATAAAGGCCAAAAGAGGTGTTGATATGTCACTGCTACTCTCAAAGAAGCGCATGTCCGACGCCGTTAGTGTGGTGTATCACACGGTTAAAAGTCTTTGTTCAAAATTGCCTTTGTTAACGGGATGATTCCGAGTTTCATTGGCCCAGGCGGTTGCTTCAAGGGTGGATAGGGTTGGTTGACTGAGAACAAAAGATGTTGGTATAATTCTAGGGGTTTTTATCTTGACGCCCTGTTCTCAACTGAGTAATGAGCAAAGTTTACACATCACTCACTAGGTAATAGATGGAATAAATATATTTGACACCCAATGGAACTATTAACATTATCATGTCCTGGTAGTTTTATCCTGGGCGACATATATCAATTCTCAATCACTGATCCAGATCATCATGCCCAAAGTCTGTAGGCGCCCTTCTTACCACCCACATCACCCATATCAAGCTTTGTAAATGAGCTTCTCGGTGGATCCCAACATCCTCTCAGACTCCTTGTGAATCTGTCTGGTCCGGTACAGGTGAGTTCTCTTCTCTGGGAACTATATGTAATTTCTTGCCCCACCAGTGCCTTCCGCACCACCGTATAAACTTCTCAAAACAGTTTTCTAAATCAATCCTAGAACGATGCTTAAAACTGTCGTGGAATTCGTTCCAAGTCCATCCCTTCTTGCGGGAGCACGCCATAAACACCAGCACGCATATACCGATGGCGAGCAAGACAATCGAAATGAGAAGAAGAACGCCAAATAGCGCAAGCTCAAGCGACAAAAGAACGATCAATGCGATGCAGCCTGCGGCATTTGAAGATTCACCCCGGGCTCTAAAGTGAGGAAGCCACTTGTTCAAACGTGCCAATAGCAGACTATTGACAGTCACAATGCCGGAAAGCAAAAGGATAAGAACAATACCGAGTATAATAGCAACACAAATCGCCTGGCCTTTGGAGATCTGGATATCCTTCTTTTTGTTGGATATTTCCCGTCGTAATAAGTAAAGACAAAATGCGCACAACCCAAGGCAAATGATCAGGATCAAGGTCAGGATTAACAACATAGGCGAGGTAGCCTTGATGACGCAAGCCACAAAGCCAAAGAGGCCGAATTTGCTATCTCCGATTCGATGCTGGTTCCCAAACTCGTGGGATCTTTGCCAAAACCACCAGGCGAAGAAGCCGTTTACCCCAACCCAGACAGTGAAGATGATGTATATGCCATACCCAAAAAGTAGAGCCAATAATAAGGAGGCGAGCCCAGTCTTTTCCCCCATTGGAAAGTTTAGAATGTGGTGTTTGATCGGGAGGTCTGGTTGAGGCGTGAAGGCTGTTTTGACTGGCGAAACAGTAGACAGATGTAGAGAAAGGAATGGCCAAACAATGGCAGATGGAAGGGCGCCAGTACGTATTTAGAATCGACGAAGCAGTAGCAGGTGAAGAGTGTTGCTTGTTGAAGAGACGAGTTGGAGGAAACATAGCAGAACGATGAAGCGCGGTGGAGGCTTTTATACGCCGTTCCCGTCAAAGAACCATTCACCCAACGTTGTTCAGCGTGTCTACTAGATACCCTGCAAAAAGGAACTTCTTTGTTCAACACTGTCTTTGTCGGTTCGGGTATTTCTAACGAAACATGTTTGCTATGGCTTCAATGGGTATTAGCCCGGGATTCCCACGGCTAGTGGGCGACTGAACAGCGCTTGGAGTCGGGGCTATGCAATAAGACGACGGATAGGTGCAGGGAAACGAACAAAGGGAACATAATGATTCTTTGTTTTTTGTTCGTTTGTCCATTTAGTTGAGCCCACCCACATCCAATCATCCCCAGATGTATGTTAGAGTGGGATATTGGGCCCATCCGCTGCCTGGGTACTTTCTATCTATAAAAAGTACTAGGTACTACGCAAAATTGATTATGATTGAATGACGGAAAGCTTTGTCTTTCTGATAGGCAACAAGAGTGAATACATTGGTTTGGTTTGTAATCTCTACAAGCAGTTGCAGACTGGTGACACATGGAGTACATGTATACAAGGGACAATAATCGCTTTCTTACACTTGCAAAATGCCCTAATGTAAGAATATCCATATCAAGTCAAAAAAACGTCTCTTAAACTAAAGATTAATTCGGTAGTTATAGTTGGGTTCTAAGTACATGTAGTTAGAGTTGGGAGTTGATCAATTGAAGTCTACATGGCGATTGTCCTCGGCGTCCTCTTACAAACACTCATACAAACAGACACGGCGATACCCTTGAGTTTGCTGCATCGCAATTCAGTCTGGTTGGTGAGAACTTAATAAAGAAAAATAAAAGAAAAGAAAATCGACATCATTGATGCAAGGAGAGTGAGAGTGTCGCAACGATGAACCACGCCCAACCAATCGTCGTATTGAAGATGATGAAGATGCAAGCACTGATTCGTTAGGTAGAGGCCGCAGACTTGTGGCGGTGCTGCATGCCTGACGATGGCGGTGCAAACTCGCCCTCGCGCTCAGCCCAACGGATGGATCCTCCATTCCTCCTCCTGATTGATCGACTCAAGGCTGCAGATGCAGATGCAGATGTTGCTGCATCTTAGCAGCCTAACAATGCTGAGGCAATTGTCACCCTGAAGCGTGATAGCTGACAAACATTTGAGTTCTCACAAACTCAACAAACCCCCAGCGTGACCACCACCGGAATCCACCGCCCAGCCACCTCGTGCACCTGCTGTGGAACCACGACACACGACCACGATGGCCACAGACGACAAGGTTCCGCTCAGGCCGCATCCCCTAGGCCTAGGTGAGAGGCCTAGGTGAAGGTTTGGACGGCGCTTGCCAGGGGGTTCAATCGCTAGGACTGACGCTGGACTCGGTTGCGATGAATCAGTGCAGAACACGGGGGCGGTTGGACGACGGGACCCCTGGTAGCTTAAATGCGTTGATGCCCTGGGCGAGGGACAGCAAAG
This sequence comes from Trichoderma simmonsii, assembly GCA_019565615.1. NCBI lineage: Eukaryota > Fungi > Ascomycota > Sordariomycetes > Hypocreales > Hypocreaceae > Trichoderma > Trichoderma simmonsii. The sequence goes on along the minus strand of CP075870.1, from coordinate 3,661,345 downwards.
AGCGAAAACCTTGACGAACCGACGTGGCCCTGCTGATGTTGATGCTGGTTCTGCAGACGTCAACTAGCAGCTGATGCCTCGTCCTCGTATTTAACGAACACACAGACCTCTCTTCTCTTCTCCTCTCGACGACAAAGGACACAGTCACAGTCACAATCACAGACAAAGACGCGATTCGACTCCTTTCAGTCTCTTCATCTGTTCAACTCCCAGACTCAAACTCCCTCCTACGAACGATGCCCGCCTTCACCGGCACCACGCCCGAGTCCATGCTCGGGCGCAACGACTCCCTCAACCCCGAAGCCACTTGCAAAGGCTTCACCTCCAACGGCCGTCCCTGCCGCCGCCCCGTCAGTCCTTCAGGCCACCCGCCGCGCAAGAACGGAAAGAAACTGGCGCCCAGCAACGACGACGGCGAGGACTCGTACTGCTGGCAGCACAAGGACCAAGCTGGGCGCTCGACTCGCAAGTCGAGTTCGACCCCGCGGCCATCTCCCTACGGCGGCGGCATCGCCGAGGAGCGCTCAAGTTTGGATACCCTCGCCGACAGGCTGGGGCTGGTGGACTTGAACGCTCGACCTGGCCGGTACGATCCCGAGAAGCGCTACGGCGACGAGAGACCCCCCAAGCCAAAGTCATCCACCTTTTGTTTCTGCTTCACCGTGCCGGAGGAGGACTTTGATGAGCCTCCTCGACCTGCTCAGCCCAGACCGCAGCCTCAGCCTGTTCAGCATACTCGACCCTCTACCTCCTCTGCCCGTCCGCAGGGTCACTCTCGCCCTACCACATCTTCGGCCCCGACGGCAGGCCACCTCAAGTCTCTCATCCCAGACGCTCTCGATGCCCATACAACCACCACTCTCATGGCCGAAGTCGCCAAACCGCCCTCTGACGCCGACGAGCCCGGCTACATCTACATGTTCTGGCTGACGCCCGAATCCGCCGAACCAGCCCCTGTCGACGCCGCAAGGAGCCTCCTCCAGCCTCCCCCTCACAACGGCGGCAGCCGCAGCAGAAGCCCCAGCGACGTTGTTTCTTCCTTTAACAAGAACAGCAGGGACCCCAAGCCAAAGACGATGCTCCTCAAGATCGGTCGCGCCGCCAACGTCCAGCGCCGCATGGCCCAATGGTCTCGCCAGTGCGGCCACGACATCACCCTGCTCCGCTTCTACCCTTACATTTCTTCATCCGCTCCTTCATCTTACGATGCCTCTTCTGCGTCTCAAGCCAGAGGACGGGCTCCTTCTCCACTTTCCGCGGCCTCTCCCCACCCCACGCCTCATGTCAAAAAGGTGGAACGCCTCATTCATCTTGAGCTCGGTGGAATGGGTCTTCGTGCCGATCTTGGTGCTTGCGAAGCCTGTGGACGAGAGCACAAGGAGTGGTTCGAAGTCGAGGCTACGCGAGATGGCGTCAGGATGGTTGACGACATTATTCGACGATGGGTGGGCTGGGATGATGGCGCTCTTGTGGGTGGACGATGATTGATGAGAGATGGATTGGTTTGATGATTGAAGCGGGAACGATTGGTTTGATGAGTGAAGGGATATGTTTATATGCGCATTGACGTGTTTCATGATGGTTTTGAAGCATGATGTTTATATGGCATGGCATGGCATGGAATGGCGTTTATGACTCCTAGAATAGAATACAGACAGACAGACAGACAAACAGATAGTATAGCGCTTAGAAATGAGTTGAGCGTTTGAAGCATTTATATAATTGGTTGATTGCAGCCTGAAAAGTGAATCGCCGTGTTTTGATCTGCATGAATATCAATCTCGGCTCTATATTGACAAAGAATAGCCCTTGAGGTGAAGCACACTTTGTTGATTAAGACTTATTAGTATTGAGATTACCTTAATAAGATAACGAGCGCCAAGTACTCTTCACTCAATAAAAGTTCATCACTGGTTTCGATTGAGGTTAATCCATATATCACTTTATCGTAGTTCATGTACACGTCCCGCATGTAGCGCATGTCTCATATGAACAATCCAGCGACAATCCAACACGCGAATCAAAAGACGCAACAGTACGATGCCTTTAATGTTTTCCATCATTTCCCCTTGATATCAAGCCCACGTTACAGAAAGTTGAGATACGGATCTCAATGATTCGCGTTTGAATCTTCGCCTACACTTGGAAATATTTGGCTTTTTGTCCAACGGAACAGAGATTTCCTTCAATGTATAGACTACATAATATCCATCTTTAGCTCAATGTATAGGCTACTTAATATCCATCTTGAGGTCAATATATGGCTACAACTGATATAGTTCAAGGCTGTATCCAGTCATTATAGCTAAAATCTAAACTCAGATTTCAGGTTTTCGCTCGACTAACGAAATCTTGGATATTCAACCCAAACTATCAGAAGCCACAGGAGAGGTCATATGACGGTCAAAAAACATGGCAGATTAAACCAAAAGGCTCAAATAAAAAACTCTATAGAGAATTAGGCAAGCTTCAAGCCTCCGAATACTATGTATTGATTTTTATGTAATTGTATTAATACCTATCAGGTATGCTTCACCATCACTTCAGCCTCCAAACGCAATTCACGAACATCAAGGCGGACAAATCAATAAAAAATCAAAGTAAATGCAACATGTGATGGTATTGGTATAGTACGACTATTAAACATTTGCATCATAAGTTTTCTTGCGGGACGAGGCCACACTTCCCCCAGGGTATCAACTAAAGCCTACCGCCCTACACAAGACTATCATCGTCAAGATGTTATTAAATGTCCCATTTACTGGGTAGTCTCCTCCTCGTGAGTGTGGATCGGAGGCTTCTCAGTGTCGTGGGCAATCTTGGCCTCGAGGTCGCCCTGTTCGGCACGGACAGTGAGGCTGGTGGCGACCTTGGTCTTCCAGGCGGGAGTTCCCATGTAGGGAATGCCGTTGGGGTCCTCAAACATAGCCTCAGTCTCTTCCAAAGTCTTTCCGGCAGTCTCGGGGAAGACGAAGAAGACGTGGAAGAAGGCAACAGTGTTGAAGACGGCGAAGATGAGGTACGACTTCCACTTGATGTTGGCAAAGGCCACGGGAGTAAAGAGACCCAGAGCGGTGTTGAAGGCCCAGTTTCCAGAGGTAGCCATAGCGACACCCTTGCCTCGGAGACGGAGAGGGAACAGCTCCGGGGGATAGGTCCAGGAGACGGGACCCCAGGTGGGCGCAAAGGAAGCCACAAACAGATATGTGCAGGCGATGAGACCCTTGGCAGGGGCACCGGTGACACGCATCGACTGGGCAGCAACGTGGTCGATACCGCCGGGAACGACTTCACCGTAGGTGGCGAGAATACCGGCGTTGGCGTACATCCACAGGGCCATGAGGACGGAACCGATAAGAAGCGTGGGACGGCGACCCCATCTGTCGACCCAGAGTAGGGCAGGAATGGTCATGAGGACGTTGATGATGTACTGAATGGACGAGGCAAGCAGGTTGGCGTTGCCGCTGTAACCAGCCATGGAGAAGATGTTGGCAATGTAGTACACTGTGAGGAGAATGAGTTAGTTGAATGTCGCTCTATAGTAGCATTCTAAAAGATACTTACTCATGACGTTCATGCCAGTCAGCTGCGACCAGATCTGAGTGAAGAGACCAATGAAGGTACGGTTGATCATGCGAGGCTTGAACAGGTCGAGGTAGGTAACATCGGCGTGCTGGCGCTCAAACTCGCACATATCCTTGATGTCCTGCAGTTCGTAGGCGACAAAGGGGTGGTTAGGGTCACCCTTGCCGTGGACGAGAGTAAGAACAGCTCGGCAGTCCTCCCATCGGTCCTTGCGGGCGAGCCAACGAGGAGACTCGGGAAGGGGCATCATCATGAAGAAGAGGAAGAAGGCGGGGATCATCTGGAGACCCCATGGGATACGCCAGGCAGCGGTGTTGTAGCTGATGGGGTTGTCATCGCCAATGAAGGAGCAGCCGTAGGAGATGTAGTACATGATGAGAATGCCCCAGGTGATGGCCCATTGCTGCATACCAATGAAGCGACCACGTTTGGAGGGAGGAGAGATTTCGGCAATGTAGACGGGGACCTGAGCAGATTCGATACCGACGGAGATACCGTTGATGATACGGGCGACAATGAGCATACCAATGTTTTGGGAGGCACAAGACAGAGTGGAACCAATGACCCTAGGGTGACGGCGGTTAGCAGGTGAAACATTTTCTCCCTTTTTCTTCTTTGTTTTTTGACTCACCAGATGATACATCCGACCATGATGGAGTACTTTCGGCCCAGTCGATCAGACAGGGGACCTGAGATCAGAGCTCCCAGCCAGGAGCCAGCAGCCATGGAGGCGGTGATACCTCCCTGGACGAGAGACCGCGGACCACCACATTTGCCATCGGCTGTAGTTGGGGGGTTCTCATCCTGGTTGAAATAGCAGAGATACGACTGCTCGGCCAGCTGGGCCGACACAGAGGAAATGTCGAAGCCGAAGAGCGCGCCGCCGACGACGGACACGCCGGCAATCACGTAGATGTTGCCGATAGCCATGGCTCACTCTTGATGGTTTGTGTAGAGGACCTTGACCATGAATCGTGGTGAACAGAGACGGGAGCAAAAAAAGAAGAAGAGGGGAGGGATGAGAGAGGAAGGGGGAGGGCCTTATATATAGATATACGTAGGTCACTCTCCGTTACGCCGGAATTGTGCGAGCAGCTGCCAGTGAATGCTGCGGGCAGCTGTCTGTGTCTGTGGCAGCTTCCCAGATTTGCCAGGTCCAGGCATGTGGTCCGTGGGCAGAGCACAACGAGACAGACGATCCATCCATTGAATGCTTTTTCTCAGACCCCGGTCTCTAGCTTTTTTAGTGTGCTGGAAGCTTTCCTGGGATTCTCCATGGGCAAGCAGCAAGGCAGGAGAGTTGCTCGGGGCAAGCCACGGACCGGGGCTCCAGGATCGCCAGGATCCGGGGTATCGAGTACACGACACGCCCATGAGTGGCTCTCGCGGGACGAGTAGCTGGTACTGACGCTTCCGGGATGCGCAGAGGCACATGTACAAGCCAGGAAGCGCGTGTAAGTCGCATGCGGGATGAGGAGACGCTGTGACGCTGTAGTTGTGTGTACCTTGTAGTCTGTGTCTGTGCTTGCATGTACATGGCGCGAGGTACCGCTCCGAGTACTGCCCCATCCGGCACTTTGTACATGTAAATGTACCATAGACACCGACACCCCTGACCCCCAAGAAGGTCCAAGCCCAAAAGGCTGTTTTTGTTCCCCCACCACCCCTCCGAGGTTTGTCTGTATCTCCAGGTCCAGGGATCGGAGCTGGGGAAAGCGGCGTTGGATGTTGGGATTGGGATTGGATCAGGATGTATTTGTGGGTTGTCGAGGAGGGGGGAGGACGATGCAAAAGTCCAGAAGAAGAGGCGTACAGCGCATGCAGGATAATACAGTATACAGTACGAGGATGAGATTCAGATTGAATGGTGGTGATGGAAAGAGGAGAGAGAAAAAAAATACACGTAAATGGCGGATGAGTTTGTAATCGAAGCCACTGGAGGGGGTACCTTGCCTGGGTGTCTGTACTCGTACTACTCCCAGGTACACGACACGACTCAATTGATGCATACAAGGTTCGCTTCTTTGTGTTACGTACAACAACAGCAGCCTCGTCTCCTAATCACCAGCAGAAAGCATTAAACAGCTCCGCCAAACGTGGTGCGATACCATGGACGCTCGTCAGCTCGCACAAGTGGTACTCGTGCATACTTGTCCATACATCCATCGACCCAGGACCGGGTAACACCACCCGCTGTCACACGGCCGAATCTTGCCATTTGCATCCTTGGGCCCCTAGCTCTCACGCGTATCACGCATGTTTCTCGAGTTTCTACACGTAAATGCAAAAATATGGCACCCTAGTATTCATGCCGCTTCCAAGGCACAAGCTTCTTTGCCAATGCTAATCCTTTGCCTCTGCTAGCCGGATCCGAGTTAAGCCCCATGCTCAAGGATCGCCGGCTGGTCTGCTAGACTTGCAGCCTCTTGTCCTTGTTCGTCCTCCCGAGTCATCTGGGGGGTTGCATGTCGCCGAGAGTCTGGCCGTCGGAGGGGGGTGAGGATGGTTGGATGGGAGTCGTCTAGATGGCCACTAGAAGCTGGCAAGAGATGGCGATGCAGCGAGTAGAGGCTGGTGCCAGACCTCCTCTTGGCGACGGCCTGCATTCGCTGTCGGCAGCAAGTTGCCGGATGCCTCCAGGGCCCATCTGGTACTGTAGCAATATTGGCATACTGTATCTTATTGTGGTGTGCATGGCATGGCATGGCATGGCATCCGGGGAAGTAGTCTTAGCAGTAGGACTTTGTGGTGGTGCTTCTCATTGTTTTGGGGGCGCTTTTGACTCATCCCTTGCCCGGTGCTCTGGTCTCGATGCACGATGAGTACGATTCACATTCCTTCCTCCTCTTACTTACCGCTACTACAGAGTGACTCTCTACGGGTAGTACTAGACTAAACTGAGCTGCATCTAGCATTTACATCAAACGACACACGCCCACAGCAGCACGACCGTCACATTGAAAGCAGATGCTACACGCCGGCCTCGTATGTCGAAAGATGGAGGTTCATGCTAGCGGAGGCGCCCTTGTCTGCTTGTGTGCTAGCTCCCGACACCCAGTGCTCCAGTGGCTCGCCGGCCAGGGCTTTTAGGCCTCGGCGCCACTGAAAGAGGCGCCTGTGGCTCTCCACTTCCCCGGCTTTGGCCAAATGACGTCGCCTGGCTTGAAATTATTGTCCGCCGGCTTTGGCACGGCAATGCACAAGGGAGCGGCAGTCGTTCGGTATTACTTGCTAGCAGCTATCGATGAATGCGTAACAAGGCGAGCGAGGCGATATTAAGCGGCAAGCTGTGTTCTGTGCTGTTTATACTCCAGTACCTTAGTTGATGAAGTTGGTGAAATTAGGGCCACTCCATGGTGGCTGGTGAAACCCCAGAAAAAAAAAACAGGAACCCGCAACTTGCATCCATCCATTGTAGATTCGGATTTACTCGTCACAATAACTCAACCTCCAGGCAGCCCCGCAGCAAATACGGCGAACCTGGACCTCGCTGTCCATCACCGACTCAGAACGGCAGTGATCGGCTTTTGCTCTTGCAGAATACGCTCTGCCCACAGTGTTTCACGTGGCAGCCTCGCACGGTATCGCACGAAAAAGATGCACCCGCACATGACCAGGCCAGGCATTGGATTGAATCTTGTCTCTTCTCTCGCCAGGCCTCGTTCATTTGCCAGTCACTCGGCCGGACATGGACCGAGTGCCCACTTTCTGATCCTGTATCACGTACGAGTACAGACTCTTACTCTCGACCGTTACTTCGTCACACCACCATCCCCAGTCCAGCTCCGCGTTGGCTGATTCGACGCCGCCCGCTCTCCGCTCCGCATGGCCTGGCCTTGCCTGGTCTGGCTCCAGCTTGCCGATCCGCTCCCGGTGTCTTGTCTCGTTTTGTTTTTCTTACTCTCGCCTTTGTGATTATTCACGCCAGTCATCAGGGGAACAGAGCAGCAGTCCCTGCTTCCCCTCGACTCCAACTCAGCTCTTCTTCTCCACTGCGATGGTCCGATGCAACACAAGATTGTACATACAGTATGGGTAAGCAGCAACCCCGTCAATCTGAGGGATGGAGACCTCGCACATGGCATGGATCCTTCACATACAGTTCGTTCGACACGGTGCCAGCAGCGGCCCAAGCTCTCCATCTTCCCCAAGTCTAGGCATGTCCTTTTGCGTTGCTGAATCGTATCGCTCCAACGTCGATTGTCGACAACCAACGCCAACAACGAGACTGCTTCTCTGCACGTCTTCTTGGACCCCAATCCATCACCTGATATGGCCAAGCAACCAACCTCAACTAATCTAATGCTTGTCTTCGCGCTTCGGACTTTATGACGTCGTCCTAACGCCAGCCTTCGGACCTGTCAAAAACTTCAGAATCGATTCGTGAGAATGTCACCAGCCGACGGCTCTGAACTGAATCCCTCGCGCCTCACCTCGCCTAAATGCCTCCATCTGCACGGGCATCAGCAAGTTTCCGATCAGCCAATAGGACCCCTCACAGCTTTATTGTTTCTCTATAGAGTTATACCTCCGCGGGCTTTAATCCTTTAGAGAGCTGCACACGCCCCTAACGAGCAAGCCATACCAGGGCCCTGCCGCTGGCCCTCTCTCGCAGTCCCGAATTCATGCACAGTGCTTGTATGCCTGTCCAACGCTTGAAATGGCCGTCGGTTTACCCATGTGGGCGACAGCCGCCGCAGCCCAATCCTGATTATTCTTGCTGAAATGATCATCAAACAGCAGCGGCTTTTTTAGCTCCAAAGCTTTCCACGGACACGAAAGCAAGGGCTAACCGCATCCTGGCTCCCCGGTCCATTTCCATTGGAGCGGATCACAATTCCACGGGGCATCTCCACTGCTGCTTTTTGTCTCTGTTTCTCCCTTCTTGTCTTCTCGGAACGAGTGTGGTTTTCCGAGGCTGTTTCCGTCTGCCTCTCCACACGAGGCTGACAGCATAACCGTGGGAATGGCAGAGTAACAATTGTTTACTCAGCAACGGACAGACGGAAAACCAGAAAAAATCTCATTTGCTCACCGAAAACCCCGACTTTGGTGTGTCAATGCATGTGCTCTGCTTAGCCGCTGTTGCTTCACATCGAAAGACGGCTTGAGCTTGACTTGAGAAATGCAAAAAAGGCTTGTACCGTACAACGTTGTATCGCGCCCTTAAGCTTGCATCCGAGCCTTAAAACCGCGTGGCCAAATCAACCCGTGATTGGAAACACGGCCAATTGGTGGCCATCTTGTGACCTGTCCCTTCATGCCGTCTCCGCTGATCAAGAAGCCATGGAGCGTTGGTTTGGGCATACATGTATCGTACCATGGGGACCGAAGGGATGCCTACGCTAGATGGAACCAACAGATTTCCCTACATCAACACCCATCTACGGTACTGTACACAGTATTCGTCACAGCAACAGATCTTGCAGCATGGACATCTCGTTTCCCCGCCCGTTGTTACCTCAAAGATCTCAGCAATTCAGTTCCCAGATCTTGTCGGATCGCCAATCCCAAATTCAGTCTCACATGTCGTTTTCGATGCCCAAGAAACAATGGCTGCAACGCGGGTAATTTCGTCTCGGAGGTATAAGGCGCCACACAAGCCACCAGTCCCGTTCACATCCTGATTGGGAATCTTTGCGAGCGGCAAGCCACGGCACGAACGTTGGCTGACCTGGCCGGATCGAGTAGCGCAGGCGATGCCCTACAGTAGCTTGGCTGCTTGGGCTGCTGCAGTCAACCATCCATACCGCTAGAGTGACGCCGCAAGCACGATACGAAAAGCCGCTGATCTTCGGCACGGCGCTTCCATGGCCGGCACCGGGTTCTGAAGCCTGACCGGCCTCCTACTCGGTGTTTTGCTCAATGCCTACGTAAAAGGGGTCTTGTTCTCGGTGAATAACGCCACAGGCTCCACGGCCAAGTCGGCTGGACGGCGAAGGATTGACACCACAATCGGCCCTGCCCTGTCCCGACTAACACCATGAATGCTAATGCTCCAGCTCAAGCCCACTCTTGGCTGCCATGTGGCCATTTGTGGATTTGCAGTGATTTTACTCGTTCTGTCTCTTCCTCTCCTCACCTATACACGTACTCTCCCCAGGTACGTTGGCGCGTACGCGTATCCTGAACTACATTCCGGAGGCAAAAGGGGGGAAACAAGAAAATACCACAGCACGTGGGAAACAATGGTAAATTCCCATTGTCTATCCGAGACTTGCCGATGCCAAGTTTCACCCAATTCTGTGTTTTGCTTGAAGCAGTTTTGATTTGCTAGCGCATCGTACCCCGGTCAAGCATTAGCTGACAACTGCTAGTGATGCTGCACGTCGCCTTAGAAAACCCGATCTCGAAGACATCCATGTCATATCGTCATATCCTGACTCTTGGGAGCCTTACTATAATTTTGCAATTGTGATGTACAATAACAGTCGTGGATAGATTTGCATCTCGGGTTGTTTTCAATCCAATCTCGTCAGCCTCGCCGGAATTAATATGGCATAATCTGGAGCTCCCCACAGCAAGCTATCTCGCCGAGCAAAGATACGCCGAGTCGGCTGCGCGAGGCACATGTCAGATTACCAACAATGCAACATTCACAAGCACTGGCTCGTCACCACGGCCTTATTCGGTACCAAATTTCGTGTCGCCGGTCAAGAGGGAGCTCCACACTCGCCAACACCAGCTTCAGCCCTCAATTCTCTCCGTGGGGGTTGGGAGAACTCGATGTTTGTCTTGAAGAATGAAGAATACACAACGTCCCTTGTCGGAATCTTGGTAAAAAGCGATGAATACGGCGTCTGAGTCTATCTTTGCTGCCTTCGGGCGCTTCTCGGTTGCATTGATCGAAAATTGCGGGCGTATGGGGTCGGCCCGAGAAGCCTACCAGTTATCTCGTAACATTGCTCCCATATTTGGATACAGGGAGATACTCATTGGGATGTACTTCGTGGGGGAACGCCTGTGAGGTTATCGTATAGTGGAATTTGTTATCTGGATTCCTGGTGCCGCGGTTTCGACTTGCTTCGGCCCGGCGGCTCAAGGGAAGATGCGCAGTGGCAGATGACCAGAAGTGAGGCCTCACTGGATGTCGATATTCATGCATGGCCCGGCGGTGAGTACCGGATGCTGTCGAATGAAACGAAAACAACGGCGTCTTGCAGCTTGGGACCCCGTAAATTGGCCGATGTGAATGTCACGGAGCCTTGTATCGGGAGTCCATCCGGCGAAGAGTGCTTCTTGTGGGTATCACGGTCGAACTTTTGAAAATGAATCCATGGAGTGCAATATTCTCAGCATTCTCGGCCAAATACCTTCGTAATGATGGTTTTACGGTGCCCATAAGTGTATGGTCAACGACAAGAACCTTACGTCCGGTTCTCGCGAAATACGAATTCAGGGGATCGAGAGGTCACAAGATCAAATCCTTGCAGATTCACCGAGAATGTCTCCTTGGATCAGTCCTGAAGCATGGAGGGATCGTAGAAAAGACCGAGATTACCAGATTTCTGTGGTTTTGGTTAGTGATTTGGGGGCAGTTGGTTATCTCGGGCCTTATGACAGGTCACGATTCTTTGAGCATCGTTAGGAGAGACAGAGGAGTGAGTCTAGAAAGATATTTTGGGGTTGGGCGTAGGATGGATGAGTCTGACATGGCTTCTCGGTAAGCTTCGGATGATATTGCCCCGTGTTTTCGGGCTGTGAGCCGAGGTAGATTCTCGTGCTTCATGACGTGATTTTAGACTCCGAGGTGTCTAAGTATTTAGGGGTATGTCTGCTGGGCATTAATATGAAAGACGTATGATGGGCACGAGAGGAACAATTAGGCCATATGATAATTATTGAAGATTCAGAGTTGGAGCTGCCATGTATGAAGAAGCTGTCTTGTTGAATGACGAGCTTTTGATTACAAGAAACGGAAGATTTACATGATAGCCTACGATACTGGGATTGCCGGTGGTTTTTATATCCTCCATTCATAATATTGTAACAGCTATGGGCGGTATGATATTGTTTTAGTACGCTTCATATGTGACCTGACTTGGAATGATCATCTGTACTATTGAATACTTGCCTGAGAACAGGCCACTCAGGATTTACGAAACTCTATGGGCACGATGCTCAGCATGAGGCTCACTTGAGAGTTCATTTATGTAGAGGAGAGCCTCTATAGAGAGGAGTAATGGAAGTCTAACAGAGAGATTAAACAACTACTCTGTAAAATAAGGAGAGCAGCCAGATAGATGTAACTGAAGGGTTTGTTGCTCGCCGATTTCTTGAAAGAAAGGGGGACAAAAGCTTTCCTTATATAGTTTTTGCCCGGGGTCTAGTATGTAGATTCTTACCTAACGGCCTTGAAGTACTGTATACGAACAGAAGGCACTTTTTCGATTACTGTGTTGTATCCTGGCTAATGCTCTTCAAAGAAGATTTCGATATCTATTTGAACTATTATGTTGAGAAAAGTGTGGTTATGGGTGAATATGGTTGATACGTATGTTATTGTAGTTCAAAAGACGATTATTCTAGCTAAGAGAATGGTTTCTCTGTGTGAATCGACTTGTGTTCGGTGATTGATAATGAAACCACAGCCTCTCTTTGTCGTGATATTACATCTTACATGCTTCATATAGCTAGTAAACAAACACAATGATGAATGATTGCTTTTATACAATCATGAACTTTTATACTTCACTATTCTCCCCTTTCAAAAAAAATAGCAACTCTAGCAAAGATTCAAGTTACGCCTACAAAAACAAGAATAGAGGAATAGCAGGGATGTTCAACAGCGCTTTACGATACTCCACTCTCACATTGATAAGATCAAGAGCTCTTTTGACATACCCTGGACAGAAACTCGTTTTCCCTTTTTGTCGTTTAATTGTTGATACTAGAAAAAGTAGACTCCGATTACTTTGACATATCGGCGAATATTAGCTCCGAAGTCTCTGAAGTTCTGACAGATATCGATAGGAAGAAATTTAGCAACCTTGATGACGAGAATGTGTATCTTAACGCTTAGCGTGTAAGTGTTTCTTAGTAACACATATCTATAAGAAATCTCCCCCTCTTCTCTTAGACTCTTAATCTATAAGAAATCTCCCCCTCTTCTCTTAGACTCTTAATCTCTATCATATATAACTTACACAACTCGCTACAGCAACACCCAATCCAAACACAACAATTCAAACCATCAAAACGCAAACGTTGATCAAAATAACAGATTCTGGTATATCCCTACTATATACATAAAAAAAAGAGGCAATACAAAAATCGCCCCAGAGGCCGTAACCCAAAAAGTGCCAAACTCATAAACAAAGCCCGTTCGACACAAGATGCTTTGTAACGTATATCATGTCCATATCCAAAACGCTTCCTCATAAAAAAAAAGTACAATCCCACTATTTATACAAAAACAACAACATCCCATCAGATTTAGTCTCCTCTCCATGATCCCTGGAACATATGTCTCATCATGGCCGTCGGGGGAATGCTTCCGTCGTTTGTGCTTTTTGAATGGTCCTGGCCCATGCCGAAGCCGTCAATGGGCAGGATCAAAATGTCGCCGATGAGGGTAGGCTCCTCCATAAAGGACAGATCCTTGGTGTCGTTGAGAAGAGGGTTATACACCTGCAACTGCTCAAAGACCATGTCCGTCCAGGCCGCCGGACCCGTCGAGTTCATGACCTCGAAGCTCTCGGGGTGGAGCTGGCTGATGGGCACCCCGTGAAGATCCGCCAATTCGTCGAGGGATTTCAGCACACGGTTCACCATTCTGGTAAAGACAGGATGTCCCGGAGCAGCAGCAATGGTCCACTGGCAGAACTGGAGCCAGTGGGGGATGTCGGCCCACGGGCCGCCGTCACGGCGATCGAATTCAATCCCCACTATAAGACGGGCTTTATCCCGGAAGCGTTCCGGGACCCAGACGTCGACGGGCTTGAGGGCGACGGTGTCGGTGTCAGTGTAGACGCCGCCGTAGACGCTGAGGAGAAGGTATCGCAGGAAATCCGACTTTTGGCCCACGTTGCTGATGTTGTGGTAGGTCTCGATGATCTTGGGGTTGGTTTTGAAGTGGCTCTCGACGAACTCGTTACCACCCTTCTGGCCAACCAGAGTGCTGCAGGGATTAAACAGTATAGATTAGTAAATAGAAGATATAAAGAAGATAGGACCACTGGATAGACGTACTATTGCCAGTCTGGGTTTGTGGCTAGCCAGGAAGCGGTAAATTCAAGCTGTCTGGCATCTATATGAACGTGGTTCGGGTCGCCCTTAAACGGCTGAGTCTTGGGCAAGACAATCTGCCAGATATTGGCGGGAATCAAGTGGCTATCGTTGGACTTGTTGACCCTGCTGGTCCATTCGGGCACGCGGTTGCTAACATAGTCGTCGTGGAACTTTTGCCTGCTCGAGTGAAGCGTCAGGCTGCCGCTCAGCCAGACCATGGAGAGCAGCACCAGGGCGATGCCGACGGCGGCGTAGTTTCGGTAGCGGCGCTGGGAGACATGGCCCAGGATCTGCCTCAGCGGCGAGAACGAGTCTTGCTTTTCGTGGAGAAGCATATTGCCGCTAAACTGAAGGTTTGGGGGTCGCTGTTCTTTGTCTCTCTCACAAGTGTGATTCACGATCACGCGACGACAAGAACAAAGAGCGAAAACCGCTCACGATGGTGACGACGTCGACGAGGACAAAGAGCGCGAAAAGAGAGAAAGAGAAATTACGGCTGCATAAAGAAGAAAGCGAACCAACCCCCGGCTGGAGCTAGGAAGACACGACGGAGCCAATACGACGGCCTTACATACTCCTTTGAGCCTCCTCCTTGTCCTGTAGGGAACAAATACGTGAGATTAAGCTGTCTTAGAGCATCGTACTAGTGCTGCGCCAGCACAGGCACAGATGGAGCCGGGCTGTGCCTTTTTGACGTCTGTCTCAAATACGATATGGGCACGGGCTGAGCCTGCTTAGGCTGTTGTTGGGAGAAATCCATCGAGGTCCAGCGTCGACAATCCTCGTAGGATCCCTCCGAGCTGGATAGGATGGTTGCAATATCGATGGCCATCCGACAATTTGGCTAAAACATAACTCTGTATTTAAGCCTTTTGTACTCTCGGCCTTCCTCTCTGGACTCTGGATTCTGGTTTCTTCCCACCCCAGCCCAGTCAGTGGATCCTGCATTTGTCTAGTCGTTCTTAAACAGCTTCATGGCCCGGCGTCTAGAACCCTTTGAACGAGGCCACTCGGGCCGTCGTGATTGGCTGCTGCGCCGCACCATAAGCTGACGTGCCCAATAGCTGAAGAGCGCCATGATGCTGGTAAAATTGCAGCCCAGTTTGATTTGCCGGCTAATGGAGCGGCTAGATATCGCCCAGGAACGAAAAAAAGGCGAGCTGGAGCTTTGCAAATTTTCCGGAGTGCAGCAGGTGGCGCGTCCCATTTCTTTTTTTCTTTTTCTGGCTCTGTGTCTATTTGTTAGTAACTGAGAATAGCCGCTGCGATGCGACTCAACGAGTGACAATCCGCATGGATTCTCCGATTTGCCACAGGCGGTTGGTTTGACGATGTGCGAGGGATCAATCAATGCAATGAATTACGAAGAGGTTCGGCGACTGCCTGTTGCAGTTAGAGGTGCGCGACTGCGGCAGCACGTGAGAAGAGCGTGACGAGGTTTCGGCCCACGCTAAACCCCGTAATCGACGCGCCATCAGACGAGCTTAAACAGCGAATCGTTCAGGGTTCAATGCTAATAGTTGCTGGTGATTATGTTATGATGGTTTACTGCAAGTTGCAAGTCTCAGTGCTGACATGACCTACTGAGTTGATCATCATCTCGACAGTTGCTGTGATCATAATAGTTACCTGTAATAACACCTGTACTTACCCAGCAACACAACACAACACAACGCAACGCAAACAGAGCCACATTAAGCCCTGTCAACCGCCCAATTAAGCTTACCCATCCAAAGTAGCATCGCTCCAATCCCTCTCTCGCCGATCAATTCAATCCTTAACCCGTGATGCCCGTCATCCTTCCAATGTCTTACATCGAAGCGTCTTGTCTTGTCTCAATTTTTTGGCGTGTCTTGTCTCGTCTCACCCACGCATGTCTCAACCGCCCGTCCATCTGTCTTAGCCTCAACCTTGTTTCTTCACTTTGTTGCTGTCTCTTTTTATAGCTGACAGGGAGGGATGCGTGTGCACGGGTACTTTACCCCCTAGGGATGGAGGCAAACATACATGTAGTGGCGGGTGTGTTCCGAGAGCTTTGGGCGGCCTGTGCGCAGGGCGATGAACTATTTGAGACACACTGACAAAAGACGGAGCAACATCTCCCTCTTCTGAATCCAAGTTCAAAAATAAAGGGCATTTTGCTCCGTGTTGGCATCAGAACTCCCTTTTATTTTAACTTAGGGGCCAGTGTGATCGATGCTCAAAGGTGTTGGTGACGCTTCAGTACCTCCAAAGACGTACTATTGTATACCCGTGATCCACAGGACCAGCCTCATGTCGGCCATGGCACTGGACAAATCATTCCCTCTAAACCTTGGACAAATCATTCCCTCTAAACCCTGACAACGCAATCGGCTTTCGGGCTCGAATGATTTAACCATCAAATAAGCTCTTTCCCGCGCCTTCACACCCAAACATTCATTTTGCCAGCCGATAATGATGTTTGCCGCGAGGGTAATCGTAAATAGCCGGTATAACAAGCGGAGGGGGACGATGGTCGCGCGATGTAGTCCAGTATCGGTCTCAGCGACAAACGTCGACCTCAGCGGTAGTGTTGCTGTAGAACTTGTAGATAGAGTAGACCGGAATTCACTGTGGAAGTTCAAAATTGACTGGCCGGCCCTCAGGGTCACTGTGTGATAAGTTGCAAATGTATTTTGCAACAAATTCGCTTAGTAAAGGCCATTGTCAACACTCCATGGTGAAGCAATCTCTAGTATCAGCACCTAATTATTTCCGACATGCTGTGAGCAAAGGCAGTCGTATTATCGATAATGAAGCCCAGAAAAAGAAGAGGCTAGGCCATGTCATTGCGTTTCTCTCCTAATGCAAGTAAGTTCTGGTAAATAAAATTACCCATCCAAGGGTAGAAAAAAGATCAAAGTAAGTTCGCTTCATATCAAAAGCAACTCCAGCAGGAATGAAAGGAAGAAGCAACCCAGTAGTATAAGCGTCCACATAAGCTTATATAAATAACAAACCCATAAACCCGTAAACGCAAAATCCCCATCCCCAATCGACAAATTAATTTCCCCAGCCCCGTCCCCGTCCCCGTCCCCAAAACCCGGAACTACCTCTCCTCCAGCTCAACCTCCGGATCCCGAATCCCTCCATCCGTCTCACAAACACATCCGTCTTCCGGTCCCGGAAACTCGTCCACCGGAACACTCCATCCGCTTCAACCTACAGCCTTCACCACGGAACCATCGGCCTGCAGCCTCACTCAGCACGGAACCATCCGTCGCTAATCGGACCAGGCCATGCACTTCATCTGCAGGCCATCCCATCCCATCCCATCCCGACACATCACTCACCTCACACAGTGCAACCAGCAAAACACATAACAAGAAATGCCTGTCAGTCTGATTTTCATGAGGCTTTTGACAACCAAGCCAAGCCGGCATACGGCATCTACTCTCCTACTTGCCTACATAGTCCATACACGCATACACATAACATACATGCAAAAAGGTAAGTCGTAAACTCATCTGCAATAAACCCGTCGGCTATATTGCCAACTCCGCTTCCTTCTGCCATCCATAAATTGACCAGGGGGGTGTGGTCAGGGTATGAGGGATCAAACAAGCAACAATAAGACGAACAAATGAAAAAAAGAACAAGGCAAGGTAAAAAAGCACTCTGCCAAGTTTCCCACCCCCTCAAAAACCACTCATAAGAGACGGATGCTTCTTCCGGTGCATGGCAGCTTAGGTATACAGTACACAATGCTCCTACTACAACAACACCCACAAACCCACACACACACACACATCCCCGAAAACAACATGGCACCAGGACAATCACGCTGCCCCGAGTAACTTCCCGTGGAAACTTCTTTTTATTCTCCGAAGAGGGAAAAATATTATATCATAGAGCAAGTGGCATTTCATTATTCAGCATCATCAAACAAAGCGCACCTCGTTGAACAACCCAGCCCGGACTTGCATCAAACTAGCCAGCTCCAGAAGGAACCCTTGGTAGATGAGCACATTGGTAATAACATGCGATACCGAAACCATGTTTTCATTCGTTGGGCTGGTTGGCTCGGCGTTGTCAGTCGTTTCCGTCACCACGGTTGGCTCAGTGGCAACCTCGCTCCGGTCCGCACTGCTATCATATCCGTCCAAGCTAGACAGCTCGTCTCCCGAGAATAAAGACTCGGGAACTTCGGGAGTTGGTTTGCTGTCCAAGTCCAACTGTATCGGCTTGACATGATCGCCTGGCAGGGTTACCATCCGGGCCAGGATGCTTTGGTCCACGGCTGCAAAATCCGCCGGCTGGACCGAGCCTTGCCGACTGATTCGGTGTTGGTGCCCACCAGTTTCGCTCTGAGCACTTGAAGGAGATAGGCTCCGGCTAAGAGCAATCCTGTTGGGGTCAGGCAGTGGCTTGGAGGTGTTTGGCATAGGGCTGGGAGAGAGCAGGTCCGACACGTTAAAGGGTGTGGAAGCACCGGATGTTCGAGTACTATTCTTGCGTCCTCTAGGGGTCACAGAGCGGCTGGGCGTTCCGAGTTCAGAAAGCAGCCGCTGGGCGAAACCCTCGAGGCCAGTTGGACGCGATGGAGATACAGACCGGATAACTTCGTCAAGGCTGGAGCTGGGTCTTGGTGGCGGGGTCCTCAGAACAGGAGGGGGTGGGGGGTTGTCCAGAATTGAATCCGCAGTCTGGAAGGCTTCCCGGCGCTGCTGGAGAAGCTCGTCAAACCGGGGCACCGTCTGCTTGAACGCCTCGACTTGGTCGCAGAGACGCTTGAGCACGATGAGGATTCTAGGAAGAGAGTCCTGAGTCCACTTGGGCCGACGCCTGCACTTTTCCATCGAGTCCAGACGATCTGCCTCTGTGTCGTCTGAAAATGTAGAGAACCCGCCAACCGAGTAAGCATCATCTTGCGATCCGAGCTCGTCAGCCAGCGACCGATCACCAATCTCGGTCTCGGCATCTGCTCCCGTTTCCGTTTGCGTCTCTTCATCGCCCTCTGCATCCTGTTGTGATTTGGTTTCTTCCTTTTCGTCAGACTTTGGCTGATGCTCGTCCTCGACATAGACGTAGCTGTTGGGGCTTCGAGCCAGCCACCCTTCGATGCTCATGTAACCACATATCGCCATGTCAACAATGGTATCGGTGACTGACAGATTCGTCTCTACTGGATTCATGAAAAAGTTTTCCATCAGGTCAAGGATAGAGTTGAGTAAAAGATCGTCATGGCGAAGAGTGTGCTCCCGCACGTCCTTGGGTGCGCCTGGAAGACTGTCTGGAATAGTAGGCAGTTTGTGGTTGTGCTGCGATAGCCTAGGGGCGACAAGTCTAAGAGAGCATGGGTGACTCTCAAGCCGAGCCATGGTGTCTTTCAAGATGCTCTCGTATGTCTCGTTAAAGTCGTCTCGGCCGCCAACGCTCTCTGCCAGTGCCATCAAGTACTCAATTTCTTGCTCGTGAGCACCCACAGTTCGATTGATATTGTTTTTGGGGAACATGTCGGTTCGGAGGAGGGTGAGGACTGCATAGCGATGGTGCCTTTTAACAATTGCTGATACCAGCTGAAGAGTCACGTAAATGGTCTGCTGGTTGCGCGATCGGAGACAGGCAAGAATAAGATCCACCAGGTTGAAAAGGAGAGGAGTCGCGGTTGTATCGGGCTTTTCCGCCATCATGGTAGCGAGATCCATGGATTTTCGCTGGCGAGCAGCACTTATGGCAGTCCCTGAGGGAGGGCCTTGCGAGGGAATAGTTTCGGGCAAGGCTAAAAGGTAGTGAAGAATGAGGTTGATCATGTCGGGGTGATCCAGGGATTCAATGATGCGGCGGAGGTAGGTCAAAACAGCTACAGACGAGCCTCCGTCTATATCGGACGACTCAAGCAATGAAGGGTATCTAGAATGGTTGATCATTAGCGCACAAACCTACGCATTGCGCAAACATCAGGGGGAGCATTGAGACTTACAGAAGCTGCTGTAAGAAAATAACCTGAAAGTGCTCCAGTAGAGTCGACTTGACTTCGACTGATTTGCAATGATTCAAGACGTCCTGCCAAAACAAAAGGTGGGACAAAAAGGTCTCTAGGTGGGACTGAAACTCGCTAGAGCAAGAGCTCACAATTTCGTAGTTGGATGTAGGGTGTTGATAGTCGGAGAGGGCGAGGATAGGCGGCAGGTTGTTCGGCAGGTGATCGATGACGAGTTTCCGACTTAGCTGACTGTACAAGGCTCCCAGCCCGGTAGCCATGAGAGTAGACAGATCACTCTCGACAATCCATTGCTCCAGGGACTCGGAGCTCGACGCGGCCTCGATGATGTATAAAAGACCTGTGCGCGCAAAGTCGCCGACCTTGCCCTCGTGGTGGATGTAGTCCATCAGGATATAAAAGAGTGGAAAGTCAGCCCTCTTAGTTCGGCCAGCGAACTTGTCCCGGACACTCGCAGCCCTGTCACTCGGACGGTTGACATCCTGCTGCGTCTTAAACCAAGCAGGGAGAATCTCGGGGTCCAGACGGATCTTGGTAGTGATGTTGAAAGCCAGCTCCACGACGCGTGACTCGGTATCCAGCCCGAGACGAGCGCTGTTGACACCTGTAATGCGCACCAGCAGGTTTGTCAGGCTGGCGGAAAAGGTGTGATTTTCAACAAAAGCTTCCTCCTCGCTCTCGATGAGCGTTGCAAAGAAGAGGACAGCCTCCTTTATGATCCACTCATTGTAGGACGAAGTGGCAATCTTGCCGATGGGCACGTATATCTGCTTGATCGAGGCATACTGGATGCAGGGATGCGGCAGCGGGCGTCGGCTCTCGTCGCTGAGGATGTTGGTCAGCTCTTGAAGTCTGATCTCGACGGTTTCGGCGGCGTCGATGTCTTGGGACAGGTTCGTAGATTTGCGCCAGATGGACTAGGGGAGGACAGAAATGTTGCAGTTAGCACACACGACAGCGCAAGATGGATACGACAGACTGTAAAGCACCAAAGAAGAGCAAAAAGGGAGGACAAACTCACCAACAAGCCGGCATATTCCTTCTCGAAGCGATGAAGACGCTTGGCAGGGTCCTTTGCCTGGTCCTGACGAGAGCTCCCGGAGGAGAGGGGGCTTAACAAGCGCGACCACTGCACAGACAAGGATGCGTTAGACTCGGATCCCACGCACGTTTTATCTTTTTCTCTTTTTTCCCGCTCAGGCTCAACGTCCTGAGGGGATCATCTCTCCCCCTTATTGTTCATGAAGGGCTGCTCACGAAATCCATGGCTCTGGCCGAGTCATGTCTGGCTCGACGCTGTGTCGATTGCAAAGATCGGAGCAAATGCAAATGCCTCGCACTCGCAGCTCGTCTGAGGCGCGGGGGTCCGGGCAGAGGCGGGGAGGTTCAAAGGTGGATTGGCGACAGCACAGGACAAGACAGGACTGGGCGGACAAGGGACAAGGACGTTGGAGTGCTTGTGATGATGCCCGGCGAATCCCAGGCGGTGAAAGCGGTGGGGTAGCCCGGACCTGTGCTTTGCGCGTATTCCAGGCGTGCGGCGCGGTACCTGATACTTGCAGAAGGGAGCTTGGCTGGGGTTTGGGGCACCAGCACGTGCGCTAAAAAACGGACCGTCATTTAGGGCCCGTTGGATGTAGGGTAGCACGGTTAAATATCAGGTTGGGCAGCAATGAGTGATGCCGTGATGCCTTTCGTCTATGTGGAAAGATATCATGAGCAAGCAAAAGGCACTTATAAGATAGACTCGCGGTAGTTGGTGGGTATTATAGGTACTAATATGTGCCCAGATTGATGTTCATCAACACTAATGTAAATCATCCGGCACAGTTAAAGTTCATCTCCATCTGCATCTCAGCACTAGAGTAGACCCTTGACGCAGATACCCGTACCCGCTCTCCATCAAGCGAGCCGCAAAGGCCATTCACAACGCCTCTTATATAGATTACGAGTACCTTTCCAATAGCACGTTGTAGAATGCTTGATTCAAACTTATACACAATACCATTCTATGTACATGCACATCCCCCAACACTAATATCAACACCAACCTCAAACATCACCATCACTCACCTCACCCTCCTCACCATGACATCCTCAACCTCCCCAACTCCCCGAAACTCCTCCTCCAGCCCTTCCCTCCCAACAATCCCCAATCCCTTCTCCAAATCCACCACCCTCCCAGCCCAATCCCCATTATCAACCTTCCACGTCCCTAGAATCTCGAACCCCATCTTGCCATATAACCCACGCGACTCCGCAGACGACATCAAAAACGTCGGCACTTGCTCCTCGTCGCTCCTCTCCAACACGGCGCCGAGTAATTTTCCTCCGATGCCTTTGCGTTGGTAATCGGGATCAATCATCAAGTGGTTTACATCTTGGTTCCATTGTCAGTTTGTATCCATCCAAAGAAGGAGAAGAAAGACCTTACAAATATGTCTCTTCCCATCAGCAGCCTTCTCATAACACCCATCCATCGCAACCTGCTTCTCATTAAACTCCTCCCACAACCCCTTCAAATGCTCCTTGACACCAAAAAGCGACGGCGGCCCAGCTTCCTCACCCTCACTCACAACAGCAGGTTCTTCTTGTACCTCCTCCTTCTTCTTCTCTTCCTCCACGACATATCGCACAAACCCAACTACTTTGTTCGACTTCTCCTCATCCACAGCAACCAAATACACATTCCCCGGCTTCTGTATTGCCCTCGCTGTCGCCTGAATCAATATGTCGCGCGGGCTGTGCACGAAAAACGCCCCGTAGAAGCCGTGGTATTTCTCTTGTGCGCGGTAGTGCACGGCGGCGATGGCGGGGGCATCGGCCGGGGATGCGGGCCGTATTGTAACGGAGGCCATCGTCAACTTCAAGCTGTATCCAAGTTTGTGTTTTGGTTCAAAGCGGCTTCGTAGATTCGTTTTTTTTCCAACCGAAAATGGCACTGGAATGAAAACGGAGATCGATTTTTTAACCCAGCCACCAAAAACCTCGACTTAACGGTCCCCCCGTGTCACTTAAAGGGCGTTTACTCCGCCAAAAATTAGTATCTTCACATAATTTGATGCATCTTATTCCCTCGCCGACATGAGTCACCCGCCGATCAAAGTAAGCTCGTTGTGATTTCACCAAACTACCTACACATAATGTTGCAAACAAGACACTCATATCCAAACCCATCAAGTATTGACAAGATCCTGGCTTCATTTCATTCTGTCTAATGCCCTCCCATATCATTCAAACCTAGTAGTAACTAACCCCAAGAAGAAATCTCAAATGATACTACCAAGTCTATCCCGTAAAATTGAAAACAAAAAAACATCGATCATGAATGCATGCATCCCGCATCTCTAGGGTATCGCGGCCGTGCTCATGCGCACTCTCTGCGCGGCTTGTGCTTTTCTTCTTTAACGCGCCATCTTCCCTGATGGCCCTTTTTTGCCGCGTGTGGACATCCTATCCCATGTAGCCGCCGTCCAATTCCCTGTCATTCATCATCCGTTCTATAAGAATTTCAATTGCCATTTCAATATGCACTTTTACATTTTTGCGTCTCATGCATTCGCTCCATTTACACAGCACCGGCCGTGATCATCTTCTTGCGAAGGTAGTTCTTGTAATCGCCAATGGTGCCGTCCCATGATCGGATGGTCTGGTTCTCGCACACCAGGATCTGCTTGGCAATCTTGTCCAGCAATCTGTAGAGAAGATGATTGTTAGTATCGGCTTGAAACAAGAATAATGGTAAATGGTTAAATCTTACCTGAAGTCGTGGGACACAACAATCACACCACCGCTAAAGGCGTTGATGGCATCAGCTAGACTGTCGATGGTGGGGATATCAAGACCGTTGGTAGGCTCGTCAAGCAGCAGCATGTTGGGGCCGTCAATGGCCAGCAGGGCAAAGACGATACGGCTCTTCTGACCCTCAGACAGCGTACCCATCAGGGCGGTCTGGGAGTCACCAGTGAGACCGTAGCGGCCAAGCTGCTGACGCCAGTACTGGTAGTCCTGGGACTTCTCCTTGTACTTGTCACGGACAAAGTCCAGGGCAGACTTGGTAAGGTCGAGCTGCTCAGCACTGTGCTGAGAGTACAGACCAAGCTTCAAGTGAGTATGACGGGTGACGGATCCGCCAGTTGGGGAGAGCTTGCCAGTCATCAGACGCAGCAGCGTTGACTTGCCAACACCGTTGGGGCCGACCAGGGCAGTTCGGGAGTCCATGTCGAAACCGAGGTCAATGTTGCGGTACAGGTCGTCCTCGGGGTTGCCAGAGTAGGAGAAGGTGACGTTGTCAAAGGACAGGACGGGAGGGGGCAGCTTCTCGACATCGGCGAAACGGAAGGTAAAGACCCGGTCGGCAACGACGGGCTGGATGAAGCCATCGGCCTCCATCTTGTCCAGAATCTTCTGGCGGGACTTGGCCTGTCGGACCAAATTGGCGTAGGTACCGGCACTGGCAATGAACTTCTTGATGTGGGCAATTTCTTCCTGCTGCTTGGTGTAGGCCTTCATCTGGTTCGTCTCGTTCTCCTCGCGAGTCTTGGCGTAGGAGTCGTAGTTACCACCATAGTACTGCAGTGCCTTTTCGCGCATGTCAATCATGTTGGTACACACACCGTTGAGGAAATCCATGGAGTGAGAAACCAGGACTAGCGTTCGCTCCCACTTCTTGAGGTACTCTTCCAGCCACACACAGGCCTCGAGATCCAAGTGAGCAGTGGGGTCGTCGAGCAGGAGCAGCGAAGGCTTGACGAACAGAGCCTTGGCCAAGGCAACACGCATTCTCCAACCACCAGACATGTCCTTGGTCTTCTTGTGGATGGTCTTCTTGTTGAAACCCAGACCGGTCAGAATCAGGGAAGCACGGGTGGCGAATGTGGAGGGGTCCATCTTGTCCATGTGCTGCCAGAAAATGTTAGTATTCGATTTGACGACGTTTTGGTGGAAAATAGCGGGCAACATACGTCGTAGAGGTCAATCAGGACAGGGCTCTCAGGGCCCTCGTCCTCGAGCATCTTCTCGGCCAGCTTGTCGAGACGGTCCATTTCGTTCTCAGCCTCCCTGACGACCCATTCCAGGGCACCAAGGTCGCTGGGAGGAGCACCCTCGTTCAGCAGGTAAATGTCGACGTGGTCGGGGATGGGGTATTCGCGAGCGGCGATGGCCTTGAGCAGAGTGGACTTTCCGCAGCCGTTCTCACCGAGGAGACCATATCGGCGGCCGAAGGACAGCTCGAGAGTAGAATCGGTGATGAGGACTCGGCCGTGGAACACGAGAGAGGTACTGGTGATCTTGACGTCCTTGCTCTGCTGGGTGGACGACAGCACACCGGTGGTGACTCGGTCTGAAATGCCGTGCTGGTCCATCTGATCGGCCAGACGCTTCACCTCGTCCAGCTTGTCATCAGTGGTGGCGGGGCCATCGGAGTCCGTGATGGGATTTCCATGGACGTCGAGCTCGGGCTCAGTCTTGCCCTTGGCTCCCTTCTTGCCTGAAGCGGCGGCCTTCTCGGCCTTCTTCGCGAGTCTCTTTTCCTTGGAACTTGAGGGAGGCATTGTGACGGTCTAGATGTTGTGTTTATGAGAGGAAAAGAGAAAAGAGAGATGGTGGGGGTGAAGTATTGTCGTGAGAGAAAAAGAAAAAGAAACAAAGCAAGTCCCAATTTTTTCCCAGGCGTAATATTCAACGACAAGCCGAATACTACTTTTTTCGAAGAATGCAAGAGAAGAAGAAGAAAATCCGAGTGATGGATTACGGGCTGGAATAATCCGACTGGGCTGATTTGCTGCCTTGGAATTCTTCGAATGGGCGGGGTGAATTTTTTTTTTTTTTGAATGGTGGGGCCCGGTATCAAATTTTGGCGTCGAGGCAGATAAGGGGGGGAGCCACAGTCAGGCATCAAGCTAAGGCATAAACTACGGAGTACTCGTACATACACATGTAAGAGCCAACACAGCGATTAGATTACGGTGAGTCCGTACCTGAGATCTGATGGATGCCAATTGCTTGCCACGCTGCGATACCTAGAACATACAGCGTCATCCACATAATATTAAGTACTTTTTCTCCATTCTCGAAGCCAGGTCCAACGTCTATTCCGCAGTCAATCTTCCGTCAACTTGTACAGTCTCGCCTTGGCACATGCTAATAAAAACCTTGAAGCAGCTTGACGTCACCCTCGCCTTAGTGGGTCGGTCACCGCATCTGAGTTTTCCAACACTTTTTCCCTTGCCTTCACCTACCCTACACTCATGCTGCCAAATCTGGTAATGACAATATTATCAACATTAAACAAGTATTCTTGGTATCAATTCTTCCAAAACATATCCTCCATAGTATCAACTGTCGCTTGTTTCCTCCATAATTCAATCTCGGTGTCGCCGGAATGCAAAATCTTCCCTGTGGCATCTCATCTCATCTCATCCGTCGTTGAGACTCTCCTTCTTCCGCCCCTGCGCTGATATCATCGTCTCAATCATGTCCGTCGGCACAAGCTGCGGTTGCGCCTCTCCATATCGCTGATGCTCCATCTCTTCAGCTTCAACGTCCTGCTCAGACGGCACATTTGTATTTCTGGGCGCATCTCTCCGAGCCTCTTCTTCTTGTTTTGGACCTGATATGCTGCTCTGCTTCCCTGAATCAACGTCTGATGGTCGTGGCGGTCGAAGCGATGACTTCTCCTCCGGTATAACGGGCATGTCTTCGTATGTCTTGCCGTAAAAAGACCTGTCTTCAGGATGGTGATTCTCCCGAAAAGTGAATATTCTGGAATGAAATCGATCGAATAAATGACGAAGCCATCTGAACATTTCACACATCAGCCCAATTTCCCCTTCATGTAGCATTCCCCCATTCACTTTCTTACAGAATGTTCGTCATCATCACCAGAAGCGCTGCATAAAACAGCGATGCTGGGAGCAGACAAGGCGTATTTTATTGCCCACTACTACCTAATATACCGCCTACAAGAGAACAAAGAGCACGCGCTGGCCTTGTATATGGAAGGCTCGGCATGTGTTGAAATGCTGGTGCCTAGCCCACCCGTTTCAACTTTTGGCCTCTCTGTTAATGCCATGTCAGAAGTGGCGGGAACTAACACGAAACCCGCGGAGCAGGCAGCAAGTTAAAAAACAGAGCTGTATGCAAGGCTCCATATTATTATTTGTTGTACAGAGACAAATCTATTTTGCAGTTGATATTATAGGGGCGGTGACAACATACGCAAGTCATAAGGCGCAGCAAGATGCATCACGTAATGGGACGGGTACTCTGTCCTTACACCAAGATTTCAATTTGATACTACATGTACTATACAGACAGGCATCTCACGATGAAGTCTCGCTATCCAACTTGTCATAAATAGTCTCCCCCTCCAAATGGCTCTGTCTCGGCCCAGCCCCCCTCGCTCCCAAACTCCCCTTCTGAAACATCTGCGCTTCCGCCAACCTGCTCGGATCGTCCTCACTCCCCGGTTCCGACCTCAAAGCCCTCGCCAACCCGTCATTTTTCTCTCCTGCCTTGCCTTCATCAACACCTTCTTTGATGTTCTTCCCGTGAGGGCCCTTTGTATCCTTGATGTATTGGTTTGCCACGTAGCCCGGCGCCTCACCTACAGATTTACCACCACTAACACCTGCGGATTTCCCACTACTGACACCCACGGATTTACCACCGCTACTAATACCGCCTTCGCGACCGGACTGGGTTTTCAGGTCGGAACTTTCAACGCCCTCTTGCTGAGCATTGCGGTTCTGTGCGAATTCGCCGCCGTGCTCGATTGATTCCGCGGCGAGTGATTCCGGTTCAACGAGTCCGGCTGCTTCACGATGAACTGGGTCATCTTTGCCCGAGTGGACCTTGATCCCAATTGTCAACACTCATATGCCAATTGATAATTGTTATTATGCATGAGACACACCTTGGTTCCCGAGCTGGGGTTCTTGCGTTCTCGAAGAGTAGGCATTTTTCAAGTAATCAGATGCTCTCTGTAGATGATATGCTTTAAGCTGTACCGAGTAGACTCACTGAATAGCCATCCCCGACTTGTGCAACCTTAAATATCAATTCCACCCACGGCGCTTGAATGACATCACAACATTGACTTTCTCACATCCACACGCAATTGTCACGTCAAGTTCCCGCCTTTCTCCAATAACAATGCGGGATTGCATCATAGAGGTTGCCCCTCGACTCGACAATTGTTACTGATCAATCTCGATATGGACATGGCGGTATGGTATGCTGAGGAGGACACTGACGCCTCTCGAGGGCTTCATATTCAATTCCGACATTTGAACGTCAAGCAAGAGCTTATATAAAGTGACGCACATTTTCATCAACCATCTTTTTCCGTAAAACTCCAATGCCCTTAATACATATCTACTCTTCCAGAGGATATCAGTTCGTCACAAGCCGTCATAAGCCGTTGAAATCACGCCCACCAAACCATGGAATAGATGCAAAACTCCCACAAGTCAAGGCCAAACCACCATAACCCTCCCTCGCTGTATGAAACCAATTTCCCTCACCTAAGCGGTTCTCCACTCTCATAAATCTCCTTTGATCTTCTTGGTTGCTTTTGCTGTGCCAATGTGGGTATTGTGTACCTATTGCATGGGTTAGCTGAGTCAGTCTACATTTGTTACCATCATAGATTTTGTTCCTCACCTTTGTAGCAAATCTCAAGCTCGTCAGAGTCTCCTTCAGATGAGTTTCTAGTGGCGATACCATGACGAACATGAGTGTTTTGCTGTTTCCACCCAGGCTGTATTGCAGTAGATGTGTGAGCTTGGAGTTTCGATACGGAATATGGCCTGATCCCCTCCCCAGCGCTTCAATCACGTCTCCCAGGCAACTCAGGCTCTTGTTGATATTCTGCGTCTCCTTCATCCTGTCGCCCTCGACTTGCGAATGCTTGAGGCGTTCTGATCCGGCCAGGTCAACCAAATTGAGGGTACCCTCGCATCGTTCGCCCGTTGCTGAGTTTTCCCCAATGAGCTTCAGGATGAAGATACTGTGAGATCGAGAGGATCGCTCGTTGGCCTTTGTGGCGGCTACCGACCGATTCTTCTGTGCCTCTTCTAGCATCAACTCTACGGTATCGGCCGAGTTGAGCCGAACAGACTTGCAGCCCATGATGGTCGTCTGCTTCCTGATTTCGTCGTGTCGGATCTCCAGCTTCCTCGTCAATCGTCCCTCCGCAGTGCGTTCATTGGGTGTTAGCAAGTCGTTTAGTTCTTCATTGTAAACCTCGACAAAGGAACCCTCCAAGGTATAGTCCCATGACTTCTCCTTGAGCTGGGTTACTGTGTCGTATATCATATGTGTAGCTCGTGGAATCATTCCGTCGGGAGATGACATGGTATATGTCTTTCCTGATCCGGTTTGGCCGTAGCAGAAGATACACACGTTGTAGCCGTCCAGAGCGCTTTGCACCATCTGGGATATTTCGTCAAAGATCTCATTGTTCTGTACTTCAGGCGTAAACACTCGATCAAACTCAAACGGATAGCTCTTCCTCTGAACAACTCCAAGACTGGATTTCTCCTCGGGTCCGGCAACCAGAATCTCGGCGGAAGTCTTGTCGTCGGGATAGGAGAGCTGCGCTACCTGGCCCTCGCTGTGTCCAAGAGGCGGTCGAACTCGGCACATGACGCGGATATTGCCCTTGAGCTCCTGGTACTTGTTAAAGAGCACCCGGCGTTCGGTTTCTTCCTTCATGAGCTTCTGTCGTGCTTCCTCGGCATATTTCAGAGCATCTTGCAGCCTGTCTTCCATGGCGGCAAATGCATCGGATTGTGCCTTGGTGTCGGATTCGAGAAACTCGACTTGGGATCGGAGAGAGTTGATTTTCGCTTCTAGTGTCGTGTTGGAGGCCGAAAGCTCGGAGATGCTCGTTTGCAAACTGCCTGTAAGCGCCTTCTCGCGCTGGAGATCTGATCGTACACCTTCTGCCTCGGAGCGCATATCCCGCACCTCTCGATCTTTTTTCTGCAGAGCAATCTCGGTTTCCTGTTGCTCATTTCCCATTTTGCTCCGTAAGCTCTGAAGTTCCTGTTCCCGTTTCTGCTGCTCATCGCGTAATTCTTGCTGATGCCGTCGATTCAATGCGTCAATCTGTTGCTGATGCTCGTGTGCTTCTTGCGTTTTTAGTCGTTCGAGTTCTCGGCTCAGATCGTCTATTGCTGTGGTGTGTTGCCGCGCGATATCGTCTATTTCGGCTTTATGCTTTCTGGTAAGGTCATCGATTTGTCGGGAGTGTTCCCATTCAAGTTTCTCGATATCGTGCTGGAATTTCCGACTTTCTTCTTTAGAGGCGTCGAGATCTGATTTCAAGGCTTCAGTCTTGTCTTCCAATCTTGACTTGTCGCTCTCCAACTCCGAGACTGGAGAAATACATGTCAGTTTCAAGCAACTCAATGAGAGTTCATTTTGTCCTTACCTCGTTTTGTTAGAAATTCGGCCGTGCTCTCTAATTTCGACTTGTCGCTTTCCAATTTTGCCTTGTAGCTCTCCAACTCCGAGGCTGGGGTAAACAATGTTAGCCCCACTGCAATCTAGTTAGAGCTGGTTCTGTTCTCACCTTTCTTATTGACCAAATCAAGGGCATTGGCCATGTAGGTTTTCTCCTGTTGTGTTGTATGTACCATGGCGTCCGTTACGGTCTTCTTTAGTTCTTGAAAGTGCAACTCCGTCATGCGAACATGTTCTTCGGCATCAAAGGCTACAAATCCAGTGAGGTTAGAATCCTTAGTTAAGAAACTCTTATAGCGCATGGGTGACTTGATGGGGGATTTGGTGGGAGAACTGGGTTTGAGCTGAGCAATGCATCCTTGAGGCTTTTCCACCGGCCGTTTGACTGGCTTATCAATTGGTGTCGTAGAGGGACCTTCCTAGGTTCCCTGCACGGCTACCAAAGCGGATGCTGGCTGTTTGCTGCTTCTCTTCTCATTGCCGGGGCGGTGGACAGTGACGTTACTTAAAGCAAGCGCAGTGTCTGGAGGCGAGGTTGTCACTTGACTTGTGTTGTGAAGGGAAGTATTGTCGTTGAGACAAAGGCCGTTGAATCTCGTGTTCAGAGAGCTATCTCTGGAAGAGGACAAGGATGAAGAGGATTTTGTATTTCTTATTTTGTGGTGGGAAAGCGTGCTGAAAGCAATGGTTGTGAGTTGCTGGGTGAGGATCATACCCTTAGCATCCGTCGCAGCTTTGTCTTCCTCTTCTCGAAACCCCTGTGCCGTCCGTGGTCGTGCTACTTGACTTTTCGATCTCGTATGGTTGGCTGGTGTATTTGGTCTGGGAACCATTGACTTTTCTGCGGCGCCATTTCGACCTGGACCGAAGCTCCTTGCGAAGCTGTTGCTTGCTGAAGGGATTGTAGATGCCGGTCGTGGTAGTTTGAGCTATCATTATATGTCAGCCACCGAGCCACTGGGGCGATTACTTCCGAGCGTCCAGGAGATCCCTACTTGTGAGATGTTGGCTAGAGATTGGCCTTTGATGGTGGATCGTGGAAGCGCACTTGTGGGAGTCTTTGATGGATAGTCGAGTGCACGCTCGGCGAGGGGTCTGCGCTTGGCCTCGGATTGGGGAGCTGGCAAACGTTAGCATATCGAGAATATATGGCGAGTATGTATCGCTTCTTTCGTACCGGACGGCGGAATCTCGCGCTTGAGGCCCCTCGGCGCGGGGATGGAGGATTGACTTCGAGCATTCTGCTGTGACTCGCTCCACTCGGTCAATCCTCCGGCGTGCGCTGTCGGAGCTGGCAGGCGACTGATCTTGGACGGTCGCGCAGCCTGTGGGAGCATTTCAGTCAGCTTTTGACTCTCTGCCATACATTGGCGATCCATGGTTGTGCGAGAGAGCGAACCTGATTCTCGGTAGCGTCCATTGTAACAATAAGGGAAAAAATATCAACAAAGAAACCGAAGGTCGAGGATCGCGTCGAGACGATGGAGCAAGCGCTCCGGCGAATAGATGTTGCTGCAGGGCGGGTGAAGATATTGAAACGATGATGGAGGATAGGAGCGTCTAAGTGGCAGTTGAAGGGTTCGGCAGTACAGTCGTCCCCTGGCTCGGTTGTTGACGCAAGATGATTTGAACCGAATGGCTTGATGCTTGATTTGTGTTATCGGTGTGGAGCAGTTGTTTAGAGCACGGGCCAGGTTATTTACTGCTGCAGGTGCGTCGGCAGGGCAACAGTGGCTGAGGTGCTGTACTGTGGCTTGACTGTTAGGGACTTGGGGCGCAGTCACTTTAGGCACATGGCATGGTGCTTCTCGTGACGCTAATGCTGTATATTCTACGGATAATCCGGTGCAATTCAATCACGGTGCTAAGACGGAAGAATGCAACAGTGGCTCACATTAGTCGCGGTTGTAGGAGGCGATCATCGCTTCCTAGGGCTTGAACCCAAGGGGTTGTTGGAAGGACACACTGTAATGCCACTGATGTACTACCTCTACTCACATCACTATGTATTGTATCCGTCAATTTCAGGAGTCCAACGTGAAGCAACAGTCGATTGGCCGTATATAGTTCCTCCTTTACCCCGAATGACAGCTCACCGTCCGTCTTATATCCGCTGATTTCACATGTCAACTGCAATGACGTCTCTTCTTTCTCGCCGAGCGTGAAGTTGCGTGTACCATGTACCGGGCTCGACACAAGCTGAGAACGTCCACAAGAGGCTTAGTATCAATGCCGCTTTGAAGCGACACACGACTTTCACATGCCAGTTGATAACACTTCTCGATTTCTAATATCTATATTGCAACGTGGTTGGGAAAATTAAATTAGAGTATATATCAATTATTATTGATCATAATGATACATCACCAGAGACCAAGTGCTAGATTATGTGGTGATGGAATAGTACTTAAGACTTAGTCAAAATCCTGGGACCACTTCTGCTTTGTACTCAATTCATTTCTTCTGTATGCGAGCTTCTGTCCATCGCAATGTCAAAGGAGTCGTATTGATCTGTTCAAGATCCATTTGTAAATATCTCATCTCAATAAAAAGACCACATCAATCATTCCATAAGCTTATTCCACACGGATGCATGTCTTCCATCCCGCGACATGCTTAAGTACACGCGAAACAACCCCACCACCAAGAGCTCTAAAAGCAGCGCTGCTGATGTAATCCCACCTCCAAACTTTCCAAACTTCGTCCCAAAGTTATGGAGACCTTTATTCCCATAGCTTTCTCCATGTCCCACACAAAACCGCATCTCTACTGCTAAAGTAGATACTCCACACTATCTTCTTCTTTACTCCCCCCTCCTCAACCATTCTCACGAGTTCTATTGTTCTTTGTTAAACGAAGAGGGGAGAGAAAAGCTCCATCCTCTTCGACTTGACCGTCTTCAATGTCTCGATAGCGCCACGTTGTCTACTCGACCTTCCATATTAGAACGCAGCCGATTTGCACGTAGCAGGTGGAGGTACCGGAAAAGAAGCAACAATTCAGATACTCAGCTGTGCTCAAGATGGAGAAATACAGCCAGTTTCGCGACAGAGGTAAACACACTCTTCTCCTCACCCTCTACAAGACTACAAGAAACTGACTTATACGCAAAAAAGCAACCGGCATCGCGCCCTTCCTCCCCGTCTCATCCCCCAGCTCCGCCATCTCGACGCTCACCCACACCCTCCTCTTCCTCGTCCGCCTCCCCATATTCCTCACCTACGCCCTCGGCTACTTCATCGTCTTCCACCCGCTCCCGCTCCCCGTCTTCGTCCGCAAAATAGCGTTATGGGGCCTCATGGCCATCCCAGGCATCTGGTGGATTGACCTCCAGCTCGACGGCGTCAAGCGCGGCACCTTGTCCGAGCAGCCCCGCGAAAGAGTCCCCCATCCAGGATCAATTATAGCCGCCAACTTCACCAGCCCCGTTGATGCCATCTATCTGGCGGCTATATTCGACCCGGTCTTTACTATTTCATATCCGGGCGAGCGCAAGGTCAGGAGGATAGGATTGCTGCAAGCTGTGATGAAGGCGCTTGCGCCGGTCACCACACAACCCGCACCAAGTGCCCAGCTGGTCGACCTGAAAGAGCTGGTCAAGCAGTATCCAAACCGCGTCATCGCCGTGTTCCCCGAATGCGGCACTACAAACGGCAAGGCCATCTTGCCCTTCAGCCCCAGCATTCTTCAAACTCCCCCGGACGTGCACATCTTCCCCGTCAGCATTCGTTATACTCCCTCCGAAATCACGACGCCTATTCCCGGACAATGGTTTCGTTTCCTGTGGACTCTGCTTTCTCGACCAACGACGTGCATCCGCGTGCGCATCGCCGAGGGACAAACGAACAAGGCTGCCTCAAAGTCCGGCGACAATATTCCTAACGATTTGACTTATAGAGGTGGAGCAGGTGCTAGCATCAACAGCGAAGAACAGAAGCTGCTGGATTGGATAGGCGAGGCGCTGGCGAGGCTGAGCAGAGTCAAGAGAGTGGGCTTGACGATGAAGGACAAGGCTGCATTTGTTCGGGCGTGGACTGGAAAATAGGCATGATTTAGGGCTCTGATCTGTTTGGCTGGTGTTTGTAGGTTATTGAGGTCATTGTACATTGTAGCTTCGAATGCGTTGTAGGATGCAGCATAGCAAGAACCAGTTCTTCGTTTGTCAAGATATTTCGCCTATTAATTATTCTTCAAGTACACACGTATCACCATTTGATGAGACTTTCATCTGACATGTTCAAATATGTAAATGGAACTATAGTCAGCCCTATCAAGCCAATCCATCCGGATATTCAAGCAAAACTCCTCATGCATATACAAAAATAGCCAAGCATCCTACTCCTTTTTTCTTTCCTCATTCTCTTTGCTGAATTGCCCAATTTAAGCAATCGGACCATCAGTGACACAGCCAGTGCTGGCATCGCTAACCAGCTTGGCATACTTGGACAGCGTTCCCTTAGTGTATCTGGGCACAGGAGGCTTCCACTCCTTTCTTCGCTTCTCCATCTCTGCCTCTGAAATCTCAAGGTCAATGATTCGCTTGTCAGCATCAATGGTGATTTCATCGCCATCTTTGACGAGGGCAATAGGGCCACCCTCCATGGCCTCGGGAACGATGTGTCCGATGATGAAGCCGTGAGAACCACCAGAGAAACGGCCATCAGTCAACAGGGCAACGTCCTTGCCCAGTCCAGCACCCATGATGGCTGAGGAAGGCTTCAACATCTCGGGCATACCGGGACCACCCTTGGGGCCATCGTAGCGGATAATGACGACGGTCTTCTCGCCCTTCTTGATCTCACCACGCTCCAGGCTGGCAATGAAGTCAGACTCGGCATCGTAGCAACGAGCCTTGCCAACGAATCGCAGACCCTCCTTGCCTGTAATCTTGCCAACACAGCCACCAGGGGCCAAAGAGCCGCGCATAATCTGGATGTGGCCGGTGGGCTTGATGGGGTTGCTGAAAGGTCGAATGATGTCCTGGTCGGCAGGGAAATCGGGAGCACTTTCAACGTTCTCCTTCATGGTCTTTCCGGTCACGGTGACGCCAGAGCCGTCAATGAGACCCTCCTTAAGGAGATACTTAAGCAGGCCGGGGGTACCACCAATCTTGTGCATATCAGCCATGACGTATTTGCCAGACGGCTTCAGATCGGCAAGGAAGGGGATGCGATCAGAGACGGCCTGGAAGTCGTCAATCGTCAGCTTGATTCCGACGGAGTCAGCAATGGCAATCAAGTGAAGCACTGCGTTTGTGCTTCCACCAAGAATGGTGGTGACAATCATGGCGTTCTCAAAGGCCTGTCGGGTGAGGATGTCGCGTGGGCGGATGTCTTCCTTCAGGAGGTTCCGGATGGCAGCACCGACACTCTCGCATTCGGCCTTCTTTCTCGGGTCCTCGGCAGGGCTGCTGCTGCTGCCCGGTAGGGTCAGACCCATGGTTTCAATGGCCGTAGCCATGGTGTTGGCAGTGTACATGCCACCGCAGGCACCGCTTCCGGGACACGCGTGACGGATAATGTCGTATCGCTGATCTTCGGTGATTTCTCCGGAGATGTACTGGCCGTATGCTTGGAATGCTGAGACAATGTCAATGGAGTCGCCAGTCTTTGTGCATCCAGGCTGAATGGTGCCACCGTAGACCATGATGCTAGGTCGGTTGACACGGCCCATGGCAATAACGACACCGGGCATGTTCTTGTCACAGCCGGGCAAGCTGACATTGGCATCGTACCACTGTCCGTTCATGACAGTCTCGATACTGTCGGCAATGATTTCTCTGCTCTGCAGCGAGTATCGCATACCAGTGGTACCCATGGAGATACCATCACTGACACCAATGGTGTTGAATCTGTAGGGAACGAGACCAGCCTTGGCCACAGACTCCCTGACAAGCCCAGACAGATCCATCAGGTGCATGTTGCAAGGGTTTCCCTCATACCAGACGGAGGAGATGCCGACCTGCGCCTTGTTCAAGTCGGCGTCTGTGAGGCCGGTGGCGTAAAGCATAGCCTGGGAAGCACCCTGGGACTTGGGCTGTGTGATGTTCGCGGACACCTTGTTGAGCTTCTCGTCCGCATATCGGGCTGATGAAGTTGATAGCAGGCGACTGCAGGGATGACTGTCAGCTTGAGTCGCTTTGACGCTGTTGCATGTCTCTACTTACGCCTGATTTCTTGTGGAGAGAGTGCCGGCTCTTGACAGAGCGTTGAACGCCCTTGACGGGGTCTTGAGCATCGATCGCGAGAGCATCGTGACGATGGGCTGGTGGAAGGCTGGGTCCTATTATCGGAGCAAGAATTAGATCTCTGCTAGATGGATGAGCCACGTCGCATTCCGCACAGAGGCGAACAAGAAAAACAAAGAAAAAGAAGCAATTGCACCGAAATGGCTCTGGTGAACTACGAGTAACAATGGACGATGTCTCTCCGAATCAACACTGTAGAAAGAAGAAGAAAAAAAAATATCTTGGACCGCAGATGGCGGATGCCTTGGCAACTTGGGCAGCTGGCCTAAGCCCACACTGACGTACCTGTCAATCAATCAATCAATCAATCCAGCAACTCGCCGCCAATCTTCAAGATTCAGTGTCGTGAGAAGTCGAAGCAAGTCCAAGTGCTGCCCGATGACTCTTCAGCAATCGATATCGCAGATAGTCGGACCGCAATGGCTGACGTGATTCTCTGGGGTTTGTCCCTGTGATCTTCCCTGTGATCCCGCGAGCTGCTGCAGAGAAGCTCCCACTAAGTTTGATGGATCGCAATTGGGAAAAATTGTTGCCCCGCACTGCCGCTGAAAGCTGCGAGAGAGCAGCTAATTGGAGGCGCCTGATTGGCTGGAGCGGGCTTATAGCGACTGGAGCCCCTGCTAGAAGCAAGATGTCCAGATTCCTTGCATGGCTGCAGCTTGTCTGACATGAGATGAGAATCAACTTTAGTCATACCAGTCCTGTTGGATGTTGTACGTATGTAGCAGATGCTAAACTGCATTGAACGGTGAGTCTTAGCAGTAATATTCAACTATTGCATTACTATTGCATTTCATGAAGCAGGATTTCGAATCCAGGAGATACAGATTCCTCGGACACCGAATGAAGCTGTCCCACTTGAACCAAAGCTGCCAGTGGAGATGCTCAACTTGCGACGAGCCGATATCGGCAACACACGATATTCTGTGAAAAGAGCCTGCACCGATGCAGCAGAGTGTTGCTATTGCAGATAATAATTTGTCTCAGACTTTATGAGCGTCTAATGGAGAGATGGCTTCCATTTCTGCTTTGGATTGGTGGGCCAATGCATAATTATCCATTGCTTAGTACCTATCTTACAATGAGTGCCGGATCACCTATCGGAATCTCCATATATACCGACTGCAGCCCAGACAACATCGTCGATATTTCAACAGCCTGACACTCTTTGGCTTGTTCGGACTACAAGGCACAAGTAGGCTTGCATCTCTCCGGATCCATCACTGCTGCACTCACATCCTTTGCCAGCAATTAGCACACACAAAAAAAGACATGGCTGGGCCCGTGTGATTAGTACTTTCTCTCCTCCTCCTCTTCCTTCTTTGACTGGGTATCCTTCTCCTTTCTCGTTGTGAATACCTCGTCAATGACTCCCAGCTCCAGTGCTTCGTTCACACTTAGGTATTTGTCTCTCTCCATCAGATCGTTAATCTCCTCCAGGCTATACTTGTCAAATCCCTTCGCCTTATTCAAGTGGTATTGCATAATCTGGTTAGACTGCTCTCGTATCTTTTGTATCTGGTTCGCGTAGATTAAAATGTCCGATGCTTGCCCTCGAGTGCCGCCCAATGGCTGGTGGATCATGATAGAGCTATGTGGAAGGGCGCAGCGCTTGCCCGCCTCGCCGCCAGCTAGTAGGATAGCTGCCATGGACGCGGCACCTCCGATACATACGGTCGCGACAGGAGATTTGATATAAGTCATCGTATCGTATATCGCCATGCCTAATACTGTTATAAATCATTGTAGCCGTGTCGCGGACAAGGGTGGGAGCGCACCTGATGTGACGGAGCCTCCCGGTGAGTTGATATACATCGTGATAGGTTTATCGGGGGCGTCTGATTCCAACCAAAGAAGCTGTGCTACTATTGAAGCTGACATGTAGTCGTCGATTTCGCCGTTTAAACATATTATTCGTTGCTGAGTTGGTCAGAAGCTGGAGACACAGTACTCGTGAATGCTGGCATAAGCTTACCTGTAGGAGCTTTGAAAAGATGTCCCCTCGAAAGTGTAAGTACATTGATCACCTAAACAGCGGTCCAGAAGTGAGCGTACATGTTTTTCTGCCAGTTGCCTATTCCCGTTTTAGCCCATATTCACGGCAACAGCACTGAGGCCGCCGCTTACTGAAGTCTCTTCGATATATGGCATAGGGATGTTCATTGACGGGGAGATGCTGGCGGGGCTGGCGGTGCTGGAGAAGCCAAATGATCTTGCATGGCGAATGGGCAGCGCCCGAAGGCTTGGTAGTAATCTTGATCGTAACATTTCGGAAGAGGATTGATGCGCGAGAGAGAAGCTGATGTATGGTGAAGGCATCAGCTCCAAAGGTCCAAAGTATGTCATGATGCTATAGCTTGTTCCCCACATTATGCATCTTATCTCAGCCGAGCTTATCGTTATCGCGCATCACTCAAAAATTAATCGCATGCACAAGCTGCACTACACACGATCGACATGATTCTTTGGAATTCAGTCGACAGGCGATGAAACGATGCACGGTGCTCCGCCCAAGTAGCTTTGGGACACTGAGGCCTCGCCAGGCTCAAAGATGGCACTCCTACGATAAAGCCTCCTTGACGAAAGACGCTCTGCTACGGAAAGTCGAAGCTGGTCTTGGACACGACGCGGACGGCGAGTCATTAAAGGTCGACCCCGAGGCCAAGATCATCTCGACGGCAGCTGGAGATCTTCCCATCTCGCCGATATTTGATCCAGCGTGGATGCAGGCCAGGAGAAGGACTGAAAAGGCTGCTCCTGGTCCGCCACTTGGCAGGTTTAGACGGAAGCTCGCAAACAATCCATTTGGTATGGCAAGTCTGTTCCCCATGATGAGAGGAGGAAGAAGCTAATAGACAGTAGCACAAGCTCTTGCTACACCAATACGAAGATGCCCAAGCAGCAACACGAGCTTACCACGCTACTTCCTACAGGACTTTGAGCTTATAAAGCACCCGACGACTGGCACGCCTTGGTGGGCTCCCGGCCCGTTATCTTTCGAGCATGTTCAGCCCACAAAGAGATTAGACGAAGCACAAGCCAGCAGCACCAGCGCACACGATGGAGAGGCCTCGGCAGCGGAGCCCATGTCGACTCCTGCTGCAGGTCGAAACGATAACGCACAAGCCCCGGAGGAGCATGTCCGCCGACTGCGGAGAGCACCCATAACGAGTTACATGCTGAACCGCAAGCTGCTGGTTGACATGGTTGGTGGGCCAAACAAGAAATACCTCGCAATGCTACTGGCGGCCCGAAGCGGCATGGCTATCGCCCCGGACAGTAAGACTGCTGTCTGGAGGGAAGATATGGGCGATGTGCTGCTGCAGATGATGCGTCAACAGGCAACGGATGCGCTAGCTACTCGTGGGAATCGGTTACACGAACCCAAACACAAATTCATCGAACCCTGTGCGAATTGGAAGGATGTCAAAGGCGTCAGATTGCGGGGCTGTGTTCTCTGGCTGCCTGCGAAGAAAGATGCAGCAGATCAGTATGCAACACTGGATATCGGGGAAGCTCAATACGGAAGGAAGATGGTAGTGCATAATCTACATTGGCTGCTCGGCGAGCGGGAGGTACAGCGGCTAAGAGATTCGGCTCAATTGTTTCGGGAGGGAGAAATATTCGTGCTGAAGCAATGGCCCAGCATGAGCGTGATGAAGCTGCATCTCTTACTGTGGAGGCTACAGGGCTATCTGGCGGCACCGGATGCAGGCAGCTCTCCACGACGGCAGTGAGATGACATGGGCGAAGCCAGGCATGTTATCAGCACGGCAGCTGGGCGAACCTGGACCTTGTGTATCTGTATGGGTCTGTTACGAGGATGAGTCGCATCGAAGCATGGATATCCATCGCCACGTGAGAGAGAGGGAGCACCAAGCAGGACTCTGGGATGAAGAAGATGCCCCTCCACGTGTGCGGCACGAGCAACGGATAGGTCCTGCAACTCCATGTTACGACGGTATGTACGTGACTGCTGCTTCCACTTTACATACGGAGACTAGACTGCTCGATGGAATATTCCTTGCACGCATGCGACGGTGATTTTCGACGCCCATGCGAATGAATCATAGTCGAAAGCAGCAATCCCGAACCAAACTGACCACTCAGAGCGCGGCCTGGGCCCCGGAGACGCCGGCCCTGGACACTAGCTGACCTCGGAAGGATGGAGACTTTGGCTCCCCTGCAACTATTCTTGTTCCATCCTAGCTTGCCTAGCTTCGAGAGGTCAGCGTCGTACAGGAACACGGGCGAGATAAGCAAGATGTGCGATTACAGTGATTATCTGTACGCCATGACGGAATGTGTCTGTCTCAGCCCTTCCAATTTCTTTGGCCCGGAGTCGCGGAGTGCGCTTTGGCGAACCGCCGCCTTGTGTAATCTACCAAGGTAAAGAGAAAACAAACTGGAATTCAAAAGCGGGTGTGAAATCGCGGCGGAGATCATGGGGCCCACATGGCCGAAAGCTCAGTTTTTTTTGTTGGGTGAATCGCATACCAGTGGCAATACCTTGTTTGTGCGGGCAGAGATGCAGAGATGCAGAAAAGAGACGGGACACACATATGCAGGAGATGAGTTGTCAATCGCGCAATCTTGGTTGGTGCCAGAGTCTGGGGCATGTGTGAGTGTGTGAGTCCGGAGGATTATAGTTGCGACGACCAATTGTTCCCCCAGGATTCAGCCATTCTTCTGGGAGTTTCTTTGAGTTCGGACTCCGAAGACGACACACGATTCCATCTGCACGATGCATCTCGGGGGACATTTGTGCTTAGATTCGCACAAGGGTCTCAGAAGCTCGATTGAATTGACACAAGGCGGCTCACATGGCACAATCGAGAGAATCCCTACCATGCCAGGCAGTTGAAGCATAGCCATTGCGTCCCGTCAGCCAGATCCCTGGATGCTCGGCAATGAGTAGTATTTGCTCCGCATTGCTGCTTGTCAGATCACAGATGCGCAAATGCCTCCTCAAGCCAGCCGCGAGCTTAAAAAGCCCTCGACAAACGCCAGCTTTCCGTTTGCATTCCCTTCTTCTATGTACTTCGTACTTGGCTTCGTCTTGTTCTCCTCTCATATCATCATCTGGCATCCTTGATCCCCCGCAAATAGAACAAGAACCACTGCTGCTACTAGCATTTACATTGGTCAGGGTGACGTCTCGGAGTTCTTCGGTGGACCCAACAAAAATCCTATCGAGGCTCGTCTATTGACTTCGTCTAGACCGGCTCCCTTGGCCCGTTAAATTCGCCGGCTTACGGGGGGCCGTTTCATTTTTCACTCGTCTTGTGTGATTAAAAATCGCCGAATGAGAGATATTTTTTCCTATTCATTCGGCTTCGGGTGATTTTATCTGCCTTAAAGCTTGCATTTTCTCTTCTACCGCAAACAGGTCAGGTGTTTGTTTGGTTACGGAGAGCTTTGTGAAGCAGCACAGCAAAACCGTTGAG
Source organism: Trichoderma simmonsii (assembly GCA_019565615.1). Taxonomy (NCBI): domain Eukaryota; kingdom Fungi; phylum Ascomycota; class Sordariomycetes; order Hypocreales; family Hypocreaceae; genus Trichoderma; species Trichoderma simmonsii. Next base: position 3,619,398 of record CP075870.1, on the reverse strand, counting down.
ATTTTAGCCTCTCCTGCACAACTGCGGCTTCACCCCAACAACGCCCGGCTTGAGATCCACTGATAAGCGAGGCTAATTGCTGGACCCTGGGGAACCGGAACTTGGGCCGTTTGCAGTCACTCGAGCTTGTTTATTGTGATTTTGACTTTTCCATTACTATTTCTGTCTCTGCTGTCCTCTCTGGCATCTCTTCTTTTAACCTTCAATCTGTCGCCGATCTCTCAGTTACTGTTCTTGTTCTTGTCCTTGGCGCGTCTCAACAAAACGACCAGCTCAGCTCAGGCTTATCGATAGCCATCCACCAACAATGCGCGGTCCCAACCCAGAGCTGATCCAGCCGGAAGACTGGGCTCGGCCAGATCAGCCCTCATACAACACGCCCGTCTTCCTCATCCACGATGGCGGCGGCACCACCTTTGCCTATCACTGCCTGGAGATTCTCGGCCGCTACGTCTATGGCGTCCACAACCCCTACTTTTACACCGGCGAGGTCTTCGAGGGCGGCATCCCCGAGATGGGCCGCACCTATGCAAACTGGATCCGACAGACCGTGCAGGAAGACGAATTTCCCGCCAGGCGAAGGAATCACGACGGCACAATCAGCATCATGCTCGGTGGCTGGAGCTTGGGTGGCCTGCTGAGCATGGAGGTTGCGCGGCAGCTAGCAGATGACGACGTCGTGCGAGTGTCGGGCATCCTCATGATCGACAGCATCTACCCGGGCAAGTCAAGGTCTACAGGCTACGTGCCCCTCGTTCCCACATCCGGACCTCCGGTCAAGCGCTTTCCCGACGTCGAAATGCCCAAAATCAAGATTCGCGGCCTCAAGGTCGACGACGAGTCTTCCAGCGAAGAAGACACGTCGTCAGACGAAGCTTCGACAGATCGAGAGGGCCTGACGCAGAACCAGATCCACTCCAGGCGATGCATGGCCGAGGCTGTGCGCATGGTCCGACAATGGCGTCTTCCCGAGTGGCCTGGCAGACTCTACAACCGACGGCCGCGGGTGGTGTTGCTGCGCGCAAAGGAATACGTGCCGACAAAGGATGGTCGGATGGTTGGGCTGGACTTGAACCGAGAAGATGAGTTGCTCGGCTGGGGCGATTATGACGACGAGATGTTTTGCGACGTGTTTGATGTGGACGGTCACCACTTTGACATGTTTGCGTTTGAGAGGATAGATGCCATGACGAGGACTATCAAGAAGGGCCTCGATAGGCTAGAGGAGTGTTCGCAGATGATGACGTTTGGAGATGGCTGGTAAAGAGAGAGCGCAGAAAGCGGTGCATGCATGGTTTCTAGGCGTTGGCATATTTTTTCATCTGTTCAAGCATTGGAGCATTGGTTTGGTTCTTTATACCTGCTTAAGTCGGGATGCATTTAGCCGGAGTCTTGGTTGCAATATTGTTATTCTTTTTTCTTTCCGGCGGTGGCTTTATTCAGAGAGCGGTTGCGGTCACGGCCGTATGGATTAGCTATTACTTGATATCCCTTGCTATATATCAGAAGCATCAGATTCATCCAAAATTTGTCCCTCTACTTGCATCGTGCCCTTTTGAGCAATAATCTTCTAGCAAGTCATTTGCAGAACAGTGGATGCTTTCCCAAGCAGCTACGGAGTACTCGTGGACTATGCATAGACATTTATATACCTAGGTAGTATGTCCTCCTGCTGTATGTGAAATGAAATGCGCAGAACAGCATCCCTCTACACAACGAAGTTTCTCCAAGCCGTCTACTTTAAAACACTTTTTCAAAGCAATCTGGGTATTATATCAAAGCCATCTTGTCAAAACAAAAACGAGCAAACAACTTCATATCGTCTCCAAGTTAGGATCTCTCTCCAACAGCGCCCTTACAGCCCTCATACCCTTATTCGGCGCCGCAAAATCGACCCAATATCCTCCTTCGGCCTTTGACATGATAAAAGCACTCACTAAACACACAAACCAAGTCAGAAAAATTAATGAACCGTTTAAATCAAGGAGATAAAACCACTTACGTCGATTAGGATGGTTCCGTTCCGACGAATGTCCCAGAATAATAGGCGATGGATCACCCCCGTCCATCGTCTTCGCATCATCGCTGTCTTTCCTTTCAGCAACCGCGCTGTCTTTTCTCTCAGTAATTTCTTCCCCCCTTTTATTTGCGCTGGCCACGGAGAATTCGATGCCATGCCACGCGTTACACCAATTCGTCGGTCCGTAGCTGAATTCCCATGGCTCGCAGATGTGCATCGGGATGTTCCTCATGCGAAGTTCTCGTGTTACTGCTAGGCCGCGCTCCATATTTTCTGGCTTGAGGGTGTCGAGCACGGCGAGGCGTTGCCCGTAGGCGATTTCGGAGGTTGGGGGCTTGGAACGGCTTATTGCTGTGTGGGAGACGGCGAAGATGAGGGCGTTGTGGAGGTAGGGGGTGTTTTTGGGGAGGAGGGGATGGTAGCCGCGGACTGGTGAGGTTTTCTGTTAGTTGACGTGATATTTATATATGTGATGTAAAGACGAGAAAACTCACGGTTTACTGGACCGGTGACGACTTGCTTCTTGGGCTTTTTACGGTGCATGTTGGCGAACTAGATGATAAAGGACGGTATTAGCATCCATATATTCCACCATAAGAGTGAATACCACGTACCTTGGCTACAATCCCGACAAGCACATCTCCATTTGTAATGTTCGCTGCGTCAGAGCCATGTTTTGCCTTTAATTCTTTCCTCCATTTGTCCCGTAGCCCATTGACTATGCCCACAGGTATAAAAATAGTGCATCTTGTCTCTTTCGGACGAGCAACGAGCTCGGGGACAATTCCCATCAGTACTTCCGCCCGTTCTCTCTTGGTTCTCAACCGATAATGGTATTTTTTGTGAAGCTCCTTAAAGGTAATGTCTTTGTCGCCGTCGAGGCCATCTTCGCGCAGTTCGACAAAAGGCTGGGGTTCTTTGCCCTTCATGACATCTATCCAGGAAGTGATGAGGCTGCCGAAGCCCATCTGGTCGCTTACACAGTGTAGTAAATTGAGAGAAATAATAGTGGCATTCTTGTAATATGTGAGATGGGCGAGCAAGAGCGGCGTGTCTGGTTTGTCCTGGTCGCGTCTGACGGGCCAGTCAGATGGTATCCAGCGCCGTTCCATAACAGTCACATCTTGCAAGATGGTGATGCCTCTTTGTGGGCTATGTTCCGGCACGAGATTGGCTTCTTCGAGTGTTGAAGCAACATTGCTGGTGGACCAGCCGAATATTTCGTGATTATCAGGGAAGGGAGTGATTAGATGATACTGAAGTAAGCCATCGACGCCGCTGGGCTTGATTCGCGCTCCAAGGATAGGTATATGGTTCCTAATTAGCTTATTCAGAGACGCCCTCATGAGTTCGCCATCGAGAAAATCGCGGACAACGATGAAGACCAACGAGCGAATGTTGTCAATGGGCCGCCATTGGTCTTTTGCCGAAAGAGGAATGATCTTTTCGCTGAAGGATTTCGCTTTGACGCTCATGATGTCGCTGTTTCGGATATACGTCACAATAGCAATCCTGTTAGAGACGAGTGAAACAAATGTGTCAATGGATTTGTGCTCTATTGCATTCCTATCGTCTAACTATATATGAGGACTTCCCCTTGGATGTCATCAGCTGATAGCTTGAGGAAAGCTTTGAACTTAATTTCATTCACCCGTGATTAGCGCTTAGGGGGGGCTTGACACTTATTGCACACGAGGGACTGAGGTTCGCGTCTTGGGATTCTGCCGAGGGTAGGATAGTATATGACCCAGCATTGAACCAACGATCGTAAGCTTGTTAGAGCTGTTGGTTCTTGATGCATCTATAAATATGATTCTGCTCTCATCATTGCCACCCCGCATGGCGAATTGGGGAAAACGCATTCCATCGCTCCCTCATAAGCAAGTTCTTGTTGAGGGATTCGCAATAGCTCGCTGTTGGCATGTTACCGCTGGGCGCCACGTTGTCAAGCTCTCTTAGCGCTCTGTAAGCATTAACGTCTAGTCTGTTTTGCAATTAGACGAACGATCCTTTGGACAAGAGAGGAGCAGAATCATTCGTATCAGGTTGTTGGTGAATTGCGGAACTAACTATCTGACAACACGGGCTGGCCATACGTAAGATTGGAAAATACGAGTAAAGCAGAAACGGTTGAGCTAGTTTCGTCAAAAGTTGCTGTCTTTAGTCTACCCCTGAATAAATGGTAACCAATCCGGGTTGATGGGCTGACAGTTACTGGGACATGAAAGAGATAGGGTCAACGTCTTTAACCGCACTGCCGATTGTCAGATTTAATTACCGACAATACCTGTAAATACTGGTATGAAAGCCTGGATATCGGAGAAGCGTCATTACCAAGGACTGAATACGAATAGGCGATAAGGGGTAACGGAGTAAATATGAATTTGATATATTATTACTATGCCCTGTTTCTACATACCGCTTTCATGAAATGATAGGAGTTGCACTAAGCAAACGTTCCACCTCCTCATGTCCATTTCGGGTAGCCAATGATAGCGGCGTCCGTCCAGATACATCTCTTATATCAGTCTTCACACCTTTATGTGTAAGAAGAAGCTTCACCACAGCCTGATGCCCATGCCTAGCTGCCCAGAATAATGGTGTCCATCCATCCTCGTCCCTCGAATTAACGTCAACCTCATTGCGGGAAAGCAATAACTCCATCACGTCCCGGTGCCCTTGTTCAGCTGCTCGAGACAAAGGTGTTCGTCTAGAAGTATCTCTGGAGTCGACTTCAATCTTCTTATAAGCAAGCAGTAGCTTTACCACGTCATGGTGCCCTTGATCAGCCGCCCAGGATAAAGGTGTCCACCCTTTCGTGTCTCTTGAATTGATTTCGACATCTTTGCGATCAAGCAGCAGCTTTACCACGGCTTCGTGTCCTTGCTCAGCGGCTCGGGATAGTGGCGTTTGGCCATAATCGTCTCTTGAATCGGCTTCGACGCCTTTACGGCCAATTAAGCGCTTCTTGGCGCCTTTGTAATACCGTGCAAACTTCGATAGCAACAGCTTTCGTTTACTTTTCTTTTCTGACGTTACTTGAACGCCATCTTTGTGGTCAAGAAGTAGCCTGACTACGTTGTGTTGCCCATGCCACGCAGCCCATGACAACGGCGTCCTGCCGTCAAAGTCCTTTGAGTCTGGCTCGACATCGTGGCGTTCAAGTAGCAATTCCACTATGCTATCATGCCCCTGCCGAGCTGCCCATGATAAAGGTGTCCGGTTGTATTGATCTTTCGAATCTGCTTTGGCAATGTTGCGGTTGAGCAAAAGTTTCACAATGGTATCGCGCCCTCGCCCAGCTGCTCGCGACAGTGCTGTTCTTCCATATCTATCACTTTCATCGGCCTCGCCGTTGTTCAAGGCAAGCAACAGCTCTACTATTTCTTCGTGCCCTTGTTCTGCGGCCAACCACAGCGGTGTCCGGCCGTGTTCATCTCTCGAGTTAGCAATAACATTATGCTGGATCAACATGTCGACAATAATCTTGTGTCCCTTTTTGGCCGCTCTTGAGAGCGGTGTCCGTTGAGATTTATCTACAGAATCAGCGTCAAAGTCATTGCAGGCAAGCAAAATTTGTACCACAGATACATGTCCTTGTTCAGCAGCCCACGATAGTGGTGTCCGCTCATCCATATCCTTTGAGTCAGGCGCAACATCATTGCGGGCCAGCAGCATCTCAGCAATCGTATTGTGGCCCTTTTCTGCAGCCCACGAGAGCGGCGTCCGCCCATCTATGTCTTTTGTATCAGCCTCAATACCATGATGTGCGAGTAGTAAATCTACCACGGCTTCATGCCCTCTCTCGGCTGCCAATGACAGAAATGTGCGCTCTTTCTCGCACCTCGAATTGACATTGGTCCCAGCTGTCAACAAGATCTCAACGGCCACAGGGAAGTCATTCCAAACTGCGGCGTGTAAGGCTTGAGCCCTGAATTCCATTGCTTTTCTTTCGTGCTCATTGGCATGTGAACCTTGGACCCTTGTCCCCATATTCGATAGTACCCAGCTGTCCAACAAGTAAGACGATGGTTTGCCAGTCAGGCTCTTTGTTAGCCGAATAGCAAGAGACGAAACCCTTGTGTCTTGACGACAGTGACTCATATGATGCTTAAGGAAACACAGAGCATATTTTGCAAACGGTCTTTTCTGCAAATATCTGGCGTACTCATAAAAGTGCTCCAAAGTCCACGATTCGGGGGTAGGTAGTGTCTTTGCCAAAGTAGTGCAGGCAACGCAGAGCATGAGATAGCGAATACATATTTTAGACATGAAGATATGAGCGTCGTCGTCATTGCTCATTCTCAACTCTGAGTTTGCTACGCATCCGCTGGAGCTGAGGAAGAAATCACGCACGGTTTGATGCATGGCCTGAACAACCGCATTCCCCATAGACTTATTAGTTCGACGGTACGAAGTGCTGGGACCGGCATTTGCTAAGGAAGCGCCATTAGGCTGCTTGACTTCCAAGAAATTTCCTCCGCAGTGAGTGATGCGTGTCTTGGTTGGAATTCGTCCGTCAAAGATATCATCGGAAAGGTCAGATTCGATATCCGTAAGACGCGACATGGCCAAGGCGTGCAGTAACTCGTTTACCGCTAGAGGTCGCACTGCCCAGAGAACGATTTGAAATATGGTTTTTGATTCTGGAATATATGGTTTGTTCTCGCTCAAATTCTTAAACATTAGCTTGTAGAAGTCGTCCAATTCGGTCGGAAGCTGTTCGAGACATTGGAAAATGACGTCTTCAGAATCACCGACCTCTATGGAAGCTTTCAGTTGATCTCCAACGAGTTTCACCCATAGGAATACCCCGTGTGCGTTCTTAATAATGAAGTCCGTAGCTTTAGCGAGGAGACGCGAGATGTGCAGGTCGTCTAGCATAGAGCGCGCGAAACGGGAAATGTCAGACACGGTCTCTTCGTGTAGCTGTATTATGTTATTTATATTCTTCTAGCGGATGTCGAGCTGTTCCACTGGCCGGCTGGTTATGAATACCTTCACGACACCATGTTTCATCTCCGCACAAAGTTGAAACAAAAGTTTGAGAATATTGCGTCTATCCTCGTGTTCAGATTCGTCCACTGCATCGATAATGAGATAGAGTGGCCGCTGTAAGGAGTAGTCGCGTAAGGATATGAGAATACGTTTTAACGACTCATATTCCCACTCGACACCAGTGTCACCACGAGGCTGGAGACGATACTCTGGTTGAATATGATAAAAGAAGGCTTCATCCTGATATAAGATATCATGGATGATGGATCGTAGCATGTTGTAATGGCTTCTTTGAAGAATATCCTCCCTATAGCTGTAAAAGAACCTGGCAATGATGGCTGAATCTGCGGCTGGTTCTCGTTCAAGCATGTGTTCGTTGAAATATCGTGTAAGAGTGCTTTTCTCACTCCCAGGTTTTCCTTGTATCAGTAGCACACGGGAGATGTTTGGTTTTGACCATGCATCATATTGTGCGTGTTCCCAGAGCCACTCAAAGGTGCCCTCAGATGCCTTTATAATTTTGCTAAAGCGCGTGTTGACGAAGCAAAGGCTGGAAAGACATTCTATAGTATATTAGAGCAGATTCAGCGGCGTATGGACACAAGATTTGTCATCAAACCTTTTCTCTCCTTATCATATTCGATATGACGCAAGCCATCGAATATTTGCGCAGTATCAGATTCTAGCCCACTAGCCAGGAGAATCTTGGCCTTGGACGTTCGTTGTAAATCCTCGACAAATTCGCGGATTCTCCGAACAAATTTTCCTCTTCGGTCGCGAATATGTTCGATCCCATCGATGACAATCGATAGTTCCGGACTCTGCTCTGTCGGCATGATGGCCCATAGAGCTGCCCATAAGCTGTCATCTGGAGACTCGAGTAAGTTCTTAATATTGGAATTCGAGTCTATCAATGAAAACCGTTGCATTAGATTCGGGGGCATCCTTTTGAAAGTATTACTTAGGATGCTCCTTAGAAATTTGCGAATGATTGGCATCTGCCTAGTCTGTGGTGAAGTCAAGACAATTTGATGGGCAAGAGCTCTAATGAAGATTGCGATAGATGATCCTTTTACTGAGGCCGCGGAGCAGAAGAAGTGCAACACGAGCCGCTGTGTTTTTGAAGATTCCTTCATCTCTCGACGTAAGATAAAGGACGTCGCTTTGCGGATGTTACACTCGGGCGGCCCAGTTAGCCACAGGATTCGGGAAGAGTCACCGGTGTCCCATTCTTTATAATCCGCATTTCTGAAAATCCAATAATATTCTGGCTTCTCACAGTCTGGTGATGGATGATCGAAATCATATTCTCCTTGATCCGTAGCTGGCAAAACGGAGAGAAACCAACTCAAATCCACGGTATCAATATTGGAATCAATCTCAGCTCGAAGCATTTCCTATGAACGAGAAGTGAAGTGAGTCTCAAAATATCTCTCTCATCGTGAAAATAATCCAATCATACAGTCTTCGTAGTATCATCAACTATGCGAGCTATTGATGGTTGATCTGAATTAACAGCCGCCAGCACTTCTCTAGCATAAGAAGCTGCGGCTGACGCAGCGTAAGGTTGCCAGGCCTTGTTCTTATGCGAATCCGCGTAGTCACAAATGCCTCGTATGACCAGGCAAGGGAAACTGTTCATAAGTCCCGCTGCTTCCATCTCGAAACAAAGGATTCCTCCGAGCTTCGAGCTTAGTTTATCTCTGGTAATGCCGTCTCTTATCACCTGGTTTCCAGAGGCTACTGTGCCGTAATGAATCACAATGTCTTGGTTCCGAGGTTTTCTGTGTACCAGTTGCTTGTCGTCGCAATTCTCGCATGTTGGCCCTTCCACGTGCTCATAGCTCGACTCAAACAACATGTCGGTCCTAGTGTCAGCAGGCATGACCCCAAGCTGGTGAGTAGTCCTTTGCAAGTATTGCGAGAACTTGCTATTTCCAGATAGATGATCCGCTTGTATCTTTGAGAGTGCATCCAACAGCACAATCGGAGGTGTATTGAGAAAGCCAGTCGTCTCGAACTCTCCAGGACGAGTTTTACCAAAGTCATACTGGACCACTCCACCATATCCGTTACGTGGTTGACTGACCACTACATCTCCAAGGCGTATATCGGATTCTCTGCTCGGAACTCCTCCTCCAATGCCTACCAAAAGACCAAATCGAATAGACGTAAACTGTAACATCAACTTGGCCGCAACGGTGGCAGCTGCATTGGTGCCGGTCAAACCAGCTGGTAGACAGGCAATAACAACGTTATGGTCACCGATACTGCCAAGCGTGTACTGGCTGCTTTTCGAACCTCCATGTCTGCAGTCTAGCATCGCTTCTGCCGCGGCGCGCTCGAGAGGGAGCGCGCAAATCCATCCTACCGTATAGTCTGTGGCTTTATAGCTGGACATTCGAAGCCTCAGCTTGGTGACTTAGCTGTGCTAGCCGGTAGATGGGATGTTTCTGATGTCTTCTCTATGCCGCTCAACGAGTCCACGGGGCACCTTACGCGTAATCTCACGCCTGGGGCGCACAAAGCGAGGCGATTTCATCTGCATGCACCATCAAAGCTAAGGCTTGAATTGCCAACTTCCTCAGCGGTCGGAGCGGTAGATGCTTCTGCGCATGCGCCTTGACCGATAAGATATGGGGATATTGTAAACCAGACGTTGTCGGCACGCCTGAGATTCAATGATCTGTGAGGCCTCCGCATCAGGCTGAGGATAGAATTGGTCAGCAGTATTCAAGGGAGGATGGAAGAGTTACTGTGACCCCTGCTGCAGGCCGTTCATGGCTAGGAGATGAATACGTTGTCAAGTTTGTGCGCTGGTCAACTGTTGGGGATTAAAAAGGCTTCCAAGGTTGCGCCTTCCAAGGTTGCGCAGCCTCGCCTTAATTTTCAGGTAAGACCATCGAGCCTTGTAATGTTCGAGACACAGCCACCCTGACAGGTACTGGATCGGTATGAGTACAATGAAAATGCTCATGCAAGGGTATATACGGGCCGGTGTGGAGAACCTCTCTTCATGAATGTAACATTCAACTGAGCCCTTATCGGCATCAATATCACAGTTGATCAATTGATGTCCGAACAGTGAGAGTGAGGATCTTGTCAAATAAGCCGCTCTTACTCCGTTCTATTGAGAGATACCTCGCAAATCACAGAGGAATGACCAGAGAGCCATGATCTCCTGTGATATGCTATGAGTATACTCCGTATATAAAGCTGTTTCTATGAATGGGCGGCGAACAGGTCTCGAAAAAGGACCAACTTCGCCAGCTCGGAGATTACATGTACCTATGATCAGTATCTTTTCGACTTATACAGCCTTTCGCCTCTAATACAACTGAATCGGCCACCCACATAGCCTTATTCATACCACATCGTCTTCTATTTCTAATCCTCCGGCTGGTCAGCATCCAATCGAGCGGATCCCGATCAGAGCGGCGACGCTAGCGGTCCGTCGCCGCCGCTAAGACAAAGCGCCGACAAGCTCCACCAAGACGGAGATATGAAGGACATTGGATATAACACGGATGGTTACTATGAGTGCTTGTAGGTATATATAGAAGAGTTGATCCAGCCAAGATGTAGATGCTACTTGAAGCAACAGATCCGATTCCTTGAATACAGTACAACACTCTCACAGCAAACCTCTAGCATCTCTTCACTATCACCATGGCCGTCCTCAAATACGTCAACAAGCTTCAAGGCCACCGGGTCCTTGTCCTCGGCGGCTCTTCCGGCGTAGGCTTCTGCGTTGCCGAAGCAGCTCTCGAACACGGCGCCCAAGTCATCATCAGCAGCTCCAACCAATCCAAGTTGGACAACGCCGTCTCTCGTCTCAAGGAGCACATCAAGGCAGCCAACCTCGGAGATGCGGACAAGCTGTTATCTGCAAAGACGTGCAATCTCGGAAACCCCGCTACTATTGAAGAACAGGTTGTTCAGCTCTTGGAATTCGCGACCAAGGATGGGAAGCTCGACCATGTTATCCACACAGCTGGCGATGCTCTAAACACCAGCGGTCTTAGCGACGTGACTGTCGAGAAGATTCACGCCACTTCTCAAGTTCGGACCACCGGCGCCATTATTATTGCAAAGCATTTGAACAAGTACATCAACCAAGGAGTGAAAAGCTCATTCACCCTGACTGGCGGAACAAACACCTGGCGCCCTCTGCCCAACTGGTCCATCATTGCTGCCGCTGGAGGCGCCACCGAAGGCCTTTCGCGTGGTCTTGCGGTCGATCTGCGGCCTGTGAGATGCAACTGCGTGATGCTCGGTGGTGTTGAAACGGAGCTGCTCGACATGATCCCAAAAGAGCACAGGGAGGCAGTGCTAGACAGCTTCAGGAAGGAGACTCTTACGGGCACGATTGCTTCGCCGCAAGAAGTAGCGGAGGCTTACGTCTATTTGATGAAGGATTCTTTTGCCACGGGGGCGATTATTGAGACTACTGGAGGTCGTCTTGTTGGAGATACCAAGACTCAGCTCGTACTCTAAGGGAATCAAGCTAGGATATAGAGGTGTGTAATGCCGAATCTCATTAAGCCATAGATACGCAATAGACTCCCCAAAGAACATCAGTCTTTTACAAACCATGTTCATATTCATTTTTCTTCAACTTGGAATAGTAAGCTCATAGTCGTCTGGAATTACGGTCCAGCTGTCGCATACCCCGAGCAGACTCCGCGCACCGCCCGCCTTTGTCCTGCGCGCGAAATCTTCCCCTTGGTGCAGATAAAAGTGCATTCCTTTGCTAAACTTCTGGCCTAGACCTTGCCATACTTCCCTCATCCTGAAAAATGTCATGGTAACAACCTCCAGGTCCTCACGTAACTTCGGATCACGAGCTGGGGCTGAATTGACACCATCCGGCAGTTTGGCTTTTTCGCAATATCTCGAAGGGCAGAAATATTCTGTCATGAGTATCCTGCAACTAGTGAATAGCAGACACGGGAAATGCGCGTTGCTCACAAAATCGACGGATACGCGGGAGGCGTCTCGAAGAACGGATATCGTGTTCCGTGCAGCAGCAACACAGAGCGGCCAGTTCTTAGCCAATTCTGTTCCCGCGTCGTCGAGTGATTCTCCTTCTTGAAGGGGGCGGTGATGCAAAAGAATTGTGCATGCATTCAAGATGACGTTGAGCCAAATCACTTCTATAAACTCATCATAATTGGCCATTGAGAGCTCCGTGGCAGAGCGAGGAAGCATCAGTCGAATCTTGGCAAGTTGCGTGCAGAGGTCATCTATTCGCTCCTTGCGCCCATCCTCGTCGTCGTCAGCAGCAGGGTCGAGCGCTTCGCTAATGCGCCCTAGCATTGCGTATCCCAGAATGAGATACTGCAGTTGGGTTGCCGAGCCTCGTGAGCTCCTGTCTCTCATTGCAGTAATCAAGTTGTCCATGTTATAGGTAAACCGATTCGGGCATCGAGGCGCAGGCACCTGGTCAGACTGAAAGTCGCGTTCCGCCATTGGAAACTCAATCTTCATCCGCCGATCATCAATCGCATGCATCAATCCGATAGGAAAGCACATTCCGCGATCCATAATGAAGAGAATCCATGAGATTCTTATAATCTCTTCCTTCTCTATCCACTTTGCTTTTTCTTGAGTTCCTAGGGTCTTCACAATCATGTTTCGCAAGGTGTCGCCAAAGCCAATGGCAACAGTCTTCCTCCAAGCTTCGCCGAGCATCACTATCGAGGTGGAATAGTCGACATATGCTAGTCCAAGATAGACGACTAGGACGGCAGCTTGCATAGTTTGGAGCACGTGGTCCGGCTCTCGTATTTCTCTTGAGACTCGACACTTTGCTTCCTCATACCAGGTCTGTTGTAATTTCCGAAACCGCTGGTTGGGATGGGCACCTGCTGAAACGGCAATGATTGCATAGAGCAAAACTGGTGGAATGCCTTCTGCCCCGTGTGATTTGAGGGCGGATAAGATGGCCTCCTTGTGAAGTATAGGAAAGTAACGGTAGAACTTTTCAAAGAACAACTCGACTAGCTGCAATATGTCTGGCAGCTCTGGTAAATCCGGTAACTTCGGGTCCGATGCTGGCGGTGTTGGCAGTTCAGTAGCTTGAGCTACAATAGGATTTTGTCTTTCCGGGCCACAAGTATTTACGTCAATTGCTAGAGGCTCATTGTTTGACAACATCCACTCAAACGAATCTTCTAGTGGCGGAGCAACCTCATTGGTTTCAAGCCCCAGCAACGCGTCGATCTCGTCCATCGGCCAGGAATTCCAGGTTGGAACGCTGGAGTCACGATGTGTGTTTCCATTTGTACGACTTGAAACTTGTCCATGACGGACATTGTGTCTGTTGCTTCTCTCATAGTAACAGAGCTCACCTCTGGTGGAACAAGATGAGCAAGACGGTCGGCTGCCCTGGTATTGTGTATTAGTAAGGCGGTTGTTGGTTGCTCTTTGTGAGTCTCACATCGCATCGCTTCTTTCTTGATCTGCATCCCCGACACACGTTTTGAGGTTTAGCTGGAGTTGACATGATGCGTTTCAATATTTAAAAACAATTTGTGAAGGTCTAAAGGCTTGTCTGCACTGTAATTTGCGAACTCAGATGCAACTCGATTCCTTTGATGATCACGTAAGGCGGCTTCGGATATTTGACTCCTAACTCCGCCGATGAGACTTGTGTCATGGTAGGGCGACACAGGCTCCGGTAGTTGTTGTTTCTCTTCTCCTTAGGTCAAATGCACGTATTTTCGAAGCAATCGTAGTTTATCTGATGGGAGCGAACATCGTGGTGTGATGCTGACGAGAATGAACATGAAGATTGCTGATGCTTACATCCTGTCAAAGGTGCAGATGACGCTAGCTCCAGGTACTGTTTGTCTCATGAGGATTTCGGACATGAAAGACTCCGGCTCGGCACTCGGGGTCGTGATCCTTCGCGGATTAAAGCGTAAACGCCATTGTCTATCTCATCTCGACATTGCAAACGATTCATGTTCAATAACATCTTCATCCTACCGGAGAAAACCTTTAAACCCGGGTCTTAATTCTCAATTGATTGTTAGTGCTCTATGACTATGCTGCCGAATTCCGCTTGTCAAAATCCACTGTTCTAACGTGATTGTGAAGCCACGTTGCGGGGTCCCGGAATCCTATCCATACCTGTACTCCAGACTCCTGTCAAACGTCAAAACTCATCGCCATCTATATATCCTTTCTATAATAGGTGAGGAACCTGCGTTCAGTTTTCCTCTTCTTTTGAATACTCCTTTTCCAAGGGCGCACAATATTAAACGGTCCGGGCCATTACCCTATCTTCATCCTGGTTGTCCATCAAGGTGCAAGTGCCAGCCCTGCACCAAGTGTCCTAGCCGGTGTCTCCATCAGAACCTTGATGTCTCTGACATTGATGTCTGACAATGCTCCATCTCAATGCATGGCTTAGAGAGATGGTTGAGCCATGCTGAGGAAATTGAATCCCACGATACCCTCGGCTACTACATGGTTGGGAACCGAGCGGGAGTACAGCGATACTCTGCGACCGATGATTCCATCGTTGCCGACCTCAAGTGAGAGCGGCTTATCGAGTGGCAGCTCAATAAAAGCCTTGTTGAATGATTCCGCCGTCGTGGGAAATTGAAACTGTTGAAACGTGCCGCAATCTTCCACTCTCCTCGTCAAGTCACCGCTGGAACTGTGTGGCAAAAGTTAGCTGCATCGAAAACCGCCGTGGGCCTCAAGTGAGCGCCTACTGAATAACGACATGGAGATCTGACAGCGTTTTTGCGTCGTAGGCAGCGTCTGGCGTCAGTCTCGCATGCGTTGCCTCGTTGCTCTCTGGACGGCCGGGAGTGTGAAAAGCAAGATCGCCGCAAATGGTCCTCAGCCGGCCGGCATCGTCTGGCGAACTGAGGGCAGCAAGTGCACCTCCACGAGGCTTGTTGGTGAATTCTGGGCCGCACATGGTGAATTATTCGATGTGTTGTTGGTTGGGTGCTTTTTGATAATAAACAGTTGGTGAGAAAGGGCTGGTGGGTTCGGCTCTCTGTTCCAGAACCAAACAGTGCCTTTATATATAAAGAGAACGGCTCTGCAAATCGTTCAATGGCCCTGTTCATGCCACATGACAAAGCCGCATGCGAGCTTGTTTCATGGTGGCTCATCTCATCTCATCCCTTTTGCGACGCAAACGGTGGCTGAGAAGAATAATACAGAGCCATTCAATGTAAGCTACTTGAAACGGTGCCGAGTGGCCCAATCATGGCGCCGCATTTCTCGCCTCCTTTCCCCATACGGTAACCGCGTGGTGAGCAAGTTTGAGCGGAAATGCTCCCGAATCTCCAACGCACATCCCCGGTGATCTGAGCGAGAACCTTGATGGAGAAGCACTTACGAGTACATGGATGACGACTGAATTCTATTCGTGATGCTTGCTTGCATTAGTAATTCGCACGCGGTATTGTTGATCACGCCTTGCTGACCCCCTCTCAGGCCGTGTTAAATAGACAAAAATGGCGGTTCGGGTCATTCTCCTGACGGCTCTCTCCTTGCTGCCTCTTGGCTGTTACTCTTCTTCTCCAGATCCTTCCAAGCCCGAGTTTGCCAGTGTCAAGATTCAAGAACCTCTTACCGACTCATTTGAGCCCACAATGTCGATTGGCACCTTTTCACTGCCGGCATTGCCATATGCCTACGAGGTGAGCCCGCCTTAGGCTGCTGGTCCATCAAGGTGCTACATCCTACTAACCATGCCCAAGGCCCTTGAGCCGAGCATTTCAGAGGAGATTATGAAGCTTCACCACAGCAAGCATCACCAGGCTTACGTTACCAACCTGAACAACGCCCTCAAGACCTATTCCACCGCCATCACAGCCAATGACGTTCCTTCACAGATTGCCCTACAGGCTGCCATCAAATTCAACGGCGGTGG
Source organism: Trichoderma simmonsii (assembly GCA_019565615.1). Lineage (NCBI taxonomy): Eukaryota > Fungi > Ascomycota > Sordariomycetes > Hypocreales > Hypocreaceae > Trichoderma > Trichoderma simmonsii. The sequence continues at coordinate 3,603,475 of CP075870.1, read as the reverse complement.
CCACATCAACCACTCTCTATTTTGGAAGAACCTGGCGCCATCCTCGTCCACCGACGCAAATCCCGCCAGTGCCCCTACTCTGACTGCTGAAATAGACAAGACTTGGGGCAGCTTGGATGGTTTCAAGGAGGCGATGGGAAAGGCCCTGCTTGGTCTCCAGGGAAGTGGCTGGGGCTGGTTGGTCAAAGATGGCAATACCTTGCGAATTGTGACTACAAAGGACCAGGATCCCGTTGTTGGCGGAGAGGTCCCGATTTTGGGTATCGACATGTGGGAACATGCATACTACCTGCAGGTGAGCTTTCATTTCGCAAAGGTCTTCTTCTCATTGAATCACGGTTGGCTAATTATTATTGTTCAGTACCATAACGGCAAAGCTGCATATGTGGAGAACATCTGGAAGGTCATCAACTGGGCAACTGCTGAAGAGCGTTTCAAAGGAGACCGTGAAGACGCTTTCAAGATTCTCAAAGCTGCCTTGTAAGATGGTGTAACCGAGACCTTTGAGCTATGAAGCAAATCAGAGGTAGGCTCCTTGTAGCTTGAAGATTATGAAATAAATTGTGCCATTCCTTCTGCTTTCCTTGTGTGACTGGTATAGATCGTATCCCCCTTTTACCATCTCAACTGTGTGACCTAGTGTACGTGATGCTGTGCTGTACTACTAACGCACAAATAGGGTTATCTTCAGGTACGTCTCATAGCTCTTTCTATATGTGACGAGCTTGGAATATCGCGTAATCAGACGAACCTCCTCATTAGGGGCATGCATGTTATATTGCCTCTTCACCTCGCGTGTCACCATCGCATCACGTTCGAGTTGAACAAGAACGACCATAGCCATGCGACATAGCCACGCGATGGTGGCTTGCCGTAATGTATTTTGTTTAATACGACTTTGAACAGTGAAGATATACTGCGCCACCTGGGAACTGTCCACGTGTCTGAGACTTTTACCGTTGTGTTTACCCATGCCAGCTGGCGACGTTGAAACAGGTGATGTCGTAACAAAGAGGGGTGCTATACTGTTGGTGAAATGCGAAGTTTTAATACGACTATCAGTATGTGTAAGATTAAGTCCATTGTCATCAAGAGAAATGGGATATTCCCTATTAGCACACATTAAATTGTAGATGAATCGACCTCCATATTTATGACTACCACAGGGCCGGATAACCTTGAGTTACTCCAAACATGGGTAATCACTCCCCATTTGACTCGGCCAAGGACTCGGAGTAGTATCTGATCGGGCTTTGAGGATCGTTCCACGGCATTCATGCAGGTACCCAAATCTTAACACGAGAAATAAATGGAAACACGCATATATTTCGTCAAGCTTCCTCATAGAGTGGCGGAGCCGTCGTTCCTTCATCCTGTCGATCCACATCTTATTAGACTCTTATTTTTGTCACAACTAAAGAGGTACGTACCGAAGAAAGAATCGAGATGCTAGGATGCTACAACAGAGTCTGCGGTCCACGGCAGCTGAAAGTGTCTCTCATCTTGTGTAGCTAGACGGCTCGTGGCATTCTGTACGACTCATCAGCATGTCCCTGATTGAAACAATAGCTTCGGATTCACGGCAGCTAGTATCTCCAACCAACGGTTCTAACGATGTTGAACAGACAACCTGGCCGTCACTCGACATACGATATGCTATCAGACGTAGAGTACATCATTCTACTATCTAATCATAATGATGAACATTGGCGATCATTTCGAGTAACGTGTAGCGGAGATGAGTGTACGGTACGAATCCGTCGGGATACGGGAGCATACAGCCGCAATACGGACTCGAACGGGAGGGCCTTTGTGTCTCATCCTGGCTGAGATTGGAGGCCCTTTCATCATGTAAGGCATCTCCTGACAATTATAAAAGATGGTAGCTCTCAGGAGGTCCATGATCAAGACTTCGCTTCTCACAGCAAAGACGCAGATCAAAACAGTCCTTCGTTTATAGTCACTCGCTACACTACTCTCGTTACAACACTTTCTAGCTACAAGGCCTTTCATTCACCATGGTGAAAAAAATGATCCTCCTGGCCCTCATGGGCATTGGGTAAGCCCGAACTGGATTACATGGAAGATGAAGAAGATATAGGCTAACACGATAGCAGCACCAGTCTTGTTGCTGCAACGGATCATACCGTCACTGTCACAACGACCAAGACGGAGACCGTCACAGCCTGTGCCTCGTCGTGCTATTCAACGGTGACAGGCTGTACTTCGACTACGTCTCTGACTCTGTCTACTTCGTCCACAACAGAGACCGAGACGGTGTCTAAGTCTACTTCCACTGCTACATCTACCACTGGCTCTGTTTCATCCGGATCAAGCTCTTCTCAATCTACGTATTCCATACCATCGGTTGTTTCAAGCACCCACAGCACCAGCACGACTACTGGTACAATCACGGGCAGCATTTCGTCTTCCACCACTACTGGAGCTTCCACCACCACCACCGACTCAAGCCAACTCCCCGGAACCACCACGTCAAACTGCTCTCAAGGATACAACTGTGGATCCCTCACTGCGCGAGGAAGCACAGATTCGTCTGTTCTCTCTAGCACTTTAATTTCCCCATCCACGTCATCTTCCTCTCTGCACTCTACCTCTCTTTCAACTTCAACTTCCAGCCGAGAGACTACTTTCAAACTTCCCTCTACAACGCAGGCTCGTGAGACGCCTTCATCATTTGACAGCACTACGGGGACGACATCTGCAAGTTCTACAGTGACCAAGTCTGAAAGCACAACAGGGACAGCTTCTGATAGCACGACTTTGACGCCGCTCAAATCGACTATTACGCAGACTGTGACCGTTCCAGGGAACTCGCAGTCTCAGAGCTATAGTCACACTCCATCAGGCACTACCAAGTCTACGACTGAGACTTCCTCGCAAACCATTTACTCGACCGTGTCTGAGTCTACCGGGAAGTCCTCCACTGTTTCCTCCACGGAGTCTAAGCCAATAACTACGTCTACTACCACCGGCCAATCGTCTTCAGGAACATCCTCTAGTTTCAGTGGTCAATCTTCCACTGCTTCATCAACGGAGTCTACATCTAAGACTTCTTCTACAAGCACCGGTATAATATCCTCCAAAACATCCACGACTTCAGGGAGTGAATCGTCTACCGCCTCGTCAACAGAGTCTACAACTAGGTCTTCTTCTGCCTCCACCAGTGGATCATCCTCAGAAACATCCACAGGTTCTACCAGTCAACCATCTACTTCAAGTATCTCGACCAGATACACAACCACACCATCTGGAACCTTATTATCCTCCTCCGCCTCCACCTCTTCATCTGTATCTTCATCTGCATCATCCTCCTCCTCGTCTTCCGTAGGATCCACCGACTCTTCAGCTTCACCCGCCACAACCACCCACACATCCCACACCCCAACATACACTTCCTGCACCGAATCTTCCACAAGCCCATCTCACATCTACACTCTAACCAACACCACCACAA